>JACFXT010000002.1:4800000-6000000 GCA_018092615.1 Pestalotiopsis sp. CR013
TGCGTTCGCTAATATATATCTCACGCAGGAGCACGTTTGTACTTCTGCCAATTCCTAGGTTTCTCCTCCACAATCTCCCTGGTATACCTCAGGTCGTTGACCGGGAGGTTCTCCAGCTTGACCGCACTAAAAATATAATCCACGACCGTCGCCGTCTTGAGCGGCGGGCTGCGCAGGAGCGCCGCGACGTCGCCGGCGCCCAGGTCCCTGTTGGCGTGCCAGAGGTGGTACGCCCTGAGCTCGACGAACCGGGCGTGGCCCTCGGCGCGCGCCTTGTTGGTCGCGTCCGGCTCCGACGGGTCCGAGGCGTAGTTCTCGGCGATGAACGCCGTGGCCCACGTCTCTGCCGCTTCGACGCGGGAGTCCCTGGCGATGGCGGCGTCCAGCATTTTCTCCGTCTCCCGCAGCGCTCGTGCTGCCCAGCCTACAGCCGTTCTACAAGACCTGAGATGCTCCTGCAACGCCCGCTTGCGTGCGGTAGGACTGAGTGCCACGCCAGCTTCCGGCGCTTCGTCGGGAGGCATGTCGGAATTCTCTTCTTCCGTGTCCGTCTCCAGATCGGACCCATCAGACAAGCGGATAGGAAGGTTGAGTTCAGCATGATGTGGAGTTGGAGGACACGGCACAAGCTGTTTCCTGTGATGCTCCAAAGTCGCATGCAGATGGACACCGGCGTAGGCATCTGACGCAGAATCTATATTGCATAAGTACAACAGTTTCACGGTGTTCACTCAGGCGGCTTACAAATGACTTGTTCCATATTCAGCTCCTTGGTCCAGTCGCTTGACCGTACATCCTGGCCTTTGAACATTGGCAAATGCAGATACTGCTCAACCTGCGTTGCCAATGGAATCAACCGCTTGTTGATGTTACCAAACTCTCCAGTCCTGGAAAATGTCACCAGCCTGTATAAATGACTTAACTCCATGAGACCTTTCGAGTCGATGCCAAGGTGTGTTCGCAACCGGGTGGCGTCGCCCTTGATCCAGACACCAACTTTGGTGATTTCGGGGTCTTCCATGATCTTTTTGAACGTAGGTGGGACGAGGTCATCAATTTTCGAGAACAATGCCACCTGGAACAGGGCAATCCGACTCGGACTGGCGATCTGTATAAGCGAGACATTGCGCCGGGGCCCTGACGACTTGGAAGCGTCGGCCGCCCATTCGAGGTCAAAGCCGAGCACCTTCTCGTCTGCGAAATATTGCTGACACACTCGCTCAGCGGTGTGCTTGCTCTTGCAGTAGTGGACTGTGGGTTTCCGAATGGTGCCCTTTGCGTCGGGACCACGGTAGAGCGAGTATCCCCAGTACGAGCCAGGGCCTCCGGATGGTGACTTTTGCGCGGCACGAAACAGTTCCTCCGACATCTGGAAATCCAACGCGGGATATGGAAGATCCCGGGGTGGGGTATCTGAAATCTCTGATTCTGCATCCGCAATTTCTTCCTTGGGTGTCGTCGTAGAAGAGATGCCGGCAGCATTATCGTCGCTCCGTGGCTCTGGCGCATGTTCTGGCAATTCAGCGTATAAAGTAGGAGCACTCTCGACCGTCATGGGATTTGCCACATCCTGTTCCGATACTTGCGCCTGCGCTCCGGCATCTGAAGTCGGTGGCGGCGCATTATTCGAGTCCGCGAGGACAGGCGCCGAGTAGCTTAGCGGCCGGGTCTGGCCTACGGGCGTGGGAGACCGGCTGGGCCCCGGCGAGAAGGAAATACCCCTCGAAGGATGCCATACTTGGAATCTGGGAGGGCTGGCGGTCATTCTGGTATATATGGGTCGTGCTCTGCCATCATGAGTCCGTCAGTAGGGTGCTCCTCGTCTCAACCAATTAACGCGAAATGGATATGGAGCACTGACCGCGACGCGCCGCGAAGGATGGTGATACGGGATGGAGTTGTCGCTGAAGAGCAGAAGGCGCAAGAGGAAATCATTTGCGCAAAACAAAAAGAGAATAACACCAGCGCTCCATGTTGATCAACACGGAGACGTCAGGTGCTCTAAGAGGCCTACACAGATGGGCGTGTCGAGATGTATCCCAGCGCACGAACAGGGTATGACGAAAAGCGCTGGATTGACAGCAGGCAGACACGCGCCACTGTAAGTATGCGCTGGACACTGCTGAGCTGGGCTGGGCTGAGGCGGTTGGAGGCGAACGGCCGGGGTCTCTTAAGCTTGGCGGGCGGCCAGGAGAGTCCGGGTTCAGGGCAGTCGGCTTAGTCATTAGTGGACCGGGTCGCGAAAACAGGTGACGCTCTGCACTGGCGATTGAGGGCTGCACTCACGCCCCTAGGTTAGGAGCTTGGAGCCTCATATCGACCAGTACACACACCCCTGTGGGTTTTCACGACAAGACGAGAAACAACGTTCACTTCCCCCAAGCGGCATCAACTCCCCGATATCCAGGTTTTCGACTTCCAAAGCCACTCACTTCGGCCTCTTCTACCAGCAGAAAAAGATGGCGTCTCAACTCCTTCCCCTCGGTAAAGTCCAGCCAATCAATGCGTTCGTGAGCAAGAGCTAATGAGATGGGCAGAACTCATCGACAAGTGTGTTGGCTCGAGGATATGGGTCGTCATGAAGGGAGACAAGGGTACGGCCAGCCTCGTATACTCTCGACCCTGACTGGAGATGGCTGACGAGGACGGACAGAATTCAGCGGCACCCTGCTGGGCTTCGATGACTACGTCAGTACGTAGACTTTCCGCTGACCATCCATTGGGGAGGTTGCTGTTGCTGACGCTGCTTGCAGACATGGTGTTGGAGGATGTGACCGAGTTGTACGTTCTCATGGAATATGGCGATTGTGCTCTCGGATGCGCTGGCTAACTGACCGTAGCGACTACTCTGGAAACCACACCAAGTTGTCAAAGATCCTGCTGAATGGTAACAACATCTGCATGGTAAGTTCGACGTTGGTCTCGGAATGGCATCGTAACTCTGACATCTCGTATAGTTGATCCCTGGAGGAGAGGGCCCCTTGGCTGCATCGTGATGAATTATTGGGAATGCAAGGAAAACTAAGGTTGCGAAAACGAGCTATCAATATCAAAATGATTGGAGCATTATGGCAGCGATGCGCAACATGTCCACGCGTCACGATTTGCAGGGCGCCTCACCAAAATGAAGGGCACGGTAGAGCTGTTCAGTCAAGGCCAGATGACATGGCCGACCTCAATTATAAAGTATCATCTATGCTGCCGATGAATGCGTATCGCAATGTATCAATGTCCCTCCTGGGCCAGATCTTTTCCTGCTCCTTACGCCAGAACGCCTCAATCAGAATGGTGCCTGTCTACTAGTGCGAAGACCACCATGTGCCGTGAACGCCGAACCATCAAATGAGGCGACTAGTAACCGCCGTTATTGTTGTTGTTCTGGTCCTGGTTGCCAGCCGAGACCATCTTGCGCAGCTCCCACTCGCGGGTGAACTCGCGAGCAAGATGGCCGTAAGCTGCGATGAGCTGCTTGCAGACGGCAAGGAGGGCCTCCTTGGGCGAGATGGTGCCATCGGTCTGAACACGGAGCAAGACCTCGGGGACGTTGGGATGGGCGACTGTAGACAGAGTAAGCAAATTGCGACAGATGTGGGTTGACGTGGTCGAACATACCCTTGTAGCCGCACATGAGAACCTTGGGGTGCTTCTTCAGGTACTCCGAGAGGAGATTACCCATGGTGTGGTCCTCCTTGTTCAAGATGAAGTCGGAGGTGTTGGACATGCCTGAGGTCAAGATTAGCTTGCGCAATCGCAACCATGATATCGCGGGAACAGCTTACCAGCATAGATCTTCTCCTCGATCTTCTTCTGGTCAGGCTCCAGAAGGAACAACTCGAATCTATTGGGTGGTTAGCAAATCCGTGACCATGAAAGGTGCATTTGGCAATTGATGGGCGGCGGACCCGGTGGGCTTGTTGGCCTCGGAGTGGTTGACGGGGGTGTTGATGAACTCCTGGTGATCCATCTTGACTGCTTGGACTGGGTATCTCTGGCTTGAGGTGGTGTCTTGACTGTCTTGACTAGTCGTTTTTCCTCGAGTGTTGATGATGGAAATGGAATTGAGAAAGGCTGGAGGAGGAAGGTACCAGGCAGGAGAGTTTTGAGGTTTCGAGAAAGCTCCTGCCCATAGAAACACCATCGCCCGGTCGATGCCCCTCGTCCCGAAGCCTTAGGCAACGCTTCTGATCGCAGCTTGACTGCAGCTTGAGCCCCCCACTCCCTGGTCTCCTCGAGGACAAGCCGCCAGGGAAGCCATCGTCTCAGAGTCGCAGTCGCCAGGGCGACGACCAGTCCCGATTCCTTCCCCAAAAGCCGTGACATAGCCAGTACCCTCCGCATCCGCAGCCCATTCGAGACACCACCAAGCAAGCCCATCGCCAGATGTCACAATAGAAATAGTTGTCTTACCTATCAGGAGCGTTCATGTTGACAGAATTCTCGGAGATTTGATGAAAGAATTCAATGGAAGTATTCAAGAAGATGGTGTGACGATGTTTCGAGTTTCCAAAAGATCTCGGCGATGTGGAATGTGAATGTTGTGTTGTAGGTGAATGGTTGTGATGGTTGTGAATGGGAAGAACCAAGTGCGTTGATGGCGATGCAGGCAGTCAAGCTCAAGCATTTGGCATGCGGCGAGTCGCGCTAGCGCAGCGGCGCTAAGCGGATCAGGCTTAGATCGCTTTTGGCTGTTTTCGGCTGAACTGCGGCCGGCCGTCAGCATGAACATTGAACGACGACAGCTGCTCAATGTTTCGCCTTTTTCTACTTTGTATTTGTTGCGAAAGGCCATTTCTATGTCTAGTTCTTGTCTATTCTCATAATGATTAATCATTCAAATATGCATAATGGAGTCTGGGGAGTTATACATTTTGCTGAAGCTTGGTCTGGCTCCCTCAAAGTCGCGCGTGTTTGATTCTCGAATGTATTTACTATTCTCTGGCCCATTGGTCCTCCATCATGAATGATGTCCAAGCGCTCTATCTTTTAGGGTCAACTTTTTGAAGAAGTGATTCTTCTCGAGGAAGCAAAAACAGTCAGGTATGGCCATGTTATTGTCTGTATTATTTATTAGAGCAGATGCTGTGGACGAATACCATTTCCGAGTTCCCTCCACACTTGGCCATCACAGACTCACAGTGACCGTCATATTATTGCTGAGAACCAACAAAACCGGCGGCAACTCGTGACAGAGGACCTCGATATCAGCCAAGTATCGTAGACTAGCCTCTTGGCTCTTGCAAGTCCCTTCGTCCGGAATCGGCAGCGTCGTCAGAAGCACCGCAGTATCCTGGCTGTTCTGGCGCATGAGTTCGTTCAAGATCATGTGCTGTGCGCGGCTCGGCAGATCATTGAAGGACAGTGGTAGGCTCTGCGTCGAGTAGTTGGATCGGGCGTCATCAGCCTCCTCTGCTGTGCCGCCGGACGGGAACGAGCTCAGCAGCTCTGGGATGTTCAGCTGCAGATCCGAAGTATCGGCTGCCGTCAATGAGATTGAATTCCGTTGTGATCGAGGGACGGGTGTCCGGGCAGGCGTTCGAGCGGGCGTACGGGCTGAGTCGGCCTCTTCGGCAAACATGAGTCGCTGCTCCCCACCCTCTTCACTGTGAACTCGCGTCTCTGGCACTGGTCTGCTCGAAAAGTTTCTCATGGAGGAATGCCTAGAAAATGCAGGTCTTGTTGGAGGGGCGGCTGCAGAGGCTGTCTCCGAGGCTTGCTGCGAGCCTTCTTGCGGTGCCAGCAATTTTGTACTCTCTGAGCGCTTGAATGACGCTTCCGGTGTCATGCTCGGTCGTTTGGGTGCGGTGGGAGGTTCTGCCAACTTGATAGCACCATAGTTTTGTTTACTCGAAGCTTGTTCCCTGGTACTCTCCCTTGATGGGTAAAACCCTGGAGGCTGGAGAAGGTCGCTGGTGTTTCTTGCAGAGCGCAAGAGCGGGCGACTTGGATCATGCCCACGTTCAGCACCGTACTCGCTGGCCTCGTCATTGAAATCAACGTCAGAGGCGGAAGACGAGGCCGCCTCATCGTCACTCGAATCATATATCGGCTGGTTGGTTTCGTCATCCAGAACATTAGGTCTGAGGTGGGAAGTGCGAATGCCGATATTGGCCCCCAGCCTGGTTACTTTGGAGACGGTCGACTTCTTGGGTAGCCCAAGCACGTCCGATGTGCCGTTACGTGAAGGAGAATCGCTTCTCTCGGTTGGAAATGAGCCCCGACGCCTGCCCGAGCTTAGCAGTTCTCCCAAAGATTGATGTTGTTGTGGTTTAGACGAGCCGTAGCGGATATTTCGAAGTTCTTGCCACCACTCATCTTTGTCAAGCATCTGGTTGACATCCTTGTCGACATTGTTTCTGACTCTGCCGTTGACGATGTATTCGTATGTAGACAGATTTCCGGATGCCAGCCAGAATACCCGGACCTCGGCCTCGATCCTGAGCTTTTCTAGCAATGCTCTCAAGCGAGCCCGTTCCTCGTCAACCTCGGTGTCATATTCGACAAACACAAGTATCCGTAGTGAGAAAGACTTTTTCCAGTTAGGCACACTGAGTAATATATAACCAAGCTGCAGGATCAATGTATCTAATATAATGTCAGTAGTCCAGTCTGATGAGGCTTAAGACCATCTGCGATAGGGAGAATACTTACAAGTGTCAAAATTCGTTGTCAGTACACTCTTTCCCTCGGCAGAGATCTCCGCCGACATTTGGATCGGCCAGAGATCCACGTACTTTTTCGTATTGCCACCATCGGCTCTGGGCGTCTCTAGCGACTGGAACCCTTTGCCTATGGCGACGTTCAAACGATGCCTCAGAGCGAGGTCTTCCAGAATTGTAACGTAGCTCGTAGGAGACAACATCCCTTCTGTGCGAATCTGATCAGTCGGCAGCGAGAACTCCAGGATTCGTGCCGAAGTATCCCCCCGACGGCGGCGGCGGACAGTGCCATTGTCGAATTTGCGCTCAAAGCTTGGCTTGCTCGGCGACGGGGGTACAGAGGGCATTTCAGCCTCTGGGAGCGACCTGCGAAGCTCTTCCATATTGTAGAAACCAAGGATGGCAATATTGGGACGCATGCCTCCCAGTCCGGCAGAAAGGATCAAATTGCGAACTCCCCACTCGATAGTCGGTGACATTGTTAGCTGTACAAATGCCTTGATCCGAGAAAACTCGGTAATGTATTTGGTCCAAGCCGACTGTTGTAGCTTCGCCTCGTGGATACCAGTGTTGAAGTCGTCAGTCACAATGACGTGCCCAAGGATGTACAGCGAACCCTTTTTCATCGAGTTGCAAAACTGTATCAGGCGAGTATGGCGTCTTGGGTCGTTGATGAGCAGGATTATCTGTGGTCTCCAGAACTTGATGTGCTCTGGTTTGAGTCGTAGGAGATACTTCCTCACTTGGTGGTAAATCAAATTTTGTGACACATCACCCCAGTGTTTAGGAGGCGACATGTAATGAATGATCAAGAAAAGAAAGACGAGCATACATATAGCTACAGACGCATATGTCTCATCAATACTGTGAATTAATTGTTAGTCACCGTCCTGGTATCTCTTTTGTTCACTGTTCGATATATCGGACGAAAATAAGATAGATTTTGAGAACTTACAAAAACATTGCTCCCGCAGACAACAAACTACCAGCAAGTGCGCTCTGCCAGCCGAAAAACTTGAACGCTGGTCGGAAGTTTGGTGCAGAGCCAATCTTCAAGAGAAAGCATGCCAAATTCATGACGAAGAAGGTCATCTGTATAGAATTTTAGCACCATGAGTAGTAATGTAAGGCTGGTTATCCCTTACCTGGTACCCCATGGCTATCAAGGTAGCTATCTGGTTCAAATTGGCAAACAAGGCAACCTGCGCAATCGCATACGTCAGCAGGACGGCGTAGATTGGCTCGTCGCCGCGTTTCGTCCCATATCCGAAAGCAAACAGCCCGGGCAGCGGTCTGTCTCTAGCCAGAGCCTGCATGAGCTTCGCAGAGCCGATCAAGCCCATCAAGGCAGAGAAGAGTGTGGTTGCACATTCGCCAGCAAGAATGAGTGGACTCCATATGCTGGTGGTGGATATGACATTTGTGTGGTGAAGAAAAGACTGGTGAGTTATACTCGAGGCCATGGACAGTATGACCACCAGGTAAAGCAGCAAGGTAGATAGCATGGCCCAGAGTGTTCCCTTTGGGATTGCTTTGCTGGGATTCTTGAGATCTCCCGACATGGAGGCACCTGCAAAAATGCCAGATGTTGCTGGAAAGAGAACTCCAAAGAGTTCCCGGAATGTCTCTGAGCCACTATAATGTGCTTGGCCGGCAGGGTATAAGTTTGTCATCAAGGTCTTGGCGCTCATGCCCGTGAACTCGACGCCAAGGTCTGCATCCTTGAACGGGCGACGTCCAATAGCTGAGATGGGTATACTCAGCGTTGATATGACTAGGACTACCAGCAGGCCATTGCTGGCTTTGGCAAAAATGCCACTGCCCGCAAGACACAGGGCCGTGCAAAAGATGAGAGCACAGGTTTCGTACAGGTAGCTTTCCCAGAATCCGGATGGAATGAGCCCCGGCATGTTGAGTTTCAGACAATCAATCAATCCCACCACGTTCAAGGCCGTATTGAGTACTTGAGCCAAGTAGAACAGGACTCCGATAGAACCACCAAATTCTGGTCCCAAAGACCGAGAAATCAAGTAATAAGCACCTCCTCCTTTGACCTCGCCATTGGAGGCGATCGCTGAGAGCGAAAGAGTGGTAATCAAGTCCACGAAATAAGCAATGGCGAGCAGACCTTGGGACGAATTAGAATATAGTTCGAGTTATCAAGCAAGGACATAGTCACCTAGTATGCCAAACAGTCCGATACGTCCCAGGATAGAGCCGAACCGCAGGAACATCAAAATGCTTATAATGTTCAGGACTACGGGTATGTAGACACCAGAGACAACGCCAAGCTTGGCTTTCTTATTTTGGATGACTGGCTCCATCTTGCTCAAGGAGTGCTCAAGCACGAGGAAGGTTGCGGCCAAGGTCGATCAGTAGCACTAGGAAAGTCACTCAACAAATTTGCTACGACGGGTCGCATCGTTGGAATGTTTGGGAACTGCTTGGGCAAAGTCTCGGGTGCCAGTCGCTGTCGGCAGAGAGCGCGGCCTGGCAGACGCTGAGATGGACAAAATCATCTACGTGGCAGAGATCCTTTCTGGCAAAGCGAAGGATTCCCAACGTGCCGTAGTAGGGGATGAGGTTGGAACTTGGAACTTGGTAACCCGCTCCTACAAGTGCCAACCGGGGATCTACGGTAGGGCGTCGATCAGTTCAGTCTAACTAACCCCGCGCTGGCGGGCTAGTCAGTGGCAGCGACAGCAAAAGTTGAAAGGGCAGATCAATGCTGTTGGCAGGCAGATTTTGACGGCGTGCGTAAGTTACTGCAACTAATAAAACCAAGTCTTTCTACCCAGTTGCACTCGCTCTGAGGCGTATAAGTGGACAAGCCAACGTCACAATGTATCAGATCTCCAGCCAAGACGCGGGGCAGGAATGCGGCGCCGGAGATAAGACATTGACAGACATCTACGACGATCTCTAATGCGTCTTTTTGATTTCTGGTATAGTAGTTAAGATGGAATTATATAATCGAGATATCAGCTTGTAGCAAAGTAGAACTCGAGTTGCGATGTTGAGATGGAAATGACCTGGGGTAATACAAGATCTCGGTTACCTGATTATTAAGTCAATGCAGGTAGCCAATTGAGGACCATAGTAAGACAGCATATCAAATGTGTGCATAATTCACCCGCGGGTTCCGTACGCCTGCTATTGTGGCCTATGTTGTAGCTTGGAGAAATTGAAGCTGTCGCGAGCGATATATACCATGAAATAGCCAGCTTGCTCGACATGTCAGCTATTCAAGACGACTGCGTCTCCGTATTTCGAGGTGAAATATTGAGGCCCAAATCCATAAATCACCGCATCGAACCAGAGGGAAGAGATGCAGATCATCTTGCGAGCGGGAGGCGGGCTGGCGGGTGCATCTCGCCGTTGAGCGCATGGATCAACAATTGATTATGCGATGCCAGTCTCTGTGGGCATATTTGTGGAAATATGGAGGCCCTTCATCGGTATTAGATGGGGCCATTCCAGATGCAAGTGATGAAAAAGACGTCACAATTCCGAGGGTCCACCTAGATTCGATGTATGCAAGACAGCAGATGATTTTTTGATGGTTCAGGCAGTTGAAATAGAATCACGGACTCGTATAACCGTCGACGAGCCACGCATAGTCGCGAGATGGGAATACAAGATCTCACGCCCAGACGTCTGCAGCCATCTCGCTGATAAGAGGTAGGCAGCTGGTTGGTGGTGAGGCCAAAGAAGCAATGAGGCGACGGTCTTGTACATAAAAGTAAACAACTCTAGCCTACCAGGCACGGGCGATTATCATCTATCAGCGGGCCCTGCTCCCCTTGGCCTGACCTCAGCGGCTGGGTCCGGCGCTGTGAAACGCACCTCGGGGTCCTCGCCTTGGTCGACCGTCCCTAGGATTCGGCGCACCCTGGCACATCACCTGCCTGACTCGGCGGCGCATAACCCCAACTCTGGGATAGTCCCGTGGTGGGAGTCAGACATCACGAGGGACTTTCGCAGACTTGGTTCGTGGTGGGAAAATACCAACCTCGAGCCCACAGCTCTGCAATTGCTGAAGGAATTAAATCATCCGGTGCGCCAGACTTGACTCACCGCCGGGCCTCGTGAGTCGTCTGCCCTATTGCCCTCTTCGGGACCTCTTATCGCCTTCTCGTCCGTCTTATCGCGCCGCCTTTGTTCTCACAGGGCCCTCAGGGCTGACGGCATTATCCAGTATCTCTATCGCCAGTGCTGACTACCAGTGCCCGCCGCGACGCTACGCTTCCGGCGCTTCTTTTGCCTGCCTGCCTGCCTGCATCGCTCTCCGCCGCCAACCTCGTTCGTTGCCTCGCCTCCGCTTGATAGTAACGGCGATCCCTCCTCCACCAACAACATCTGGAGCCGCTTTTCCACCTCGACCCTTCTTTTCCCTATTACTTCTCCTGCCGTCGCCCCCCGATTTCTCCTGTAGACCCTTTGCCATCGACCTCGCCCACCCCCAGACGACACAATGGCTACGCCGAATCGCGGCAGAAGCCATACTCCCCAGCCCGGGAATCCCTTCGATATCCCCGTGGCCTCCTCCCCGGGTTCGCTCGCTAGTCGCAACTATGGCACTTCCCTCCCCCGAGCCGACCTCACTGCTCGTCTCGCGACGCCGCCCGTTCACTCTGGAGCTTGGGGCACGCCGCCTCGATCTTCCAACTCGCCGAGCCGCGCGAATGCGGCCAATTCGGACGATGCGACGCCGCTGGCTGGCCCCGGATCAGGCAGCGTAGGACCGGGCGTGTCTGCTCTCGCTGCAGCACTATCCAACTCGGTTGGCAACTCTCCCCCGCGTTTCGGAACCCCTCCGCGCACCGGGACGCCGCCTCTTATGCGACCGGCACTGTCTCCCTCCGGATCGGGCACGAATCTGGCCGGCGAGGCGGGAACATATGGCTCCTTTGACACGCGATCGAGGAATAACGGTGCCTATGAGGACCCCGAGATTGTAAAGCGCCACTTGGTGCAGCCGTCGGGCACGCCCGATCCCAGTGAGCAGCTCGGCAAGGGCAAGCAGACGGGCGACACGGAATCCGTCCTGGATGAGGACTTCTCGAGTTTGCAGCTCCAAGGAGGAGACATGACCCGTACAATCTACAAGTGGACAGAGGACGCACAGTCGCGGCATAAGACCCAGCGCAGCAAGAGTTTCAGCTTGTCCCGGCCGGAGCCCGAGAACGAAGTGCTGGACATCAACACCATCAAAGTTCCGGGCGGCTTCAGGCGGAATTATCTTCGGCGCTCGGCCCAGAGCCCATCGGCCAATGCTTCACGCTACGACGACGGAGAAACCGGTGGCAGGAGTCAGCCCCAGCTGTTCACCACAAGTTTCTTGGAGTTTCTAACGATTTATGGACATTTCGCTGGTGAACAGCTTGAGGAAGACGACGAGGATCTCCTGCCGGGCGAGTACTTCTCTTCTGGAGAGGACGAGTTCGAGTCCGACGAGGGCAGTGACGACGACCGTGAGCCGATGGAAGACAGTGCTCTGCTGACTCCGTCTAGACGGAGAAGGAGGAGAAGGGTGAGAGGAGGAAGTGGCAAAAACACTCCGATGAATGCTGCCCTCCTCTTACTGAAGTCGTTCGTTGGCACTGGTGTTCTGTTTCTGCCTCGCGCATACTACAATGGTGGTATGGTCTTCAGTAACCTGATCCTGCTTTTTGTTGCGGCCCTCAGCTACTACTGCTTTGTGCTCCTGGTTACGACGCGCCTCAAGGTCGAGGGCTCATTTGGTGATATTGGTGGTATTCTCTACGGACCTTGGATGCGAAACCTGATCTTGACCTCGATTGTCGTCAGTCAGATTGGTTTCGTGGCTGCCTATGTCGTCTTCACGTCTGAGAACCTGCAAGCCTTTATTCTCGCCGTCACCAATTGCGCCACCTACATCCCGATCACATACTTGATCTTGATGCAAATGGTCATTTTCCTGCCTTTTGCTCTCATCAGGGATATTGGCAAGCTTGGATTTACGGCGCTGATTGCCGACGCCTTCATTGTGCTTGGTCTGGCATACCTCTTCTACTACGACGTTCTTACGTTGGCTACCGAGGGCTTGGCGGATATCATTCTCTTCAATGAGAAGGATTGGACTTTGTTCATCGGCACAGCCATCTTCACATTTGAGGGTATCGGCCTCATCATCCCTATTCAGGAGTCCATGAAACAGCCTACCAAATTCCCCAAGGTCATGTTCATCGTCATGATCATCATTACGACCTTGTTCATTACCATGGGCGCGGTTTCGTATGCCGCTTATGGCTCCAAGACCGAGACTGTGGTTCTCCTGAACCTGCCACAGGACAACAAGCTCGTGAACGGCGTCCAGTTCTTGTACTCCTTGGCCATCCTCTTGTCCACGCCGCTGCAGATTTTCCCTGCCATCAAGATTACCGAAAACGCCCTTTTCACGAAGAGCGGCAAGTACAATCCCTACATCAAGTGGCAGAAGAATATTTACCGCTTCTTCGTCGTGTTTGTTTGTGCTTTTATTGCTTGGGTGGGAGCAGACAACTTGGACAAATTTGTCGCTCTCGTCGGAAACTTTGCTTGCATCCCGCTTGTTTTCATATACCCGGTATGTACCACGTCCGTCTTGACCTACCCACGAAATCGCTATACTAATCAACTCCCAGGCATTGCTTCACTATAAGGCCGTTGCAAAGAGCAAGCTCTGGAAATACTCGGACATTGCCCTCTGCATCTTTGGCTTCATCGCCATGGCTTACACCACCAGCTTGACCATCATCTCGTGGGCCGCGGGACCTTCGGGTCCTCCGCTGCCCAAGTACTGCGACGGCAAAGGTCTGTAAATATGAAGGTCGCGGGACTCTTGGAGCGAGTCGAGTACATTTTCCTTGCTTTTTGTAGCATAGGTTTTCCATTGGCGCGACGGCGTTCGTGCAAGCATAGATGACACGCGAGGCTCTCGATTTCTTTATCGAGCATCGCATATACCATACATATTAGATTGCATAAGACTTGAGACGGGGCGGCTCAAGCCATGTTTTGGGTTGGATCAGATGGTTGAATAGTAGTACATATTATTTGAACCAAGTATACATCCTACAAGATTTCCTTGTCAAGATCTCGAGTTTCGTGACATTCTACAGCTGCATGAAGTGTCGTGTTGCTCCCCTAACACAATACTTCCGAGTACGCCAAGTACCTGATCGCGTCCGTCGTGGTGTCCAACATGTTGCTGAAGGACCTCACCAACATGGTCATCGCTGCGAGTGGAGCCGAATCGGTCGAGATCGAGACGGATGGACATACAGCAAAAGGTGTGCAACGAGATCACTGTGAACATGCCGGGTGGTGCATGGATCCGTGTTCGAGACCTGCCCCGATCCATCACGCAGTGACAGTCTGTTATCAGTCGTACCATGTGGTTCTTGATGGACGTCATCGGACACCGAGGAGGAGGAAAGACCATTCAAAAACCTCCAGCTTTTCGGGCCGTGCATCTTTCCACGTCATTGTCTTGGGGGTCTAGATTGAAGTGATCCTTCGGTCCCGACTCCAGAGGTGTTGGCAGTCAGGCTTCGATGGTGCCTTCCGTGATTGCCAGCACAATACTTGATCACCGGTCTCAACAATCGACAAGATAGATGCATGCCTGGAATCATACGTTGGGTACCGAAGTCTCAGCCAGACTCCTCACCGCCATGCGTCCGAGTTTCTGAGGCAGGGGCGATTGATCTGGTTCCCGGATCTGTCCTGAATGCCAAAGCTCATGTCAATCTGCTGGGGTCTAGAAGGTTGTCCAGAGCAGCCAATGCTCATGTGACTTTGCTTGGGAAGGCACTCGCTACCTCAGATGAGCAGACACCGAGGACAAGAAGAAAGCAATTCATGATTCTGCGTCACCTTCCCTATGGAATTCCAGATCGTTCGGTCGAGTTTACGTATTGACTTTCCTTCAGCGACAAATCTCTGATGACAGTTTGCCAAGGCCTTTCTTCGATTGTGATCCGAAAGCTGTTGACTATATTTCATCAGACAGTAAAAGTGTTCGATTTGCCACCAACAAGTAACATGCGTAATCCCCAGGCACTGCTATAGCTAGAGATACATGAGCGTGTTCAACCATTGATGTTTGCTCTCGTAGTGAAATATTCACGGTACTTGCCTATGTGCTTGTACGTACCTGAGCTATTGAATGTTCCTTCCATAAATGCAAACCATGGTCACTGCCCTTTCTCCAAAACATACGAGGACATGCAAGGCACCTTTAATCTTCCAGACGATTGGGGGAGCCGCTCTTTCCCTGTGCCGATGAACATTGTTGTTCTGTTTTTGTTGAGGGCGCTCGACTGGACTGTTCCAGACTTCATGCTCTCTTTCCGGAGAGAAGACACCGGATGATTTGCGTTTCCCAACTCAATAGATTTGCTTGTTCTCTTTCCCTTCCAGCAAAATCATCTCAACATATATCTGTTGAGCAATTTGCCCATCTTGAGAGAAACTTATCCTACATTTTCATCTCTCTTTTGCCTACACAGCATAAAATATCTCAAAAATCATCCGAAAAAAATACACAATATCTCAACTCACCATTTGTTTCTTCCGCTGCACCTCGTGGTCTTGGCATCAGCGAGCATGACGGCATCAGCGAGCGAGCGCTTTCAGCATCATCCTTGACTGGCTATCTACGCACACTGGGTGAGTGGTCCGGATATTCGGAGCCGATCAACTACAAGTCCATCCACCACCAATCTGCCACAGATCTTGCTCTTCAAGTTGGCAATGATCATGCCAGGATCATGATGAATCATGACGCCGATTCTCGTATCCTCGAGACGTATTACCTCAATTTGGCCGGATTCACCAACCTCACTTCTCTCGGTCTCGGCCAGCACGGAACGGAGGATGACCGGAGCTCGGTCATGGCACACGAGAACCACCCTTTGGCTCTGGGTGCGCTCGCTCTTGATCCACAGGCTCTCGCCAAAGTTCACGGACCAGCATTTAATGCGATGATGGCCAAGCTGCTTGCAACGAGCGAGCCAGAGGAGCAAACTGAGCATGAAGAGCGCCTGTTTCGCCGTCGTGTCCGTTGGGGTGCCAAAAAGGCTGTGTTGAGCGAGGAGTCACAGGAGATGCGGAGGACTCTGCTGACTGTCGACTACCGTGAGCGTGTTGCGAAGCTAGACGTTTATAGAAGTCCGTTAAACGGGACAGTTTCAGAGCATCGTGAGCTGAAGAACAAGCCGGTCCAGTGTCCTAGCTCGGGCCCCCGGGCTGACGACCTCTTTCATCTAATATAAACACTTTTTTTGAACATTCTTCACCAACGCACAATTTCTATATTTCAAGAAAATCGTCTCATCATGACCTCTTTTCATCTGATATCAACACTTCCTCCAATATTTCACAAGAACACAATTACTATACCGCAGAACTTCATCTTCTCACGACTCAGGCTTCGGATGCAGAGGGATCACAGTCCGTGTGCCCGTATCGTGTAGCGATCGGCCATTCTTATGAAGAGGCCGCATACCAGAACCAGCGGGCTCTCAAGATTCAGATCGTCGACGACACAGCGTTGACGAAGCTCGATGCCAATCGCAGATCTGAACACATGCGCCTCAAAGACGTTGACGGGTGGAACCTGCCTGGCTGGGATCAATTCGAAGAGGAGCACATCCAGCTCAAGTACCAGAAAGACGAGCAACAGAAGCGCAAAGCCTTGCTGCATGGTCTGGGCCTCCAATACTCGAAGGAGAAGCCCCTTGCTGCGCCCCGTCCGGCGCAAGCTGCTCTTTCACTGGATGGTCCGCATCAAACCCAGGAACGTCCTGACACATCTGCTATCTCATTGTCCCTGGTAGATACCCGGCTTCCTCTGAGACACACCACAGGGCTTAGCCAGGTCGATATTCATGACCTCCGTGGATCACCGATCGACAAGGAGGGTCTTTCAGTGGATTTGACAATGTCTCCCATGCCAGAGCATGATAGTCACGAGGATGTAGCAATAGAAGATATTTCTCGAGTGGAAGGGATGGCGCTTTTGTTTGTAGTTTTTCCCACGTAGAAGAAGTTGGAAAATATCAGCTCAATAGAATTTCATTCAATATCTGAAGTGTCTTTCGAGTATTGCAACTGCTCCTAAAGTGGGCATACAATTGAAATTGATCTCAATCAATTTCTAGACCGATCCAGATCGGATAATTAAGTTGTCCAAACGTTTGACGATGGTAAAGGGTCCCACACGTTGTTGTGACCATTTCCGCGGTGGATTCCCCGGCAGCTTGTGGTGAAGCTTGAGGTAGACTTCGTCACCGATTCGAAATTCCGCCGGGTTTCTGGTCTTGTCGAACCGAATTTTGGCCACATCGGCCGCGAAGTCGACGGCTGCTTTGGCCTCTGCCTGGTAATTCTTCCTGGCAATCTCGTAGTAGACATCGTTCTTAGGCACCTCCAGAGCGGACAGGATTATGTTGGGCTTGAAACCCATTACGATGCCCTGGGAGTTGGTGCCATAAATGAAATCGACCAGCATGTACACCGAAGGCGACGTAAAGGTGTAGTCGAGCGACGCATCGACATACGTAGATGGATAGATGTAGTCATTGCTGGTAGGCCAGAAGAACAAGTTGACGGTTCCAGCAGTACTATCTCGTTCGGTGACCGTCCCAGTGCCTCTGATCTGGTGTTGTTCATGTTGTGTTTGAGTGCCAACAAGACCTTGTCCCATGGGACGTCGGGGAATGATACATCTACTGCTTAGCGACAAAACCATGCCATAATCTACAAAGATTAATCACATGCCGTCATACGGACGTGCTCCTCGACGCCAATGTTCTTCGATCCATGATCGTTCAAGTTGTAGGAGTGTTCTGTATGCTCTATGAGCCCGACCAGTCACTGCGGCATCGACATGTTTGTAAATGGCATTCGAGTTCTTCAGCGAGCGTCCGATAATGTTCAAGTCTCGGCGGCGTTCTCGCGTTCGGCTCGGGAACATGTTGAGTGGGTGCTTTTGGACGATCTCGGTCCCATGATCGTCACCGATAACCTCGACATCTTTGCATAATCATGCAGATGTCGTCGGGGTCGCAGGAATTGCCGTGCTCGCCTTGATTATGATCACTGATTAATATGCCTATTATCGAAGACACCATCGAGTACGTAGTCAAGGCTCCGCGCAAAGGTATTTATTGTCGACGCGAATATGAATACCGGCGCTCCCAAAATTATGCTGTCCCGCATGACTAACGAATGCCGAGACGCGCCGGCGACGATGGGAGAAGGTGCCAACACAGTACTGACCCGGCAGGAGGCTCGTTGTCTACCGTGATCGTGACTAGGCCCTGTCGTATATCTGGGGCAAGGGCAAGATTGCCATGGCCAATACTTGCTTGCGGCCGGTCGTGTTGGCGAAGAAGACGTGCCGTTTATTTGTTCGCTTGTTTGGGCTTTACGTGGGGAGGTACCTGAGTGTCTGCATTAACAAGTGATTGCGTTGGCTAGGAGTGACCCAAGGACGGACGTGGTCGTTGGACCAATGTGAAGAAGAAGAGAGGCCACTTACCAGTGACGGTCGCCGAGGCGCAGAGAGAATCAGCCACAGATGGGACTTCAGGAAATAGACAAGGAGAGCAGAAGGAGTGCGTTGGTCCTTCTGGCCATTTGCCGAATATGTGTGAGTGAGTGTGGTCAGATGTGACCTGCGTGTTGCAAGTTTGAAGTTTAACAAGCACCAAAGTTCTGTTCCTTTGATAATGACTGGAGGGTTGGCCAGGCACCAGCACTCGCCCTATTGCAACTTGAGCCTTTCCGTTCTTGGCCAGAGCAAGAGTTGACAACTGCAAATCCAGCGGCCTATCTGAGGGTGGCTTGGAAAACCCTTGATGTTGTACTTGAGTATACTAACACTTAACTAACACTGACGAGTATAGTGGTTGCCGGCCAACCAATAGAATGGTGGGCCACATGCCCAGGGTGGGGCCAGTTCCCTCTGCATCAAGAAGTTCAAGTGCCATAATCATTATGAAGTCACAGTATCTCTTGGATACTCCCGCAAGTTGCATCTGCTGCTTTCCATTCAAGTCCCTCCACTACCGACCTCAACCTGGTCAACTGCTTCATTTTCAATGCTCTGAGAAGGATCGTATAATTAGACACACAAATTAAAAACAACACTTATTCATAACTGACTCCACGATCTGATAGTCTAGACATCATTTGTATAACCAAGTTTCTATATTATTGATATTATTGGAAGTAGTGGAAGATGTACACAGACTCTTCACCATCACAGCAGCCAGATTGTTTCAATGCTATAATAATCTTACAAAAGTCTCCGTACCTAAGTCGCGTTTGCGAGGATAGGCCTTCTCTATTTACGTCAAAATAAGAATAAAATTATTTTGCAAAAATAGCATAAAAGATATCGGAAGAATTATTATACGCCCAAAGATTAATCCAAATTTAATAGACATTTTTAAGCAGTAAATTTGCGACCTTGGGACAAAACACGTTCTATATTCCGTGCGGAGACTTTTGTGAATGAACTCTGTAGTATCCTTTTAGCTCTTGGGGGTGGATTCGCCAGGAACCATGGCCTTGTAAAGTTTATCCATTTTGGCAAGGACCTGGGTCAGATCTTCGAACAAATTAATGCCGTCCCTTTGGAAGCCCATGTGGCGGCTGGTGAAATCTGTCATGGCTTTTTGGAAATCCTCGGAAGCTTTGGCGGCCGGAGACGACTGCTCGGCCAGTGGCCCGGATGGGCTTTGGCGCGAGACCGCGAGGCGGACGACTTCCAACAGCTTCTTGAGATGGGCTTCATGAGTCAGTAGGGGTGCTACCTCGTCCTCCAAGACCTTGTTTAGGCCATCGGCGGTGATTTGGGGGTTCTCGAGAGCTGCCATCTGGGGTTAAACTCCGCCGAGCAGAGCGTGAACGACATCAACAATGGCTTTAAGGCCTCGAGCTTTGTCACAAGAGAAACGAGGCACGCCAGATCATCCTCGGACATTTTGTCTTTGGTAGCCTCCATTACTGATGAGGGTCTAGATCGCAAGCTACAGAGAGTCAGCTTGCAACAATGACAAAGATAAAAGTTCTTCTTACCTTTGGACGCAGTGCAGCGAGCTGGCGAACGTTGGATCTTGTCGAGGCAAAGACGTTCCTTCTGTTCGAGCTTTCCGGTGGGAAAGTACCGAGTGTCTGCTTTACCAGGTGATTTCGTTGGCTGGGAGTGGCGCAAAGACTTGAATAATCGCCGGATCGATGTGAAGAAGAAAGATCGCCAGTAATGATCGCGGAGGCGCAGAGGGAAGGAGTTAAATATAGGGCCCGAAGAAACAAATAAAAACAAAAGAAGGAGTTTGTGGGTTTTTCTGGCTGTTTGCCGAATATGCGTGAGTGAGTGTGGTAAAATTTGAATTGTGTGGTGTAAGTTTGGAGTTTGGCAAGCACCAAAGTTTTGTTCTTGTAAAAGATGACTGCGGCCTGACTGTATAACCGCGCTCTATTTATACTTGAGGAACTGGCGTTCTTTCCGTTTCTTGACCAAAGCAAGAGTTGGCAACTACAGATTCAATGGCCTTTGAGGGGGTAATTTGGAATACCCCTGATCTTATACTTGAATGTAGGAGCAGAAGGCCGGTTGTTCCTCCACCTTGACCGCAGCCAAGTTATTTTGATACTATTGCGAACCAAGGGCGATAATTTATGGTAGTTTCATGCGGTAGCTGCAGAATTTGACTGTGAGCAAAACTGCACAAAGAGTCTCAACTTTTTGAATCCTCAAAAGTCAAGAGGGTTGATTGTTTTACAAAATTATACTCCTTCAATCCAAGAACCACGGTCTTTCCATTTTCAGACTCATCACGCCTGGCAAAAGATCCAGGATTCTTCAAGCTCGTCGAATCGACACCATCCATTTCCCTACTTCCACCCGCCACTCGCCTTTTACTCGTTCAGTCCCGCACATTCCACATCAGCAATCAAGCACGCGACTACGTCTCACCGAAACTTCTAGTCTCCCTTACGTGCTTCTGATTACTTCGTTATTCCATTCCTTCTACCACAAGTATCGTAATAAGCTCAGCACTCCTAAGAATCAAGATTCTCGAATAACCTCGAACTCGAGAGATCATCTTCACCCGACTATCGCAACCCGAGACATCGCCAACCATGGATTCCGGAAGTCGCGTAAGTATCTCTTGAGCTCCGTACCTTGAGCGCCTTCCACATTTGTTTACAACGATTTTGACACTTTGATCAGGCATCTCCGGCCAGTGCCACACCTGAGACGATTGACAATGGCATGAACGACATTGCACGAACAGTCCACCAGGAAAAGATGCGAGTTCAGGCCAATGGTCGACGTACCTTCCAACAGGTCTACTTGTGGGTTCCGTATGCGGGCAATCCCAAGTACACGGAAGTGGCTCTACCACCGTACTGTATCAGCCCGAACTCGACGGTCCGTCCCGTACGCCATGTCCGATCCTGCCCCGCGACCAGGAACTTTTTGATCACGCAGATGCCAAGCTGTATCTCGAAGTCGGCATCGTCATCGGCGCAGACCCTACAAAGTACGAGGTCAAGGGGACCAAGAACAAGCAGAGAGACATCGACCGGCAGCGGAGGGGAATCTTGCCCAGAGACGATGGCGCCATGCGTGTCTTCACTCCCGTCACCGAGAACATTGCACCTCAGGCCAAATTCTACGTTGGGTGCCGCTTCACGGAAGGTCGTTTGTTCCCTCGCGTCATCCACATGGACAATGTCTTCTTTTACCCAGAGTTCTGGCGAGGTACTAGCAACAGCTTGAGTATCAAGCAGTGTAAGGCCGAGCTCGCCATGTCTTGCAAGCTCGCAGCGGCCATCAACAAGTCGCCCCAGGGAGATCAAATCGCTCCTGCCTCTCCAAGCGTCATTCTCCAGGCAGAGGCTGTAAACCGCACAACTGCGAAGCAGGCACAGGAACCTGGAGTCGTCCGCAGTGAGGGGGCTGACGCATTCTTCAACTTTGACGAACCACTCTCGGGAGAAAAGGCGCGAAGTTTGGCACTGGACTTGATGGTACCTTTACATTTATCATACTATATGTAAATGAAGCTAACGGTCTCTTCAGAAAGCCAACTCCCATATCGGTCTCTTACAGTATGAGCTCATCATGAGCATGCATCAAGTCCTTTGCACTGGCAGCACCGGCCCTGTAGGGGAGCAGCTAGAGCCCAAGACTCTGGGAACCTTGGACCTCTTCATCCGCGACTGCCAACAAAAAATCCCCATTTTGGAATCTGATAACGATGCCGTTATTCGAAAGGCTGTTTCCGGTAGTCTGGCCTCGTTTGACTTTATTATGCAAAACCCGTTCTGGAAGCACTTGCAGCAAAATCAATGATATCAGCATTTGGACGTCGTCCAAAAATACCGCCCCTGATTGTAATAAAGCCTACCCGCCTCCTACTCTTGTTTTCACACCTATACGAGCTAATTCTCGCAGTTATTACCGGTCGCCGGAGCTGCCGAGGAAATCCAGAAGACAGAGGCAGATCTAGCCGATGCTACCATTGGCCACAAGTTTATCTCGGCCAGAATAACTGCATTCTACGAGGCTTGATTTCGGATGAACCTATTCCCGAGGAAAACCAGAGAGCAATGGCAGATTTCGCTAATATTGCTAATGGTCCTGAACAGTTGATCATTGATGGACGACGTCCAAAAAAGAGAGGCGGAAACAAGCATGACTACGTGCCGCAGCAGAGGACCAGCGGATTGAGTACAAGCAAGGTTACAGCCGAGACCCAACCTCGATGATCTCATATGGAGACAGAGCCGGGGGGGGAAGCCTACAGTCGGCTGGAAGTAGCCGTTGCAAAGCGTAACCTGGATGGAGCAATGGAGACAGGACATGTACCCTGGTGACGACTTTCCAGTGTGGTCGACCTGCAGTTCCTGATGGTTCGGATCCCCCAACAAAAAGATTATTGCATGGTTGAGAAACGCAGGTTTGGATTCCCTGCTCAGCACCCCCACAGAGAGAATCATTCCCAGATGCTGGGCAAATACAGCAATTGAACACCACGGATGGGTACAAGGGACGGATTTCGCCTCGATTTATGAACCGCCTAGACCTTTGGTGGCCTCCGTTGAGAACGTTTTGGGAAACGATCAGAGACAGTAATATTGTGACCAACGCAAGGGGAACCTCTTAGACTATATCTAGTGCGAGACCCTTTCGAATGATAGGGAAGGACATGAACGCGCTTGTTCTTGGGGAGATCCTCTTTGCTAAAGATCAAAGCTGGACTCCTGACTGGAAAGGCCGAAGATGGCGGGTGGTTTGCCTATTGCTAGTGGAAAGAAAGTATTATGAGAGGAAGTGGTTGGGAGAGGAAGGGACCACCGGTCCCTTCCCTGGGACAAATGGGGAATCTCTGGGAATCTCCCGTTATTAGCTTACCTTTACTTCTGCAACCTTTATCAATCAACTACTGCAAACACGTTTCTTCTCTTTTCGTTGTAAATCCAAAGTCCTCTTTTGGGGCAAATACATGGCTCCACCCGATAGGAGGTCGCACGAGTCCTAAGAAATCCTGAGAGCACACTGGCGATTCCGTGTGCGGGATCGGAACGCATAACAACTGTTAACTACCACGGCCTGTCTGAAAAGCCTCCAGACGGACCACCGATCACCGAGACATAATAATTAGCGAACGAAGACAAGATCCGTTATCGACACTTATTACACCGTCAAATATTCGCTTTTTTCGATTTACTCAAGCTTTCGAATCGTTTGTTTACCTTACCCTGATTATTCACCAGGTGCAACCAGAAGCGTCTCCAGGTATTCCGAGATAACAGCTTTATTGATCAAAGGTTGGGATGGTAATTTCATCTATATATAGCCTTGCTCTTTTTCTTTTATTTACCTGTTTGCTTACTCCCTAATTTGGTTCTCCTCCTGAGCAGCATTGTTCTCCTCCGATTGGAACTCGCCCCTCAAAAATTTGATTTTCCCTCCCTAAGTCTCGATCTTGTTCTCCGGCGTGATTTCATCTATAAAATTAATCGATAACGATCTTTTAATACCGCTATCGGAGGGATTCTGCGGATCTATTTTTGTGCTCATTTCTATAGTTTTAGGTCTCATAAGTGTACCGCCTAAATCATGGTATTTCACAGCGATAGGCGAAGACGTTCTATGAATACAGGCAACCTTACCCATAACTACGGAACCGCAAATTATCATCGCTTCCTGGTTAATTTCCTGGTTAAATGACAATTTTCCAGACTTTTAAAGGAGGATCTCGAAGGTGATCCACCGAAAGGCCATGGAGCTGAAAGACTTCATCGAAGCACAGCCAATTCTTGGAAGCAGAAGGAGAAGCTGAAAATAGCCCCGAAGACTTTCAAGGGCTATCGTTACTGTTTCCTTGCAAGAGAACAAATCGTTCAGAAAAAGGATACCTCGTGCAAACAGCTGACCAGAAATCACGTTGGTATGGAGCTCATCCTTTGATAATTTGGGTCCTGCACTCACCCTGATCGAGACATGCTCGCCGTTATCGAGAGTCGAGACTACCGCGAGTGTCGAGGCGCCTCTATCCCGCGAACTCAAGAACAGCGCGGCGGAAGGTCCAAAGGACGACCTTGGACGAAGTGATCGTGAAGATGCCGTTGCCAACGAAGTCCGCAAGAAGTACTGTCCAGCTTGTTTAAGGTCGAGCTTGAAACAACTACCGGTATTTAAACCATACATTTTTGGATGACAATAACAACCCGGTCCCAAGCTAATCTAGTTGAATACAAGACCGGGTCGGGCATTCTTAACGCTTACAAGCTAGCGGATACCTATTTAACTGTAGATTACGGCATTGACGCTTAACGTGGCCGCCTAGAGCCTCGCCGCACCTGCTCTCATTGTTACATTGAGCTTTGAGTCTCGCAATAAGCTCTTCAAGCATCTCAGAAGGAGACGCGTTACGTCAACTCGACCTAGTTGATTATCCCTTTGGCCGCGCAAGAGACCTTGGGACCATTCCTCGCATCGTTGTTCCCCCTTTCCAGCCCATGCCTTACAACGAAATCCCCGACGATGTGGATTTGGAGGAATCGTCTAAACAGGGTGGTGTGTATGACAAGGGTTGCCATCTTCTTAACACTTCCAAGCCACCCTTTCAGGTTTCTTGGCATGTCCATGACTGGCCCATCTTCGATGCACCCAGAAGCGAGGAATTGGACGCCAAACAGAGGGCCATTGATCAAAAGAACCATCTACATTCATGGCCGAACCGTGGTTATGGACATCAATGCGCACCAGTATCGAGGATACTGAGAACGAGCACACTTTAAGAATATTCTAAAGGAGGACCTGAGAATGTACCTTTAGCAGATGATCCTATACAACCATGCTGAGAATTGGTCCCCCCTTTAGATCTCTCTGCATTAAATACCCGTCCGGCAAGGAGCTGCTGGAGTTTTAGCCAGAACCACAGACTGAAGAACAGATAGATCTTTTCTGGTAATCTCTGTTGTGTCCAAATCACCTTCAAAGTGGTCACGTAAGAATCGGCCGAAACAGTCCGTATTTCTATTAAACAATAATTAAGACGACGTTCCTCTTATGATTCTAAGCGACAGTAATAGTCAAGCACATGTTGGAACCTTTTGTCGACGACCCGGACGAGTATACCGGATACGACCGCCAGCGCTTTCGCACTTTCTTCACTTTGTTTGTTCGTTTGGTTTGAGTCGATAATTATGATGATAAACTTATCTCTGTGGATTTCTGTATCCATGTCATACATGAATGGCTGTAGATAATAGCAGTCACAATCAGGCAGCTTCCGAGTAAAGGCACAACATTTTCCGGTGGGACATAGTGGTGGTGCTTCTCAGCTGGCTCGCCAAAAGCGGGAGAAAGGTTCCTCGAACGCTTTGCATGAGGAATTCAACCACAAAGTGACAGCCTGCTTAGCAAGCAAACGAAAGCCCGATGACCTGCTATCATTGGAACAACCACAAGGACGAAGGGGACGCTGGGTAACCTCGCTTCTTCTCCGGTCCCTACCTGTCTTTGACAAATACAAGTAATACTATTTGTTTCTCGACGAGCGCCGAGTGCGCCTGTCCGACCACCGTTTGAGCAACCACACAATGTCTCGATTCACATTGGATAGCACAATTTGGTGGGACGAGGAGATGGGGACGTACATCAACCCAAACCCTCACCGTGCTGGTGGTGTTTTTCTCTTCTTCTTAATACCTGGAATATCATCCGAAGATCATGTTTCCTGAAGAAACAGCTTCACATTTCTTTCTTAACGGCCGTGTCCTGTTGACGAGGTTCTCGTGCCGATTCCGCCAGCGTAGACTGGCGGGAACGAGGAAGCCAAGAAGGTACGCGGCTCCCCGGTGCTGCGTAGACGACACGATAAGCACCTTGCAAGAAATAGAACGGAAGAAGAAGTGGCCGTACAGGCAGTTAATATGTGCTTCGTTGGGCAAAAAAAAGTTTTATCTCTATCACCATAAAGTTCCATAGCATCATAGTCCGTAGATATGTTCATAGTATGAGAATGAATATTACAAGTATTGCTTTGTACCACCCAAGCCATCGTATCGTCTCGACAACAGCTTACTAATAATAGCACCCCGTCATATTCCTGCTTGCTGCAGGTCCGAGATAAATTGGGCCATCGTGCAGATTTCTATTTGCTTTTCTTTTGGTTCCACTCACAGCTTCCAGAAATGCAGCAACCGAGCAGCGCAAAATTGATACCCTATGCGAGACCGAACAAGGATGTCTCATTCAGCGCATTGTTTACCAGTGCGAGGTGGTGTGGTTCGATTGTTGGTGGTTGTGATACTGTCTTTGTCTTTGAAATCTTTAGTACTTCATACAAACCAACAATTCGATTTTTTATAGCGCCCGCGTGATCGACGAGCGAGTTTGACAAGAAAGAAGCGAGAGAGAAAGAGAAATCGAGGAGCTAAATAATGCGCCGCTCATATAAATGAATGGATGGTCTTGTTGATCTTCTGCCGTCTTTCTTTGTATCGCATTGCCAGTAAGCAGACAGAATAGTAAGTTCAGAAATCACGACAAACCAGTAACTCCATCGATCATACACTTATTGCAGCTTCAGGAAAGTTACTCCCCAGAAACGCCAGACGAATATAGTCCCGAGAGAAAAGGTTTGCAGGATCAGACCTAAAAGCAGAGTGTGTCGCAGTTCATGACCACCACCGCCCACGACGACAGACACCACCACCACGACCAACACTCCTCGACACCCAAACCACGACCGATACCACGACAAGCAGCATCAGAGCAGATCATCACGATCCCGAGCGGCGGCCGGGCCGTCGACGGCGAGGAATCGCCTCACCCGAGCGCAAGCAGCCGGTTCCGGGGCGTCAGGCACAAGCGACCCGAGTCGCGGAGGACACTATCGACACAGAGCCAACCAGCACCACCGCAGACGTCGAGCAGCGCCACGTCGTTCACGTCGCCCGTGACGCCGTTCCTGGCGGGAACCCAGCCGTACCAGCGGCACACGACCGACGTGCCCCGGCGGACCAAGCCCCATGCCCGGAATTTCAAGAACCAACCCCGCTCCGCCGCCGCCGCGGTAGACCAGGGGCGCATCTCGCAGCTCGTCGCGCCGCTCGAGGACATGAGCGTGTCGTACTACGCGCACAAGCAGCCGCCGTGGAAGAATGTGGGCCTGTACCCGGTGCCGTGGGCGCAGCCGCTGTACAACATGAATCACGCCAAGAGGGATAACGGTCATCATCGTCATGATCGCCAACAGAATCCCAAGCAGGCGCCCGGAAGGATGGCGGCGGATCCGCGACCGCCAAGATCGAGTCATGGCGGCAGGGGATCTGACGTCCGAAGGAGCGCGGCGCATCCTCCTCCTCCCAGGCCCACGCCGGCACCCACGACTGCGGCGGCGGTGGCGGCGGGCTCGACGGCTAAAGTGAACACCATGTCCAGTAAGTACTTCTGCAGGCGCGCGGGGCATATCGCCAAACGTTTCATCAAATCGCACGAGAACAGAAAGTTACTGACACCAGAAATGGCAGTGGGCCCAGGAAGCATCATGATAGGTTTCGACAGCGCCTTTGGCAGCGAGCAACAAAAGCCAAAGGAACGTTTAAAAGAACAATGGGCACCTCTGGCCGTGTCTAAATTACCACCCAGCCTGGCCACGCCGCTGATAGCAGACCTCAGCGGCCTCGACGTCGAGGACATGCGATTTCACGATTCACTCAGTGCAGGATACGAAGACCTGCCGATGTTGCTGCCCTCGAGTGTATATCGACGCGAGTCTGGGTCGACGGTGAGGACAGCGATTCCGACGAGGCAGGCGACCACCGATCCCGATATGGCCTCGGAGCGGCTGCGGCAGCCGAGCAGATCGACCATCGCAGATTCGCCCAGCGATGCGGAGCCCAGCGACATTTGGGACGACGAAGTACCCGGCTCTGCAGATGTGCCCGACTTGACGCCTTCGACAGGGTCGATCAGTACCCTGGGCACCAAGATATTCACGCTGCACGATAAGGCCATGCCCGATACGCCGGGTTTGCCTTGTCCGGGGTGCATGATTGGAGGGAAAAGGCCGCAGCCGTCCAGTCGCGGAACACCACGGGATGAGCACAGGGGCACCCTACAATATTCTGAGGAGCGAGAGAGCGGCTTCTGTAATGCGTGTCGGAATGGCGATTTGATGCCGGATATCAGTCGGTTCACTCTGCCGGACCTGGTAGACGACCAGGACCGGGGGACAGGAAGTGCACCAGAAGACCAAACAGCCGAGGATGGGGCGACGAAAGAAGTCGATGTTATCGTAGGAGTCAAGGCGCATGTGCTGGACAGCAGGTTCAGGCTCGGCAGAACGAAAGAGAGCAAGCTGGCCAGCCGGAGACGACTCCAGGCCGACGCTGAGCCGTTGCGCCCCGGCTCTGCGCCGCCACAGCAGAATCCGAGAATAAGTCACATAGCCCAGTGTCAGGTCGCCGACGTTTCCCCCATAGATGTGCTCGATGGATCGGATTCCGACTACGGCGACGTATCGCCTCTAAGCCCCCTAAGCGGGATTTCGCAGCAGCTCGGTGGCCTCCCCTCTCACTTCAGTATCGGCGGCGACGGGTCGATCGAGCCGCTCCGCGTGTTCACACCGGCCACGGGGCGGAAGTTGGAGACCCCGAATACCCAGTCCCGACGCAGCTTGCACGGCAACAGTATGATAGTCACCGAGATTGACAACATGATCGAGGACTGGGAGTCGGACATATTCAAGGACTATGGGGCACTCAGTCCTATTGACACGTCGAAAGCGCTCGTTTCCCCGATGATACTCCTGGAAAAGTCACTGTCGAAATTGAAAAGACATAGTGATATGCCCTCTATGAAATCAGCCGATTCCGACTCGGTGACCCCAAGAACTTACATGTACAATCGTCATAGGCGAGACAACGGTGACTTTTGATAGTTGCCATATCAAACCGTCAATAAGAAAAGCATACTTCTGATCCAGACTGTCCTGTTTTTTTTTTTTTTTTGGTCCGTCGTAATGCTGCAAATGCTTCAAATCTATAAATTAACTGCCATAGTTGGTGTTGTCTGGAGCATCGAAAATGGCATGCTCATGGGAGAACAAGGGTTGGTAAACTTGATTGGACAGATCAGCACCAGGTTTTGAGATGGCAGTATTAGCAGTCGTGATGATTTACCTCGTAAAAAAGACAACAGCAAAAACAAAAAAACATCGCTCGTCACTTCGTCCTGCATCAGTAGATAGGTACTGATGCGCCATCCTCGACATGCCACTGCTGCCAAGGATATCCAATATCCTGTCTTCCAAAATCCACGTTGAAACTATTCTTTAGATCGATTGGCCCGCTATTCCGTCTCGATTGCACTGCCGTCTCTCCTGTAATTCAATGTATCAGCATTACAATCCTCGCGTGGCGATAACCGTCCTGTGTAGTCAAGTACGAATGCGCGGCCAGACTTACGGGATATAAGTGATTCTGTACTCCTCCTCGATGGCCGTGCGGACCTCCTCGGGCAGCTGGCCCGAGACCTTGGTGGCGTAGACGCCCTGGACGTACGTGTCGAGGCGCTGCCACTTGGCGACCCAGCTCTTGGCCGGGTTGGCCAGCGTGATGAGGCCCTCGTAGACCTGCGACGTGCACGACTCGACGGCCTCGGTGTCGCCCTTGAGGTGGAGGTACTCGTCGCAGTTGGGGCATCCCTCGTTCTTGAAGCGCTGGACAGAGGTGCGCATGTCAGCCGGTACGATCCATGGGCCGCCCGCCGGGCAGGTGGGAGAGCTGATCGGTAGGGGCGGGACTCACCGTCTGGGTCATGACGATCGAGCAGACCATACAGGCGCGCAGGTAGCGCTGCTGGCCAGGAGCAACAAAGTTGCCTACACCCTTTGAGTCCATGGTCGCAAGATCGATCTGGGACCTTCGTTCGTTTCGGTAGCTCGGTGGGCGCTGCAGACGTGTCCTGCGTGTTCGGTGTGCGAGAAGGCGACAGAGGGCTGGGAGTGTGTTTGTCTTGGTGGCTCGGTTGGTGAGGGAGGGATGGTGCCAATGTCTGGCAGCAGTGATGTTAATGTACGGAACAAAAGCGGTATCGATACGCCTTTGTAGGTTGCAGGTACGAGTTACAGAAGGGACCTGGCTGAGGCTAAGTGGGGCTCAGAATTCCGGGGAAGCTCAAAAGGTCCAGAAACTTGAGCCGCAAAATTCACTGACCTTGATTATGAAAAACATAAAAAAAGCCAATCTCATTCGCATATATCTTTTGTTTGCGACCAAATATACAATCGTTCTTTCAATAAAAACTCACTGTCAAGTGTCTACGAAACACAACAACTCGTTGGTACAACTTGCCCAAAATGGCCGAACCAGGAAACACTACAGTCACCAGCATCAGCAGCACCGCGGCAGCATCAAAATCTCACAAGGCGCAGGAGCTGGCGACCTGCACCATCAGGGCCCCTCCATTCTCGTACGCCCACCTCGAGGCCCAGCGCAACTCGGCCGAGCCTCTGGAGCTCGACGCCATACAGGTGCGCTCCTTTTGCTCGGCCGCGCTCAAGCAGTTCCTGGGTATCTCCGGCCAGGCCATCTCCATCGACATCCTCAAGGTGGACGGCCCGAGCTGCTGGCTGAGGATACCGCGCGACGATCTGAGCGCGTTTGCGGCTGCCATAACTGCATGGCAAGGGACCTACGAGGGCGGCACTCACTCGACGTTGAGGATCAAGGGATGCTCGGATTGGCTGGGCAGCTTGGTCGGGCGTGATGGCGAAGAGCAACTGTGGAGAGGATGATTCAAAACGAAAGTGGCTATATCACCAGAATTCATACAAGACGTGCGTGCATGACTGGAAGATGGAGCATATTGAGCTCCGTTCATAACCATGTATTTGAACTGTCTCATCAGGGTATGTCTACCTCCTTTTCTGTTTCATTCCCTTTGGAGCCCCTGAACGCCAATGCTTCCAGATGATGCAATCATTATATGCAGAAATTGCCATGCCCATCTCCTCGTCATCATCATCACAAATGCCAAATGATACAGTTGGTTAGATACCGGCGTCCTCTACGCCATAGACATCAAGGAGCTCTGAGCATATGCCCTGGAGTGGTTGTTAGCTAGTCTCACGACAAATACACGTTCAATGGTAACCTACATGGGCTTGATGTTGGGGTGAGGCACTGCGTCAAACTGGTTGAATTGCAGCTTGTAGTCGGGGCCGACGTTGATGTAGGCGCCGCGGTTCTCAGTCTGGTCGCAATACTTTGGTGCCGAGAAGACTAAAGCCATGTTAGTGTCATGTCGTGGAAGAAGATGGACAATTGCGCATACCTGTGATACACTTTCCATCGTGCTCCTCCTCATATCCGTCCATCCTGACCTCGTGACTTCGGATAATGGCGTCCAGCCCGTTCTTGTCACAGAATCGCTTCGTGACGTCTGGTCCGAATTGCATACCAACACCTCTCTTGCTAGGTCCACGACCGGGAGCTGTTTGAGGGTCGGTCCAAAGCATCTCCATCATGAGGCCAGATTGACCGGGCTGTCTCTGGCCATGTCTGTTGAGTTTTCTGATGTCGTCGAGCGTGACTTTGTCATCTGAGAAGAGACCTCCGTGGAGGACCAGATACTTGTCACCAATCAGAGTGGCCAGCGGCAGTGCTGAGAAACTCTCCGAGAATAGCTTGAATACCCTGCACGTATCGTTAGCTGACAAGTGAAATATTCGATTCCACGTGTACCCTTACCGCTCGTTGTACTTGGCCTTGCACTCGCCCTCGAAGCCATAAACCTTGTTCATGTCGTCCGTCTCGTGGTTGCCACGGTTCAGGTACATGCCGTGGGGTCGCAGCCACTTGTAAGCGTATAGCAACAGGGCGATTTCGCTTGACCAAGAACCTCTGTCGACGAAATCGCCGTTGAACAGGTACCAGTGCTTCTCGGCGGGGCGTCCGTTCAATCTGAAGAGCTCCAGCAGATCAAAGTACTGGCCTGCAGTTGGGGATCAGCACATGCACATGTAAATCTTACGCGAAGACAGTCCTTACCGTGGGTATCACCACAAACGGTCAACTTGACGTCGTCGGGAATCTTGACCTCCACCATGGTCGCCTCGTCGTACACAATCTTCTTGGTGGCGATGACGATTTGGTAGACGTATTTCTTGTGAATCTTCTTGCCGTTCTTGAACCGCTCGATCATGTCGTCAATGAACTCCTGTGTCATCTCGTCTCCCAGCTTGACACCATCATAGTCGGGCTCAATGGCCATGGAGTCCAGGTCGAGACCCTCGGCGGCCGAGGGCTCATCCGCCAGTTCGATGGCGGCATAGAAGTTGAGCTGGCGCACGATCTTCTGGCACTCGGCCAGCTTGACCTTGGCATCCTTGTTGTTGGGGTCGAGCCTGACACACTCCTTGAAATCGCCGAGGGCATCCTTGGGCTTCAAGATGGCGGCGTAGGCGACGGCGCGGCGAAAGTGAGCCTGTAGGGGTGCATTTGTGTCAGTAAGAGGGTCACGCTTTTGCGCCGAGTTGCGACACTGAATACAGCTGGGGCGTCCTGACCTTCACGAGCTTGGGGTTGAGCTCAATCGCCTTTGTCGCATCTGCAATGGCATAACCGTATGCTTCCGTCTTGATGTTGGCCTGTAGCACCTTGTGTCAGTCACGCGAGCAAACAAGCACTGCCGGATGGATGGCGGGGTTCGGTCGAGGCACAAGATCGGAGCGACGGACCTGGGCTCTGTTCAAGTAAAAGGTGGGCTCCTTGTCGTTCAACTCGATAGCCTTGGTGTAGAGATCGATGGCCTTGGGCCAGTCGTGCGAGGCGAAAGCCTTGTTGCCATCGTTCTTCAAGGCGACAGCCTGCTCGGTGGCGGAAGCCATCTTTCGTGCGTTGGTGCTGTGCTCGGATAGCGTGGGCGGGTTGTAGCTGGAGATAAAGCTGGCTCGGGCTCAGATGAGTTTGGCCAATATCGACGACGACTGTATGATTATAATATCGAAAGGGATTATAAATGGGTTGTCGTCGAGGGATCTCGCGCTTCCAAGCACCTGATTTGCTGTCGAGAAGGCCGTGGCGACACGCAGAATCCAGAGAGGATCGAAGTTGGATGGAACCCCAAGAATATTCCAGGCTCTGGAAACTTACCTCCGAACGCGGGTTCGTGGGACTCGGACTGCTAGACAAAATGCTTGTTGGCGCACGGTACCTATGAGGGCCCCTGGAATGGGCTTTATCTCAAAATAGTACGCTATGAGCCGAAATCTAGCCTTTTTTTAGTTTAGCCCACTACCTTTAGCGCAAGCTTTCCGTCCCTGCATCGACCGTTCCGCCTCGACCATTTGGCGGGGCATTTTTCTGGTCTGAAGGTTGGACATGTCTCAACTTTTAAGAAGATCAGAGAATATTTTATAAAATACGACTATTACTATAGTCTCGCAAACCGGGCTATTAAACATCAGACGAGAGAACCCTCGAAACATCATCTGATAAAATTGTTCATACTTCTCAAATATTCTTCTAGTTCTCAAACACCTTTCTACGGCTGCAGCTGCCATGTCGGAAGAGCTCAAGGACGAAGTTGAGGCCATCAACTCAATCTACGGTGATGGATGCTTGGTCCAGGCGAGCGACGACCCAAACGTATACATCTTGACGCCGCCAGAAGAGTCGTCTTCCCTTCGCATCCAGTTCCCTCCAGCATATCCCGCAGAACCTCCAACGGTCATCGGTACTAATAGTACCGGCGAGCACGGAAAGCGTGGTGATGCTGCCAAGGAGCTCTCACTTTTCCGCGACGTCATCGGTAGCGTGTATGAGCCGGGCATGGTCTGTCTTTTCGATGCCATCGAAGAATTGAAGCGACGCCTGGAAGAATCCATCGTACCGGAAGAGGCTCAGGAAGAAGAGATTCTGGAGCTCGCCCCGGAAGAGGCAGCACATAATGCTCAACCCACCGTGGACGTGCTCAACATGCCGGAACCTCCGTGGATCCTCTCGGACCCATTCATTGAGCTCAAATCGACATTTCTGGCCCGCTGCGCCCCTGTATCATCAGTGGTTCAGGCGGAGGGCTACGTCGAGCACCTGCTTGCAACAGACAAGAAAGCTCGTGTTGCTACTCACAACATGACTGCTTGGCGCATCAGGGGACCGAACGGCACTACCTTCCAAGATTGCGATGACGACGGAGAGACTGCTGCTGGCAGTCGACTCTTACATCTCATGCAACTTATGGATCTCTGGGATGTCATGGTCATCGTTTCTCGATGGTATGGAGGCCACCATCTAGGACCGCGGCGTTTTGCTCTCATCAATCAAGCAGCAAGAGACGCTTTCGTCAAGGCTGGACTCGTGGCAGAGCCGCCATCCGGCAAAAAGAAGGGGTCAGGTAAATAAGGTCCTCGGCCAATATTCTGTCTTGATCTATGTCAGAGTTCCCCCGCATGGACTATAAAGAGGCCAGGGGCGTTGTCGCACCCTACTCCGAGACTCGAGTTACCCCACACTCGACGGTTCCAACGTTATGGGAGCAAATCATGGTTCAAGCCTCGGTTCTCCAAAGACACCAGCCAAACTGCCCCGCGGTTATGCAGATCCGTTGCAAGTCTTCTTAATGACATGATACTCCATAAATCCCCTGTATTGTTCACATTTAAACGACTGAAGTTCACAATTTGGAGTCGCTTAACTGTCTGGTCCCTTCTGAACAATTGTTCCGAAACAATTGGAAGATTAACTCATAGCATTGGCTACAATATGGTTGGGCCACCACCACTTAAAGGACTAAAAGTCCTCGAGTTTGCCGGCCTTGCGCCAGGTAAGTCGAAACCGTAACAAAATCAGACATCATTATACTTATACAATTCCAGGCCCATTTGCCGGTCTTTTACTGGCAGATGCTGGTGCCAATGTGCTTCGCATCGATCGCGCCATCGCGGGAAAGACGCATACTCCCGGGGTAAAACCGCCACCCACGGACGACATGCTCGTGCGGAACAAGTCCTCCATCGCCGTAGACCTCAAGTCCGCCGACGGCGTCAGCCTGGTCAAGGAGCTCGCCAAGTCCGCTGACATCATTATCGACCCGTTCCGGCCGGGCGTCCTGGAGAAGCTCGGGCTCGGCCCGGACGTGCTCTCGGCCCTCAACCCGCGCCTCATCTACGGGCGCATGACGGGCTTCCGCCGCGACGGCCGGTACGCCGCCATGGCGGGCCACGACATCAACTACCTGGCCGTCTCGGGCGTGCTGTCGGTGCTCGGCCGCGACGACGAGAAGCCCCACGCGCCCTGGAACATCCTGGCCGACTTCGCCGGTGGCGGCGCCGTGCTCTTCCAGGGCCTCCTGCTCGCCGTCGTCGCCCGCCTCGCCTCCGGCCGCGGCCAGGTCGTCGAGGCCAACATGGTCGACGGCGCCTCGTACCTGACCACGTTCCCGCGGCAGGCCCTCAAGACGCCGCTCGGCAGCGCCGGCCGCGGCCGCAACGTCCTGGACGGCGGCTGTCCGTACTACGACACGTACGAGACCCGCGACGGAAAATACATGGCCGTCGGCGCGCTGGAGCCCCAGTTCTTCGCCGTCCTGGTCGGCGGCCTGGGCCTCGACGAGAGCTGGAACCAGAAGCGCTACGACCGCGCCACCTGGCCCGAGATGAAGCGCCAGTTCGAGGCCACCTTCAAGTCCAAGACGCGGACCGAGTGGGAGGCCGTCTTCGACGGCACCGACGCCTGCTGCACGCCCGTGCTCGAGTACCCGGAGCTCGAGTCGCAGCCGGGTCGCGAGGGCGACCAGCGGCCGCCCGTCGGTCTGAGGGATACCCCCATGCTGGCCGTGACCCAGGGGGCCAAGGACCCTAGCGCTCAGGGCCAGGGCCAGGGCGTCCCGGGGGCCGGGTACGAGGGCCACCCGCTCATCCCGGGGCAGGGCGGCGAGGAAGCTCTGCAGGAGTGGTTTGGCTGGAAGAGGGGAAAGGAGTTTGAGGTTGTGTCGGGCGGTCTCGTGCTCAAGAGCAAATCTAGACTATAATATACTGGGTAGAATGTAAGATGCGCAATAAAGAAAACGGCAAATGGACCGAAAGCATGCAAGGAAGGAATAATGATCCGAATGCTTCGGACTCCACCTTATCTCGTCCCTTGTCGAGTTCCCTCAGGACCTGCCACCGTTTTGCTGAATTCGATGTAAACGTTGTAGGGAGCGGTTTTGAGGAAGGTCATGGAGCTGAACACATCCGTGACCTGGTTTTGTATTGGTGTGCCAGTTATAAACCACTGCGCCGTCCTCAGATAGAATCACCACGAAGCGATTCGATGCTACGCTGCGTGCTTAAATATTCATTCGTCTTTCCAACTCCCATAAACAGGGTCATTATATCCATACATATTTGTGTCGGCTTGTTATAGCAATACCAGCAGCGATGGTGTACCAGGTACCTATTTAGTGATATTCCTGCCTGCCATGGTGCAATTTGAGTGTTTGACAGTACAAAAAATAGACTTATAAAAATTCAATTTTTCCCCCCTTTATATATCTTATATTTACTCGAATATATGTAGTATTTTCAAGCGGTAGATCTGCGACCTTATTACGAAACACAAGCCATAGAGTATCTTTTAGTTTCTTCTCTGCTGGTCAAGTCAAGCCATATACCGAAGGTACTGTGATCGAGATCGAAATTGCAAGAAGATTTAAGAGCGAGTCGCCGGTTTATTTAACACTGACGTTGACTATCTACTCACGATACGTCTGCGAGCTCAGTCCCACTGAGGCGATTTCTTTTATCGCGATGGCCTTGAAACGCCAACCGAGCACAGCCGGACCTGTCGTACCTGTAGAACAGACTATACCACAAGACTTCTAGCTTCTCGATGGAGAGCTCGTATAATTTTCGGAGTTTTAAATCAGCAAGGTCATAAAAACCTTGTCCCATCCCACCAAACGCCTATCATGCCAGTCGTCCATGCCGTAAGGTATCATTCATTTCGAATTTGAAAGAGAAAGAAAGGAAAGCCGGATGGAGGCACCATCGCAGAGCAGACACGATGCCTCAGAAGTTGCCATGTTCTTGTTTAAAGAAGCGCCCATAGTCGGGCTTACAGACAGAGCGAGCACTTTTTATATAAGTAGTGACTTTGTTATAGGCTGCGGAACATCGCGGCCATTGATCTGGATCGTCTTTCCGGTATTCGCTTTGCGAATCTTTTCCAGGAGATGACTGTATGTAGATATTAGAAACTCTGAGCGCCAAATTGATGCAATAGGATGAGGATACTCTTCTGAGCAGTGGACTTTGGAGCAAGATGCTTCAAGCGAACTAGCGCCTGTGCATTGAAGCAAAGCACATTCTCATGCATTTGCCATTGTGTTGGATGGGAGTTGGGTGATAGTGCACTTCAATAAGATAAGGGGGGAAGGATGCATACTTGATCGGGAGATGACCTCGACTTCCCTCCTGCATGGCGAGATTGACCTTGCTAAGCTCTTGCTCTTTCACCTCGTCACTGGCTTCTTGTTCATGTTCATCGTAGTGTTCGCGTATAAGGTCTTGACCTTCGGTATCCTCGGCACTTCTGACAACGTAACCACAGTCAGGCTCTTCGCAAATCCAGGTATGGTTGGGACCCTTTGGATCTGTTGACGGTAGAGGCTCAGCCTGAATGATTACTCTGGTCAGTGGCTCTTGAGCGGAGTCGCTCTCATCTTCGTCCTCAGAGGAATCAACATCCTCTCCATCAGCGAAGAATTGCGATGTCTTGGCAGTCTTCTTTTGCGGAAGAATATCGTCCAATTCCATATCATCATCGAAATCTTCGCTTCGAGGTCGCTTCTTTCCACCCAACGATGGGCGAAGCCCGGCTGCCTTGCCGCTTGGGCGGCCTTTTGGCGGTCGCTTTCCACCAGTCTCAGCTGGTGTACTTTTACCAGATTGTGGCGCCTTTGCCGTTGGCTTCTTTTGCCGCTTCCGGATGCGTAAGATTTGTTGCTCTGTGATATGCTCGTATTTCGGCTTGGTATTTCCATTCTGCTTGGCCCACTTGTAAAGCTCGCTCTCGTGCCACTCGGGACCGAGATGGTCGACTAGATCAGGAGCATGATACTGCAGTACCTCGGCCTTTGAGGCGTAATCCGAAATGCTGAGCGAAGTATAGATCTTGGTCTGCCAGCTAGTGGCGGCCATTGCGTTTGGATGTTTCCTTGACTTGTTACCAGTCTTCCAGGCTTCGAGAGCATCATTCCATGTACTATGCAATACCTCAAGCAGTGCTTGTAAAGCAGTGTCGGAGGTTTCAGCAGCGTTTGTAGTGACCTCGCTCTTTGCCCTTGCCGGAAGCGTCATCGACTTTTGCGCAAAGTCGTGCTGGTCCACGTCCATCAACTCGGGTCTCACATCATTGGGCTTGGGTGGCAATTGTCGTGATTTCGAAGATCGGGTACGCGTTTCACGTGGCTCATCGTTGAGAGAGTCCACCGAATCGTTCCTGGTCGCTGGACCAGCTCTTGTCTTTCTGGTGCTAGTGTTGTCTCTCGGTTTGGAGCCATGGCTTTCCATGGAGCTCGGCTTTTGTCGTACTGAAGCCGGCTTCGGTGCTGGTATCTCTGGCTCTGCAAAGACGACTTCCGCAGACGGGCTAGACTTTCTTTTGAGCCTTGTCACAATATCCTGTATAGGTCAGCTCCAGATCCATCGTTACCAATAAGCTATTCACACAGCACTTACAGGAACCTGGCCGCTCAACCAAATATGAAACCCCGTTCCCTTGGGGAAATGAGAGAGCAAGAAGCCAGCTTGGTCTTTACATCTTTGGGTCGCTTCCTCTAATGTGGATCCATCGCCAACGGCAGCAGCATACTTGTAAAGCACCTCTTGAAGGGATAACTCAACATCTGACAGACGAAACTTGCGCTTCTTTTGCTTGGAATCTGCTTGAGCGTTCTCATTCAAGGCTTCAAGCTCTTCTTCGTAAAGGTCAAGGATGTTGTAGTGCATGATGATGCCTTGAAACATGGTGTTGGCGATGGACGAGTATCGTTCGGACGGTATGATTTCGAAATGGGCACATTGACCCGTTGCCCATAGTACGGGCGTTGCCGATTCTGCCTTCAGACCTATTGAGTAGGCACGTGTCCTTGATATCTCAATCCACATGGTACGAACCCTCTGGAAGCCTCTGATCACTGTGCGATTGAGAGTCAGCCTCGCATCCCACGTAGTTGCCAATCGATTTGCGAAACTCACAGGAGCTGCTTTGATCCGGCTCTACTACCATGATACCGCGTATCATGAACGGCCCTTCCAGTTCAGCATGGAGCAGGTTGGCCATCTGGCCATGTTTGTTGTAGACGACAGCTTCGGTAAGTAGGAAGCACGGCCGGTCGTTAGCTGGTACACCAGCAGCAGGAGGGCGAATGACCTGTTGCTCTTGCATGTATTTGATCGATTGCTCATCGACTGTCTCGACAGTCGAGGCCGACGTAGCCCGCAGGCGGCGTCGTCCAGCCATGTTTTCGCCGCTCGTCGAAGAAGTCGAGGATCTTTGTCATGTGGGATTCAACACAGGTGATTGGTGATGAGGTCGGAATCGAACGCGCAAGTTGAGGAATGAGCGTACTTGGTATCAATATAGCAATGTTGGCGTCCAGGAAATCAGCCTGGATTTACATTGTCTTCTACAGGGAGGGCGGTACGTAGTAGATAGATATATGTATGTATGGTAATCGACCACCGGAACTGGTTGGCGCGCGTGCAAGTTCGGCTTTACGCGACAGACAAGTCGATTGATGTGAATTGGCGGGGCAGTAGGTTGTACTGGAGTGCATTGAGGTCCAGGACGCTCCAGCTGGAGGTCATCAAAGGCCTGGGGGTACAGGTACGAAGACAGTGGCGTGAATTGGCGCGAGACTGGAAGGTTTTCGAGGTAGCGTTACTTGCACAAGCTCCATGCTTGGTCCCTTCACGGCGCGTGGTGTAGCACAAGCTCCAAGTTCAATTTAGCACAGCTGCAGCTTTAGAGGATCCACGCCCCGCAAAGCTCTAGCCGGCTCAGATCCCAATTTTTTTTTTCCTCGAGTCGCAAAAAGTTCAAAACATTTTTTTTTACACTTTCTGCGCGTCGCATCAAATCGCGGGACAACAGTGTTTTGAGCAAACACACGCCGCAGACAAACACATATTCTCTCGTGCTTTGAGCGGCAATTGGAGATTCTGTCGGCGGGATCACTTGCGCTCAGCCAGCTTATCCCACCTCTTGCGCTCTGGATGAACACCTTTTTCAGAAAGGTCACAATGGCGGCATCAAAGCCCGTCCTCGACGGTTTATTCGGTATGTCGCAAACTTCAAACTGCTGCAAAAACACGCAATTCGCTAACAATTACATTGCACAGCCGTCAACAAGCCCACCGGTATGAGCTCCGCACAGGTCATCCGAGACTGCCAAGACCAGTTCAACCCTTCCAACTTCTTCAAGCCCATGATCGACGACCAGAAGGCCCAGAGGGGCCAAGAGTCCAACACAAAGAAGAGGCGACGCGGCTACGGCAAGAACGATATCCGAGTCAAGATGGGCCACGGCGGCACCCTGGACCCCCTCGCTACCGGCGTGCTCATCCTGGGCCTCGGCAAGGGCACCAAGTCGCTGCAGTCGTTCCTGGACTGCACCAAGACGTACGAGACGGTGGTTCTTTTTGGCGCCAGCACCGACACCTACGACCGCGTCGGCAAGATCCTCAAGAAGACGTCCTACGAGCACATCACCAAGCCCATGGTGGAGGAGGCACTCAACAGCTTCCGCGGCAAGCTGCAGCAAATACCTCCGCTTTACTCGGCCCTTAAGATGGAGGGAAAGCCTCTGTATGAGTACGCCCGCGAGGGCAAGCCGATCCCGCGCCAAATCGCCACCAGAGAAGTCACCGTCACCGAGCTGGAGATGGTGGAGTACTACGAGCCGGGCACCCACGACCACCGCTGGCCCGCGGAGGACGCGACGCAGTTCGAGAAGAGCTTCGCCGAGCAGGTCTGGAAGATCGAAAAGGACCAGATGACGAGGAAGGAGCGCACGCCCGAAGAGGAGGAGGAGGAGAAGGGCGCCCTGGAGCGCTTCGAGCGGGTCAAGCAAAAGTCGGAGGAGAGGGTGGACGAGCTCGTCTACGACAAGAACAACAAGCGCCACAAGAAGAGCAAGAGCCCGCCCATGATGATGTCGGGCGCCCTCGGCGAGCACCCCCCGGAGAAGAAGCAGGGCAAGGGCTCGAACCTGCTCCCGCCTCCCCACGACCCCAACACGCCGCCCCCGTGGACGGACAAGGGCCCGCCCGCCGCGCGCATTCGCATGACCGTCACGTCGGGCTTCTACGTCAGAAGCTTCTGCCATGACCTGGGCATCAAGGTCGGTTCCAGCGCCATGATGGCCGAGCTTTCCAGGTCTCGCCAGGGAGATTTTGTGCTGGGCACGGATAACTGCCTCGAGTACAGCGACATCATGAAGGGCGAGGATATCTGGGCCTCACAAGTCGAGGGCGCCCTGAAGCAGTGGAACGAGAAGTCGACTTCGGCCCCCGCGCAGGCCCCGCACAGAGCAGAGCCCGCGACCTCGCCCAAGCGAAAGTCCATCGAGAGCCCGCCGGCCAAGCGCAAGGCCTCGGAGGAGCCGGTCGGCGAGGAGGCGGCACCCAAGAGGAAGAAGTCCAAGTCCACCTCTCCCAAGCCTGCCAAGAAGGAGACGGAAGAGGAGTGGAAGGGTTTCAACGATCCCGTCAGCCCTCATGACGAGGCCGACAAGGCATAAATCATGTCTTGTCCAGCACAGGTCGTGTTTTAGAAAAGGTCACGAAAAGACCAGGCGAATCTATGGATTTATAGAGATATCATTGCATGAGCTCGGCGTTGGTAGCGTTTGTCCGGAACCACACGGAACCATACTCGGAAATAAGGAATAAAAATCTACATTCACATGTGAACATACTGTAAAGAACTTGCGACGTGTGATCATGAGTGACATTTCATTCTTGGTATCGACTAGAGACTTGATGTCTTATTATTAAGCATTATGTGACACCATTCCCAAGGTGGTACTAGGTATTGTCAGAGTTTTATACAGCGTAGAGAGGGCGGATGATGGATCGACGCCCCGAGGTATCATTACAACATCAAATAGTCATCAAGCGAGCATTTTCGAATCAAGCACGACAAGGCAGCAGACCCCCCCTCAGATTTAGAACTTGCCCAGCAGCAGGTTGCCGATCATCTCGCGGCCGGTGACATAGGTGGTCCTCCAGAGGGTGGGGAAGTCGAGGGTGGACGAGAGGCCGTCGGCGAAGCCGAAGAAGAGCATGGGCGGGATCCAGCCGCGGGCGTACTCGAGGGCGAAGCAGCCCTCGGGCATCTTGTACTGCTTGACGGTGCCGCGGTGCAGGTGGTGCACCGAGCCGGCCGGGTAGACCTCGGGCACGTAGTCGCCGGGCGTGTAGGCCCACTGCTCGCCCACGAGGATGTGGAAGTAGTCGTCGGCCGTGTGGCGGCCGGTGTGGCCCTCCGTGCCGATGGTCGTGCCAAAGATGATCAAGTACTCAGTGACGCCTAGGATCTCATGTCAGTTGACTGGGGCATGAAAGCAGAGACCGGGTATTGGGATGAGTGAGAAGCAGCAAGGAAAGAAATAAACTGCTTTCTGTGCTCTTGAATCAGAAGGAAGGCAACGGAAAGTATCAACATGGTATTGTTTGCGCAATTCAGTTGACAATTTGTTTAACATCCGAAAGTGTTTCGTCATATAAAAGAGCACACAAAGGCCAGAAAGGCTCAAGGAAAATAAGCAACAAGAAAAACTTACTGGCATGGATGATGTACATGGCACCCATGGCACCGCCGGCATTGTTGAAGATGTACTCCACGTCCAGGTTGACGTTGTTGGGGTGCTTCTCGTGCAGCTCCGTGGTGATGTAGCTGACAATGCCCTGCGTGTCGTTGCCATGGGCCGCGATTCCGCGCTTGGCCAGGTCGTGGAGATGCTCCTTGTCAAAGATGTAAAAGGACTCGAGGTTCTGCTCCAAGAGATAGACGACGGGCGTCAGGACACCAATGAGGATGGCGATCCATGTCAAAAACCGCGTGGAAGCCATTATTATTGCGCCTGCGGGAGAAAACCTAGAAAGCAAAAAAGGATTGAAAAAGTCAAAAAAGTGTGCAGTGGAGAAATGTAGAAGTCAATTGATTTTTCTCGAGCGCCGTCGCGAAAAAGAGATTGTTGGCTGACGATAGGGGTCCATGTTCCCGGCAATATATATAATATCAGCTCTAGCTTGGCAGGCGGTCAACAAGTCCTACAGCCCGGGTCTCCGTCTTCCGGCTCTTACGATCTTTCGACTGGCCATTCTATTGCCAAGGGAGCCCCCAAGCCGTTAATAAGGCTACATTAGCTGCAGCTCTGCTTACCTGCGTCTGCCCCGCGGGATCCGTGAGCATTTCGAAAATGGGTGGAGACGTTCGTCGGTGTTGAAAGGATCCAAACCGCCGATGCTCATCCTCTTAGCGTCTGTCAAGCTTGACTGATTGGTTAGCTGCACGGGACTTCAGTTCGCCCAAGCCCAGAGAAAAAAAGTTCCCAGCTCGAAAACGTACACCACCAGCGAAGCTATCGCGCCCCCACGTCAACCTCGACATACGAACAACGGCGACTGGAATCATGGCGCAAAAGATTGCAGTGCCGGGCCAGCTTCTCGGTTCTGCCGACAAGTACCTCGCCGGTGCTGGCACCCATATCCAAGACTCCAATCTGTATGCCTCGCTGCTCGGCACCATCGCCGTTGAGCAGCCCGAAAAGGCCCCCGGCCCCGCCAAACGTCTTACCAAGATCGAAGCCATTCTGACTCCCGCAACAATGCCCACGATATCGGTTTCTCGGTCCGGAATCTCCGAGAAGCGGGAGGTTCTGCCCGAAGTCGGTAACATTGTGCTGTGCCGCGTGACACGGATACAGCCTCGCCAGGCGACTGTCGCAATTCTGGTCGTGGGAGAGACGGTGCTCGAGGCCGAATGGCAGGGCGTCATTCGTTCGCAAGACGTCAGGGCTACGGAGAAGGACAAGGTCAAGATCTATGAGAGCTTCAGACCGGGTGATATCGTGAGAGCGCAAGTGGTAAGTGTTCCTTGTCCTACAATAGCCCGCCTCTCAAATTGCGTCGCGATTCATACTAACGTGCGTTCATCATAGATCTCCTTGGGTGACCAGGCCAACTATTATCTTTCGACCGCAAGCAACGAGCTGGGCGTCATCATGGCTACGAGCGAAGCTGGCAACACCATGTTCCCAGTCAGCTGGAAAGAGTATAGGGATGCCGAGACAGGATTGAGTGAAAGCCGCAAGGTCGCGAAGCCGTTCTGAACAACTGCCACGGCTATCAACACACCACGTGACGTCTCGTCAAGCATTGAACGGCATCTGTAGCAAGGAGCATTGCTTCCAAGGAGAGCGTTTCCGCTGCGCAAGCATCCAAAGGAAGCACACGATCCGAATGCGGAGCAACCGAGGAGTTATATACTACCTCAAGATACCCATGTGCAAGAACTCCTGCTGTACCAATTGCCATCCAGGGTCACACGATTGGTATTATTGCACCAGCAGAGTTCTTCATTTCGTAGGCTCTAGCCTCAGCGCCTTATGAGCGCACGGCCCATACGACTAGGATGACGTAGGGGACTGATCTGCACCGAGCAACATTAGTCGTACGTAACTCTGGATCTTTACAGAGGAGCATTGATGGGAATTCATCATCATGCGGCATTCGACATGAACCGCAAGATGTTTCAAGTCGTGAAAGATGGACGGCTTGTGAGGCCATGCAGCAGAGTCAGATATATGAGATACCCAGAGAACAATGCATAGTTCCTATAAAATAGGCAATCGGAGAGGTGTGAGCGCTAAAGTTGAAATAGACTAGCTGGGTCAAATGGCGGGCAAAGCTTCAGTGTTTCATTTCTCGTGCCGCAAAGTATTGATACTACCCTCACAGATCAATATTTGTTCATTGCTCTGACAGAGCACAAGATGTTTCATGACCGGGCTGTTCATTTAACGCAGTTGCCTCTCATCGCCCGGTCATGGTGAGGCAGGCGAACGGTCGCTGGCAAAGAGTTGCATACCATATGCTTTGGACGGAGTAGTAAGCGTCCTGGCAGATCGTACAATACATGTGACATGGGACCCAACGGTTACACTATCCATGTCATCTGGGAGCGAGCAATGGGCAATGAAGAACATTTACTAGGAAAGCCATTGATCGAGACCACATGATAAATGATAATAAGGTTGAGGACAATCAATGCGCTTCATCTTTTTTGTCGAGACCTGAAGCCCTCGAAAACGAATTCCTCTCCGTACATACGAATATGAGTCCACTCTTATTTTAGTGAACCGGGAAATTATGCCCACCTGCCTCTTTCCTACCCTTGCAGCCTGGCATCCAAGCCCCCTGGCACTTTGGCCCTGAATTCCCATTTCAATGATTTACCACCCCGGCAACCTGGGCAGAGGCTATGTCAATTGGGTTGTCTTTTTCACTCGGGCTTTTTTCCATCTGTTCTATCTTAATAATATTTCCTGCAGGGTCCTGCTATTTCGAGCAACAAGGCTACGTACTACTCTTCTTTCAGCGTGGCGGGGAGAGGGACAGACTGGAGATTTTGCTCAATGTCCAACGACGACCACGGCTTCGATACGAGGCGCAGCTATTCTTACCTAGCTGTTACCTAGAGGCGCGGCACGACGTCGTCTTCGTCTCTTTTTTCTCTTTACCTCTTTCCTTGCCTGGCTGGTCTCCCGTTCTTGCCCCAAGAAGGTTGGAAAAGGTCCTGGAGGAAACGGCAATTGGTTTATTTTTTTTATCTGGGCAAACTGGGTTGGATCATTTTTAACTCCAATGCCCCAACCTTCCTCTTTACCTTCTGCCTTGCCACCTTGCTTTTCAATTTCTTTTGAATGATCAATTCTCAATTAATCTTTTTGCATCTTGGTTTCGCTGCCCCTCACGACGATACGATTGCATAACCGCCACTGCTTTTTATTCTACTGAGAGCCGAACGGGTTGGGGTTTTGGGATTAAAAAGAGACATTGGCAAACTACCGACTGCCACTACTTCAGCGCCGCATCATACATACCCGTGGCTACATACAGCAGAACAACTGCGAACCTGCTGGTCGAACGGAACTCCGGACGTCGCCTTGAGCCCGAGGGCCAACATTCACACCATAATATAAAAAGGCAACAAGAAATAATTTCCGACTAGAGCTGCGACTACTCTATTCTTCGCCAAATGGCACTCGGCCTACCCACCACCGACAGAATGACTGTGAGCTCCTTGCCAAAGACACCAGTGCAATCGCCGGCGGCGGCGCCCTGCTGTCCGAATTGCGGCACCACCCTGGAACCGCCCGATATTTCTTCTTCCGATCCGACCACCGCCCTGCTCGCTGCGCAAAAACAGATTGCCGACTTGCAGGCGCAGGTCCGCTTGTTGAATCAGAAGGCCGCCGCCGCCGTTGACCGCTGGGCCGACTATGAAGACGAGTTGACCCGGCTACGCGCGGCCTCGACGGCGACGAACACAACGACGACTACCGCCACGTCAGCCACGACAGCGACGACCGCTCTCACAGCCGCTTCATCACAGTACCCGCCCAGATCGCACACGCCGTCCCAGTCGCAGGGTGGCCTCTCGGCCGCCTCGGCCAGCAGCCCGCGCGCCAGCTTTCTCAACGCAGGCGCGAGCCGGATATCGCAACTCCTGAGCCCGCGGAGCAAGGCGGCGGCGGCGCAGAACTTGGCCTCAGCGACGGCAGCGGGGCAGCGGGCCTCGCTCAGCACGGGCGCGCTCCCACTCAGCCCCGGAGCAGGCGGCCTCCCGAGCCCGGCGCCTAGCCACGACGACCTGCTGGAGGCGCTGTCGCGGGAGCAGGGACTGCGGATAGCTGCCGAGGGCAAGCTGGACGAGACGTCCAAGGAGATTGAGGACCTGTCGGCGACGCTGTTCGAGCAGGCCAACGAGATGGTCGCCACCGAGCGCAAGGCGCGAGCCCGGCTCGAGGAGCGCGTAGAGACGCTGGAGAAGCGAGACTCGGAGAAGAGGAATCGCCTCGAGCGACTCGAGGGCGCCATGGGCCGGATCGAGAGGGTGAATCGCCTGCTCAACGATTGAAACAAGAAAGTCAAATTGACGAGCGGGCCGGTCCCCAACACAAAAGGAATGAAGATTGACGAAAGAATGAATATCTAATGGGGCATATAACATGGCCAACACCAGTATTGAAGGGGCAACTTTCGCAGCCGATTCCTTATGAAGCAACAAAGGCTCAACATCCCGAGCAAGCTACCGAGCTCCTCGACACGAGATGCACAACATACACTACGACGCAGGACCAATGAGCTCGGTACACCTCACATGTGCTTCATCTGCCGGCACGAGGACCCGAGACTACGGCGCTCGCTCACGGCTTCGGCATGAGAGGCGGATCAGATGGGGGAATCTGCATCGAACAACACAAAAGGTTCCACTCGGTGCAGGCTCTTGCCAAAGATGCGTCAAATTGATCGACGATGATGGGATGGCCTTACAAACACATAAGAAAGTAATACTGAAACCCAGAAGAATAATTCCTGGGCTTCGAAATTGTTTTGTCGTTGATGGAGAAGCAATATTTGCTTTGAAGGCAGAGATGGCCGCGCGCGGTGTATTCCATACCGCTGCACACATGATACCCTGTTGTTTTCTACAAGACGACCCGGAGACGTCATAAACGTACTCACAGATATACCAAAATTGACATTCAATTTAAACCAATCACGCTTACCCGACCGTTTACTTGTAAAGGTGCAGATATATTCGAAATAGGCAGAGTTTTTAATTCTCAATCTACAGCTGGCATCCATAGAGCGCCTGCAGATAAAATGAATAGGGAAAAGTCATTTAGAGGTTTTCTATATGATGGAGTTGAGACTACAAAAACACAACGAATTGGAGGTCAATGTACGTATATTATCTAGTACGGTGCCATCAGACAGGTGCTCATCGCTGCCAAGGTACCGCTGGTATCAACTCTTACTTTTCAGTATTGCCTTAACGCCCTATTTTGAAGCCTACTGAAGCCTAGAGTAGTCGTAAACGACTTGCCCCATATTGTGTTTTCATCAGCATTGGGTGTCTCCAGGGAATTCCACTGGACCGTGATGATCCATGTTCACTTTTTATGTATGCTGTTGAGATATCCTGCTGTCTGGCTCAATCTTCCAGGCCACCGAGGGTGAGGCCGAAAAGGCAAAGATCTTCAACAGCTGATACACTGCTCATAACTGTGTTGAACAACACAGGATGTGCTGTAAGGGTGATTCGCCATTTCTATATAAGGTGGACAGGCCCCCAATAGCTTATCGCCGAGGCTGGAGGTACTCGGCCGCACGTGCCCATACGTTTTGATCGATCGATGCTTGGCTGTCACCGAGCGTCTTGATTCCAACGTGTAGGGCGTCGAAGAAGGCAAACGAAATCTGCAGATCCTTGCCAAAGTTGGTGGCAAAGGGGACATACTTCGGCGTCCATTCATCCATCTTCTTTTGCCTGACTTCCGCAGGCTCTGAGAGTTGGACGTCATCCAGCCACGTCTTCACGGCAATGCCAAGGCCGACATCATTATCCATGAGGAATGGTAGTCTAGACATGGTGTTAGTGTTGCATTTTCAATTTCGATTTGGGTGTCAACTTACTGTTGGCTGATTTCTAAATAATCATCGCGTTCCTTCTTGGCCTCGGCTTCGAGCAGCATTGAGGTTACAATGCCTTCGAGCAGGTCACGATTGGCTTCTCGGATTGAGGAGCTCAGGGAGTGATAGTGCAGAAAGTTCTTACTAAGAGGACCAGTGTAACCATTGGCCTCATGATGCAGTTTCAGCAACAGAGCGCATCTGCTGACGAGAAGCAGACTCGCTTTGTCGTCCTCGCTGCCGTTCATAGGGAGTCCGTTGAGCTCTGCATGCTTGTTGCGTGTGTTAAGCAGATCATAGCGCAGGAGCTCGAATGCCAGAAGAACTGAATCTTCGAGGTTGTCATTGGGGTTCTCCTCAATGGTCGGTGCAATGGCGTCCAAAGATGCTGCAAGAGCCTTGCCCCAAATTGTGAGCTGGTGAGTATCATCAATGTAGCCGCGAAGATGCAGGAAACGCCAGACAGCCAAGGAGACAATCGAATCTGCAGACTCAATGCCCTTATTCTTTTCCTTGCCCAGCAAAGTCTTGACGAAATCGCTATTCTTGAGAGCATTCAGCTCAAATCGGATTGAGCCGTGCTTCGCAACTGGGAAGAACTGCTTCATGGTGGCATCCTTGACATTCCATTTTTGTGCTTGCTCCAGGACAGGATTTGTGGCACTTCTGGGCGGCACAATCTCATACTCGAACTTGTCATCGTACCACACCCTTACGGGGAACTTCACGTACGAGATCGCTCTGTTCAATCGTGGTAGCACAAGCAGAAGTGTCTGCTCCCGCACCGTGATGAGCTGCGACGTGACCAGCTTCTTGTATTCATCTGATACAACTCCGTCCAGAGAAGGAAGAATCGTTATGCGGGCATGAGTAAGCCAGCCTGGCAAGCGGGCGCTGATCAGACCAGTGTTGAGATAGTGTAGCAGCTCGGGAGGCAACTGCTTGCCCAGGTATTTGTAGTTGTCCTTGGTGAGTGTGTCAAAGTTGTGCACCTTGAGAGAACCGTCTTCTTCAATGTAGATGAGGTGTTCGATCATCATCCGGGCTTTGTGATATTGATCCAGCCAGTCCGGGATCGTTCTCTTTAGGACATCATTGAAGGACCCACACAGGTTGGCTACGGACTTCTCGGCCGTTCGCAACATATTGGCAGCATCATTAACGCTAGGAAGCCCCATGGGGTTGACATCGAGGAGCGGCGGAAAGGGAGGCAGGAATGAGGTGCCAGTCATCAACAGCACGTCGATGAACATGGATTCGCTGCAGCCTAGTCTCTGGGTCAATAACTTCTTGGAAGTCATCTTGACTATGCCGGCCTCCCAGTCAATCGTCTTGATGATGTGATCCTTGATGGGGTAAAGCAACAGTTCTTGCGAGCCCAGGACGGCTGAGCACTGGTCTGACTCAATCATGTCAAAGTATGCGAGCTACTGCCCTGTTAGCAAATATTGTCCCCAAGAAGACGTCCGCTAGTCTAGAGTGCAGGGGAGTTGTCAATTACCTGTGCAGAAGCATTGAACGGAGCGACCAGGAAGTGCAGGTCCCTCTTCTTCAAGAGGCGTTGTAGAAGTGGAAAGAGGTTCGAGATGGGATAGGCTCGTCCATCCTGACCGAAGGTAGCCACAGCCTTGTGTGCTTCTCCCCTGAAGTAGAGATTCCAGGCCTCGTCCGTCTTCACTATGGCCGTCTTGCCGCGCTGGATTGATACATCATCTTCACCCTGAACTGGCTGCCCGCTGAATATGAAGAATGGTGTCGTGTTGTTCTGTTTCCAACTGTCCAGGTCGGCTTCAATGTGCGTTTCGATACCTGTCAAGCCACCGAGGGCAGGCAGCAGAGGTTCGTGCGTGGGAGGGCAGTCGAGAAACTGGCGGAGATAGAATGATGCGTCGACGGCAATAGAAGTGTCGTCGAGTTGAGCTACAGTAACGGTGCTATGTCCATTAGCATTCATGCAGGAGATTATCGCCGTCGGTCACTTACACATTCTGCTCATGGATCCAAGCATCTTCGGGATAAGCTGTGACAAGAGACATATTAGTGAATTACCCAGGAGGATGCGATCAGGGACCAAGTCAAAGTCTTGAGAGCTTCTCGGCGGTGGTAGTGAAAGGCTGTGGCTGGGGTATTGCTTCTTGTTGACGTCAGAGAGGCTAGAAGTGTGGCCATCTGGGATGAATGCCCACGTCCACTGTAGTTCAGTCGTATCTCTTCTTGCTTGTTGGTTTCAATCCAATGTCGGCAGCTTGAACCCAGACTCTCTAGCCTCCGTGGGCGGGCAGGATGCGGAATCAACTTGGTCGTGCACACGACAAGTGCGTGCGACAGGACAACGTTGTACTTACAAGGCATCTTGGAGAAGAGCCCGCAGCTTGTGCGAGTTCAAGGATCGACTGAATAAGCTGGTCAAGGTTGAGCGTCAACCAGGGGAACGACAATGGCGACTCTGAAGAGTGCAGCTCGAAAAGGTACGAGCAGTGGCGGGGCCGAAGGGGGGTGATGGGAGCCGATGTTCAGACACCAGCTTGTCCGGCCGAGCAGCAGCGTTGGACTCGTGTGATTGGGATACGATGGTGCTTCGAAGTGAGAATGAAGAAAGAGTTGCAAGACGCCTTGAGCTTCGGTGACGTTGCAGTGGCGTCGCCGGAGAAGAATTGGTTTGTTCTTTCGGATTGGAACCAGAATGCGGCGGGAACGTGAACTGCAGTTCAGGGCGGGTTCACTACCTGGCGATCGTGGACCCTTGGAGGTTTGGTTTAGGCTAGGAGCAACCAAGAGAAAGCCCAGAGCAACCAAAGCTGGACTGGAGCTTCCCCCGTTTCCAATTGGCGCTAAAAGACCGGGGGTGGCAGGTGCAGCTGCTTTGTCCCTGGCCCAGCCACATCCGGCTAGCACCGCCACATAAGCACAAGGAAGATATCTTCAAAGTAAAGTTTCGAGATTTGATGTTTTTCTATTCAGCTGTCGTCGGTGTAGTCTAAAAGCCCCGTCAATGGCTGAGGGAGCGTTCAATTTCCAGACAGCTGGCAATGCTTCAAACCAGCCTCAAAGTCCGAGGTTTTGATAGATACAACCAGTACGTATAGTTTCATGTGGAATCAAGGAAACGTCAAGTGTTCACGAATGCTTATACATGGCGACAAGGATAATGCAATTTATTCTTTATTTTTGTCTCCTCTATCATCTAACGTAAGTCGTATTCATTATCATTATTGTAAATCCAATTCCAGGCCAAAGAATAAATCCGATTCCTCAACGGTTAGTTATGACAGCCGTGGGAGGTGGCAGCTTCATGGACCATGTTTTCCGAGAACGTGTCTCGTGTATCCATGACCAACACAAAGCATTGCATACAACAATAGAGGTGGTGAACTTCAATGTGGAGACGAGCAAAAACGGATCAGTGGGCCTTGTCCTTGACCGTCTGATACGTTGGCTCAAAGGACGGGGCATCAGCTGGCGGTGACAGGCTTCTCTCCCACTCCTTGATGAAATCCGATGAGAATCTCTTGATTTTACTCGGCGCGAGGCTGTTGAGCAAAGACGACGGCATCTCTCCAAGCTTGTCATCCCCGTCCGGCGACGAGGAGAGCAGATCGCTACTGCATCGCTTGTTCCCGCTGTGACACTGTTAGATCCATGCCTCTGAGAGATCAGTTGATCAAGGGTGGTTTTATTTTATTTTTCTTCCTTAATTCAAAAAAGATTGTGCTGGCTGAAAGCAATGCTGTGGAGGCTTACAAGACTGATTCGTTATCATCAAGTTTCTCAGGGATGGCTGGGATAATATCGCCATTTACAGTGCTGCCACTCCATCTCGCTCTCTTTTCAGATGGTGAGTCCCAGCTGGACCAGTCGTCATCTCCCAAGTCGTCAGATGTCAGAGGCGTCCACGAAAAATGCTTTCGGGCCTTGCCTTCTGATTTGGATTGGTTCCTCTGATGCTGTGGTGCCCCATCCTGAGAACTACTGATAGAAGTCCTGCTGGGCGTCTCTATCGTGGTCTCTGCATCTTCAGGGAACGGAACCCGACCCCGGACGGCGCTCGAAGGACGGATTGTGTCTTGATCCGTCGTATACCTCCTGTTTGGTCGGCTTTGAAAGTCGCTGGTTCTGTTCGAGGTGGCCGATATTCCTTCATCGCCCACGGTCGCTTGTCTCAAGTCTTCAACAAACGTCCACAGGCCTTGCCTAAAGTCCTCGGCAATCTGTTTAACTCCGCCAGGTGGTGATTGTTGCCTGGGCGCCCATGTCGCACGCTTGTTCAGATGCGCGGGCGCAAAGTTCTGTGCGCTGAGTACAAAATCCGGGGATCTCAGCACATCCAGGTCATTGTGGATTGGAAAGTCGTTCTCGGATTTGGTGGGGGAAAGTAAAGACAGAGTCCGCGTATGCCCGCCACGCATGACCCTTCTCTTGTATTCTCTTGGCGTGGCATTCATAAGTAAAGCCTTCTTGCGCTCAATGTCGAGACTCCGTCGGTTGGCAGGACGATCGGATGAGTCTGGAGCGGAGCGGAAGGGGTCGTGTTTTCGGATTGAAGATCTGATCTTGTGGGCCTCGTTGGAATTCCATCTCGTCTGCAAAGTCTTCAATTCCGCCTCTGCCCGGCTCAGCTCTTCGCGGAGCTCCAAGACGCGTCGCTCCTGTGCAGCGATTGCTACTATGAAATCGTTGGGATCAGCCGGCGACGCCATTCCTGAGCCAATTGCCTCCGTGGGAGTCGGAGGGATGGATGGGGTTGGTGCCGGTCTCGAGGGCGTGCTATTTGCAGGAGCCACCGGTAGAGTCAAGGAGAGGCGATTTGCGTTCCTAGAGGTCGTCGAGCTCGATCGCGTTGACCGTGTCTCAAAGGTTTCGCGCGGCGTGGAGCCGGCAGGCGGCGCAGAGCTCCTCCAAGGCCGCAGGATAAATTCACCCTGGCCGTCTGTCGAGGATTCGTCCCCCTCGCCGACTTGCGGTGAAGAAAACGGGGCCGTCTCTGAAGGTTGATCGTCGGCGACAATTGTGCTCTCGCCTGCATCCGAAGCAAAATCGGCAAGCAGGGCGTCGAGAGAAACGGACTTGTTGGAAAGACCGCGATGCCGGAGGACCTGTCCGGACGCCATGAATGACGGAGGCATATGTCTGCTTGTCGAAAACGAGTGATTCAGCAGTTTGCGGGCTGAGACAGGTGTGGGAGCCAGCGGCTGCAGAGGTCTTGGTCTTCTCCGTCGCTTGAGTAAATGAGTGGATGGAGTGCCAGCAGTACCAGCAGTAGTGGTGGTAACAGTAGTGTGGTCGCGTCGATGGCGAGGTCTCCAGGAGTTGTTGCGCCGGACGCAGAGTGTACGAGCTATGCCGTTGAGATGTCTATAATCATTCAAGAGAGTGTTGGAAAGAGAAGTAATCAAGCAAATTTGCAGCTGCTGCCCCGAGGTCATGGATAGGAGTAGTAGTGGACAAGGAGCAGGACCGCCACACTACCAGCCATCAGCGATGCAGCACGCAGATGGTGATATCCGGGGCGGCAAGTCCTTGTCGAGCTTGTGGGAAATTGGGGACCGGGTTGGGAAGGAATTTCTGCTGACAGGACCTCGACCGGCTCTGGTGCTTGCAGGTTGCTTGGGTGTTCGGGGGTGCTTGGAAAGTCTGGAAGCTTGGCCGGTTGGCTCGAAGTGGGCCTAGGGACAGGTCCCTCCTCTCCTCCAGTGGAGGCGGATTTGTTGCCAACAGCTCGCTCAGCAAGGAGTGAGTGCATGCAATTGGAAGGACGAGTCGGGCTGACGAGGGCCAATGGAGCCCATGTCCTTTCACGGTCCCAGCAGAGCACCGCGAACCCTCCAGAGCAGGGCAGGGCAACGCAAAAAGACAGGGCAGGACAGGGCCAAGCAGGAAGAGGTGGGCAGCAGGACTCCAGGAGTGGGTGTGGGCAGCGTAGCAGAGACAAGGCGTACGACGAAATTCGAATTATGGTAACGGTCCTTGTGGAGAACTGGACTGTTAGATCGCACCGATAACGATCTCGTCGGGAATTGGGTTTTTGGAAAGTTAAAGGACAAGAGATCCGGGGGTGAGACTGGACTCGAGTTGCTTTAAAGCAGAGTAATGAGCATCTCATTTCCAATCTCACTGCACCTCTCTGCTGTTTTGATTCCCAATGTTTCCTCGAGGGCCCCTCCCTGGTCGACCGAGTGCATGCTCCACCCTGAAGATATCCACCAGAGTACCCCAAGCCAGCGCTGGACAGCGGGCAAAACTTCTCTCAGGGGCCGAGCCTGCAGCTGCTCTTTGTGTTTCCCGGGTGCCCGGACTGGACTGGCTCTCAGCAGTCTTTTTCGAACCGACGGGCAGACCTTCAGAAGGCGGAGGGGTCGCCAAGTCGTCGCTACTGGTCGCTGCGCGGGAAATTTGGTTTGGTCTGGCGAGCTGTCAGGGACCGCATATTAAGACAGGGAGCTCCCTGCTAGATGACCTCAGTTCTGGCCAATCACTCTGACCTTGGACCTTGCGGGATCGGCCGTTTTCACGTTCTCCTGATCATGGGGGGTTTGTCCTGGTGTTACCGCCTCCAACGCCCATGGTAACGGGCAACGCATAGCCGAGTCAACATGAATAATTATCGTCAACTGTGATACATATTGTTGAGCGTTGCGGTTGACACAATGTCTCGATTATACTAGCTTACACGATATCTGCTTGCTCTGATAACAGCAGCGGTGACATGACTGATAGCCGGAGGAGTTGTTTCTCGAGACTTGTACGAACTAATTGCGGCTGTTGCGGTAGTATCTTGTTTCTCCAAGGCAAGGTAGTTCCGACAACAACCGTCCACAGACTATCAGCCGTACCTTATTTTGTGACGGCTGATAAACAAAGATCGGATGAAACATCTCGGGGTCTAATCCCGTAATAAGAGCTCCTATGAAATATGACCACATGGTGTTCTTGTAACTTTGGCCATTTCAGAAAAGAACAATGGACTGTTTCGACTCGTTCTCGGGAAGACTCAGTGGAAGGAGCAACAATTGTATACTCTATCATGTATGGGACCTCTCACCTCACAAAAGTACTATCAAACCAACATCTCAAGTCTTCTGGCCGACGCTTGAATTGAATGTCAACACTCGGAAATCAGTACGCATGTAGTTCTCGACTGCCTCGTTTTGAAAAACTCGGGCGTGATGCATCCATGCATCGAGGTCAGTATGAAGTCTGGGGCACGTTTAGCGATATTGCTTCTTGCATGTCTCATCAACGGTGGCTTGCATATGACATATCGAGAACAGCATGGCCTGCCTGGAACAAGCCTGCAACGGCTCATGTCATCACGAATCCTACGGACTATTGCATCTGCACCCGCATCTGCAACGCTCCTTGGCGTCGTCGTCGCCTTGCACAAAAAGACGTTGCTACGGATACAATAATTCATCTAACCAAGAACTCCATAGACCACGGCATGTAGACTGGCGTTGACGTTGCCCTCTTTAGCGCGCCCCAGCTCGACTCCTTGGTCCCGCCTTCAACAATTAAAATGGCCCGATGTTGTTCTGGGTCTAGTATGTAATGTAGTTCTGGGCGCTGCGGCTCGATTGTACAACGAAGTCGTAGCCACATTATCGACGTGGCACTCTCTGGAAGATGCAGAATACCGACTCCTAAAAGCCAGTCTCTTTATAAAGAAGCATCATCCGTTTCGCTGATACCACTGATGTGTATAGATCTCTCTCATTCACCACGCTATGTTGTAAAGTTGATGCTGCAATTGCAACTGATTACTTCCCTCAAGTGCTATAAGATACTGCCCAGTCCAAATTTGTAGCCCGTGCAGGCTGAGAAGATACAGGTAGCGCTTACAATAAGCCACCTCCGCGGACACGAGAACCGTCGCATCCACGAACCTCCCACGTGGTGCTCAGAGTAGTAGCCCAAAACCTGCCACCATGTCTCTCATGTGTCTTTCGCAATGTGGCTGGAATCACAACCAAAGATCTGTGTTCATACATCTGGTCAAGGTACGTACAGAATGGACAGGTCAAACCTGAAGGTGGGGGACGCTGCAAATGGGACCCCAAATGGGTGTCAGCTGCTCGCGCCTGCCTGATTCAAACAACCACGAATTCACGGCGACTGGGCGGCTGCGTGCTTTGTGTTACAACCAAGAGGACAAAGAGACAAGGCAACATCACGCATCCCAATTTTTGTCTTGCTTTGCGCCGCAATATTTTGGAAGCTGTTGCCTAGCATCATGATCTTCTCGTTTTGATTGTCTTTGCGCTCGCCTTTGAACTTTCTTCTTGCGCTACCTCCGCTCTGCATATTCACGGCATGAATAGACGCGCGTGACGCGTGCCGGTGATTGCGAATCAAGATGCCGTTTCCTTTTCGGTATATATGCGACCTGCTGCAAGCTTTGGAAGATGAAACTCTGTCCAAAAAGAAGCAAAAAAGGCCGGCAAAGGTGTTTGTTGAAGAGTGGTTCAGCAAGCATCGCGAACTTGTGGACGCGCCCAGCACGGATGGAGCCGCGCTTCTTTCTACACTCCTTTCCGCCAGGCGGCCAGATCGAGTTTACGGAATACAGCAGAGCAAGCTAGAGGGGATCATTGGCCGGGCCATGCGCTTGGGCAACTCACGATTGTTGCAACTGCGCCATTACAATATCTCAGGCCTCGATAAAGACCTTGCAGATTGTGTCGAGGGACTGTTAACACAGACGGTAAGTCATTTTTCTTTGATAGGAGTCGGCACTTGTTCTGCTGGTCGCAAGCTCAGGCTTGTTTCCATACACTCGTACTAATGATTGCTCTAGCCAAACGCCCAGCAAGCAGAAGAAATCACCGTGGAGGAAATTGATGAGCTCCTGCATCAGATTGCGGCTAGATGCAGATTCAGCTCAAAGGAAGTCCGGGCTTCTCGTAGCCCAAGCGCTCAGGTATCAAACGAAGACCTGGGCAATTTCTACAACCGCCTTTCCGCCCGTGATGCCAAGTGGTTCACCAGGCTGGTCCTCAAGGATTTGACACCTGTGGCGATTCCCGAGGCTGTTGCAATCAGGGCGTACCATCACAGCCTTTCCAAGGCTCTTTCCGTTCGCCAGGATTTTGCCACAGCGATCTCCTTGGTACGAGACGGGAGCCTGGCATCGAGACCAGAGGATCTGATCAAACTTGGCTGCAGAGTTGCACGACAACCATGGCACAAGGCTCGTGGCATCAAGCATTGTATAGACATGATTGGCCAGCGCCAGGCCAGTTGCGAGCAAAAGATCGATGGCGAATACTGCCAGATTCATATCGATCTGAGTCAGCCTGCACATCGAGTGATCAAGATCTATTCCAAGAGTGGGAAGGAAAGTACCAATGATCGCGAAAGACTGCATCCGTATGATCCCCTCTCCACATAACGATTCATTTGGGCACAATGTTGACGAGGATGCAGCGCTATCCGAGCATCGTTGAAAATCGGGCGAGAACGCTGTCCACTCAAACAGGGGTGCATCATGGAAGGCGAGTTGGTGGTATATAGTGACAGGGTAAGAAGTCCATCAACCACGCTCGCAAACCAATACTTACAGACCACCAGGATCAAAAGATACTCCCTTTTCACAAGATTCGCAAACACGTAAACAGATCGGGCTCCTGGCTAGGAACGGACGGTGATTCACAGTAAGCACGGCGAAAGCTGTTGAAGAGCTCAGGCTGACAGAATTGACAGGCGCCATGATCATGAACATCTCATGATTATATATTATGACATACTAATGCTTGACGGCGTTTCCTTTCTCGGCAGACAACACTCGGATCGCTTCAGTCAGCTCTCGAAGCTGATCACCACCCGCAAAGGCCACGCTGAGTTGATACAGCGACAAATCATTGACTTTCGTCGCAAGGATGCACGGAGACTGCTCCAGGAAGCTTTTGCAAAATGCATCGTAGCTCGCGGCGAGGGTTTGGTTTTGAAGCCAGATGACCCATATTTCTCCTTCGGCCGCAAGTCGATACGCTACGCATCGTGCGCCATCAAGATGAAGAAGGCATATATCCAGGGCTTTGGCGACGTCGGGGATTTTGCTGTCATCGGTGCCTCGTATAATGCTCAAACAGCAAAGACCTCCAAGATCTTGAATCTCAAGTATACACATTTCTTCATTGGCTGCTTGGAGAACCCCATCGAGGCGCAGGCAAAGACCCATCGACCAAAGTACATAGTCACGAATGTGGTGACATTGAACGATACACAGTTGAAATACTTTCGGCAGTATTGCAACCCCCCTACGGCGCTGCCTGATGATCACAAAGACTCAGAGTTCGATTTTCGAGGCCTCGGAAGTGATGACCGGCCGACGGTAATCTTTCCTGATCCACCAGTATTCGATATCTACTGCTTTTCTTTTGACAAGGCACCGAATTCGGCAATGTGGACGATGCGGTTTCCACAAGTTAGCAAGATCCATCTGGACAGAGATTACCTGGATGTGTTCTCGTATGTCCAGCTGCAGGAAGCAGCTCAAGATGCTGTTGAGGAACCCGAGATGGAAGACAGCCAAGAGATGCGACTCTGGATTTCCAAGCTTGAAAGTGCGGATCCCAAGAGTAGACGTGTCGAGTACGATAGCCAGTCCGCAGTTTCGACGGTCTCCACGGAAATTACGACGTCGGCTGCGAGCACCACCGATTCAGAAGCTGACGATGACCAGCCGCGCGGAAATACCGGAGCCATATCTGAAATCACGCCAACGGCTGCCGTATCGCAACAGGGCTTGATCACACCGCCTAGATCATCGGCCCTTCAGGCGACTGCTGTCACGAACTCCCGTAATTCAAGCCGTCGTACGGCTCCCAGTACGCGATCAGGTAGTCGAAAGCGTGCTTCGTCCGGGGCAGATTTGCCGTCTCCATCGAAGAGACCCAGAATGACTACACGGAACACGAAACCACAGACGCAGAAGAGAAATCCACTTGGTGCTAGAGATGCCAATGATTCTCAAAGATCAGCGAGATCTGGTCGAAGCATGTCGCCTCCACTGGGCATTCTGGGTATGGAGGCTGAGGAACGGGGGTCGACACCACCTGCGGGAGAGCATTTCCCATCGTCTGTGACCGGAAGCTTCTTTACCGCCAACGAGCCTCCTTCTTCACCCTCGGGACGCACCCCTCGCAAGTTAGGGCATACGACAACCAAGGACATCGTGCCAATGGATAATCAGCTGCCGCAGATTGTAGAAGAGCAATGCCGGCATGTGAGGAGAGACAAATGCGCATTGAAGGGTTATACTTTCCTTCTATCTCCTTGCATAAGCGGCTACAAGTGGATCGATGACCTCCTTAAAAGTCATGGCATAATGGGTTTCGAGACTGACCCGAAGGTCTGGGCAACATATCCATCATCTCGCTCTTCGTCAGCGTCGAGTACGCCGAGGTCTGGTAGCCCTGTCCGTGGATCTATCAACAGCTACAGCGGGCGGAAGAAGCAGAGAATCTGCCTGGTTGACAATAGAAGGCTCCAGGCAACAAAAGACTGGTCCGACGTGATTGACGCAGCGGGCATCAAATGCAGGAATGGAGAGAAGGAGTGGATCTCCGTCTATGACTTTAGGATCCTGGAAGACATTACGAGCCTAGAATCAAGACCCCCGAAGAGGCAGGGCCCAGATCCATGGCGGGCTCGATTCATAGGGTTGGCATGATTGAACGAGACAATGAAATGCATGCATGCATTGCCGGAGTTGGAAAGATGATATTTGAATACCCCATATAGATAGATCATGGCTTGGTTTAGCATTTGTAGGCGCTTACAAGGCATTCATGAGAAGAGTTGATTTTCACGAGTACGATGCCATGATTGACTGTATTTCTGAATTCAAATTTCGTCTAGTCCTTTTTCTCGTACAACCTTGCATAACTGGCCTCGAGCCTCATCTGGAGATGCTCCGTCGCCGTCAGCACCTTGCGCTCGGCATACGGGTTCCCCTCCTTGACGCTGTCCAGGCTGCCCGCAAAGTCCCGGACCCTCTCGCTCGGCACGGGCTCGAGCTTGGTGTCGTTGGCCGGGTGGCAGAAGAAGGCGATGCTGTACCTCGGGCCCTTGCTGGACTCGCCCTTGACACTGCCGCCGTCGAAGATGACGCGGTGCACCGTGGACCGCAGCAGCCCGTTGGTCCAGTAGCTCAGCAGGTCGCCGATGTTGACGAGCACGGGTGGGGCCGGGTCGTCCTCGGTGCCCGGCGGGACGACGGGTACGGGCGCCCAGGTCCTGTGGTCCGGCGCCAGGACCTCGAGCCCGGCTTGGCCCGCGAGCCGGAACAGCAGCGTGATGGAGCCGTAGTCGGAGTGGGCGCCGGCGCGGACGTCGTCGGCCTGTGCGGACGACGTGCTCGCGTCCCCCGGCGGCGGGTAGTACAGCAGCCGCAGGATGGTGCCCGAGGGCCGGGCCGAGTCGTGCGAGGCCGTGAAGAAGGACGGCGGGCGCGCGTCCAGGCCGACGCCGAAGAGCCACAGGATCCGCCGGCACAGGGCGTGGCACGACTCGCGGAAGGCGGCGGCGCCGGCGACGTCGGAGGCCGACAGCGTCGGCGGGATTGGCTGGTCTGGCTGGCCGTCTGTGAAGGGGCCGAAGTTGAAGGCTCTGCAGAAGCTGGTCAGTCTTCATCGGGAGAGAAAGAGAGAAGGTTTCTGGGGGAGTGCGAACTCTTTGAAGTCGCCGACGCGCTGGGTCTTGGGGTCCAGCGTCTCAGTGTGCATGCCCGACCAGCCGCGGTTGTTCTTCTGGATGCTGCATTTCTGCTTCTCCTCTACGGGAGTCTCGAGAAAGAGCTTTCGGGACTAATGATACTGGTTAGAAAACGTTTCAATATATGCCTAGGTGTAACGAAGCTGGATCCCGAGATTTTGTCCCTAGCCAGCAAAAATGCCAATTCGACTGCGCTGGGTCCTTGGGGGACTGTCGATGGATCGACGACTTACAAGATCGAATGCGCCCTGGACCTGCTCGGCCGAGATATCCTTGCCCGTGTTCCTGATATAGACGAAGCCGTACTCGGCCGCCGCGTCGACCAGGGCCTTGGCGATCTCGAGCTCGTCCACCCCGTCGGCGGAGATGTCGATGATGGGAATATTGGCAGCTTCCGGCATGATGTTTCCCTCTCTTTCGTGCTACAAGCCAGTATGAGTTATCTAATAGAGTAATGGATATTGGCCAGATCAGTATAAGTAGTCAGACTGGTCGGTCCTCTTTCTCTTTACCCGAATAGAGTTTCCTCGGTAGCTGCCGATGGGGTTTTGCGGGTCGGGCGAATCCGTAATCTGGGGTGAACCATCGGCTGGGTTTCGCGATAACAAATAAACCACTGTCACTATCTTACACTATTTCTGATGAATATGTGTGACTATATTCCGCATGTTTAATGAAGTATCGATATGCAGTGAAGTGTAGCAATTATGGGTCATGACCGTGCAGGTTTGATGCTGGGAGCGAGGCCCCTCATTTGATCGAGAAATTGCGAATTGTCAAATATACGTACAACTGGAAGTAGTCAGCGTTGTACAATCTAGAGCATATCTTAAAGAGTCCTTCCTCGGCTGAACTTCTATATAATGATGCCTTTGTGATGAATATCCTCTACTTTGTGCGAGTGAGAATGTGGATCCTGCCAGTCCCATTGAATACGTAACATGATTTTTAATAAGTCAGATGTCTAACATCCAATCATCGGTCCGATGGTGTAGTTGGTTATCACGTCAGTCTAACACACTGAAGGTCGGCGGATCGAGCCCGCCTCGGATCATTCTTTTGTCTTTTTGCCATATATTGTTCATTCGTGATTGTTCTGTCGGCGGGCAATTGTGTGTGCCATTCATTCTCTTTTGCCTTCCGTTACAATTATATGAAGAAACATTGCTTCTTATACAATAGTTTGGATAGATCATCATACAATAGCTTCTATGTCAAACCAAAGCATGTTCTTCTTCACCGTGATTCTGGTGAGTATATTCGAACTGACCGCCTCACATTTACGGTAGAGTTGCCGCGCCTACTAAACAGCACCTAAGTGACCTGATAAGCAACCATTTTTCGCTGGCGTCGCGGCGTTCATGCAAAAAGAGGGCGGGGAAGAGAGACGGCGGCAGAGTGCAGATTGGCAAGGTAAGCAATTAAAGACAGGGCTTGAACATGTACCGTAGGCAGGTATCTGCAGGTGATCCTAACTGAAAGAGAGATGAGCGGCAGCCCCCAAGCCCCCCAGTCAGGTCAGGTACAGCTTGGGTTCGGGTGCCGCGCATGCAGACGTGACAAAACGGAATAACAACTCGACACGCTTCTTTCGAAACTTCCTTCTTGTTTGGTTTCCTCTACGTGACCAAGTGACAGATTTGCGAATTGGCTTGCCGTCTTCTTACACACTGGAAAGAAAGAGAAAAGTATCCTTGTATGCAACTCGGGCTTCGTCCACGGCTTAAGGCCAGGCCATCACTGGTGGATCTGTTGAATCGAGCGAAGAGCCCACTTGCGTCACCTGCCCCGGGCTCAGAGACAGGAACAGCAGCAGCTCCAGGCCAGCGACCCAGCAGCAGCAGAGCTGTAGCACCGCCGCCGCTCGCTCGGCTGGAGGAAGCAGCTGTCCAAGCTTTGGCTCAGCCGTTGCCAACCTCTCCCACCTCGACCTCGACCTCTGACGACAACAAGGAACTCAGCGAGAGCGCATCTGCATCTGCATCTGCACCCGCATCCGCATCCACGAGCTCTACCACTAATAACAGCTCAACACCTCAGCTGACCTCCCACCATCAGCACCCGCAACAACAACAACCACGACCATCGATCCCTACAATCTCCCTCCCCCTCGCCGACGCCCAACAAGAAGCTCGAGCTGCAGCTGCACAGAGGCCGACGAGTCCACAAAAGACGGTCAACATGGCGCCTGTATGTCTTCATCCCTCTCTTTTCAAGTTGTATTGCATCCAAGCTTCTGTATGCAATCCTGGCATCTGCTCTGCTCTATTCTGCCATTGCGCAGGCAGCATCGACAAGCAGATCTCGCCGGTGCATCAGCGCGGTCAAGCTGTCTTCGCCACCATATCTTTGCTGGACCTAGAGGTGTTGTCGCATCATTCAATAAGCTCACTGTACTGACTTTGCAAAACAGAAGAAGCAGCAAAAGACGAATGGCGACGCCGAGGATGCCTTGGACGGTGGTGAGTACATCGTCTATCGACGCAGTGACAAATTAACTCACGCATTTCACAGGCAAGATCTTCTCCATCTCCGGTCCCGTCGTCATCGCCGAGGACATGATCGGAGTTGCCATGTACGAGCTGGTCAAGGTCGGACACGATCAGCTCGTTGGTGAGGTCATTCGTATCAGCGGTGACCAATGTACCATCCAGGTCTACGAGGAGACAGGTACGTTGCCTGCTCACCTAAACCCAAGCTCGGAGCCCTAGCTAACAACCACATAGCCGGTGTCACTGTCGGTGACCCTGTCCTGCGAACAGGAAAGCCTCTGTCCGTCGAGCTCGGCCCCGGCCTGCTGCACAACATCTACGACGGTATCCAGCGTCCCCTCGAGAAGATCTCGCAACAGTCCAACAGTATCTACATTCCTCGTGGTGTAGCTGCGCCCGCTCTTGACCGACAGAAGAAGTGGGAGTTCACACCTACGATGAAGGTCGGCGACCACATTGCTGGCGGTGACGTCTTCGGTACCGTCTTCGAGAACTCCTTCATCAAGGTGCACAAGATCATGCTGCCACCCCGAGCCAAGGGTACCATTACCAAGATCTCCCCCAAGGGCGAGTACACGGTGGAGGAGAAGATTCTCGAGATCGAGTTCAACGGTACCAAGTCCGAGCACGGCATGATGCACACCTGGCCCGTCCGTGTCCCGAGACCGACCACCGAGAAGCTCTCGGCCGACAAGCCCTTCATCGTCGGTCAGCGTGTCCTCGACGCTCTGTTCCCCAGTGTCCAGGGAGGTACCGTCGCCATTCCTGGTGCTTTCGGTTGTGGCAAGACTGTCATTTCACAGTCTGTTTCCAAGTTCTCCAACAGCGACGTCATTGTCTACGTTGGATGCGTAAGTTTTTATGAACATTTATTCCAAAGCAAGGGTAGGAACTAATCTTGAACCATAGGGCGAGCGCGGTAATGAAATGGCTGAAGTCTTGAAGGATTTCCCCGAGCTTTCGATCGAGGTCGAGGGTCGCAAGGAGCCCATCATGAAGCGAACGACTCTTATCGCCAACACATCGAACATGCCCGTCGCCGCGCGAGAGGCCTCCATCTACACTGGTATCACCGTCGCCGAGTACTTCAGAGACCAGGGCATGAACGTTGCCATGATGGCTGACTCCTCTTCCCGCTGGGCTGAGGCTCTGCGTGAAATTTCGGGTCGTCTGGGAGAAATGCCTGCTGACCAGGGTTTCCCCGCCTACCTCAGTGCCAAGCTGGCCAGTTTCTACGAGCGTGCAGGAAAGATCCAGGCTCTCGGTTCCCCTGAGCGCGAGGGCAGTGTCAGTATCGTCGGTGCCGTCAGTCCTCCTGGTGGTGATTTCTCCGATCCCGTCACCTCTTCGACTCTCAGTATCGTGCAAGTCTTCTGGGGTCTCGACAAGAAGCTTGCCCAGCGAAAGCACTTCCCTTCCATCAACACGTCGCTATCTTACAGCAAGTACAACACCATCCTCGACAAGTGGTATGAGAAGGACTACCCCGAGTTCCCGCGGCTCCGTGACCGTATCAAGCAACTGCTGTCCGATTCGGAGGAGTTGGACCAGGTCGTTCAGCTGGTCGGAAAGTCGGCACTGTCTGACCCGGACAAGATCACGCTTGACCTGTCCACGCTGCTCAAGGAAGATTTCCTGCAGCAGAACGGTTACTCGACCTACGATCAGTTCTGCCCCATCTGGAAGACGGAATGGATGATGAAGCTCATGATGGGTTTCCACGACGAGGCGCAGAAGGCCATTGCGCAGGGCCAGAGCTGGAACAAGGTCCGTGACGCCACGAGCGATCTGCAGGCCAAGCTGCGGACGTTGAAGTTCGAGGAGCCAAGTGATGGCCAGGAGGCAGTGAGCAAGAAGTACGAACAGATCCAACAAGAAATGTTGGACAAGTTTGCTGCTGTGATGGACGAGTAAGAGACGAATTAGGTACTTGTGCATAAGCCTGAGAAGTAGTGGGAACATAGACGAGCAGTGAAGCGTTGGGAACAGAAACTCGGATGAGGTTATAACGAACCTTTTTTGTGCAATCAATGTTATTTTACATTTTAACATTCAAGTCGAGGTGGTCTTTTTGAATTATGTTGGTTGGGTGCCCCAAGAAATGCAAATTTTGGTCATTCAGAGCATGAGTCGTCATCATTTACCATGGATTCAAGCCGTGTTATGATTGGTCAGGACTATATCCAAAGGGAAATGTATCGATGTCTACAAGCAGGTGGGCGTACGTTTGAAAGTGGAGATCTATATCATCCCATCGAGAACAGACTCGATCTTCTTCTCATGGATGCATAGGGCTGACAACGTTATGATGTTCTTGCAAGAGATGCTTTTTCTGGAGACGTGGCCGGAAAGCGGCCTCTTGAATCCCAGTTTCAAGAGGCCATACTATCCGGATATCGTGGCAAACGGGAAGAGCTTATTCCTCGTTGGAGCCCAGTTCCCGGCCGGCCGCCCGGGAAGGGAGGGTGGGAGGCCGATGGGACTTTGCGTATAAAACGTGTTCGGCAAGTGGAGAGAGGGGGAGAGAGAGAGAGAGAGAGAGAGAGAGTTTTTGACACGGCGGAAGAAAGAAGGTAGCAAGGGAGATCGACACACCCGTGTGTAAGCTTTTCTTCAGATTTGAGATGAACAAGATACGGTAGATTTATGTTCAAGCTGTTGCTCTTCGAATTGCTTCCGACTGTGCTCGACTAGCACATTGCCTACTATATTCTAACCACGAGGAGGACTTCATCGTTTGAAGGTGTGTCATTCTATCATGCTCATTCTCGCTGTTTATTTTGCGGTTTTTCTTCAAATATCAACAGTCTTCTCGCCTGCCCTTCTCAACGTCCAATATTTGGGGGCAAATCACGGAGAGATGGCAAAGAGAGGAGCGGGTCTCTCTGTTCGAGATCTGGGCGGCCGGTGTGACAGGACAGAACAAGAGGAGCACGGAGGTGTTTTGTGCGTGGGGAAGCACGTGGTATAAGACGCGGGTAGTATGCACTGCTCGGTCAGTGTGAAGAGAAGAATGGAGGGGCGCTGGGTTGGGGTTCCTTCCTTGGTTATAGTCCGGCCATATAGTCCGAGCGGTGAATGGTTCGTTTGTTCTAGGTTAGAGGACCGCCTTGCGAATATCTGAAAGAGAAAGAAGAGACGTCCACCAGACTTTGTTGCTTTGGATAGTGTGCAATGTGCAACCTGGGCTAGAACACCAAGCCAGACGGACGGATACGAGAAGATGCAGGTCATGTTCCTGTCATTTCACTTGCCAAGGGAAGCAGGAGTATTTGAAATGTTTCTCTAGAAGCGCCTCTCTCAAGGGCCTGTGCCTGTATGGATCTGGGCGATCTCTGCAAATGTTCAGCCAGATCCCACGCGAGCATTAGTTAGTAGGGTGGTATGTACAGGAAGTAGGGGTCGGGCAGGAGGTCGCAGCCACAGGAGGTGCTCGCCATTGTACCAGACTGAACCGGCAAGGCTGTTCAACGATACGCTGGGCAACGCAGGGGTCAATACTCCAAGGTCATCAATGATTTGACGAGGAGGGAAACGATATAGATTCTGGAAGTGGCATCTCGGCATTGCAGTTGTGTTAGCCTTGCTGCTGCTCCGTGCTCCGTACGCTAGGAGAATATAATCAGTGGGTATACGGCGTATGCAGGCCATGAATTACAGTATAAACCGGCCGACTGGGCTAAATTACACGCATGTACGATTGGCAATGGAAGAATCTCGTCACTCTCCGGCATTATTGAAGAGGCGGTTTCAGACCATCGGGTCGCAGGCGCCCGTTGTGTGAGGTGGTCGTTTTCTACCTTGGTTCGGGGGGCTGCGAGATCCAGGCACAGGGGGGTCGCAGATGTTCGCCCGCTGAAACGAGATGTGAAGCACGAGGGCCCTCAGCAGCCCCGTCCGGGTACCGTGCAGAGCCGCCTCCCACAGAGGCTCTCAGCGGCCGTCTAGCGCATCCGGCGCCAATCTCCAGGCCTCTTGCCCATCTTGCAGCGCCTTTACCTTATTTCCCACCCCTGCTCGGTTTGGCCCTCGCCCGGGCCCTGGGACCTGCCAAGAGCCCCTTCGTCCCAACTCCTCCTTGTAAGCTTATTACTACACTCTTTTACATGGCCCCGAGTCTGTTCTCATTGGCTCGCATTAAGCTTCTTGTCAACTCTGTTTCGTTTCCTTGTCCTATTTCGACATGTCGCCCGGCTCTCATTGGCCCATCTGGCCTCGACGGCAAGCTGGATAGAGATTGAGGTCCAGTACCGAGTATGCCAAGCAGCAAGCTTCCCAATCACGGACCGGTCTCTACCCTTGAGGCAGTCCCTGAGAGAGAGCCAGGGAATCCGAGATCCTAACCCACATCCACGTCTACATCCATCTCCTGGCAGAATGGGCGGCAGCAGCATGTACCCCCTCAGTGCTTTGCTTTGCTCTCGGCCCCGGGATTTGGTCTGATGTCTGGGCGGAACAGAGCGCTTGCGGCCTGGAGATCTCCCACATCACCCACCTACTGGCTACGGTACTCGAGCTCCGATCCGAGCACAGGCAGAAAGAAGGGGGCAGATCCAAGACGGGATGAGGTTGCTGCTGCTGCTGTTGGAATGGATCCATGTTCCTGCTGAGGTCGGCCAACCGCGCTTCCGTGACCCGCATGACCTTTGATATTCCCTCGTGTGTGCTCATACCAGTGTTTGTGTCTTGGCACTTGGTCTTTATTGCTCGCGTTTCCTCGAGCTGGACTTGGTGTTTTTTCTCTCCTCTCTCCTCACCCTCATCAACATTCGTGTTTGTTTCTATTCCGAATCTTCCCAAACCGAAAAAGCGCTGGTCTGCTTCGAGGGATCAACGACTTTCACTTCCACTCTCCTTCAGGAAACATTTTTCAACTTTAATTTTAACTTTCTTCTAATTCTATAGAAACAGCCAAGCTAGTCTTGCTTTTTCTATACATATAACCAACCACTCTTTATACTACTTCGCGACTGTCATTATCAGCCCTACGGTTTCGGAATATTCCACGATCAAGCAACGAGAAACAAGAAGAAGAGTGTGTCAAGAGAAATCAAGTCCGCCAAAACCATCTAATTCCTTTCCGACAATATGCCTTCATTCACCAAGATCGCCGCCGTTGTGGCTGCTGTGGCCAGTGTTGCCAGCGCCCTCCCTGCTCAGCCCAGGTTCACCGAGATGCAAGAGAAGATCTTCAACGTCATGAAGCGCCAGTCGCCCGCCGAGCAAGCACTGGGTCTCACCGATGTCGACGTCCTGCAGTTGTAAGTGACTCCCTCCTCATGGTGTAGTCTCTCAGCCTACCAGGTCACTAAAACGTTCCAACAGCGCCCTGACGCTCGAGTGGCTCGAGACTACCTTCTACCAGCAGGGCTTTGCCAAGTTCCCCGACGACCAGTTCGCTGCCCTGGGCCTGAACACGCAGCAGATCACGGACCTGAAGAACATTGGCCAGACGGAGCAGGCCCACGTGCAGTTCCTGCAGAGTGCCATCGCCCAGGCCGGCGTCCAGCCCGTCCAGCCCTGCACCTACAACTTTGGCTTCACCGACGCAAAGTCCATGGTCGCCACCGCCAGCGTGCTTGAGAACGTCGGTGTCTCGGCCTACCTGGGCGCCGCCCCTATTCTGTCCGACGCCAAGATCCTCGCATCTGCCGGTTCCATCCTGACTGTCGAGTCCCGTCACCAGACCTTCATCCGCGCCGCCGCAGGTACCACGGCCGTGCCCCAGCCCTTCGACACCCCTCTGGGCCCCAAGGCCGTCTTCTCCCTGGCCGCACCCTTCATTGCCAGCTGCCCGGCCGGATCCAACCTGGCACTGACGGCCTTCCCGACTCTGACCATGACCACCGCCGCTCCTGCTGCACCCGCCGTGCTTGCTGCCGGAACTGCCCTGCAGGTCCAGAGCTCGGCCGCCGCCGGCGCTCAGTTCTGCGGCTTCACCAACGCCAACGTCCCCGGAGGTACCGCCTTTACCGCTTTCACCCAGGCCACCGGCTGCCAGCTTCCCCAGAACCTGGCCGGTATCACCTACATGACCTTGACCAACGCGGCCCCGACCACGGGCGTCATCAGCGACAACATCATCGTCGCTGGACCTTCGGTCTTGTCTCTGTAAGGGAGTTTACTACACTTCCTTCTCTTGATTGACCAGTCACGATTGGTGAGGAGAAGAGGGATGGAGAGAGGATACAGTCAAGAAGAGGAAGAGAAGAAGAAAAAATGACAAACAACAGCACCGGTCTAAACAACTGGGTCGGTAGCTCGTATAGTACCACCAGTTTTTAGATTCAATAAGACCAGAAGACACTCCACAAGAGGCTGTTGTTTACTCTATTTCTCAATCTTCTGTATCTCTCTTCTGTCCCGCCAGAGGAGGAAAAGAAAAAAAGGACCCGGTTCTGGGAATCGGGTCCCCGAGAGCTTCACTTCTTGATTTGTACATATTTGTTTCTTTTTTATTTTTTCTTTTTTTTATTTGTTCTCATTTGTCTTTAGTAATATCAACGGGGAAAGAAGTGTAGAAGGAGGAGGAAGGAATAAGCTTATTCGAACGGCTCGATGATACCCACATTGTGTGTTAAGGAAATAGAATTAGGAACAAAAGCCACCAAAACGGCTTTGGCTATTTACTTAGTGTTTTCCACTATTTGGAATAAAAAAAGAATTACTTCATAGATTGGTGTTTTTGAAAGTCTTCTACATAGTGCCGCACACAGAAAAGCACAAGACGGGTGTCTTCATGATAAGATACTCATCCCCTTCGACCGGAGCACGGCAAGTGAGCCAGCCATGTCTTACAAGCAAGAACCCATGAACCGAACCCTGACGAATTTCGTCCGCCATGAAATGAAAGAAACACGGAGAAACCAATCCCTTGGCTCCTTCCGAGTCTTCCTCTCTGCGTACTGAATGGAGCATTACTTGCGCACGGGGGTGGCTCGGGCGCCGCGTTTGATGTTCAAAAGGATCGACCAGGTTCCGGCTTGGCAGCGACCTCAGAAAGAAGAGTTCAGATCAGATCAGATTAAGAAGGACAGAAATCTACCTAAGGATTAAAGAAAAGTCTTACAATAATTCGGGAAAGTGAATACACAAGTCTTCCCGGCTTGGAATGGTTTTCTCCAAGTGAACTTGATCCTGGGCTTGTGTAATACCGTCCTATATACAGGTCTGACCTTTGTCTTCTTCAAGAGTCGGATCCCGCGCAGTTGCACGTATGTACAGTCGCAACAGGGCCACACATTTCTCACATCACCATCACACGGCAAATCCCCTCTCCCTTACAGGCGTTTGACTTCGACCATATGATAATCAAGTCTGGAGACATTCAACATCTATACATTCCTACATGTTCCTGACAAAGTGCTTGATATTTGATGACAATGTATTGCGCAATCACAGCTTCTGTTTTCTATGTTCTATTCCGTGATCATGCAACAACTGAGAATGCACCCGATCAGATGCCTTTGAACCCCACTGATGTCAGATCGACTTACATTACTATACGAATCCGCTTATGCTGAGCCTGCCTTGACGCTACCGCAGCCTACCGGGAGTCTTACTTGGAGAGCATGAGACCATATTTTCCACGTTCATTTTCGAGAGGTGCCCGTTTGTGGCAGCCGCTTGATGGCGATGGTATCTGCTCCACGTCGCACTTCGTACTAGGCGTCTCAACAGCCACGAGCATAGTATTGATCCTTTATGTACGATGCACAATCCCTCATTAAGAGTCTACGGATGAGCTATACAAGCCCAGGTTGTCTGGATGATTATATGGCACTAACAATCTACCGACCTTTTTTCTTCCCACACCGATATCTCGATATCCTTCTCCTGTAGACCATGCCTTTCTTAGCTCCAGTGATGAATAATCTTCTCTATCCTATCCGCACCATATCTCCATGCCTACTAACGCCGAGTATACTACAGAGCGTAAGGGTTGAGCGAGCGAATGGTCAAGCACCTTGTTGAATCTTGGTTAGCTGTTGGGTCAAGTACATAGCTTTAGAGTGGGAACTTACGGTGGGCTCTTGGAGAGGTCCGTCTTGAGAATGATGGGCACTCTCGTCATTTCCGTGACATCCTGAATGTACTCGCCTCCTTCCTCTCTGAGTGCGAACAGCTTGAGATACTTCTCCTTGTTGGTCAGACGAGTCTCAACGGCCTCGGCCTTGGGAACCTTGGAATCCGACCGAGTGCGGTGGAGGACTCCAGTGGTGGAGGTCGATCGAGTCGGCGAACCAGGCACGCTTTGCGTAGGGCGCTCAGCGAGCGAAGCTCCAGCCATGGACTCGGTAACGTCCGACAGGTTGTCGTCGTCATCATCAAACAGAGCGTCGACATCATCCGTCGAAATGGTTCCCGTCTCGGTATGTTTCCGGGCGGCCTCTTCGCGCTCTTTTCTGGCCTTCTCCGCCTCTTCGGCTTGTCTCGCGGCCGCCATGGCGTTAGAGACCCTTTGGGATTGGTGCGCCTTGGGTCTTTCGTCCTCGGGCACATAGGCAGAACTGGGGACACCCTTCTCCCAGTACAGCTCCAGAACCCTCTTCTCCTTGCGGAACTCGGCCTTCTTGAGCGGCAGCTGATCGCAGTGCACGCGCTTCTCGAAGCCCCATTCGGGAATCAAGACGTCAAAGGCAGACTCGTAAACACACAGCACAATACCTTCGCTGATGAGATCACCATTGACCTCCTGGCGCTTCCTGTCCATGATTCGGCAAGACTCGATGTGAATGCTTTGCTCTTGAGCATTCTGAGCAGACTCCTTCTTGGTGTTGCAGGACTCCACAGTCTTCACCAGGTTCTCAACGTCTTCAGTGTACTCCACCTTGCCTTCAGAAAGAACAGCCTCGAGCTGGCGGTGCACGACAAGGTCGGCATAGCGGCGGGTTGGGGAAGTGAAATGAGTGTACAGAGGCAGGTTCAGAGCATAGTGGGGCCACAGTAGCTTGTTAGTTTTACCACTGATGTAGTACTTTGCGTGGTTCATGCTCTTGACGAGGGCAGTCTCCATACCCTTGCGGATATCGTTGTCATCGATCTTGAACAGGCTGTTCTGGACAGTGCCACTGCTGTGAGTGTCAATATCGTAACCAATAGCCCTCATGCGCTCCACAAAGGTTTGCAGGCGGCGCGCATTCGGAGCAGCTTGGCGCCGAAGCAGGGCCTTCTCTGGGAGTTCTTGGGCAAGACGCTGAGCAACGTAAGCGTTGACCTTGTGCTGCAGCTCTTCAACAAGTTCAGTGCCAGAAGTGGAATCGAAGAGATTGTGCTTGATAGGAATGTTCTCGTCGTCCAACTGGTGGAGAAGTCGAAGAGGGGAAATGGGCTCATCTTCAGAGCCAAGCCGGGCCTCCCTAAACTTCTGAGCGACAGCCTGTTGTTTATTAGCATCATTTCATCTCGATTCAATGGAATATAGACAACTTACGTTAAGGATCTGGACATCCTTGGCCTGGACGCTCTCGTGCTTGAAACCAGACTGGTTCGTCAGGGCTTCATCAATCTGCTCCAAGGAAAGTTTGGCAGAGCTCTTGATGATACTCCTGCCAATCCAGGTGTCGCCTTCTGCGACCGCGCCAGTCTGTGGGTTCACGCGGAATACGACACTGACGGCCAATCTGTCTTCACCGGGGGTCAATGTGCAAACTTCGTTCGCAATCTGGGGAGGCAACAGTGCACATGTTCGGTTGACCAGATGAACTGCAGTGCCGCGCTTCTTGGCCTCACGGTCAACAAGCGAGTTGGCCTTGACGAAGTGTGCAATGTCCGGCACGTGGACACCGATCTCGATCTTTCCATCCGATTCGGTCTTGACATGGACAGCATTTCCCAGCTCTCCAGTTCCAGCCAAGTCGAGGGTGAAAGTCGTTTCGCTACGGAAATCCCGGCGTGCAGCAATGGCAGCCTCGTCTTCCTTCGCAATCGCCCAATCCTGGAGGTTGACACTTCGAAGGACGGCGTCCGAGAACTCGTCAGAGGAGAAGTTGTTGTCACGAAGCAGAGCATCGGTTTCCACCTTAAGGTCACCCATTCTGCCGAGCTGCTCAACCAGGGTTCCAAAAGGATGGAGAGACGTGATTGGCCAACGCTTGATGCATGCAACAAAGATGCGGTCGGCGTAGTCCTGGTGCTTCTCCACAAAGTCGCGGGGAGCCTGCTCGGTCGGGATGGCGATAAGGGGAACTCGCTTGTCGGTCGGCTTGAACCAAACAATCTTGGGCTTGTCCTGCTGGCGCGAGTGTTCTTGTGGGCGGCCACCATCTCTGGCAGCACGCTCAGCCTCCTGCTTCTCCTTGGTAGCCTGGCTGCTAGGTCGTAGCAGACCAAGAGTACCAGAGAACATTTGACCGGCAACGCGCTCAATAACAGCAACGATGTGTCCAGCGTAGAGGGGCTTAGCCTCATCGCTGATCTCTTCTTCCTCAACAAGAAGGAGACTCTGACCTTCGACCTCCACATCGTCATTCTTCTTCTGCGTCGGGCGCTGACGCAAACTACCGCGACGGCGAATACCGCCATCGCCTGTGCCAGCATCCTCGGTGTTGTTGTTACCGGACTGACTGGTACCTGCGGTGGAGCCGGAGCGGGTGTCAGTGATATCCTTGCGCTTCTTCTTCTCCTCCTTCTCTCGCTTCTGGCCCCAGACTTCGTCAACGTCCAACAGCTCCACGGCAACCAAGTCGCCTTCAAGAGCTCGGTTGCGATCCTTGCTACCGCAAATGAAGATGTCAGCGTCAAGCAGGCCGTCGCTAGTAGAGACGTAAGCGTCACTACGATTCTTCTTGTTGACCCGCAAGATACCAGAGACAAGTTGTCCGTCGCCGAGCAGCGCGGGAAGAGTGGCCTGGGGAAGGTAAGGGGTAAAGAGAGTCTTTCTCTGCTGCTGCTGGTTCTGCTGGCCACCGAGCTGAGGAGCATGCTGGCTGCCTTGGAGGCCGACCAGGTGCTGACCGTTCATCTGAGCAGCCTGGAGAGCCTGCAGCTGGTTCAGCTGCATGGGGTTGAGCTGGCCTGGGTACATCTGCATCATGGGCATCTGACCAGGAACCTGCACCATCTGCGGCTGGCCGGGATATTGGAAAGCTCCAATACCCGAAATCGACTGGCTGCTAATTGATGTACGGGACCGATGACCGGGCTGGAAGGACTGCTGGCCGCCGGACTGATCCTGGCCTTGCGCTTGAGACTGGTTACGCCAGTTGCCTTCGAAATTTCTAGAGCCGGTTCTGGCGTGTCCGCCACGGCCTCGACTAGCACCGCCGAAGTCGCTGCTCTGGCCACCCTCGCTACCGATAGAGATAGAACCAGAACCTCGGCCGTGTCCTCGGCCGCCGGCACCGACCGCCATGCTCTGGCTGCGTCCGTGACCACGACCGCCTCGAGCAGAAGCCGAAGAGCCCTGCGCTATAGGGGTATCGGTAGTAGTGCTGGTAGCAGGCTTGGCGTCGTCACCCAGAGCGCTGTCCGAAGCGTTGGGCCCCGGGAACGAGAAACCCGACGTAGTTCGCTTCTGCTGAGCAATCTCGGCAGCTTTCTTGGCATCAGCAAGAGCTAGAGAGTGTCGTCGCTGATGTCCACCTCCTGGCGGAGCGCCACCCCGCCCTCCGCGGGGGGCATTCTCTCTGCCCGAGGGCTGCGAGTTGTCGAAGTGGCCAAAGGTCGAACCAGAAGCTCCGGACGAGGGAGCTGGTGGCGGACCCATGCCCATGTTCGGGAGTGCCGACTGATTACGGCGATGTGACATGGGCTGGCTCGGAGCTCCCAGCTGAACGTTTTGTTGTTGCTGCGGAAGCTGGTTCGGGAACTGGAAGCCCTGCTGCGCCATGTTGGGAATACCTTGTTGCATAGGGTTGAAGCCGCCAGGAGCGATTTGTCCAGGAGGCATTATACCCATGTTGATATATTGTTGGTGTGTAGCCTGCAACTGTTGTTGCTGCTGCTGTAGAAGCTCGATCTGTTGCTGGATAGCAAGCTGCTCCACTAGAAACGGAAGATATCATGTTAGCAATCTGCTGATACGAGTGTACTACAGGTATTGCCGTGGCGAGAACAGAGGTGGAATTGTGTCACGGGGCTGGCGGGTGTTGCGGCAGGGGCTGAGGTGAGAAGAAGAAAAGGGACTATATACTCACTTCCGGGGTTCGCATACATGCTCATCAGAGGCGTCAACTCGGAGGGGCTTCGGCGATGAGCAATGTGCAAGCGACGGCCAGTCGGGCCGGGCACACCACTGGCAGGAGGCTGCTGCTGTTGATTCTGCTGCTGCTCCATGGTGGGCAAGCAGTGTTGATGGTACTGCACGTCAGGTGCTCTGAGTGATATCAACCAAGATGGGAAGATATGTAGTAGTTATAGCTAGAAGCTAGAAGCTGTCGTCCGAAGATGTATTAGGTCTGATGAAAGCGAACCTAAGCTGATTGAAGGTGAGCAGATGATTTTATTGAGCGCGTCGGTGCATGGACGGACAATGCGCAGAGCGTGTATGTGTACGTGTTTGTGTTTGATAATTGTGCATGGGCTTTTGCGACTACACAAAAGGAGGGTAAAAGAGAGATGTGAAGGAGGTTTGTTGGTGGTTGTTTATTTTTTTTTTTGGGACGTGGGACAATATCGAAGGGTTCCCGATCCGAATGGCGAATCCGTAGAGAAGGAATGGATTGTCGAGGGACGGAAGGGAAGGAAAGTTGAGATTGATGGTGTCTGGGGGGGAAGGAGGAAAGAGTTGAAATGGCGATGACGATGATGGGGGAGGAGATGTAAGGAAGTTGTGGCCCCAGGATTCTCCCCAAGAGTCGAGGTGAGATAGTCCAGGGTTGCTCTCAGGACGGACAGGTTGAGGTGCAGCTAGGTAGCAGGTAGCAGCACTGCAAGCAAGGTATCTATCTATGAAGTACATACATATCCAAGGTATCTAATGTATCTAGGTGCTAAAGGTAGTGTGCCAGGGCACCTAGAGATTGTCGGAACCCGCCCAAGCTTCCCTTCTACTATGACATCCAGCTCCCATCCCAGGTAGCAAGCAACAGCCTTTTTCCCTGGAGCGAAAGGCCGAAAGACACGGGGTACATGAGGAAGGGTAGCGAAGCAGTCAGTGCAGCTGGGAACGACTTCAATGGAGGGACCTGGAGCTGGGTGGAATTTGGGAATTGGGGGGCTCTGAGCGCCATGGGGTCCTCGCAGACCACATTAGACCCCTCCAGAGGCGCCGCTGCTAAGCTGGCTCCGGGTTAGCCTTCGTCTAGAGTCAGTTGGTCACTAGCACTAGCGGCCCGTCCTCATCCCCAAGCTGGAGCTTTCACGAGGGGGCGAGACAGTTGCTGGGCCGTCTTGCTCTATTGCTGAAACAAGAGCATGTACATGGGATTTTCCAGAAGATCCGATCGCCAACTGCCCACTGAAGTCGCATCTTCTATGTACATATTATTGAACCGTGACTTCTTGCTACGGGCGTAAACTTCCGCTGCTCGCCCAGACACGTGCCGCCTCTCCATGCAGAAGAAAAAATCTCTGTCTCTGCTGATGTGGCCTTGAAGGGGGGTCTGTTTTCCTTCACCTGAACATCCCCAAAGATGTGGACGATCTTCAGAGCTACCCCTGCAAATTGAGGGGGGCTAAGCTACGACGTAAATGCTAGTTGGGCGCGCTCACTAATGACACCACTTCCCATGAGCTCTAGCGCTCAAGGTTCGAGACAGCAGAAGAATAGTGGCTTGTCACCCTCTCAGCTGTACCATTCGTGTTATCTTCTGTCCGCTGCCCGTCCAATGTTGTCCGATGTCCGCATAGCAACGATCGAATTTGGTGCGCCGACAAGTCGAGAAAGAAAATGGCATGGCTGCGGGTGTAGTCCGGCCTAGTACTCGAGATGAAATGTCTCGCGTGTATTCAACGGAGGGGCAATCCAAATTTGGCGAGGGCTTGACATGTCGTCTTTGAGGCTGATAACCGGTCCAAGGTGGCTACTCCCGTCTGTCGTCATAGCCTCCTCTATCAGTATTGGATGCTGTCATTTGTCCCATGCCGAGTTCAAGTTTGTAGAGTCGGGGGATTCATAATACAGACACTCGAGGCTCTAGATGATACCTGCGGCTTCTTTAGCACAATTTTTATTTTCCTAGTGCAAGCATCCATCATCCAGTGATGAAATGACTTTGGTTGGGTGCCAATTGGTGGAGTGCATACCTAAGGTATGGTGAGCAGCGCACTCTGGTCAAGCAAATCTGGGCAACCCATCCAGTTTCCTTGGGCTTCAATGTTTAAGTAACAACGTTGATGAAATGGAGCCTCGGTAGTTATGGGAAACAGAAACAGGCACAATCAATTGATCTTCTCTTGGGCCCCCCTGGCTGTCTACCTGAGAATGCAGAATGCTACGTGCTTGGTGATCGCCGAAACACATCCGCACTCCAACCGTTGGCGCGGCTTTGCGGCACAGATACCCTAGGATCTCCTTACACACACTGTACGGAGTATGATTGTAAACTTCCTTGGAGGTTGCTTGGAAGTCGACAGTCGAAGCTTGCTTCATAACCAATGAGAACATACTGATATTCTCAAGGGGAAATCACCACTAGCCATCGCCAGAGTAATTATTCAGAATCTGTCGACGTATGGACATATAAAAGTGCCATGGAAATTCACTGTCCTGCCAATACCATGCATGTTTCATACCATTTGCCCTGTTGATTTATGGATCCTCGTATCTCGTCACTTCGTCATCTGCAGTGGTGACAAGTTGGAGACCAGGTACATGTACCGACTCGTTGAATTGTACCTTAGCTAGGCATCCATCACATTGGAACAAAACCTCAAGTTCACAATAACGATAGATCTTTATGTCAGCCAGCTTTGGATTAGAATGCAGAGCGATATTGTTAAGATAAGCATGGTTCACAATGTCATACACGGCTACTGCCTAGAAGCTGGCTGTTGCCCAGACACGACGACCAGCCCAGGCATTATGGGGCACAGCTACTAGCTGCTTAGGGGTCCTTGCGTCTGCTAACACCCGCGTTCGTGGTACCGAGCCGCGACGTTCTGGGTCTGAGCTCACCGCCCGCCGAATCGGGCATATCGAGTTCTTGATTCGCTTCCCCAAACGGCTTAGATCCCGACCTGGCAAGAAACAATGCAATCCCGGCTTTTGAGCCTCCAAACTTCCATCCGAACGACGACGTTGCAACCGGCAAGCTGCCCTTGACAATCTTTAGCTTCGACGCGCGCAAAGTCAATAGAGGCATTCGGGTTTTTACTTTTTCTCACATCACAAGCACAGTTCATTTTCGAGCTCGTGTCGCACGCAAACAACATAGCCCACCTGCGACCCACCCCGCGACAACATGCGATAGTTCTTCACGGCAGAACCAGATCATGGCGGGCTCTTCACCTGTACGCCGGAGCGTCGCAAGCCCCAGCCCCGATAGGCACCTACATCGCTATGGCAGCTACCTCTCCGATGACAGAAACAACATCAACAACCATCACGAGGCCTTGGCCGCCTCCAAGGACGAGCACGACCGGGTTAGAGATCATGCCCTTCAGGCTCTCGAGAAACATGCATTTCAGCTGGAGCAGCTGCGCATTAACGATGAGGAGTCGCGGATTCTCGAAAAGCAGAAGAGGGAGAAGGCGCGCCTGGAACAAGAACGGCGCCTAAGGGAGGAGGAAAAGCGACTGCGTGAGCTTGAGGCTCAACACATTCCGAAGCTGCCTCCAAAGCCCCCCGCCGAGGTTGCACCGCCAGCAGCAAAGGCAGAGAACGCCAGTACAAATGGTGTCGCATCGTCGACCCAGCCAGCTGCAATTAAAGGTGCTTCCTTGGAAAATGCGACCGGAACCTCGAAGCCATCGTCGACTGGTGCACCTCCCGCCGAGAAGGCTAATGGCACTACATCAAATTCGGCGCCCACCGCTGCTCCCGTGGCACAAGCAACAGCCCCGGCTGATTCAAAACCGAATCCATTCGCAACAATCCAAAGCTCATCTCCTGCTGCTTCCCCCAATCCTTTTGCGGCCGCTGCCAAATCAGCTTCACCTTTCGGCCAGACCCCGGCCGCCCCAGCCGTGAATGGGTTCAAAACAGCTACCCCGGCCGCCCCTGCACCTGCAGTTGTGCAGGCCCCAGATCGATACGTGCAGATACATCAGAGTCTCAAGAAACTGCGAGCTTCCATCAAGCAGCAGATGACTACCAATCCGGATCTTAAGAAGAACGCTGGAAACATGAGACGAGAGATTCGCAAATGTATCGGCCAGTTGACTGGTGAGAAGGGTGCCAACAAGCAACAGGTAAGTGATCCAACTTTGGCCTTCTATGTATCGCATTAACACCTATCTAGTTGGAAAAGATTCGGAATGTATTGACTACGGCAGTGCGTGGATCACCACCGAGTGCTCTAGTCGACCCATCGGAGTATGTTCGCGACCAGAGGCAGCCAGACCAAGAAGCGGTTCACAACGGAGAACTGCCATCTCTATTCCTCTACCTTTTGAACTGTTTGGCAAAAGACATGATCAAGCAGTTCGACGGCGAGTGTGGTCCCATGCCACATAAAGCTGACCCGATCGGTGTCATCGCTGCTCAGGTCTTCTCTACGAAAGAATTCCAATGGCGTGGTGTATCCCTGATTGACATCATGATGGCCAAGTTCCGCGTGGCGTGCCCTGTTCTTTTCGGCGTCCGGGGCAATGAGAAAAAGGAGCAGGGCAGACTGCGGTTGGGCTGGAGAAAGCCCGACGGAAATTGGATGCCCGACCAACAACACTATGAGCGCATGTCCGGCCTTGGTGTTGGTTACGCCTCTATCGCTCTCCGAGACTTTTCGAGAGCCAAAACAAAGAACCCATACCCTCCCGCCAACTACTGGACAAGCATGTCCAGGATCGTGAACAGCCCGCCAGATGAGATCTCGGACACGCAGTGTGTGGTTTTGCGGGCCATGATCCACATGTACGAAGACAAGTTCATCAACTTCTACGGAAACCAAGCGATAGCAGCTCTGCGTAAAGCACTGGTAGAATTTCCAGCAAAGGCTCCGCATAAGACACCGGCAGTTAATGGTCTGACAGTGTTGGCAAGTCTCTATCATAAAGATCTTGGTCTCGACCTGAGATGATGATTTGTGGAAGTACAACCTCGGAACTGCTGCGCTGTGGACGATCGCATTGGGCAGGGAGCCAGTCAGAGCAGTAGAGAGCAACAAGCAGAGGCGTTCAGGGAAGGGGAAAAGGAAAAGCATCATCAAACAATTTAGAGGTTTGAGATGGTTGACAGGGTGTGATTACACACTATATTGCCGCTGTGCGTTCCGGTCACATCGGATAATCGTCAGCCGCTTGATGTTGAATAGACCAACGAGATCTATTCGATTTTGATGTATAGACAGTACATCCTACAATACCCTCCAAAAACCTTTTTCTTCTTTCTCGTGATTATACAAAGTGATTCCGCCCTTCTAAATGTAAGCAAACCAGTATTGTCCCATTAACCGTTGCGCCGATGCTATAACACACGATGTACAGCTGTGCAGTCCTGCCCCTGTTGTCTTTTACAACCAGCTGGACCTCGCTCACTGCGAAAATGCCTCCCTTACTCTTCTCTCTCTCTCTTTATAATATGAGGAGCAGCACGAGCAGGATGATGAGGACCATGATGAGGGCGGCTATGCAGCAGCCGCTCCAGCGGTCCTCGTTCTTGCGGGCGACGTAGGCCATCTTGGCGAGGCCCGACTGCAGGCGGCCCTGGACGCGCTCGGCCATGGTGTCGACGACCTCGAGCATCTCGCGCTGCTCCTCGAGCTCGCGGCCCATGTCGTCGGCCTGCCGCCGTATGTTGCCGACCGTCACGAACGTCTGGTCCAGCATGTCGTCCTGCTCGCGCATCATTTGTACTTGTTGCTGCTGCTCGAACTCGGCGGCGTAGTCGTCGTCCTCTTCGTTTTCGTTGTCGCCCAGCGCGAACGCGTTCGGGTCCGGCAGGTCCCCCGACGCCGCGGCCTTGGCGGCGCGCGCCCGGCTGCTGCTGCTGCTCTGTCCGCCCTTGGCCAGCTCCTCGGCCATGTCCTCGACCTCGCCGCCGACCTCCTGGACGAGGCGCTGGCGGCGCTTGACCTCGGCGGCCGACAGGCCGTACTGGGCGGGGCTGGACTCGACGGCCTGGACGGCGGCGCGCAGGTCCTCGAGGTCCTCGCCGAGCGAGCCGAGGGCGGCCTCGAGGTCGGCGCGCGCCGCCGCGAGCTCCGGGTTCGACGGCGCCGACGTCAGCGACCGGATGCGCACGTACGACGAGAAGATGGGCCGCGTCTGCTGGAGCTGGGCGAGGACGTCCCTGTTGCGCGCGTGGAGCTGTTAGTGTCTCGGTCTCGAATGCATCATGGGCTATGCGGCAATGTGATTGCCACGTGTAGGAGTCGTCCAACGGTTATAAGTCGAAGGTGGATGGAAACTCACTGTTGTACCTGGAGGAAGGGATCCTCCTCGTTAGTTGAGGACATCATTCTGTACAGGCCTCTCTGTTCCCGAAAGATGGTGTGTCGTCTCTTGAATGCGCAAAAGGAAACTCGCTAGCAGCAGCTACATCAGGGTATCTTGGCGCCGAAAAACAAAGAAAATCAACAATCGGTATATATCGTTTTTATGGTCCTGGGATCTTCAAGTTGGATGGAGGTTGATGGTTTGGTTCAAGGGTATGCACAAGGCTGTTGTAAAGCCTTAGGTAAGGGGCGGCGTTCCGGGGGAGATGACGTGGTGGGTTTAGGCTCACTGTCTTGTCTCAAATGCAGCTCCAGCCTCCAGCGCAGGGAATCTAGGCGCTGCGGCTCCCCCGGCCGGGGCGGGCTGATCTTCGGTGCCCAGCGGGCGGGAAGCCGCCCAAGCTCGGGGATTCGATGGGTCCCAAAAATTGCTACTACCGCGGAAAAAAAAAAAAGATTACTTTTAGTGCAGGGTTTTCCTTTTGGTTGTATAGTTTTCCCTAAATCGCCCTCGACTATACGCATGACCAGAAGGGCGCTTGATGGAAGTCATTTTTGTACCACTGTTCTTCTGCATGTAAAAAATAGCAAGCAAACGGCTATTTTCAGCAAAACCTTCATTCCGTGGTAGCTTCCGTCCCCGGGTCCCAACCATGATACCGTCGAAGCCTCTGCCCTATGCAGACTGCTGGGGCAGTACGGAGGAGTACGTCTCGAGCCTGTTGGAATTCGCGACGACCTCGGATCTCCTCCAGACGCTATGCGGCGGCGTGCACATATTGGATTTCTTCACCAACGAGCCCGGGCTCTTCCAGCAGATCATACCAGATGACTGGCAGGATTACCTCATGCGGACAGACCCCATGCGGCTTCTGGATATACTCATGAGGGACGATCTGGCTTCGTTTCCCGAGGGTGAGACGCCGCCGGAGAGTTTCTTGCAGTATGTCAAGGACGTCCGCCGCTTCTCTCTGGGGCGCAATTTTGCTGCCGCTGACGAGAAGCCGCCCAAGCTGACGAGGTTCGTGTCCGTGGGCATGAAGCCCAAGAAGATCCACGAGGTCAGCAACTTTGCCAACTACGTGGACAAGTTCGGCAAGGACGTGGAGGCCATCACGGGCGAGGAGATTACGCACTTTGTCGATTTCGGCAGCGGGCAGAACTACCTGGGCCGGGCCCTGGCGAGCGTCCCGTACAACAAGCACATTGTCGCCGTCGAGGGGCGGGAGCACAACATTGCCGGCGCCAAGGAGCTCGACATGATCGCGGGCATCGCCGACAAGGAAAAGGTCATGCGCAACAAGAAGCTGTGGCACCAGATGATGAAGAACAAGAAGGACGGCACGGACGCGGACATCACAGAGGAGGAGATGCTCAAGAAGTTATCACTAGCTGCGAAGTTGCCCGAACAAGTCATCGATTTCAGGCCGAGGCGCGAACTCGAGGCTGTCTACACGCCCGAGGACGGCAAGGGCTTCATCCGCTATGTCTCGGGCAGGCTGGAGTCGGGAGACCTGTCCGATGTGGTGGAACAGTTGGAGGCGACCCCGGAAGCATCACAGCAGGACCTACGCATGATGGCCATTTCGATTCACTCGTGTGGCAACCTATCTCACCACGGCATCCGCTCTCTTGTCTTGAACCCCAAGGTGCGCGCCGTGGCCATTGTGGGATGCTGCTATAACCTGATGACGGAAAAGCTGGGCCCGCCATCCTACAAGCTGCCGTACATGCGCCCGAGTCTCCAAGCTCTCAATGGTCGCGTGGTTCGGGAGTCTGCCAAGTACGACCCGCAAGGGTTCCCGATGAGCGAGCGGCTGAGCACCTACAAGGAACACGGAGTCCGCCTCAACATCACGGCGCGCATGATGGCCTGCCAGGCGCCACAGAACTGGGGCGAGGCCGAGAGCGACGGCTTCTTCACGCGGCACTTCTTCCGGGCCGTATTACAAAAGATCTTCCTCGACCGGGGCGTCATCCAGAAGGTCTACCACAGCAAGGAGGAGACGGCCGACTCCGCGAGCCCGTTCAACATGAGCACGAACCCGGTCATCATCGGGTCGCTATCCAAAAAGTGTTACACGTCGCTGCGCGCCTACGTGCGGGGCGCGCTCGCCAAGCTCACGACGCACTCGGACTACCACGAGCACTGCGACATCATCCAGGAGAAGCTGGGCGGCATCACGGACGAGGAGATCGCGGCGTACGAGGCCGAGTACCTGCCGCGCAAGCGGGAGCTGAGCGCGATCTGGAGCCTGATGGCCTTCAGCGCCGGCGTCGTCGAGTCGCTCATTGTGACGGACCGCTGGCTGTTCCTGAAGCAGCACGCCGACCTGGTGCAGGACTGCTGGGTCGAGGTCGTCTTCGACTTCAGGGAGAGCCCCCGCAACCTGGTCGTCGTCGGCGTCAAGAAGCGCGATCAGTGAACGAGTGCCACCACCCCGTTGCAGTCATGACGAGCAAAAACTCCGCGTTCGGCTTTTGGCAAAACTCCCAAAACGGGACGAGATGCGTCACTAGTCATTGCCATGCCCTTCGGCACTTTTGCGCACTCGAGGGGATGACTCAAGTTAGTAGGGCCGAGCGGTGATCGGGCAGATTCGGGATTCACCCAAGCTAGAGATATGGACATGGAATTCCCGCAAAATAGCATGTGGAAAAGAAAAATGCCCAGAGCAAAGCAGTCGTCCCACTTCACGATAGGGACGAAGCTGGGGGGCTTGGCAACCCACATTGTACAATCTACTCCGTCGTCAACGCTATCGGAAACTGCTCCATTTCTGCATGCAGGGAAAGAATACATGATACCGTCGTCCGGTAGTACAGTTTGGGATACCCCGTCGGAAGAGACAGAGAGGGAGCGAATTATTGGCTGCGACACGCGCGGCAGATCCAGCTTTGCCTAGCTGCTAGATTGACTTTTCTGTTGCTTACCTACATGATCAGATCCAGTGGTCGGGTGTGCAGGTCTTGCTTGCATGGAGGCTTGCTTTCGTGCATCGCATCGTCATAGTGGGTTCAGCAATGACAACAACCAGCCAGCAGCAGCAACATCGGCTTGTATGTATGTTCTGCGGGGACAGGGCCAGCCTGCCAGTCAGTCAGCGCGGAGAAGGATGCGCCTATCAGATTGGGGACCCTGCTCCTCTCTCCCGTATCATGCCGCGCGCAAGAGTCGCGAGTTGGTAGGGGAAAAAAAACGGTGCGCAGATAGAGACGTTGTGTCCCGAGATGGTGTCTAATCGACATCGGGTATAGCCGCGGACAGGGCAGATCTGATAATCATGGTCGACCCGATCGTAGCGGCAAAGGAACCCTGAAAAAGAACCCAGATGCGCAAGTGTATCGAATTGGGAGGGGGGGTTCTACAATCCGTGCGTAGTACAGACAGAGTCACACAATTATCAAAACACAGTTCCTCCTGACATCACAGGTAGGAAAGAGCAAGAGGATGTACAAGCCTCTGGCCCGAGATTCAGCCATCCATAATCAACCAATGTCTTTCGGGATCTTTGTGACTAGAGACCAATGAAGATATATGCAGGCGCCTGAGTCCGGGGTAATGGTTGTTGCATGAATCGTAATGGGCAAAAGAAAAAAAAAACGGCCCGTGTAAGTGAGTCGAAAGCCCCACGCCAAGAACACAAAAAAGCAGGCGCAGGACCGTTGGAATATACTTGCCGGTTGGGCTTTCGTGTGTGCGTTGTGTGACTATGCGCCTCTGACGATGTTTCCGAGAGCTCGACCCGCGTGCTCAGTTTCCTCGATGGGGATGCTACCATTAGCTACCTCGAAAAATAACCTGAAGCCTGGCGCTCATTGGAGGAATTGCCGTGTCGTTGCCGGTTTTCGAGTTGATGAGTGATTCCTTGGGCTGACGTGAAGACTACTATATTATTTTATCATCAGGTGAGGGGTCCATGTCAGCAATTGGGCGCTCAGTCGACGGGGTAGAAAGGAATGTGATTGTGATTCAGAGCAAGTCCCACGGCTGGACTGTACTGGATCGGGCTGGGCTGAGCTGGCTGGGCTGGCTGAGCTGATCATGGACATGAATTGTGCGGGTGGGATGCGATTATGGGATTCGGGGTAGCGCACGCTATGCTGTATTTTGTTACTATCACGATCCCTCGCACCGCATCGCAAGACTTGACTGATAACGGCCGGGATTGTTGTGGGTTGTGTTGTCGCGCCATCCCACTCTCGCTCTCCCGGTTGTGCGAGGTTAGTATCGGCTCAGAATGGGGGGGATGTGGGAGTGCAGATCATTCGGGACGTAGTTGGTACTACTCTGTAGATATTTTCGGTCTCCCGTCAGTTGCTTTGGTTGAGACAGACCCAATTCAGGATTCGTGTATCCGTCGATGGCATCTTATATTGTGACAAGTTCGTGATGTCTTTACCTAATTAGCCGATTTTACAGAATTGGGGAATTCCCAGCCAGGGGAACAATGACGCTTTTACGTAGCACGAACCGTGAAAAGTGCCTGTTCCCGAATGCATGGGAGAACTAGATTGTAAAAAGAGCGGGGTCTCTACTATCACAGAGTACAAACTTATCAGACGAACAGAATCACAAGTCTAGGTAGTTGCAACAAACTTGATTTGTCCCCCCGAGGCTCAAGCATACTTACACCCGAGTATCAATTTTCAGAGATGACGCTTCTCGCAGGGAGAGCAGTCTCATCATGCTGCTCAGTATAGGCATGGGGCATCTGCTTCATATGCCCCGCATGGACGAATGGCGTACGAAGTATCGTGGGCAAATATAATAACAAACACATCTTTCGAGCCCTCTGCGCTGGCGTGGTCTGACTGCTGGGCCCTTCTTCCTTGTATTGTCTTGACCCCCCTCGAAATGACGTGTTCTTCCGTTTTGGACCTCCACGCTGCTGTAGAACGTGAGAGTCTGGTTGGAACGAATCATGCCCAAAGGAGAAGAGGGAGAATGCCCCCCATCCCCAACCTCGCGAAAGTCCCCTCTCGATCCAAGAGAGACATCACTCTGCAGCTAATCATGCCAACGGATTCGACTGCTGCCGCGGCTGCGACGTAAGTAAAGCATTGGAGCTTCTCCCCCACGTTTTTCTGGTCGAGGGGGTTGCCTGGCGCATGCAGCTCGGGTTATAACCTGCCTCCGGGTGTCCATGTTATGGCTGCAGCCGTCCCAGTCTGTTCATGCTTGCTGGGTTTAACATATAGTAGTATCATGATACTCGAAGTTTATATTCCAACCCATCACTCGTCCAGTTTGCAGCGATGTCCAGTGACTTTATTGCGACTCGGGAGGATTGGGAAAATAAGAAAAGATGATGGACAAACGTATTCAACAGGGCCTCTTGCATCTGAAATATCAAAGGTTTCGCAACCACAACGTCCGTACGGGGGAATAGAAGCTGGTGATGTTGAGCAGGAAGCAGCCACGAGCGCCCCAAGCTGTAGTACCTGCATCCAACATGCTGCAAGTCGGTCCAAACCCCACCCCTACCTACATACATAACGGACTCTCTTATTATGTCTGTCAAGCAAGTCAGTTTCCCGCCCCATTCCGGTGGGTGTGGTGTGTGCTATTCCGCCTGGGGGCACCTCTTTCGAAGTGTCGAGTGTCCCGCGACCTGACTTGACTTGACTTGACAATGTCACCCCACGGCGCTTATGCTGGGCGACCCGGTCATGACGGACAGCTAATGTACGATACGTCTCACACAACGCCATGCGGAATACCCTTCTGGGACATCTATGATGTTGTTGCCGGCTCCAGGGGACCACATCTACCACGTACTGCTCGTCTCCTGGTCGGTCCCTGGCAAACCCAAATCCCCATCTCCTCTTGGTAATCCATGGGGGTAAGTAAGCTAACCTACGTAGATTGATTGCCTCGACTACCCAATTCTGATCGCTGCATATCGTCCGTTTCTATTTTCCTGATGGACATGCTGATTACATACATTCATACATGACCCGTCTGCACATATATGTATGTCGGCGCTGCCATTTCGCCTCACCGGTTCGTCGTGTAACGAAGAACGATCTGCCACTGCGCACTGCTCAACCCTCTCCGCCTTTATTCGTGCTTCCCCTGCCGCTCAAACTCGGGATGTGGTTGCTTGACTCCTGAGCCACACCGATCCTTCCTACTAGGGCACCTTTTTCAAAGAAGAATCCATCTGGAGCCGCTCTGCATTACATACTGCTGTTGCATCCGCGCCCGGCATCGATCAGAGACATTTGCGGCCTGGATCGGTAACCGCCTACCCTACCTACCTTACCTACATTACCTGCCTGTAACCCCATCGTACGTGTTACATTACCTACCTGCCCACCTGGATCCCTCTCTGGGTTGAGTTCTTTTTGCATATCTTGGCAAACAAAACATCCATACACACATACCTTATCTACACTGCTACTTTCTGGTGTCTCAATATCGTCTAGACTGATTCAGGCCAGAAAGGCTCCCCGGAAATTCCCTGCTGCTACCACTGTAACCAGCAAAAGAGCCCCGCCAGACTGAGAACGAGGTGCATTAGGTCCCCTAGGCCGCCCCCCAAGTCCACTGGATGCATCAGCAATTGGCGTCGTTTTCGGCCCCATAAAGCGCCCTCTGTACTAGCCTGGGGTCCCGTCGAATTCCCCGACTCAGGTCCTATCATTCGGGCTGTGACAACTTATCTCGTGAGTCTCTTAGTAAGGCTTTCTGAGGCGGCATACGGAGTACCGACAGACAATCCATTGATCGGTCTTGTTGCTTGCTCATCGCTCTATTCTTTCTGCGCAATTGGCCCATTGAGAGCAGATTCGCAATCCTTTCCTCATCCTTCGTGCTATCAGAAGAAAGAAATTTTCTCGTCCCTCTCGCCATAGGACACACGGCACACGAACCTAAAAAAAAAGTCAAAAATTATTGCCCAGATTCTCGAAGCTGCTGGTAGACTACATACCTGATACCCTACATCTATCCAATAGAAACTACATACAGTACACGCCAACGGAAACTCTGCGTATCTGCCGCCTTCTTGGGAAGTACTTCACAGTACACACATACAGGACTCATCACATTTTATTTTGCCCCCTCAAAAAGCCTCGCTTCTTCCCGCTGCCAATCATCGGGCTGGATCGATCAACCGGGAGTCCTGAACATCAACTGCGCCGGTCACGCATCCCGTCTGTGCTTTTTTGGAGGGTCTATTGCAGAAGCCGGCCCGGGAGGGAGGAAGAGCTTCCAGGGTGGAGCGAAACGTAGGGGATCGTCTTATTTATTGTCTACCTATTCATGTTTTGGTATTCCTTTCCCTTTTGGTATGATATACGATCGGCGCATTCATATTCAAGATGAATACTCCTAGTCAAATATCGTTTCTCGTAAGTTGTTTTGCGCGCTGCTCGGCTGTGATTCTCTTCTTCTTCTTCTTCTTCTTCTTCTTCATGTTGCCGTCCCTTCTCTCCTCTGGCCCCCGGTATCGTATCTATCAAAATAGGTGAACGTACCCCACGAACCGACGACCCTTGCAAGCCAGAGTCGGATTCACAATTTCTATTTTGCGGGTCCCCTCGAGGGATGAGCAGCATAAGCTTGCCCGTCTCATACGCGCCATGACTAATATCACAGGAAGGACAACAATGCTAATGCTTCTTTCTCATGACAGGACGGCACGTTCAGCCTCATATATATACCTTTGAGTTTATATCCGCTGTTCCTCCAGCCGATATTACAGGTCCTCTTGCCGCAGGGCGACTGCGACCCGGACAACTTGGACGAGGCCATCGAGGGGTTGAGTATAGACAACAAGCATGGCTTTCTCAACATTAGCATCACGCCCGTCGAGTGCTCAGTCGTGTGCCACAACAACTGGGCCGAGAAGGTGTTTGAGCCCATCATCAAGAGGTTACCCAAGGACGTCTCGAGGACCGTCATGATCTCAAAAGACACGTATCTGATCCTGTCCGTCGAGAGCGCCGCCATGGACGCCGGCAGCCGGGTCAATGAGCTGACGTCGCCGCTCGCCATGGCCGGCATCCCCATCTTCTTCATCACGACGTATTACTCGGACTTCATCCTGGTGCCCACCAAGGACCGGCAGACGGTGCAGCAGGCGCTGCTGTCGAGGGGCTTCGAGTTCTCCGACGAGGAGTCTACCTTTGTCTCGCCCTCGGCGCACTCGCGGGGCCCCAGCGTCAGCAGCCAGCCGCCGTCGACGCCGCCCCCGTCCAACATTGCCGAGCTGCAGACGCGGACGTTCGAGCTGCTCAAGAAGCGCAACGTCGTGCCGTACATCGAGGACGGCCTGAGCCTGGTGCTCGTCTCGGGCAAGGAGCACTCCAAGACGACGCAGATGACCGACTACCGCCGGCCGGCGCCCATGAGCCGCCAGCCGACGGGCACCAACGGCCACGGCCAGCACAACAGCCGGCGCAGCTGGCTCGACAACGTCGACACCAAGCTGTACACGAGCCTGATCTCGGTGCTGGTGCTGCAGCCGCGCTTCCTGTCCATGACGCTGGCCCAGGAGGACCCCCCCTCGCTGCTGCTGGACAAGCAGCACCTCGGCGTCTTTGGCGACTCGGTCGTCGGCGACATGAGCGGCGACCTCGTGCCCATCTTCCTCGACCTCGAGAACCTCACCCTCGAGGCCACGGGCATCGTCTCGGGCGTCGCCGGCAAGCTCGTCGCCGAGATGCAGGCACTCGACACGGGCGTCAGCGAGCAGCTGTCGTACCTGTCCACGGCGCGCGCCGGCGCCGTCATCCTCTCGTACGACCAGAGCATGAAGGCCCTCGAGATCATGAAGCCCCTGCTCGTCAAGGACGACTGACTCGCCGACCGTGAGAATGAAAGTGGACAAAAGGGACAGCGAGGGGGAGGAGGAGGAGGAGGAGGCAGACATAGTAATAAACCGTGGCCGAGAAAGATTTGGCCTCTGAGGACAATTGCATAGCGCGGAATATTTAGATTGTTGTTGGAAAAAAACACTTCTTGGGAAATCTTATCTCTCATCTCAGCGCGAATCTTCTATAAGCGAGAAGCTTGACATATATACCTACACATATACCAAAAACCTTGGAGTTGGCTCTATGGTTGGAAGGGTCTTTCACATTAGTGCTAGCTTTGGAACGGAATGATTGGCTCCTGTGTGTTGAGAATGGAGAGGAACTTCTTGGTCGTGATGTTAATATATTCTAACATAGGCAATTATACGATGTAATAACCAAGTCATCTGTTCCATCATTTGAAATCCATGAGATAAGTCAATGCTAAAAGCGCATTTCAATGTACTTGTATGTGAAAGAACCAATTAGACATGTGAAACCGGGCGGTCAACCTCAATGAAGTGTATACGTCCGCAGTTCCATTTCACCTTTCTCCCAAAGCTCAACAGCCTCTCCATACATGAATCCATCGACATAGGCATCGCCATGAAATAAATACTCGTCATCACTCCCACCAGGCCGCAGAAGTACGGGAGTCTTACACTAAATGCCGCAAGTTAGTATTTGTTCTTCGTTACTTTTGATTGAGTATAAATGCAACTGTCGGTACTAATACTTACACCTAGCGGAATACACACCACGCAGTTCGGATCGAATGCCCCGCGTGCCAAGCCAAAGTTGTTGTTGTTGTTGGTAACGAAGAATGCCTGTCTAGCTACGCAGTGCTTGATGTTTCTGTTCAAGATCTCCAGTGCCTCCTCGAACCGGATGCGTATTGTTGGATTGGGCTGAAGGTTTCGATGAAGTTGTAGGTCGGGAACCAAACGCGTAGCCAACATTCCGATGATGTGGAGGCAGACAGATCGCCACTCTTTAGAGTCGATCTGGCCTAAAGTTATTATTCTACAGAACGATTCATGGCCCTTTGTTGGAAACTGTATGAAGGTGTACCACCAGTTGATCAAAGCCATGATAATATCTACCTCGCTGATTAAGTGCCCCAACGCGACGCCATGAGCTTTGACTGAACCCAGGTATATGGCCTTCATCCGGAATTCGTTGCGCGTACAGGCCAACAGCTCCCCCTCCCCATCGGCAGAGCTGGACGCACAAAATAGAGATCCACGACAGAATGGTGAGTCCTCTCCAAGTGGGCAGAAGCCCATTGATTGCGACCAATCTGGAACCCAACTAGGCAATTTGAGCAAGTTTGGTCCGTTAGACAGGCTGTGGGAATGGCAGATGATGTCTAGGCGACCTGTTGTTTGCAGAAGATACAGTGCAATATCAATGTAAAGCTCCCTTGGAGAAGACTCATAGTCAGGTTTGAAACGTTGCTGAACAGGGTTCGGAAGAATCCCCAGCAGACCATATAGTTTATCCCGGGGGTCTGAAGCCAATCTCGATCTAAAGTGGCTTAGGTAATCGGTAAATGAAGTGGTGCCACCAGGAATCAAATTCATCGGACCGTGATCGATCAGATTATCCCCGTACGACCTTCTGTATCGTCGTGTTGCTTGTAAGAAACGCCAATGCAGATCATTTCTGAATGGAGACAGAATATCCGACACTCGTATAAGGTCATCCCAGGACGCTCTGTCGTCGCCACAGTAAACGATTCCACGTTTGGCATTGTTGACCTCCTGAACTACCCATATCCTGTCCCAATAGTCGCGCTCGAATAAATCGACAAGGGCATGGAAGTGACGTTCCCAAAATGACGAATAAATAATTCTTTTTATGTCTTCTTGGTCCAGTCCTTCTTCGCTGAGCTTTTCAATGAGCGCCATGGCATGACTGCTGTCGTCGGCTTCAGGACCGAGCCAGATGCCCACGAGATCAGCATCACGGTATATGCGGTACATCTTTTGAACCTGCTCCGAGCGCTCGTCGGCGTCATTCTGATTGATGCAGACGGCATCGGCCCAGACGAGAACATCTCGATTTGGTTCCCGAACAGCTCTCAGAGCCCCGTGTAGACTGCTGGTGATACTGAAGACGCCGCGGTTGAGCTCAATTTCGGTGGTATCATATTTATCTCCCCAGACGTAAGACAGGGCGATGTACGGTCGCGGAGATTGGAAGGACATGTGGTTCAATTCGCATCGCACATTCGCCTGCTTGTTGTCAGCCATCACCCGCAACACACGGATGTGGCCCTTCCTGAGTGGCTTATACCGAAACTCTGAAGGTGATCGCGGATTTCGTTGGTTAGGCAGAAGGGGGGAGACCCTTGATATTCTGATATCAAAGAGACTCTTGAACCCGCGTCCGATCTCAACAAGCTCTTTCATACGGCTACGCTGAGATGGCACCCCTTTGTCATCGCATTCGTCTACTCCATATCCCCCACTTGAGGTCAAGCTTCCTCTGCGGTGTCGCCGGCTCTGCCTACTCGGTCCTGGCTCATCTCGGTCGTTGGAGGAGGCCATCGTTGATCGGCAGGCGGTTACCCAACATGATACATGGTCAGTGAAACGAGTTAAGAAGAGGGAAAATTGCTTGAATTGAGGGAAAAGAGGAGAACACACGGGCGAGGCTGAGGCACTCGAGGGGGGCGGGGTTCATGTACGTGAGGCACCCCTTCCAGCTGAGTCCAATCAGCAGCCTGCAATGGCGACAAGCCACCGACGCACATTCTGCACTTCTCGGTCGGAATCGTAGACGCCTGTGGCTGGAAGACCATCCGCGATTGGCAGAGAAGATACCAGAGCCGCAGTGGATGCGCGCAGCGTCTCCGGTCAGTCCAGTGATGGCATCGGTCAAAGTTCCTAGAGCTCGTTTGTGCCTCTTGACTTGCAGTAAAGCTTGAAAGACTTTCCAATGGGGCAGCTTTCCAAATTGTGGCAGATCGAGGTTTGTTGGCCCACGTCATCTTCGTTGGTCGTGGATCGTGACTGCTTGTTCTTCTTGGCTATGCTTTTGAGGCAGTCGCCATACTAGCTTGTACTCAGACTCTGAAACCAATGAATATAAGTTGAGAAATTCAAATTGAGTATGAAATTAGTGACGAAGAGGCATCCATCTATAGAAAGTGACATCATTCATAAGGAGCGACAACAGAGACTACAAAGAGCTACTGGTCTAGCCCGCGACTTCGACCCTTCCACCAACAGAATAGCCAGCTTGAGAAAGTAAATATGCTCCTGAAACGCGAGGCCCGTGGTGTATATGACTGACCCGTGGAAAGAAAAAAAGAAAGGAGAACAAATAAAAAGAAAGAAAAAACCACAGCTTCGTCCTTTAGTCAGTAGATGTCCTTGCCACACGCCACCCATCTTCTGCCGCCAGTTGGTCAGACGACAATCCACCATGCACATATTGAATGTACTCGTCAAACTCCCCAGCCGTCTTGAGCACGCTGTCCATGACTTTGTAATCCAGCATGTAATTCTGCTGTTTCGGCTGCTGGCGCTCCCATCTGGCGTATTGCCTTGCTGTAGTGATGACGTTGCGGATCTCCCTGCCGTTCAATTTGTTGGCGGCCAGATTCTTGATGTTGTCTTTCAGGTCGGCAAAGTCGATGCCCTCCTCCTCCAGCTCTTCCAGGCGGCCGATGAAATTTCTCCATATCTGGGTTCTCTGTTCCAGATCCAGGTTCTTGTAATGAACTGCCAGTTGGATGCGTGACTTGAATGCCTCGTCAAAAGTGCCCACGCGATTGCTCGTCAAGACAAGGATTCCATCATAGTACTCGAGGATTCTCAGGAATACCGAGACCAGCGCATTGCGGCGTAGGTCCTCGAGGCTAAGTTGTTCGAGGAAAACGTCGGCCTCGTCAAGTAGGACTACACAGCCCCAGGTCTTGCCAATGTGGAGCACAGATTCTAAGTAGTGCTCGACGGCTTCCGGCTCAGTCCCTATATCGCCGCAGGTGACAGGATACAACGGCTTCCTGGCAATTTCTGCCACACTTTCGGCTGTCAACGTCTTTCCCGTGCCAGGCCCACCATGCAAAAGTAGGATCAAGCCGTTGCCCTTGCCGCTGATGAGATCTGTGGACCTTTCTGTTTCGATCTGGTTGCTGATCAAGGCCTGTATTAGTCGTTTGGTTTTGCTGTTGATCACGAGCCTGTCGAATGCTCGTGTGTTCCAAACGACTGATTGCATCCTGTCCACTTGTAATTCCAGCCACTTCTTTGTCTTCAGATTGTATCCTCTGATTTTCGCGGGAAACAGGTACACGAAGTTCCCGCCGGGTGGACTATCCTCCTTCAGCTTCTCAGGCTCGAGCTCATCAACTTCGACAAAAGTTGACCGAAGACTGGGAATTCTGTGCCCACCAATAATATCAGTATCACTCTCGCGATGAATCTCTCGATACATCATCATATCGACCATGTATCGCCCATCATGAGAACCTCGAGAAGTTGTCCTAGAAACTTCTCCGTATGAAACCATAGATCGCACACGACACTCCCATATTCGCTGTCCCCTTTGCTCCAACCTCACTGCTGTCGCCGCCTGAGCATATTTCAGGGGTCGAATTTGCAGATCGTCGATGTTGTTTTCCGACGTGTCTGCAAGGTCACACTCGAGTGTGAGCGTCCCTCTTTTTCGCGAGAACATCCCGTCGAAGACCCAATGCTGACAATCAAGGTCGAACCTCCTGGTTTCGGTACCTGCCTTGGCTACTTTGCGGCCTTCTTGCAACCAGCTTTGGGTCAAAATCCTTGTACGTCGTCGCCATGTCCCTGTACCACAATGTCGCCCGGTTTGAAAAGGTACCTCACGTATGAACTGATGATCTTTCCTCTGCCAATCATCTCATCGACAAGATGATACTCATCTGCATACTGGGAGTATACATAATCAAGCAGAACCTGAAATTGGTGCTGGACTTCTGTTTCCAGAGTTTCGAAGAAGACCTTCAAACTGTGTCCTCGAGTATGGTAAAGTTCAAAATATGGCGCTTCAATTGTGGTTGAACTTTTCGCATCAGTAATGTTGAGCTCGGAACCATCGAAATTGTTGAAGTCGAATCCAAAGTGTTCCCGAAATCTGTCTATTGCCCAAGATGCAACCTCTGTAGTAGGCCTCACAGTCTCTCCTTCGTGAATGGGGATCTCTGCATACTCTGCCTTTACGTCTTGACTCCTCTTACCTTCTTTGTGCCAGTAGTCCTTTTTCAATTTGCCTTTTCTCCGATCTAACTTGTAATCTCGCCATATGACAAAGCATATTTCAGGATGTTTGGACAGATATTCGGGAACGTTGTGGATGGGTAGGTTTCCCGCAAGGGCATCTTTGTCCGAATGCTCTCCCGCTATCCATTGTGGTTTATCTAGATACATCCTTGTATCACGAAAATGTGATATACGGTGTATCATTTGATATCTTGGCGGGATCTCTTTCGCTCGAGTCTCAGATACAAGATGTTGCAACTGGTCCAGGGTCAATGCCGACTCGCCCTCCAGACCTAGAGCTCTCGAGAGTATGCTCATAGCCATCTGCAGTGTTGAGTCCGTGGTATCAAATTCGAACGAGTCTTGACTGAGGTCTTTCTGCATACCGACAGGCTGTCTTTGGCTCAGATTTTGTTGAGGTGTGCGATATAGGTCTGTTGCTTGCATTTTGCCAGCACCTTCCGAGGGTGAAATGAACATAGCAGAGCCGCTCCTTTTTCCGTATTGTTCTTGCCGTGCCATCATCTCTCTTTCTCTCTTCCTCTCCTGCTCCAGGAGCATCAACTGCATCTGATAATCTTGCAGGGCGTTGTTGTTGTGGCCACCACGTAGTGGGGTCGCACTGGGAGGTATGCTTGTATTATCGACCAACGGAAATCCTTTTTGTTTCTTGAAGCGATTTTCCTTCTCGATTCCGAAGGACAAATTCAACAAACGAGATTTGATTTTGGCCTCGTTACTTCTATCGTCTGATATAGTATATTGCACGACTGGTGGTTGTTTCTGAGGCCCAGTCGCTTGTGCTGTCGCTGTTTCTCGTGCCCGTGCTATCACTTCTTCTCGTGTCAATGATGTCTTTGGTGCTGTCTTTGGTGCTTGTGCTTTCGCTGTTTCTCGTGCCAGTCCTAACACCTTTTCTCGTGCTTGTGCTGTTTCTGGTGCGCTGCTTAGCGGAATTCCCGGAAGGTTTGGTAGGTAAACGATATCTCCTCCCTCTTCGCCTTCTGATTCTTCTTCGTTCTCTGGGTCCGTCTCGCCCTCGTCACTTTGCCTGAAAGAATCAATGTCTTCTTTGGAGCGTGCCGTTTCCTCAGGGACACTATCGCCACGCTTTGATAGCGCAATAGATCTTCCCCTACTACTGTGGAGAGGAAAACTTCTGGTACCATTTTGGTCGCGGCCTCGCCGTGGCAGCATCGTGTGAGGTGACAGTTTCTCCTGACAGTGATTGATTGCGAGACGAAAACGATGCGTTGCGAAGAAGGTCCAGCAAACTCGTCTTGGATGAGGAGGTGATCTGCATGGCGGCAAGGCTGCATGGCTGCCCAATTGAGCAGTGTGGTTACACGAGGCAAAGTGGCGCAGCAATGCTCTCGTCCCAGTTCCATGATCTTTTCTTCTTGCTTCAAGGCTTGTCTGAGTATTTGAGCATTCACTGTCGGAGCATGTGTAGAGATGTGTTGCAGTTTGTAAACACGATTCAGACTGACTACGACGTCTGCAGGTGGCGCCACGGACTCACTAGTCGCGAGCGCTCACCCAAGCAGGAATATGGCAAGCACGATCACGCCAAGTTCTTGGTATGCAGCCGAAAATGAAATATGGAGGTAATAACAAAAGACCCAATGAGATGAAGTGTATACTTGTTCATCGAAACTGACTAAAACAAATTGAGTATCGATCAAGAGCAAGTCATCTTCAAGGAGGTCTAGGACGCCTTCGCATCGGAGTTGGCCCAGGACAGTGAGAAAATAAAATGGATCCTCGCCTCTGGAAACGGCAGCCTCGGTTCCTTGTACGCTTCCGTTACTGAGGCCCAGAGATTATACCGAGAGGGAAGAGGAGATTCCAAGATACGTCGGTCTCTGATTGTATTCTCTGAAAAGGTCCATTATTACAGTGGGATCTTGGATATAATGGTGTCTCACCCTCCGGAGTATGTTGCTTTGGTTTATGGTGCCACGAGATTCCTTTTCGTCGTAGGTGCTTTCTGTCTACTCCTATCGATACTGGATAGCTATGTACTGACCGACTCTTTGCTATCAGGGGGTTGTCAACTACCAAAAGCTCTTGTCACAGCTTTGTGCTGGACTCAGCGACATTGCTCTCATATTGCCGCTCGCAAAGGATATAGCAAAATTGTATCCTACCTCACAAGTCAAAGAAGTCATCATGGCTATATACACAAATATCCTCAGATTTCTTTCCCGAGCACTTCGCTGGTATCAGAATAGCAGAACAGAACAGATATTTCAGATCTTTGCGACTCCGCCGGCACTTGAGTACGATGACCTTCTGGCAACCATCAAGGATCTTTCTCGCAGCATGATTCATACTGCCTTGGTCAGTGGTCATGTCGAGCAGCGAGCTATGCACATGACCGTCATGCAACAAAGTAGCGAACAGAAGCAGATATCGGCCAATCTCGTATCTGTGATGACCGAAATATCCGAGCTTAAAAGGCACATTGTCTGTGAACAAGCTCTCACTGCAACAGCGAGGGTGCCGCTGAGCCAGCCGCTGACTGAAATCAACATTGGTCAATTGCTCACTCAAAACAATGAGATGTCCCTCCCCCTTCCAGCAAATGTACTCCGAGCTTCGCTATATCTGGCAAGACGACGAAACCAAAGGCTTTTTGATCAGTCACCGCATTTCTGGCTTGATGCGAGGGTTCAAAGTTGGAATCGATCCAACCAGTCATCACTAATCATTATTGACGGAACCAGGAGGACACGACCTAACCTGCAGTGCTTTGCCGCCAAGGCGATAGCACTGCTGCAGGGTGCAGAAATATCAGTGATCTGGGCACTGAGAACATCTTTGCAGGCTGCAGATCACCAGACGTCCCACGGTTGACGTGCTCAAGTATTTGATCTCCCAAGCAGCTCGCTGCAACAAAAGCATCCACAGCACATGCGGCATCTGGAACACAACTTCATTCAATCTTGAGGCAATAGGACATGATGGAAACGCTCGACTTCGTCCGGGACGAGCTGCTCGGCGACGTAGACGTGATTGAGAAACAGATCAGAGCATTTCCTTTCAATATTGCATACCATGTTCAAGAACTCATATTAAGTTACCGTGAAATTGTTGTGAAAGTGACACCGAAGACCTGCATATTTTTATGTTGAATCGACGAGCCTATCCTATGTAACGACATAAGGGAACACGATCATCGTTATGAACAATACCAATGGGCATCACGAGCAGGCGCACCAAATTGGGGCGAGCGCCCATGACACTAATGGAGAAGTATGCTATGGCAATCGCGGTGATACCGTGTATATCGTTCCGTGTCTTTGCGGTCGGGCGTATCCTTGCCTTGCGCTGTAGGCAGGAAAGCGATCTTGACCATCATTACATCAACGTTCGTGCATGTGACGCGACCACAACTTGTAGGACGCGACGACGTCGGACCCCAATGTCTAATTAAACTCGCCACACAATCTTGAAGACAAAATGAAACAGAGTCACCACCTCTTGTAGATAGATGCAAGACACTTCGCTGTCAGTTGAAGTCATGAGAACGTCGTCGTAGACTTGTTCGCGTCATCACCAGGCTTGCTGCGTACATGACCTGCCCATTCCGTACAGCTCGACAGGACTCTATTTCCATCCATCCCATTGCGCGGTACTTGTCTGTAGCGTCGGGAATATCAAACTATCACGCCGCCTCTCTTTGACACTATTTTCAATCATCTCATCGAAAGAAGACGCAAGACTGACCTCTCGACCTGCCGTTTTCGAGAAGGCACCGGCGGACATGGTCGACTCTATTTTCAATCTATCTGATCAGATGAAAGGTAACCTACATGCTTAGGTCACCAACACACCCTCTTCTTCTCCCACTCCAGATATCTTGCGATGGTGCGCTCCGTTCGTCTCATCACGGTCTGAGGGGCTTTCCACCTAGTGAACTGCCTGTTTGGAACAGCTCTTTTTCCCTCTATCGAATTCTTTGGGATGGGGGTTCCCAAGGGCACGGTGCGCTGCGAGCGGAATAATGGTGAAAAAGAGAAGTGGTCGGGGTCCTACGGGCGCGGGTTTGGTCGTAATCTATCTGCTGCAAAAAGTCCGATGAGACCGGACGCACACGGGTTTCATCTCGTGTGTTAGCCGACCACCCCCCGTCGGCAGGAACCGAATATAGATTACGACGCCCACTCGCCCTGGCTCTCGCTTCTCATCGCAACAAACCTGGACCCGACAAGAAATTATTCGGAAAGTTTTTTCCTTAACGAAATTCTTGTCATTTCATCTTTCCTGTGCGGAGATTTTCTTTGCAAGGAGACATAATCCTGACAGGATGACATTCCGGTCGACTTCCGTGCCGTAGGAGTTCGTGCTACTCTGACGTCTGGATCGAATGATCCCGCGTTTCCCTAGTTCTTTGTGCTTGGCACTACATCATTCATGACACATGTGATTCTGGCAAGTCGATGTGATATCGACCGTGGTACGAGTCGTGAGCCCGAATCTTGTCCAGGGCAGCGCCCAAGTAAGGGACGAACGTATTTTCCCGCTCACTCAATGCCAAGTTCGGTGGCGCCGGTCAGTTCTGCCCAGTAGTTCAGATGATGGCGAGTCATTCGCTTGGCTGTGTAATCCAGCTATATGATCACAATTATGTAGATACTACTGCATTGAGCCCGAACTTTACGAGGTCACCTGACGACTTCATACACCACATTCTGGCTTCTCGAAAGCTCTTTTTCTTTCGTAAGACACCACCTCCTCAGAGGCGCAGTTTAAGCTTATCAGCAGTTTCTTCAAAAATGATTCGATTTGCGCACCGGATGCGGAGTGTGTCCGGAGGAGGCGGCATCACGAGCCCAACCCAAGATCTGAACTCTACAGCCAGCATGGCCCCTTCATCTCGGGCACACCAACTTCCACTAGCTCTACAGATATGGCTGAGGTCTTTATGCCATTGTATGCCGTAGGAACCGCGAGGAGAAGGGACGGAGCAAGGGCTGAGTCTAGTGCATGCTGTGGCTGTTTGAAGAGCCAAGGGTCGCGCCCAACGGTTCCAGGCGTTCCCAAGGTCTTCCCTCCCATGTCCCGCGTTGGCTTTAATCCGGGGACTTTTTCCCAAGCTCTAGTGTGCCATCAGAGAGATATGGTGCCACGAGCCCATTGGTCCCGGAAAGAAGGGTGGCCTCAATATCGGCAAGGCTCATGCGGCCTCGCCTCGCTTTTTGGTGTGGGTGGGTGGGTTCTCCAGGACAACCCACGTTCGATCCTTGGCCGAGGCCTCCTCGAGGGGTGGCCCTCGGGACTAGAACTTTTCCAGAACTCGAAAAGGTCAAACTTTCTAGCATCCTAGGCTCAACGGTGGTCTGAAGAGCGGCCGGCCAATGCAGGTCGGCCGATGGCCAGATCGGAGACCTTGATGATGACATTCTTACTCGACATAATCCACCTTGATGATGCGCTCTTCTTTCTTTCCTTGGACCGGTCCGCCAGCCCGAGCAAACCAACTGAGAGGCGAGGTTTGCTTCCGGCGATGATATATCAATATTTGAAGGGGACAATGGGGGGATCCGGCAGAGCGCAAGTACCGAAAGCCAATGCTAGATCCTTCGTCTCAAGACATGAAGAGCCCCGGTCCTTCGACAGGGTATGCCTCAATGCTCCCAGGCTTCCCGCAGAGACAACCGTCCGAGCACTTCATGCATTCGAGACTCCAAGCACACCAGGAGGCAGCCATTTTGGAACTGGAATGGACCAGGGCAGACTAGACAAACGGAGCCCCTCCTGGGCTTTTCTCAGGACGGGGACGAAAGATGTTTCTTACGCATCGGCCCATGCCACTTGTTGCGAGCATAATGGCCGCCGCCACCACCACCACCACCTGTTACCTATCTTGATATACTCGGGCAATGACGACGATTGTGGAATAGTGGCCAGATACCCAAGCAGCCCCGAGCGGAATATCGAATGACAGCCCCGGGCCAGTATGCCGTGGGCTTGGGAACTTACCCTTCCTTTTCTGCTAGTGGTACTCGTTGATGTTTCGAAGCATTTGTGCACCATTGCAAGAAAACATGCGATTGGCTCTCGTCATCCATGCACTAGCAAGTTTACGAGACCGTGTCCTGAGCCCGTTTGGAAGCGTTACTGCTCTAAAAGAACACACGTTTGAAGAGGACAGTATCCTGAAGGAGACATGTCAACGTCATCGGCACAAGAGGCTTGATCGGGCCATATGGTTGCATGTCTGCAGGTTGCACAGCATCGGTCGTCTAATACATATCACATTGTAAGCAGAGGAATGGATGAACTGAATGCACGACCGTTGCATTTGGCAAGGTTGGTAGATACAGGCAGCTTACCGAGATGCAGATGTATAGTGCAGGATAATAGAGTTTGGGTTGAATTCCAGGCTAGTTAGTAGGTGTAAGTGAATACTAGACCCCTGACATTGACATCTATGATACTACACAGCAGCTCGGGTCGCTGAATGGCTGAATCTGCAGCGGCCCACCTCCACTAGCCAGGGTCTGTGTCCAGGGACGTTTGATCCTCGTTCGGGAGTGCGGGGGGTTGGCGTCGAGCTAGACCCAAAGAAGCATGGCGCGACCCCTTGCGGCTCAACTCCCCAACCTTATCGTCATAGCTTAGTCGCACTTACCCATAGCTGTCCCTGGACGACGAAACCCGATCGTGTTCCAGTTATGCCTCAACCCCCCATTGCCACACAATGCTGCTGCTGCTTCTGCTGCCATCACTGTCCTCTCGCAAGACGTTGCTGTGCCCAGGGCCGACGCCAGATCGTATCTTCCACCCAAACTCGTCTTTGCTAGGCTCTCGCTCTCACCCAGAGTCGCTCTGTATTCAATGGCCATGCACAATCTGAGACCCCGGCTCCACCGTACATACTCGGGAACTCGTCCTGCCAGATACAAGCCCAGCAGGCTTTTGGCTGTCAACGAGCATCCAGCATACATCAAGGGAAGAAGCAGCGGACGACCAACCGCACCGTGGGTACAATACTCGACATACAAGGGTTTGTATTGGTCCATGGCACGTAGCTATTCCTGTTTCCTGTCCCGTCTTGTCGAGGCAGATACGCCTTTGCCTATACCAGCAAACGTATCTCATCCACAGTAGCAATCATGTTTCCACTGGGGCGAGTATCTTGGCCTGAGCAACAAGAGCAGCGTCGTCCTTCTCCAGTCGCCCTGTCACAGGGTCCTTCCCTGGAGCACTGACTGACGCAGTAGAGACAATCCGTCGAGCCCGTTGGGCCAGTGGCTATTTCGAGCCTGTGAACATCTGGATGTCTTCGAAACCCACCTCCCACAGTTCCATTGGATCCATCCGCGACTATCACCAGCTACTCGCTAGCAGCCAAGGTGGTGATTGCCACCCACCACCTCAGAACGCGTAGCTATCGACAGAGCTACCCACCCTTGACCACCCATGCTCGTTTCTTCTCTCCGCTTAACCACGCCAGATAATGGTTGCAACCCTGGCCCGGACCTGCATGCCTAGCTTCCAAAGGCGAGGCCGGACGACGTGAAGCCCGCGCGGGGGCCACCCATTCACTTGGCATGGGACCACGGGCCTGGCCTGTCTGTTCTCTTGTGCCTGTGCTTGATTCCTGAGGCTGCCGACCCACCTGGGATATCATCTCTATGATCACCAAAAACTTCATGCATCTTTCTTTTGATCTTCTTTCTCCCGCCTCCTCTGGAACAGGACTGCGGCCTGGTGCGTGCCTCTCTAACTAATCCCAGCATCCCATCATCCAACTGGTTTTGCTGTGTCTTTCGTTTCTGAATCTGTCGTACTGGTTACTACTGCCTCTTTTTTACTCTACTATCTTTTTTTTCCAATAACGCCATTCTGCCGGTTCAGGATCTGTTTCGTCTGGTCCGGTCTGATCTGGTTTGGTCTGTCATCCGTGATCTGGAATCTGAATGTGGCCAATTCCATCCTCTCTCTGAATATCTCCTTGTCTTGTCCTCTTTTCTTTACTTTTTACCCACACTGCTCAGCCCATCTCGATATCCACACTTGCCATCGAGGTATCCATTTGACATCACATCACCGCATCGAAGAGAAACATCTATGGACTGGGGAAACTTGATGACCACGACCGAAAGAGTATAGGCACTGGCCATTTGCCTGAAGGGTTCGTCGACAACAACACAAAGATGTCTGGACTTGAGAGCATTGGCAGCGGCTACTCAGCCGACAGTGCCTACGCCATGAACATGAGCATGTCAAACTCGTCGAGCAGCGTGCTCCAGGCCTCGAGTAGCAACTCGACATACCAGGTCATCAACCAGCTCAAATTTCTGGCCGCCAAGTCGATACGGAATTCTGCCATCATCCTCTCCGTCTTCAACACGATCGCAGCCTTTGCCACGGCGATAGGTATCCTATACGACTGCTATCAGAGGGCCAAGCGGAATAGCCCCCGAGGTCAATCGTGAGTCGCGACGACAAAGTCTTCCAACAAGCATGACAAGCGATACTAATGGGAATCATAGGGTGCGCGTCTGGAATTGCGTGACGGGCGCAGAGACATATCCTTTCATACTGTCATTAGCCATTACGATCCAGGGCATAATATTTGCGGTTTCTCAATCGCGAGGTCTAGATGGACTCTTTGCCTCGGGTTGTTCCCTAATCTCATCTTTCATGTTACCAGGTAAGCATCAGAGAAAGCCACCATTGTGAGATCATGATCTAACGATCGAACACAGGAATCTTCATTGTTCCTTTCTTGCAGCTCGTCTTTGGGCTGGAACTTACACTGCGCGGTCTCCGGAGGAAGCCGTTTCCAAAGCGAGGAAAGTGGACAGTGGCCATCTGCTTTGCTGTATGGACGACACTGCTTTTGGTTATGGGATTGATCACCTTCTTCATTCCTTCTGCAGACTTTTGCTTTGCCTCCTTGTTCTGGTTTGTCGCCAAGTGGGCAGAGGGCGGCTTTGCGCTGTTCACGCTCATGTCCGTCGTGCTCATCGGATGTGCCATCATCATCTTCATCAAGTTGACGAGGCACTCTACCATCGAGACGAGCGAGAGGGTCGAAGCATCACGCATGGTCTACTTTCTCTCTGTAGCCATACTTTCTGATGTTTGTCTCACATTCACTCCGTTCTCTGAGACATGAAAGCTGACTGTTCCTAGATTTTGGTGGTTCCATTCTTCGTCTACCTCACCTTTGGCAACTTTGGTGACAGCGAAGGTACTAGCGGACTTACCCTGTCCATGGTTGCCACAGTAGTCGTCAACGTCTCTGGGCTCATGAACGGTGGTCTTCACCTCTTCTTTCGATCCAACATTATCTCCACAATTGGACCAAGAGACAAGATGGCCGAGTATGAAAGGCAACAGCTGAAGCACAAGATCCGGAAAGCAGACCCGGAATACGATCCCACGAGCCACGCGCTGCAGTCCGTGTCGGGATCAAAGTCCCTGCGCCGGGTTGACAGCGAAGAGACGCTCGTGAAACGGTATGAAAAGGACGAGGAAGAAGCGATTGAGTCCCAGTCGACAGCGGGTTATGGATACAGCCCAAAGCCACCGACTCCGACTGCTGTGTTCCCGACCGTTTCGATCCCAAGAGCCCCAGAGTCAGTCGAGCTGCCACAGGCTCGCCCTTCCACAGGAATTCCTAAGCGGAGACCATCCACGTCATATTCGCTATTTCCAAACACAAATCTGGCCAATACTGCCTCGATTACAATCCTACCTCCCACAACCTACTCACCTGTTGAGAATAACAACACCAACAACGACAGCAGTCGCTTTGAGGGCTTTGACAACAACACGTTGAGGCCACCGCCATCCATCAAGAACCGCCATGCACGAAACTCATCCATGGCATCATCTGCCACTGTACAGATCGGACTGCGTTTCTCCAACTTTGCCGACATGCCTCCCATGGCGAGCTCCATCGTCAAGAATGCCGAGCAGGTGCACAACCTGGACTGCCCCAAGGCAATCCGACCCAGTCCTCTGGCAGCCTTTACCACTTCCAATGAGCCCGTCTGGCCCTCGGAACCTGCCAGCCCCGTCAGTGCGACCAGCTCGCGGGATCCCTCCCATGACAGCAGGATGAAGACGTTGCCCCCGGTGCCGCGCAGGGTCGAGCGGATAGAAACGAATTTGGAGAAGAGACAACAGGACGATGATACCCCCATTCTCAGCTCTGCAGTATACCGCCCAGAGAGCCCCAGCAAGAAGGTCCCGAGCCCCAAGGGAGTCGGCTTCCAGTTCCCCAACCCCAAGCGGACCAACACAACGCCGCTCAACTCGACGCGGACGCCGCCTCCGATGACCCGCAGCCGTGGCAACTCTGACGTCGCTCAACCCAGAGGCGACTGGATCTAGTCATGGTTACTAGAAACCGAACAAAAGACCCAGTCCAGCTGGGATGGGACCGTTCCCAATTTCGATTCGATACCTGAATAGCAACGTCGAGCCTGACCATCGATCTGAAGATGATGATCACATGCGAGACTTGTTATTTCTCCCTTGTTTTAATAATATCCACCATTGAGGGGCTGCTTCAGTCATTACAGACAGATCAAAGAGCACGATTCCGGGGTCGTCGAAGAAGACTCATTATTCTTCCAACTTTTTATATAACTTTTTCCCCTTGTCTCTCATTTTTCTTCTTCCTCGTTACTATCATTATACACTATACAGCTGGGAAGGAGCACGGGAAAAAGAATTCATGACGACTACTTTTCGGATCTGGTGTATAAACATGTACGGATTAGCGCCAAAGGAAGGGAAGGGAAAAAGAAGGAGAGAGAAGAAGCAGGAAAGGAGAGAGGTACAACACAAGAAAAAATATGACTGAAATGTTCTGGGCGAAAATTAAGATATGTGGGATTTCCAAGGGTGATGACGTGACTCGGGGAGGGAAGGAATTTTTATGATACCAGATACCAATAGTAGCCTAGGCATTTCCAACAAAGGAGAAAAAAGAAATATAAATTTCAAACATATTCATGACACTAAACAACTTTTTCACTTCCATAAATGTTCTCAACCTGTGCTTTTGTACTGAGCTGTTAAAAAGAATTCATCAGGACATACTTTGGTCAACTTACTCGATTATCATCGGCCTTGAGTATTCACGAATCATCAGTTGCACACGGCTTCATCATTTCTTGTTTTATTCGGTCCATTGTTCAAGACTGGATGGCAGAAAGGGTTTCGCTATTATCTAGAGTTGACATGATTATACAACTTCTATGTTGTATCGTACGGCCTGCTGTCAAAATCATACACCGCGTAGACCTAGACTGGGTCTCATCGCTTGATAAAGATGCTGACTGTTGGCACTTCACACTCTGTGCCATAATACTATGCCTCATCAACAGTACCAACGGGCAGCCCTGCTCTTTCATCTGATAATCAATATCAGTAACGACACCGGTCCCTTTCATGCGTCATCAATGCTGGGGGCTAGACCGTTCAACTCCCACGCCTCTTGGAAGGGATTCTACCCCCAACCTGCGGGTCCTTCCCATGTGCCCTCACCACTGTCTGCCTGCGAGTTGGCACTATCTGCCCAGGTAATCTCCAACTTCTCGAGCTCTCTCTTGAAAAAGTCTTGCTCCCTCTTGAGCGCATCCCTCACATCATCTGCCATCTGATCCGGATGTCTCTTGACATTGAACCAGTGCGTCAAACTCCTCATGGCCTGTTCCAAGGGTAGGGCTTCCTCGACCTCGGCGTCAACGTCGCTACCAGCCAACCACTCATCTCTGAGCTCGGGCCGACAGTGCAGATACACTGCCGTGATGACGCGCATGTTGGACTGTCGCCACTTGCGCCCGCAATATGGCACCTGGTTCTTGAAGAGCTTGAGTGTATAGAGACGAAGCTCCTCTTGCGGGACCTTGAGAGACTTCCGGATGATGTTTGAAGATTTGTACTGCACCAAAAGCAGATTGCGGTGCGCCTTGTTCTTGCATATCTTTTGCAGGATTCGCAGATAGTTGATCAAAGAGAAGAAGTTGCGGCGGGAGAAGTCTGTGATGGGCTCCTTGGGCAGGTCATTAACCGGCTGTCCCAATTCGTCAACCTCAGGCCGTGCCTGGTGATCAGGTTTGTTTCCTTGCTCCTCTGTTGATGGAAGGACTGTCGCCGGTCTTGGCGGCGACTTCTTGCGCTTAATAGGAGGCGGAGCCGCGTCGTCCTCGCTCTCGTCGTCCGGGCCGTCTATTTCCGTCGGTTCCATCGGCTTGTCACCATTACCACGAGCGCGAAGGTTGCAGAAGTGGAAGAAGCTATGGTCTATCCGGTCGGTCTTACTGTCGACCACCTGCTGAACATCTTGGTGGGCGAAAAACTTCAGAACGAGAGGTATGTAGTTGGAGTCGAGAAGTAATTGGCACAAATACTCAAACTTGAGAACATCTACCAAAGTTAGATTCGTGTATATAGTTGGAAAGCGTGACAAACTTACGAGAAATTTTGAACCACTTCAAAAGGAGAAGAATGACTCCGGATAATGCTTTGCCCTCCAGTTCACGAGCCCGGACTTGATCCAAGTCCTCGAGGGACATTTCAGGGGACTCTTGAGGACCGGCACCGTTAATGCCTTCTTGAGACCGAGAAAAAGGTGCTCCAGCCTGATTCAAGCGGGCGTGGCTCGGTTGAACCTCCTGCCCTCGCTGGGGCATGGTGATGAAGGCAGTTACATTGGACAGAACGACCCTCATAAGGACGATCACGATAGATTGCAACCGAGGAAGAGTGGCATCCTGCAAATCATTAGCTTTACAACCTCCGAAACCAAGAAGAATGGTGAACTCACGTAAAACTTCTCAATGGTTTCTAGACGTTGCTTGATCTTGGGGTCAAGATGATCTGGATCTGGGCCATAATCGACCTCCAGCTTCTTCTCCGGTTTTGCCGTCCTCTTATCGATGAAGGCAAGAAGTTTTTCATCGTCGACCTCACCGTCAGGGCCATCCATGAGTGCATCGAGATCAAGCTCGTCGATGTCATCCTCTGACGAAGTATCGTAGCCCCTCTCATACTTGAGGAATCTCTTACGTTCCTCCCATAGTTGTCGTATTGCTCGGGTCATGCGCACTCGTCCGGAGAAGATTTCACCGGCTTCTAAAATCGAAGCAGGTATATCACTGCCTTCCCATTTTCGCCCAACCAGCGCCTCCTGACGACCCGCGCCGCCTGTGCCGCCTGCGCTGTTGCTGCTCTCATCCAAAGGAGGGTACATGAAGGGGAAGTTTTGGTTGGTCTGGTAGTTTTGCTTCTTGCCGCCTTTCCCGCCTGCAGCAGGCGATGGAGGCGGCGAAGGGGCCGGCGTTGCGATGTGGACTGGCTGATGCAGAATCGAAGCACCTCCGCTCTGCGTGTTTGGAGGGCCCGGTATTATCCCGTTCGATCCATTATTCCGCGTCGGGTGATTTGGCAGTGGAGGTAGGAGAGATGTGTCGTCGGGCTCCAGGGCAATGGGCAATTGTGGTGGCACATACGAGGGATACTTGGAAGATATCTCCTGGCGGAAATTATGGTAGTCTAAGGGTGACGTGGTGATCTTGTCTCCCTTTTGGCTCGCGGGTGCCTCTTTGAGAGCCTCCTTGGTCTCAGCGATTTCATCCATACCGCCAAAGACGAGTAGTATTGACTTCCAAAATAGTAAAAGGATCTGCCAAAGATTAGCCAAAGTTTGGTACACTGAAGCGAGCGAAAGCCTACTTGGGTCATCGAAGTTGGTACTCCCTCAAGCCAGCGAATCTTAGCTACTGAGTCGAGCATAGAAATGGCGATGTTTGGGTTCATTTCAACTGTAAAGAAGGCAATTAGATCTCTCGCTGGTCAGGCCAGGGACGTAAGTCTCACCAAGCTGCCTGTGAACGTCCGCCATGTCGTCACCACTGCTGAGTACCACTTGTATTGTGATATACATAATTGTCATCAAATTCATTAGTTCATCCTGGGCCTCTTGTGACCCTTCTTGTTGGTTTCTTGTGGGGTCCATGTTCCTGTTTTGAAATCAGCACACCAGCAGTACGACAGTCAAATAGTGGAAGGACGTACCATAGAGCCTCTAAAGCATCCCGTAATGCTTGCCAAATGATGGGCAATCCATCGAGCTGTGCTACCAGTTGCACGCCTTCTTGCATAGCCACCAACTGTCCCTGCGTGGCGACGCTTCTGACCTTGTGACTCTCTGGGCCCTTCTCGCTGTCGCCAAAGGGGCTGGCTTGAGCGGTGTCCATCCATCGTCCCAAGATCAGGTACATAATCCTACCAATGGCGTGAACTCGGACCACGTCACCACCGTCTCGGATCTCTTCGAGCATTTTCCGAACAAAATTGGCTCTGGTGTCGTCATCCGCGTCATGCCACTCCTGGCCATTTGCAAACGTTTCCCAGCCGCCATCGAAGATCCGCTGGGCCCCATTGAGCCGCACCCACTGCCAGAACTGTCCGTATACGAACCATTCGTCGATCTCCTCGGCGTGCGGGCCGGTATCTTCGTAACTGAAATCGTACGCCGCGGCAGCTTCATTATTCTTAGGGAACTCCGAGACGTATTTTCTAAGCTGGGCAAGAGACAGCGAGTCCAGCGGCTGGTCGGACTGAGTCTGCAGCTGTGACGGGGGAGGCTCGTTCGATGATGGCGGTGGCTGGCCGGGCGCGCTCGTGTTGCGCTGCAGGTTGGGCCGTAGAGGCAGGACGGTGCTGGTGGTGGCCGTCGCAGAGCTGCTGGCGGCCGTGGACGCCTCGCCCGCGTCTTCAGCCGTGACTCCCGTGTCGGCCACGTCTTCAGGCCCGGCCGGCCCGACCGGAGGCTCGCCCTCGGGCTCGGGCTTCTTCTTCGTCGCCCACGCCAGCGAATTCATGATGGTGACCAGTTAGCGTCGCATACAGCTGGGTTTTGGTGGAGATCTGAGTGGTCGATGGTCAAGGTAAACGCATAGTCGCCCAGACAAATCCTGTACGCCTCCGAGAAAGAAACAAGAAGGAAGAAATGCAGTCAAGTCTAGTACAGAACCGATATCATGTGTCGCGACTTTCGGAAAGAGTATGCCGTTAGACACGGACGCGCATGTTGAGTAAGTTTGTGTTCATGATCGTTTGTTTGCTGGGGTTCGATTGGGAGCTCTGCTGAGCTAAGGTTCCAAGGTGTAGCTATCGATAGCTGAGGACTAGAGCGTCAGGGGCTCCTGCTTCGGTGAGCGCTGAGTAGCGGGGCAGCAACAACTTGCCCAAGAACACATTCGCGTTTTGTTGAAGCAAACATGATACAGAAAGTGCTCATCCAAGATCATCCAAGATCGATATGACCATGACGAAATCGTAAATGATTCAATTTGGCAACATTACTCATGGTCAGGGCTATTGACAGTTGCAACACTTGGAGAGTAGAGTCAAGATTTGCTCACACGATCAAGTGCCTTTTCTCGAGTTTGTTTTGATTTCCTGCGAAGTATATAGAATGAACTCGCTCTGAATGCATATGCTTATTATAGTCCTTAGGGGTATCTCTCTAACAGTCATTGATCTTCAAGTTGCCCATTGACCAATATTCCAAGTCGTTACGACGTCTTCTTTTCGCGAGCCTTCAACGACTCCATCTTGTCATCCCACTTCTCCCATCCTGCCTGACACAAATCTTCTTCCACCACGAGATCCCTGAGTCTGAAGAATTGAGCAATCGGGTGCGAGATGCCCCAGGAGAGCAAGCCACTCCTCCTGAGAATCGTGGTGAAGCCGAACCAGGCAATGGCACTGGCAGTACCAGCAGCACTACCCACCAGGACCTGCTTCTGCGTGTGATAGTTCAGGTAAATCCTACTCCAAGCCACGGCAGCGGCCATGCCCAGACCCATGACACTCCAGAACAGCCTCTCGACCATGGTCAAGCTCGTGTGGTTCCTTCTGCGGTTGGGGTATGCTGGCTTGTGCCTGAAGACCAGGAACAGCGCCAAGCTGACGGCGAAGAAGGCCACGAATTGGGCGTGGCTGCTCGGCATGCCATAGCCCTTTCCATTCATCCGTTTCGGTCGCTCCTCCTTGATCAGACGCTTCAGACAAAAGTTCAGAGCCTCGCAGGCCAGCTGCCCTGCAAACATCATCCCTATCTCGACCTCGCGGGTCGACCATATCAGGGTCGCATAGACGACACAGAGGCCCTGAGGGACCAGGGCAAGGAATGCGCATAGATAAGAGACGGGATCGTTGGGGTCCTGAAAAGCGTAGAGCCATTAGCCTCGGCCTATATATACACGTCTCGAGCCGGCAGGTTGAGCAGAGCTTACATAGTGTACGTGCGTAAGAGAGAAAGACGCCAATGGCGCCGTGTCGTCGGACATCTTGGCGAGGTGCTTGATCGAAGGACCCAAGATTCGTTGTCGCAAAAGAGTCGTGAATGATGTCAGCGTTAGTACTTTGGGGTGTCCGAGTGCTGGCCCAGGAGGCTGTGATATGCCTCAAAGACTTGAATCGCCGACGACTCCGGCCGTGAGTGGCACCTCGTCAGGAATGAGTAGAATATGGAAGGTATTGACGAGGAGTTGAAGGCATTGGCTGTGAATGCGGCTTGTCCAAAAGAACCGAGGGCGCAACTCGGATCGGTGTGCTAGCTGGCCGTTGAAGGAGAATCCCCAATGTTGACCACGAAGCCCAAAGTTTAGCGTGGCCAGGTCCAGCTAGCCGCTAACAAAGAACGACTTGCACCTCAAACTCCAATTGAATCGGCCCCGCCAGTTTGCAAATGGTCGTGTCGACATCTTGTGCTCATCTCGCCGCACTTTACAATCATCTGTCTCTGGAGATCCATTCTTCTTGATCGAATCATATGGAAACGCGAATACCTCTGTTTCGATCTTCGTCGCACTCGAAATGCAAAAGTTCCACTCCTTCTTTGGGACCGGCGAATCCTGTTAGGCTGTGAGAAGCCCGCCGACAGAGTCATCAATCTACAGCTGTCATCCCGCCATTTGATTCGGCGTGCGTTCGGTACCTAGGTAGTTTGCCCCTCCGCAAAACAATGGGAGGCGGCCGGTCATTTTCTTACTAGCTCTCCCACTTATCGATGACCAATTCCGCCACCAGGCACAGAGAAGACGACGACGACAACGAGACGACGAATTTTTTTTATGATACACAAGCCTTGGTTTTTCTGCATTTTCCATTTTCTCAAAGACGTCGAAGGAGACAAGGATATTTGATCAGGCTTTGACCGAGAAAACGAACCAAGGCATACACGCTGCATCTCACTATTGCATTGTTTACTTGCGTAATCTTTTCGTATAAATATCCGCGCCTATGAGGCTACTCGTCACGGTGAATTGTACTGTCAGGTAGCACACGCAATATTTTCGGCATTTGACACATACAGACACATGAATCGGTAGCACAAGCTCAGCTATCACCATGGACGACGAAGATGCTCGTGCTGTCGAGCTTTCGTCCATCACCGCCATATATCACGAGGAGCTCAAGCTCGATGACAAGGACCCCTACTCTTTCACGATAGAACTGCCCTTGAGTCTCAGCCGGTCTTTGACAGTCAAATTTCCTGCGGCTACGGAGGCGCTTCCTCCAGCCTCTGGGCAGGACGATGTGGTCCCCCTTGCGGTGCCTCAGGTCGATTCTCAACAGCTGCTGAATCTTCCGTCATTACAAATTTACGTTACGCTGCCGGAAGGCTATCCGGAGGAGAAGCCGCCAGTGATCAAGATCTCGACCTCCCCCGCCTGGCTTCCGGCTCACATAGTCAAGAAGCTCGAGGGACGAGTAGAGGAGCTATGGGAGGACATGGGCCGCGATCAGGTCATCTTTACCTACGTCGACGATGTCCAGCAATCTGTCGACGACGTTTTCGGTCTGGTGGACCAGGAAAGCACTCTCGAGGTTGGCCCGGAGCACAAGATTGCCATCCTCGATTACGATCTGGAGGCCAAGAAGAGGGCTTTCCAGAAGAGCACGTTTGATTGTGGAATTTGCCTGGATCCGAAAAAGGGGTCAGCTTGCCACAAAATGCTCGACTGTGGCCATGTCTTCTGCACCCAGTGTCTTCAGGACTTTTACAACAACGCGATTACCGAAGGAGATATTGTTACAGTCCAGTGCCTGGAGCCTGGTTGTGCCAGTGAACGCGAAAAGGCCGCGCGGCAGGCTACACCCGGCAAGGCCAGAAAGTTCAAGGCCTTCATCAGCCCCAGCGAACTTCTCCAGATCCCCATTAAGCAGGACATGGTAAAACGCTATGTTGCGCTCAAGCACAAAGCCGAGCTCGAGTCGGACAAGAACACCGTGTACTGCCCAAGGCCATGGTGTCAAGGTGCGGCACGTTCCAAGAAGCACAGAAAACCCGAGGGGCTAGAGTTTGGAGAAGGCGAAGACGAGTCCGAGGAGGAAACTGAGAATGGCGACGACAAAGATCCCACAAAAAAGGCACAGTTTTCGGCAAGCAAGGAACTGCTCGCCATCTGCGAGGACTGCGGGTTCGCGTTTTGTTCCCGCTGCGGCCAGTCATGGCACGGCGAGTTCAAGTACTGCATACCCAAGGAGCGCAAGGAAGAAATCACCGAGGAGGAGAAGGCCTCACTTGATTACCTCCGGATGCATACTACACCGTGCCCGACTTGCGCAGCTCCCTGCCAGAAGACTCAGGGCTGCAACCACATGCGGTGCTTCAGATGCCAGTCTCACTTCTGTTACCTGTGTAGCGCCTGGCTGAACCCCGAGAATCCATATCAGCATTTTAACACGCAGCCCGGTGGCGAAGTCAACAGCTGCTACATGAGGCTCTGGGAACTTGAAGGCGGGGACGGAGATGATGTTGGCATCGCTTACCAGGGCGGGGATATGGTACGAAATCCAAACATCCAGCCTGGCGAATACGGGCAGCACTTGGAGATCGTCCAACAGCAAGCCCCTCCTAGGGAACGAGAACCGGAGATCGACGCAAGAGGCGCGGCAGAGAGAAACCGGGTTGCTGGGCAAGATCGCCAGGATCCAGATCAGGCACGCGGTGGTGCCCATCCTGAGAGGGGAATTGCCGTCGCTCGAGAGGGCCCATTGGTACTCCGGATCGAGGGCAATGCACCGGCGGCTCGTGGGAGACAGGGACGCCAGCCAGCGCCCCCGGCAGGGCCCCGAGGTGGTAACCAAGCGGTGAATGGAGCTGGTCGAGGACGCGGAAGAGGAGGTAATAGAGGGCGGCCACCTGGTGCCGGTGGCAATAACAACAACAGAGCGCGCGGAGGAGGAGGTCAACAGCGCGGGAACCGCGCCGCTGGTCGCAATGATGATCACAATATCGATCACGAGTTGGGCGAGGCCATGGAATTGAACCAGGCAGACGAGGTCTGGGTACGCCACTTCATCGAGCTGGCCCTCAACGACCAGGAGCATCTGCTACTCGAGGGCGACAGCGGCGATGAGGACGATTAGGGAATGTATCAGTCGATAATGATTCTGCGGTCCCCCAAAGCTCATACATAATCTATTTACGACGATACCCGAAACAGCAACGCCCATTGGGAAGAAGGCAAAGGCTTTTGGATAAGCGCCAGTCTTACTTTTTTGCATCTGATAGACAAGCCAGAAAAAAAGCTTACACCTACAAATCTTATCCACCATACCATACCTTAAGCATTAGTTTGCCCCCCCAGGCCCAAACATTGACAGGTGAGAGATTGAGTGAACCAACCCAGAGAACCTGATTGCTCTCCTCTTGTTACCAAGAAAGCAGGCAGGACAAAACCAAGCATAGGAGAAAAAAAAGGGCTGCCGGCCGTGATCCAGGAAACGAGCAAGTCTGGTAACGATGGAGCAACCGGTTCGTTTTGGGCCCCTCACCTCCCTCCCCTTCAAGAAGGGTGAGAGTGAGAGTCGCCCCCTCGACGTAACATTGGCCCGCTTAGCGGCACCTGTCAGTGCTGTCAAGTGTTGGAACTGAGGCAGCATGGTCTCCTCTCTCGCTTTGTCTTTGTCTCTTTGTCTGTCCTGCGTCTTGTAGTGCTGGTATCCATTGTATCTTGCAGCTCCTATGTCTACTCTGTACTTGCCCCTGGATGAGCAAGGGCGAAAGCAGCATTCGAAACATGTATTCGAATATTCTAGTGGCTGCGGAAAATATGTACACTACCACCCCTCTCCCCTGCGCCAATCCAGGATCGTCACGGGCCCTCTCTCTCATGCCTCTGTTGACCGCCTATAAACTGGGGTCGACAGCATTGAGAATTGGGAAATTTGGACGTTGATGCGCTTGAGCACATGACAGAAGCATCATGTCTATCAACCAAAAAAAGTCTCCGGAGATCAGACATTTTTCTGCTTGCTCCCCTTTCGAAGATCCCTAGCCTCTTTCGACAGGATCCGGAACCGGGGCCCGGGCCGACTGGGGGGGCGGTGGGCGCGTCAATTGCTCTGAACGAAAAAGCAGATTTACGTCCATGTACCTGATTGTTCAAAGGAACACGACATTTAGGGTTTAGGGAAAAAAGGGTGAAATGAGGCTGAGTCTTGCTTATTAGTGTAGGTATAGTGACAATAGCATCTTGCGAAAGCGAACAAAAAAAGAAGTATTCTGATATACGGGTCTCCCCCGGCGCGAGCCAACGTCATAATCTCCGATCGACGTGGTAGAAAGATATCAATAGCATCTTTTCCTTCCCGGCATACTCATGTGCGCTCCGATAATTAATTGGCAATTAATATAGCCGTTATACTATAATTCCTTGTGAATTATCTAAGCTGGTTTGCTTATTCCAACTCTTGTCCGCAGCCTTGTTCCTAGTTAGTAGCTCTCTTTCATTTTACAAGCCCGTGTTACGTTTTGGTAAGTAAGTCGCAGAGAGCCCACACGGCAGCTTACGAGGCCCTTTTTGGGGGCTCTCGGGGAGAAGGAGAAAAGATCAAAAACCGCCATGATCTACGGTTTCGATGACGAGGAACCTAAGAGCAGAGCCGCGCGCCCGCTCAGCCATCACACAAGTCTCCAAAACTGCTCCACCGCATTAACGTGCAATGCTCTTAATAATTGTCAAAAGAATTACAAGTTCACGCCATAAAAAAAAAGATTTTTCTTTACTATTGTTTTTATTGATTGCATATCGATATAAATTTATTGGTTCCGTTATAGTGCGGAATTTGCACCCATTGCTAGCGGGGACTAGAAGCGATCAGAGCGACGCCAGGTTTGTGTAGTGAAAAGAGATTCCCACTCGATACGCTTCCGGGCAGGCAATCCGGGCATCCGTTGGCTTCTTGTTTTTTTTTTCTGGAGCAAGCTGGTGGAAGCAGAGATGATGATCAGATCTTCTTTAGCTTCGCGAGCCGAACCAGCGAATCCCGGCCTGCCGCACACGGGGAGGCTGTGCTTCTGAAAGAGCCTCCGTCGTTGGGCTCCGTAGCTAGGCCGAAAATAGGTTTGCGCATGAATTTGCAACTTTACTATGCATATGCTTTTCTTCTAGAGGTGCCCACAGAAGAATATTGAGTCTTCCATAGCCTCGTAAAGACACGACCCGGAGATGAATAGTCGCATTGCCAACTCTGTTGACAGCGGCGCTGAGATGCTCTTCGGGATAGAGCCCGACATCTTCACCGAGCACGAAGAATTGAGATGGCCTCTCATCTTTCCCCTACCCAGTCGGACCCCGGCAGCTAGACTCAAACCCCACAGTTTCTATGTGGTCCTCGAAAGGTCCGTGAGCGCAGCTCAGTTCTGAAATAGTGTACCCGTCGTGCACTAGCATCGAGCAATAAATATTTTTTTTATATAGGAAATAAATCATAGCATCGTGGGAGTTCCACCACGGCCGCCGGTTATGACGCGTGCTATAGCAATCTCGCGATGCTTGCCTCGCCCACCGAGAAGAAACGCCCCGACTGCTTAGAACTGGGCACGATGCAACTCTTCCTCGTGTCGGTTTCAAGGGCCAGATGCAGTACCGGTGGAGTGCCTTTGTGTGCGGGCGCGTTCGAGGCCGCGAGAAACAAGTGAAGAACAGCAAGCCCCCCGTCGGTTCCCGTCTTCCGCGATGAATCGGGGTAGCCCCGTTGTGGAGGCCAGAATGAGCGCGTTGCGTTTTTACATGTTTGGATATCTGGGTCTGCCACCCCCTTATAGCAAGAACTTCGTCGCTCTAGTCATATGCATAGCGTTGACAGCTGCATGGCAACATGGATTCTCGTGAGATTATTCTGGGGCGACGAACGCCTTTGCTCGTTGAGTGCTAGTTGAGAGTTTCGTAAAAACGTGTCAAGAGGCTAGAAGGTGTCAGGTAGAGAAAATACCCTGCCGTGTCCTCTGCGGAGACGGACCAGTCTTGTCAAAGTCAAACGGCAGACAGCTGCTGGCTTCTCGACTCCATCCTCCATCCAGGGCTCCAGGGCCCTGTCTGGCCCCTGAGGGGACCCGTTTCAGCGCTGCAAAGAGAATCATGTTGAACCTGGGAAAAGTCAGGGCAGACAGGCACCGGCATCGAATAGAGAGCGGGCGTTCTTTTTTGTTTCCATTTCCTTCAAACCAGGCAGGGCAGAGACGGAAACGGCGCAAGGCCGATCATGCCCTTCATCGACACGTGGGAAGACTAATTGATGTGTCATCGCGTAGGTCCACAGAGTTCCACTTGGAACTTGCGTAACGGCGAGGAACTGGAAGAGAAAAGTGTGCATACGGCAGGCAGACCAAGGTACGAATATACGTCAGCCTCGAAGGGGGCATGGCTTCCGGCGTGAGTAGCAGCGGCAGTGTGAAGTCAGCCGAGCGAGCGATGGTGTCGTTGCGGCAAGTACAGGCGCGACAGGTATGACCAACAACCACGAGCAAAGACTCAAGGGCTGGAGGTCAACGTGACGAGTTGGAAGTGTACCTCGAGGAGCTCTAGAGGTGATGTTCTGGCCCTTCTGTGCAAGTTGCAAACCGGAACAGTGCACAGCATCTGACTGCTGGATCGTGACCCGTTGAGGAACTACCTCATGTCTTGTGTGTGTTCCGAAAGGACGACCACAAACATACCTGACGATGTGCATTCTTTAGTTGGATGTGCGAACGAGGATCAATCGTTGAATGATGAAGGGGTGGTTGGTTCTGATGGAGGTCATGGAGGTCATGGAGGGGATTGCTGATTGGGTGGGATGGATGGATATCCAGATAGAGCAATACATATTGAAAGGAAGTACTTCGTACATTGTACATGTATCGGCGCCTTCTGTGCTTCAAAATGTTCTTTCTTCACTGAGCACAGAGCTTGCAGAGCCTTGAAGATGCGCGCGGGAAAGCACAGATCGGCGGTAGCCGCAGCTTCTTTGCCAGCCGGAGAAGCGCTGGTGGTGGTCAGTGCTGAGGCATGTACATATCTTGTGGTGGGTGTGCTAGGCTAGCTATGTCTTAGCTACCATCCTAGGCCCGCCTCGGACGAGGATTGGTCTAGGCTAAAATCGTGGCAAGCCAATTCGGGCCTTCCAGCCTAAAATTGAGGTGCATATAGCTGACCCGTTATATAGCCTTCTAGTATCGAGGTACTGACTGGTCGACTCTTGCACCTCGGCAGGCTCTTTTGGTGCGCGAGTGCGAATGGTCAGGCACCGCTGTCAAGATCCAGCGAGGATGGGCGTGTCTGGATCATTGGGGAGATGGGATCAGGGCAGATAGATTGTGCCGTTAAGCCAAGTTCTGATGAATTAAGAGCAGGCTTCCCGTCATATGGGATGAATAGTGTATTGAATTGAGATGATCAGTCGAAAACTAATAATGGACCGAGCTCGGATAGAGGCAGAGCAACCGACGGGCATCTCAACTTCGGCAGGGCATGTGATTGAAGCGTGGCGGCCATGGTCAGGTAGGCAGATTGCGGGGTAAACTCAGGGCGTTCGAATGAGCTGAGATGAAAGAAGAGCAGAGAGCATTGAACGAGCGCGTCTCAAGGGGACGCTTGGTTATTTGTGGCCGGTCGGAGGACCTGCCTTGTCCGTCTCTGTCATCTGAAGGGAGCATACGGCCGACGAGGTCTGTGACCTGGGGGTTCCGGCCGCAGAAGCTTATTCGTACGGCAGGCCTTGGAAAGGAGAGATGAGATGGGCACGAGGCCAGCAGCGTTGTTGTTGGACCTAGGCTCTGGGAGGTCGTCACGTCAGTCTTGACTGCAGAACTGGCCGTTCGGAGAGATGGAGGCCATATGTCTGGTGGAAGTTCTGGGATGGATTAAAAGCCCGCGGACTATTAGAACTGAGGACGTCCGTCGGCAATCACAATTGCCCAGACAGACCATACAACTCGGCTGGCCAGTCGTATCAGTCGCAAGTTTGTGGCTAAATCAATCAATCAATCAGTCATCATTCACGACGAAGACATTTGAGTTCGGCTGCCCCAGTATAAGCCAACGTTGGCTGGCGCTTGCAAAAACCCCTCCAATCTTGGTGACCAACTTGCATTGCACTTCACTGCCCCCGAGAAGATCTTATCTTGTATGCATACAGAAGGTACAGCCTTCTTCCCAGGGTCCGAATCATTTATGCAGACGTCTCAAGTCGTCAAAGGCCTTCGCATATACGTATCTGATACTCTCTGTAAGACGCAACTGTATCGCCGGACGGGCACCGACGGGGCATTCGATCGGCGCTGGTATATTCTACCCGACACCTCGCCTGACAGCGGCGGCCATTGACGACATGTGCTGAAAGGCAACAGATTTGCTCGCCGCCCCGGTAGGTGTAGAGATAAGCTCACTACGTGCTACATGGCTAATCTAACGAGCGCTTCTGATAGACTGCCATGCAGCTTTGCTCAACGGATGGGGGGTTATGCACATGTGCCAAATGATTGATGTCGCCAGTCGCCAGCGAGCTGTCGTCGATTTGCAATCGTGCCTGTCTGCCTCTCTACCTACCTACCTACCTACCTACCTATCTACCTACTCTACCTAGTATCGCCTCCAACGCTCTGGGCACGGGTTAAGCTCAGCATGATTGACCCTCAGCGTCGTGTTCGGAGATATTCTTCATGTAGCTAAGGGAGCTCTGCCGCGGGAAATCAGCGAAGAGTTGGGTAACAAGAAAGCGGCCCCCCTAGCAGAGCCTAGCTCGTAGCTCTCCAGGGCGGCGAGCTGCTACCCTCTGGTAGCTCTGCCCCTGGTGCGCCTGGCCCTGGTGGTGACATTGGTAGCGTTGGTAGCATCCCAAGGCGAGATGCCATGCCCAGGTCGATGCGAGTAACGTTTAGTCCTTAGATAATGCGGGAGGAGCCTTGTTGATCTTGATGGAGGGTCACTAGCCGCATCCTTTACCGCGTTCTAGTGGGCGTTGGCGAGCTGCAACTGCCTTGTTGGGGGCCTCCACCGAGCTTGGAACCCCTCGCAGCTTCTGGCACCCCTCCAAACCCTCGACGAAGGAACCGCAGCACCTTGGATCCCATGATGCTTGGTCATCGATATCTCTCTCCTTCGCCATGCAATACCTCGTCCGAAGTATTCATTGTACCGTTGGTTCCGGTCAGTTGTAGGCGCGCAGCTTCTTGAAAGAGTTACGCTCCAAACTTTGTTTTTTCTTTCTCCCTTCTGCCCCCGCGCTGATTGTACCTATCTTTATCTCAAATTCTCAAGGTTGCTTGTGCCAGGCCTGCTTCAGTGAGTGGGTGCAAGCGACGGTCTCTCGGCAGCGACCGCCACCGTCGAGAGCAACTCCCCCGGGCTTTCATTCCTGGCAGCAACAACCTTGGAAGTTACGATGTCTTAATTTCTGGCGCACCCAGATCGAAACCTGCCGGCGCCCACCGCCCGGACCCTGCTTGGTTGAGGCTCATGCTGTCGCCGTCGATGCTATTGTCGTCTCTTCCTCCACGTCGTCGTCATGCTCATCCACATACGTGCTACTTCGTATATTCAACACCTTTGCCTCATGGTCCTTGGCCGTCGATCACCCGGGTACATACTGTACAATACGTACCTACCTACTACATACTGTACTCTTTGCGACTGGGGGAGACAACCGCATATTACTTGCATGTCGCTCACGTCCATTGGCCAACACGGACAACTCCTCCAATCACTGCAGAGAGATGCGCGACTATGGGCGGAGTACATGTATCTGTGCCTACCTAGCATCCCAGAAGCAGACAGTGCTTCCTGAAGGTGTTGGAGCCAGCCCCGGTCGACGCTGGAGCAAAATGGGCCGAAGATCCCTGGGCTGGGTTAAAGATACATCCATGATCCAACCACCAATACCTAACACACCACACTGCTGCCGCCTGCGCAGCTCACGGCTCCTGCAAGCATCATAGCCGGCTGCCCCGCATCGCTTCTTGATTTCTTCGCATTCTTCGCGCTTCATGGCCTGATCCGGATTTTGGCTCGTACTCGTCTGAAATATGCAAGAGGACATGTTCCAGCAGTAACGGCATACAGCACGAGCGCACAGCGTCATCGTCAAGACATACACAAGATTCTGGCTTCAGTACATGGCCCAAGAGCTGATGAGCACTCGAAGCGTTCGGAGCCGTCCCGCTTGCCTGCACTCACTTTGCAGATGTTGCTGCAGGTTCCATGTGTGACCACACGCTTGCTGCAGAGTCACTAAGCAGCCTGCTTCTCCATACAGACTGGCTGCTTCTACTTCTGGACAGCACCTGATGACTGAAGTAACACCACCAGCGAACCGAGATAGATTCGGCATCTGCATCTTGGAATGGTCACCGGGCCTTGCCAGCAGGTAAGTAGCAGACAGACTCGATCGACAACCGCCTTGCCTCAGAGCTCAGGGCCTGCTCAGGTAGAGCTTCAGGTGGCGCCGACCCCCAAACCTCGCCCTTGAACCATGATCCCATCTCGTTTGCTAGCGGCTTCTGCTGTAACCGAGCCTCAAGCGGAGCCTTAGGGGACAAGGCTTACCTTGTGCCCTTGTCACCCCCTGACCCATAGGGTCGCGGAACGTCTACCACCTAGCGTTCGGAAACCAGGGCCTGGAATTCGAAAGCCACGATTCACAATTCACGACTGTGGAAATTGTCCATCTACTACCAGGTATCGCGTTACGGGACAAGCTTTCTATGGATTTCTTTCATCGGTGGCCGACTTCGCAGAAATGTTGCAATAAGTTGGCGCGCACTGATGTTGGCACATCTTGATCGCCTCAAATGACCACCGCTTCTCGTACACAGGTGCCACTTGACCAAAACCCCCGTGTGGCGGGTCTTGGATGCTGGCTGCGAGAAAGGCTAGGCTTCGTTCTTCCAGTATAGGCCGCCGCTTTGCATCCTTGATATACCACGCCATACTTGCTCTGCAACAGGATGGTTTAGTGCAGCCATACTGATTTTGGCTCGGTCAAGATGGCCGTTGCTCAATTGAGTTGCGCCTCCAAGCATGGACAACGGTGTTCGTACGAAATCGAGCTTCCCGGCCGGAGACGATATCTCGAAGTGGGTTAGAGCCTCCTGCGGGGCATGCAAGTTCCTGATCTAAGACGCCGTTGTGGGACAGTTAAGGACAAGCTTGAACCAGATCAGCAGTCTTTGTCAGTGATGAGTAACTACCGATGAGACGCTCATTAGGAACAGCGGTTTGAACGTTCCAGAGGCTGTAGCGAAGACAGGGCCCGATGCTGCTACGGAGCACACAGGGCCAGCCCACGACGACGACGACGCTGAGATCCGTTTCCTGTAAGGTCCCTTTATTCTCCTTTACGTCCCAGAGAAATCTCCAGCCGCGCGTTTCAAGGGAGGATCGGTTTGTTTCCGACCCTTCAGAGCCTCGTCGAACGCTCGGGGACAGAGTTCTAGGGACACGTCAATCTGCCGCGATCTCAGGTACCTGGCTCTGCCTGCCCTTGCCTGAGATCTCCCTTTTGCTTCACGTCATTCATCAAAGGGACATGGGTCTCGTCTTCACATGCCTTGCGACTGCAAGAAGGCGGAAATGAGGTCTATCGCCCACGATTTGTCATGACTCAGCATATACTGAATTTCCAGCAAAATCATATCGATGACATCCACAACCTTGCTGCCGGGCCATATAAGTCACCATACTAGCTCGCTTGCCGGAGTGCCGCGATGGAAAGATAGCCTTTTGCTAATGATGCTCTGTGTGGTTGCACACAGAACAAAAGCAGTCGCTCCACATTGGAAATATCCCTCGACACGAGTGATATCGACAACTTGGCGCTCTAGAAGGACAAGGTTGTCCACTATTGGCAGGGGAGGGTCTGTGGTTCGAGGTATATCAACCGACCACATATAGGCTTAACTCAGGTGCTATATGGTCATGGAAGAGTTAATATTCATTTCGGCTTGCGTCTCGGTCTTTATCCCTACTGGATACAACTGAGCCATAGGCCACATATCAACAAATACCCGCATTCGTCACTCGGCCGTGGCTGACGATGTCCAACATGAGATGAAAGTGCTACTCATGTGGACTCGGTATAGAACCAGGTAAAGAACAAACTTCCCAAGCTTCGATGCCGGTTCATAGATGCGCCATTAATTCATCTTGCTCAGTTTCTTCGACGCCGAGGTTGGGAGCCGATGCTAACACTGGTCAAGACAGGTCTAGAACGGATCCTTCCCGCATGCCGCCTGTTCTATATGACCTGGTGTGAATGCGAAACTGACATCAGCATGGAAGAGGTGCAGAAAATCATCGACTCCTTTGAGGCGCTATCGACATTTGGGCCAATCATGCATCACCAGTTCGAACCCGTAGAATTAGGGGAGACTTGGACTCCTGACTGCCGTGAACAGTTGAACCCACCGTGCGCACCGCAGCGATGACCCCAGATGATCTTCGTCGAGGCAGAAAATATCCGGCATCCAGTGCCCCTGACGAGTCGCCCCGGTCAAGGCCCACGCATCGGGTGAAGTGGAGTACGAGCTTAAACAGCTCCTCCTCAAGATACTAAGGTTAGCATTATCATACGACAATGCCTCACTACTTGGCAGATCAGCATTCTGGAAATCCTCTATTGATAATAACAACATTGGCGTAGTGTCTGCATGAATACTCTGCATCGCACAAAATAAGCTCCGTGGAGACTGCCACGAGGCTCGGCCTCTTGATCACAGAGTCACCCGGCTTCCGGCGGACGTGATGCACACACCTTTGAAGAGAAGGTGGGTGTCAAGGGCCATGTTCAATATCATCTTGCATCATGCCGCGTCAAGGCGGATGCTATTTTAATCGTCACGTCCAAATTCCTTGCTCGACCGCCGGCTTGAGCCCATCAATTGGGAAATTGTTCTTACGGATCTTGACCGAGATGAAGCAGGCTGGCTTCCTTTCTGACTCTTCGGAACGAGCAAATCATATACTAGCTCACTCCTCGGTGATTGATCGCGTAGGGCTACACAGGAGAAGTGACTATTGCTGACGTGCTGGTCCAGAGACAGACCTTCACATATGCACTTGCGCGTCGAATCAGGCAATAAGCAAGCTGCGTGGTCTTAGCGACCGTTGCGACTGCTGGAGCTGATCGATGCACCGTGGAACCAAGGCTCTTCTTCCCAAGCAGTCCAGCCACTCGAATGCCAGGAATTCTACAGAAGGTTTCGATATGCCTGACCAAGCCCTACGATTTGCGATGGGCGTGTGGCGCTTCGAACACTCGCTTGTGGATCTGGACTCAGGCACCCTGACCCAAATGGGGAATGTGATATAGAAACTGGGGGAGTGGCTCTGCTATCGGCCCTGCAGCAGCACAGCACAGCGCTCTCATCCTATTGCCGACACGCTACAGTTGCCTGATCAGTCCATTCAGAGGCCTTTGACGCGATGACGCATGATTATTCATGAATAATTGTCTTCGGTCGCTCACCCTCACCTACAGCGCATGTATCCGCGACAACATAAGCCTTTCTACCGACCGTCCATAGAGGGCAGTTGTGCACTCACATCTATTCTTGATTACGTACAGGACTCAGGACTCACAGGCAGTAGTAGACCTGGCCCGTCTATCCGTCTCCATGTTGGCGGACGAGATCGCTCGGGCAAGAAGAGGCGCTGTTTTCTTTTCCCAGGTCTCTGCTCCATTATAGCGGTCTTTCTCAATGCGAAAGCTTGCCTACCCGGTTTTGGTCTCTAATTACCGACAGCTGCCATGGCATGATGGCCACAAGATCCATCAGCATTGACAGGTCGTCAACCAGAAATTGGGAATCTTGAAAGAAGGAAATTCACACCTCTCTCTCGATACGGAATACTACGACTCTGGTAGCGCAGAGAAGCAAGGGTGTCCTACTACAGCACATACCACCGCTCCCCCGAAGCCAACTCAGAAGGGCGCCTTTCGGTACAAGTTGCTAGCAGCAGCAGCAGCAGCAGCAGCAGCAAGCAGTAGCAGCAGCAAGCAATGCCTCTCTTCCGGTCTGGTCTGGTCTGCCAGTCCTGCTCTGTGTCCTGTGCTCTCCTCTGCTCTCGAAGCGAGCTTACTGGGTCCCCGCCGGTAGACCCCTGACCCTAGTCCGTGGGCAATCTCGTCAACCGATTCCCTCCACCCGCCGCTGGATCCTTGCTCGCGCCATACATAGTACACACCCACGCACACACCCTATTTCCGCCTTCTGGTCAGTCTGTCCCTCTCTCTCGCACACTCATCGGCGCCTGTGCCCAACGGCTTTTCTGGAATAATTGCGGGACCTCCACCGTCGGAGCATTTAGCTAACTAATCAGAGCTCAAGGGTTGGGGGCCAGGGCCTGGCATTAAGGAAGGGGGGCCAAGGAAGAAGAGGGTGGGCCTTGCTACCTTTTTTGCCTTGCCCTGCCGACGACAGACATAGTGCTATGTACCATATGGGACTCCTCTTGCGGACCCCATCTGTGAACAACTCCAGGTTCAATCGCTCGATGGCCCCGTCCCTCCATTCTGAAAGACCCATGTCTCCCTTCTGACCCCTACCTGCCTTCTATGTACTACTGGGTTCCTCTCACCACCCACATGTGTTGTTTAGGACCGTACCTAGTGTACCGTAGTCTGGTCGTGAACAATTCCCGTTAGTTGGCTTTGGCCTTTTCCTCGACCCCGTCCAAGCCTGTTCTTGTCTGCATTCCCCCACTGTTTACCTGCCTACCTTACCCTATAGTCATGACACTGCAGTTCTGGCCTGTAGTGCTGAGGATTTTACTACTGACTTGGACGAGTGAGGTACCCAGGTACTGTACTTCTGTGCAAAGTCCCCTCTCCTCTCCCCTTCCCTTCCCCTTCTTGCCCACCCCGGTCCAGCGGCCGGCAGAGGTAAGAGGAACAAGAACAAGACGAAAGGCTCGCCCGTTATTATGAGTGGATTAGCCATGGATGATACACATGTACATTTCTCGTCCCATGTCGTCAACGGGGGAAAAAGGTTGGAAAAGAAATATTAAGTCGATCGCCTGCACACGCTGTAGCTGCTTGCTGCAATAAAGTTCAACATATCTGCTGCTTGCAGACAACAATAGAGATCGCATTAGAAAGCCAACGATAATACCCCCCAGACAGGACCAACGGCAGAGGAGCTGCAGAAAGACTGCAATTAATAGCTACGACTAGCATACATATCACCTCCACCACCAACAGCAGCAACAACAATAACAGGCGCCTACTCGCCTCTCCAACAAGTCACCTTCTTCACCACTCCCTTGGCGTTCCAGGCGAAAGGATACCCAGAGGTTCGAACAGGATCTTCAGCGTCGCACTGAGATATCGAGGTGCCGAGAAACGATACAAGCCGTGTACCATCCCGGTGCCCTTGCCATATCATCTGGTCGCCTCCGTCTCCTTCCCAGTCTGGTTGCACGCATGCACTGTGGTCGAAAAGCTGGCAGTCACTACGCGGTAGTCGCTTTTTAGACCCAGACCCAGATAGAGACACTTTCTTCTCACTATTGGAAACCTGGACCTGGCAGAACGGCCCTTGACCATTGGATTCTTTCTTTCGCAACCTCTCGCCGAACCACACCCCCCCGGCCGTCAGACATCTTCGACGTGGGACCCAGCGAATATTGTACAACAGAGACGAGAGACAGAGAGAGAGCCGTTGTGACCGCCGCGGCGCATACCCACAAGGACCCCCCCCCCCCCCCACCCCTTCGAGCCGCTCGTCCATATCTAGCGTTAGCTTCCTTCATCCTCACCCTCATAAAGTACATACACATCCTGCAACCTCACCTTTGGACATCATCTTTCCCCTGACTCGCCCTCTCTTGCGTAAATCCCTTCCAACTGCCATCCTCGTGGACTGGATCGACGCAACGACGCAAGAAGGGTGTTTCGGTTCAAATCTTGAAAAGGTCAACCACCTCGATTGACCTCTAGTTCGACGAAAGACGCTTCTCTTGTTGGAAGAACAGATCGATCAAGACTTTGTTTTTGATTCTTCAGAAGGATTTTCCGGAGTCTTTTTTTGAAATAGTATGCTCCCATGTCCGCCACAGCGACTTTAACGGCGACTATGGCAGACCTGAAGGAGCCGGCGCATGGTGGTCTCTGGTCGAGTTATGCCGGCTCAACTGTACCACTGTCGACTCGCTTCCCGCATCCCGTAGACTCGGCTCTTCCGCATTCCTCAGCGGCACCATCGCAGCGGACAAGGTCCAGCATCGACCACCCTTTTACCTACCCAAGGTATTCCCAAGGAGACACGGACGCCTTCCACAGGCAGCAACAGCAGCAGCACCAACAACAGCAGCAGCAGCACCACTCGCTGGCGCAACACCACAGTTACCCAAACTTGAAGCGGTCATACGATGAGAGCGAGCACCCACCCTACCAGGAGATTGTCCAGGACCTGCGAGATGATGGCTCGAAACTCACGGTGAACCATGACCACAAGCTGCTCTCTTTCCGACGTGTCCAGGACAAGCACACCATCGTCGACCAGCATGGACGGATGCAGCAGCTTGAGCTTTCGGCGCAGCTGCACGGAATGTTCTTCCTCTCGGAGATGCCCGCAAACACCAACGACGGAGCGGCGATGCAGCCGGAACTGACGTGCTATCGTCGGAATCTCTTCCAGATCAGTGGATCGCTGATCACGCCGCGTGGACAGTTGTCGATTCTGCGTGCAGAGACGGGAGAGCAAGTCCCCGTGAGCAATACCGAAGTGACGGTGTCTGCGATTGAGTCAGTTGACGGCCACAACGTTCGCCTCATTGTGATCCCCTGGAAGACGCCGCCCCCGAATGCCCCAGAGCTACCCCAGGGCCCTGACCAAGAGCCGCCGTCCCTGCCGTTGATTCCTTTCCAGGACGACGGCACTGAGACGGACGGCGAGTATGCAGTCTACCCGATCGGCTGGCGGCGTCTTCAGTTCAGAATGTAAGCCGCATGCGTGACGAGTTTCCCGTGTTTCTCCCTTTGCTGACCCGATGATACAGTGCTACTGCCAACAACGGAAGACGAAAGGAGCTCCAGCAGCACTTTGTAGTGCACCTCAAGGTTATGGGAACCCTGAATGATGGATCCAAGGTTGTGTTGACGGAAGCGACAACGGCACCGATTGTTGTGAGAGGAAGAAGCCCAAGGAACTTCCAGGCGCGCAAGGAAATCCCGCTGCTCGGATCGAGCGCTGGGTCGAGGGGACAGGCTCTTGTCGAGACGGGTCTGGGCATCGTGGCCGGGCCTCTCTCTGTCAAGCCTCAGGATACCAAGCTGAGGGGACTGAACTTGGAACTGCCGCGAACGGCCTTCACGTTCAACGCGACAAAGTTGCCAGGGACTCCGGTAACGATGAGATCAAAGTAAGTCTGCTCTCCATTGCCGAGCTCTGCAACATATTCCGAGCACGACCATGGAATCCCTTGTCATGCCGCCGTCAGAGATCCCAGAAACACTGTACTGACCACCGCCAACAGCTCATACCCCTCCTGGAACCCAGCCAGCCAGCTCCCGGTCTCCCAGATGCCCCAGTCAGCCACTGCAGCATACGCGCCCACGAGTCTCTCGGCCGAAGCCTACCAGAAGCTGCCCATCTCGGGAGGTCCAGCTTACTCGACAGAGCCCCAGGACATGCCTCTGCAGGCGACTATGCCCCCAGTCCAGGTGTCCATGGTGGCCAACGAGCCGCCGATTCGAACGCAGTACGCATACGTGGGCAACACGACGGCGCCGCCTCAGCTCTCCATTCCGGCGACCGCCATGAGCAGCGGTTCTAACGATAGCCTGAGCGTGCCCCGATATGTCGACAGTGCAAGACCCGCCAAGAGCCCTAGACACTCGACCCACCAGTCCGTCCACAGCGGCAGCTCGTTGAACAACGATGCTTCCGAGTACCGATATGGCTCGTCCTACGTGCCTGTGACACATCACACCCCTGGCGATCTGTCCTCATCGTCTTACCCTGCCGGCGATAGCGGTTCGGCGGGTGGCCACGCGCAACCACCCTCGCGGGAGTACTACCCCCCAACCACGACCTGGGCGACGACTACCAGCGAGCCGAATGCCTCGGTGCATTCCTACCACCACACCGACAGCAGGCCTTACACATACTCGGACCAGTACAAAACAGGACACGCGATGCCACCGCTCAAGACTGATCCCAACCAGGGACAGACTTCGTACGGTGGTCAGCTGAACCACTACAGCTGGAGCCCATCATGAGAAGCAGCAACTGCTCTTACATACCAGCTCACCGCTTCAAGAAATGCGGCTCGTCCAAGATCGCAAGTCGGGCCTGTTCGTCCTACTACATATTAACGTAATTAAACCGACCACGGCATGGCCCCGAGGGGAGGGTCTGCCATAAAACACTTGTACTATAATTGATTTGCAGTTGGGGGCCAAGACGGGAGTCCATTGGGGAATGTTGGACTCGGAGTTGACAGTGTTTCGACCGAGAGACGAGAAATCCCGGGAAACGCCCCAAGACCGAGAAGGAAACAGGCTTCGCAGGTTGTATCTCTGGACCGGGGCCGATCGAAAGGCGAATGGGGAGCTCGTTGGTGCTGTCACTGGTCTTCCTTTTCAGAAGCTCTCGAGACAGCATAGTCTGCCGAGTTGGCTGTTTTTTTCTGCTTCTCATTTCCACATTTCCCCGGTCTCCTGCAAACGGGCGCGACGCAAAGGATAACACACATCAAAGCGATAGGGGTTTTGGCGTTCGATGGAGTCGTGCTTGTACCCTGGGAAATTTCCCAGGGTCATTTTTGTCGGATGGAAAACATTTTTTTTTCTTTCATATTTTTTGTCGTCTTCGCATTTTTCCTCCGTCGGTATATTCAGCGTATCTGACGATGACAGTATGTAGCTGTAGGATTCTGTAGGCATTTGTCGATCTTGTTTTTGGAAAAAGCAGAGAAGAGTATTGGCGAGCTCAGCCGATAGTGAGCAAGCTCAAAATAAAGTCCAATATAGGAATTGCCTCATCATTGCCAGAATTGGTTTTTTGTGATGCTTGTGTCGGCGTGACTCTGAAGTCGAGTGCCAGCATTGTGAGCAGGCTGAAGAGTCGAATTGGCCATGGCTCACACCTTCCAGCCGATATGAAGTGGGCCGGTCTGTTGTTTTTGTATGGCAGTGAGAAGAGGCGGTCTGCTTGTTGATACATGCGTCGTGCATGTGTAACTATCGTATTCCTTCCAGAATTTTTGGTTGGGGATATAGAGGGGGGCGGTAACAGGGAACCAGGTTCGACGTGCTGTATCGTTGGCAGGCGGAGAGAATTTCTTCATAGATCGCAAACGATTGTTTGATATGTATGTATGCAATATGCAATGCGAGACAGAGGAAGAAAAAAGAAAAGAGGCGGCCGGCCGGCTTGGCTTGCAGACGAGACGAGGCTTTGGCGTGATATATATTGATGGGAGGCCAGAATGAGGGACCCGTTGGGAGGAATGAAAAAAAAAAAAAAAATAAAGGATGGTATGCGTAGATGGAAGGGATGAATATAGCATGTGGCGGCTCAATACTCATGAAACAGCAAAAGAGATCAGACGGCGAGTCGGGTGACGGGGACGGGCAGTCGACGCTTTCCTGTTTGGTGACATGACCAGCCAGACAATCCGATTATGTGACTGGGCAGGCTCAGTCTTGGTCGATTGGAGGTGACGAATTGCCGTCCATGATGAGACGGACAGGACTGTCACGAGCAATCGATCCAGAGGGAATAATGAGGAGAGAGTAGTAGAAGGAAGAGAAGTAGAAGAAGGGAAGGTATCTTCTTTTTCGAATGAGTGTACCACAGATGCCGGGCAAGCTTCTTTCCTCAACAATGTTATTATTGAAAAAAAGGTGATTTGCAGAAGGGCTAGAGCTGCGACGATCCCTGGCGCTGCCACGTTCCGATGGGGAAAGAAGAGGGAACGAACGAGAGAGAGAGAGAGAGAGGCTGTTCCCTTGATCCTTGGCATGCAGACATCAAATACATACATACTGTACCTCGAATGAGTGGGAGAGACTGGAATATGCCGTCTCCCTTGACATTACACTGCCTTTCACCTATAGAGTACAGCTCTTCACCCCCAGTCGTACTGCATACCTGAATGAAGAGAGAGGGCAGCACTTCAACAATTGCGCCGGGCCCGACTCCATTCTACAGGGGGGCGGACATACGACTAAGCCCAGAGCAGGAGATGGGGAGAGCAAACATACTGGATCAAATCACGCGCTCCCCGATGGCATGTCTATCAGATTCCCAGAGACCCCAGGAGGACGTCGAAATCTGAGAAGTTGCGGTCTTTGGTGTCATGGGGGGCAGGCTTCGGAAACGGAAATGCCACTTGCTGATCCCTCTCCCAGCGGCCTGGAATTACCCGCCCCATCCGCCAGCACAGCGGGCCCCCCTACCTAAAGCCAGAGCCTGGGGGGCCAAAGGGGCCCGCCGTTGGGGCTGGGCTGGGGCTCTCGTCTTCTTGTTTGTAAGGTACGGTACCTTATTAGTTAAGCCGCCCATTGCGACAATCGAAGTCTTTTTTAAGGTTGGTGGTCTGTTCTGTCAGCTGGCAGATGGGCGGTCAACCCGGTTTTTCGTTTGTGTCAAAGCTCGCAAAAATGCTCCGAGGTGGTATTCAGCGGGCCGGGATTTGGTCCTTGACAGCTGCTAGCTTTACCTAGCTGAACTAACGAACCAAGAAGAAATGCAAATTTCCCCCCCGAACACACCAGACACCTTCAGCCACATCAAATCACCAATAACTTCTCACATCCATCCAGGAACCATCACAGCGTCGCATCGAATGCGGCTCCGTGCAAAATTAGTCGCCCCAGAATAAAATAGGGACCACCACGAATCACCCCCAATCTGCGATCTTGTTGCCTTTTGAGATGCAGTCTTGCGAAATTTATTGAAAGCCGGAAGAGCACCTCATTCCCTAAAACAGCTCTAGGCTGATCATACCATCGTCCCACGACCAAGGCAGAGGAAGACGTCTCTCGTCATCCCCCCGGTCCGTGCAGCTCAAGCCTCAGTCAGTTGAGAGCTCAGAGCACACTCTCACACAAACGCCAAACTCGGGCCAAGCAGGCAATAGCTCAAAACATTTTCTTGCCTTGCCTCATCCCATCTCACAACCAAAAATAAACCATGTTCGAGGTCCCGGACTCAAAGCGGTCAGTCTTTTTGCGCCGAAGTCCGACTTTCAGAGAGACCAGAGAAAAGAAACTAAGCCGGGGAACCATCCAAAAGCTGACGTTTGCCCTTGAATCATTGGGCTTGTAAATGCAGGGTCCGGCGTGACGAACTATTTGATCATGCCCATGATGCCTCCAGCAATGACGGGGACGCCCCCTCGGATGCCGGGGCCGCCGCAGGAGGCCTGGACGAGGGCGCCGAGAGGGAGCTGCGCAGCAGGCTGAACGCGCAGCTCTCGGGCCTGCTCGACTTCGACATTGCGCCTGCTCCTGCTCCTGCGGCCGCGCCCGCACCCGCAGACCAGGCGGGGGCAGGAGAAGACGCCGACGAGGAGGAGTTCGAGTTCCGCCTCTTCCGCGACGAGGCGCCCGGCGAGAGCCACAAGGTCGTCATCCAGCAGAACGACGACGTCGCACAGGGCGAGGGCGCCTTCGTCGTGCCCCAGCGGCCGGACGCGTACTACGTCGCGGGCGCCCCCGACACCGCCGCGCTGCAGCGTTTCCGGCACGCCGCCGTCTCGCCGGACCACATCCTCGCCGACGCCGGCCGGCGGCGCTGCTGGGGCCTGGAGAGGCCGTGGCGGGTGGTGCGCGTCAGCGTCAGCGGCAAGGTGCTCAAGGGGTTAATGGACGGGTCCTCGCCACCGACAAAGGACGAGGACGACGACACGAAAACGAAGAGGCGCCCCGGCAAGAAGCGCAGGGTCGTCCTCCGGACCCGCGCCAAGGCCGAAAAGGAAAAGGCCGAGGCGGCGCGCAAGTTCCTCGAAGGCAAGGAGGAGCACCTCAAGGCCAAGAAGCAGCGCCTGAACCGGGAGAAGAAGCTCAAACGCCGCGCCAAGGACAAGGAGAAGAAGGCCGCGGCGGGGGGTGTGACCGCTTCTGAAGCTGGTGATGTGAGCATGGCTGACCACGCCAGCAATGACGGCTCCGCGGCATGATGTCGAGAATGGTGTCGCGCAAACGAGCACTTGGGTCACGACGCAATGCGCAGGCGAGGACAGCTGAGATCAGGTGGATTACTTTCGAAGCCGGATATTGCAACAACGGGCTTACGTGACCACCATCTCACCAAGAAGGCGTTGTCAACAATTGTTCCCTTTGCGCTTCGATGATAGGCTCTAGACAAAGCTCAGTTGAAGCGTTCCGGCGCAGTATGGCGCTGAAAAGAGAACGACTTTCAGATTCGGCATTCGTGGTAAATGGGTGGCCTACCAGCACTTCTGTGGGAATCCACAGGGTGGGATATGCATACCACCTCCACGATGGAAGTACATGGTGAAAAGCGTTGATTTCATATCCAGAATGAGGCACAGCCGCCGTCTTGGAAATGGACGTGCACAGTATTACATCACACCATCATTTTGTATAAACACCAGTGGCCTGTCTCGAAACATGGCAGTAAGGGGGCTTTTGGAGAATCCGTATGACAAGAACTATATATCATGTTCAACTCGGCGAAAGCACTGAGAACCCACCAAGAACATCTGACTGACCATGTCAGGCGATCATGTGTCCGTGACTGTCCGCCTACCTCTATATCTCAACCCGGTGCTCGAGTCGTTCTCCTGTAGCACTTCAACATCGACGCCTGTGCGCTCAGCACCTCGGAGTCGTTGAAACTCTCGCATTCTTCGACCAGATTCAGCATACACGTCCTGAGCATCGAATCCACATTCCTCCAGGGCCGTTTCCCACATTTCGCGGATGCCAGAGTCTGAAGCCAGGTCGGTCAGCATCTTTGCGCCATTATAGAACACGACTTCGTAGATGTCCGCACCAGCAGAGATCAATGTGAGAAGGCTGGTGCAACTTCGACGATCTTGGTCGTTGATATGTCTGATCAGTGTCAGACTGTCCGACAACAAACACTTGGACGGCTCCTGTAGCAAAACTTCCCCACCCGAGGTACTATTTTGCAAGAATCCGGCAATGATAAGTATAGCCTTCATGAGGGGGGACTTTCCCTGTTCGTCACGCCGATTTGAATTCCCGCCCGTGTCGAGATACAGCCTGAGGAAATTTTCGTTTACGGCCATATCTTCAGTGCCTACCCAATCAAAGGGCAGAAAATGCGCAATATACTTTTGAAATAGTCGAAGAAGCCAGACTGTTTCTTGGCCTATTGCATGATTTCCTCGGAATCGATAAACCGCGAAGAAACAGAACACACCAAGCTGACGTGAAAGTATACCTGGCGCCAAATCAAACTGTCGAATTAAACATAATGTTTCTTCCACACGATTGATATCAGTAGCTTTTGTTTTGATTTCGGGCTGCTTGGTTGACTCATATTGCTCCCTGATACAGGAGAAAACAATGGAGAAAAGAATGTCATCATCCACGTCTTCTGTCAGCTTTTCATGACCGCTTTCATGAAGAAGATATCGGGAGATAGATATCGAGTGCCACCTCAATGCCATCTGAAGATTGGCTCAGTGTCCATAGTTAAATCAAAACAAAAGATTTCCAGCTTACAATAAGAATATTAGAACCCCAAGAGGTTCTATCTCGGAGACTCAACTTCCGATCTTGAAACATCCTCATAAGTCCTGGTAGATCATCTGCAGCAAGTAAGTCGTAGAGAGGCGAGGAGTCTGGAATGACAGAGAACGTCTGTATGCGCGGGCAAATGTCGTAATAGCCAGTGCTGTCAGGCCCGGACGAGTATGCGATGGAGAGTCCATGAAAACAGATTTGTGATATGGGCATGAATGTTATCGCCAAACGAAAATGCCCACCACCCTGACGTGTTTCAATGTCGCGAATGCGATAAGATGTGACACGAATAATCAAAGTGCCGATGAGGGTCCGGATATAAAAGCAAGTAGAAAACAAAGACACTGTTGGAGACTTTGACCTAGACCGTTCGCTTGACTCAAGCAGTACAGCTGAGGATCTTTGGATTTTCAGGTTTTCCTCTGGAAATCCAATGTCGGGTTCCGATATATTCGAGGGACTGTGCGAAGTGCCAGTGGTTTGAGTATTCGCTGAAGTGAACAAATCAAATATCTCTTGATCATGTGTCTGGATAGAGACAGAACTTGCAGTCCTATCTATCATCTCACGAACGGAGCCAAAATTGTCCAAGAACGGGCTGAGTTGCTGTATGAGCTCGGCTCTCACAATCTGTCCAAGGCTGTGAGGATTGTTGGCAGCTATGAGAGTTTCGCAAATGGACATTCCACGTTCCGTGATGCGATTCGTAATACGATGCTCAGTATGACCGAGACTTGCGTGGAGAACTTCCTGATGGGATTTCATGACGCGATCTAGTTGCTCTGGTGCCTGTCCAAAGCGTAACAAGGCATCAGTGCAGTCAGATCTGGAACACCAGACTGAGAGAATCAGTGAGCAATACTATTACGTCTGGACTAGGATTGGGCATGGGGCCTAAATATTCATACGCACCTGTTTTTGCGGACGGGGCCCAGTAGTCCAAGAAAGCCCTCATATACGCAGCTGCTGAGGCTGCTGCATACCGTTGCCACCTCTTAGACTTGTGGCTATCGGCATAGTCGCACGCACTTTTCAGAACTATGCAGGGAAAACTGTCCCACACACCTGCACTTTCCATTTCAAAAGCAATGACGTCCTCTTGTTTTGAGATGCTGTCGCGGGCTTCACCAGACTTCATCACAGTATCACCAAATGCAACGAAACCGAAGTGCACAGCGGGATGATGTTCTTGGGTCTATTGAAGACGATGACGAAGGATCGGTTGTCCTGAGCAGCCGACCTCAACACAGGTGCCTGATTCTCCATTGTGCCGATATGCCGCGTTAAAAAGCCTGTCGTGATCGACCCCCGGGTATTGAGTTGAAAGCCTTGGTATTTTATGCAGCCGCTTGAGGTAGTGACCTGCCTTTTTGTCCAGGGCCTCGCGCACCCGGAGCACTTTAAGCTTTGTAAGCAGAGATCGTATCTCTGCGTTTGGCCGGCCGAGCGAATCGTTGAGTGTGCTCTTCCGCGTAAAGCGGGTGGGGAACTGGCGACCGAGATCATACTGAATCACACCATCGCTGATGATTACATCTCCAAGTACTATTTCTTCCCCTTCCGGAGTGTATGGCGTGACACCGCAGACTCCTACGACAAATGCAAGCTCAACATTGGGGAATGTGGACCGGCACTGCGCGGCAGCCGCGGCCGAGGTCACCTTGCCCATCATCGACAAGTGTACCAGGACAACATTGTGACGCCCAATGATGCCGAGTGTATAGGCATTGGTGTCACCGGGCGCCTTACTAAACAGAGCATCGTAATCATCCCAGTGCTCATCGAAGACGGCGTCCACAGCGTCGGCCTCGAGCGACAGAGCGCAGAAGACAGCCACGTGAATATGTTCAGGTGCAGGTCGTCGTGGCTGCTGGGCTCGATAGTCACCACTGGCCTTTTGAGGTGGTGATCCGAGTTGAGGGGTAACCATGCCTTAATGGCTTTCAAGACACTAAAGGGGCCCGCGGTATCATCACGGGAGTATATCATGAATAATGAAAGGTTCCGCTCTGATGTCTTGGGTGCTGTGTAGAACCATCTGTCGATATAAGCCAGATGAAAATTCAACCGATGAAATTGGGAAGTGGAAAAACTGTTTTTGATTTCAATTGCAGCTGTAGATGTGAGGGGGCGGGTGCAACATGACTCCAGGGCACCTTCCAAATTCCAAGCAGCCAATAGCTCTTGCATTGCAGCAAGGCTTGGGGCACCAATACCTGGATGCCGAAGTTCGGAGGCAGTGCTGACCTTGCCATGTCAGCTCCAGAACAAGGTCAGCCCGCACGCCGCCGATGAAAGAACGGGTTGAGCCTCAAATCACGCCAATTCAAAAGTGATAACACATCTTCATCCCGATACCAACTATACCCAGACACTATCACCCATGAGCGCGTCGAGCCCATTGACTGCAAATAGCAGACAATCCATCACTGTTGGTCTTCGCCTGCTCGTACGCCCAACGGATCCTTTTTCGAACGCAGATGACTGAGTTGTTGAGACTTGAGTCGAGCAGCATGATGTGAGGCTCGAGCTGCGTGATTTGTGGTTTCAGAGGGCAAGAAAGGCCATAGGAGAGAAGCCCCTGGCTTCGGCCTGTCAGAGGGAGCCATCCTGCCGGGTGATGTCCCGGTGATCTGGGTTGATTCTCTCGAGGGTCTGTCAGTTGTTGGGAGTGTGATACCCATGGATCTCCGACAGAGATTTGCTGGTGTCGAACTAGAGAGGAGAAACAGGAAGGCCTGGCCGTTTTTGCGAAGGTCTGCTCATCAAACAAGGAGGGAAATCCTGTAACTGATTGGCCCAATGAGCCCTACCATGGCTGGCATCTTAAGGGAGATGGGAAAAGAAACAGAAAGGGGTACAATCGAGCCAAAAACATGGTACACCGTGAATCTCTACGGCGTACGTTGATATCGGAACTACTTACTGATGTGCGAGCTTATATCGAACTGCTCCGACGCAGAGCAGACGGTGATGTCCAACATTGTACGACGTGAGTTCTTGTACAGCGAACACTCGCTGCGAGTGGGTAGCTCTCGGCCTTGACATTCAAGAAAGTGATTTATTTATTGAGTATCTATCTATCCGACCTTTGCTGTCATGAACAGATGAATTGTTCTGCATCAGTATCCTAAGCATCAGCAACACCAATACAAATCACAACTTATTGCAAAAAGCCCGGGTCTTATGTTCAAGTTTAGTCTATTCTTATGTCATATATCTTGGTACCAGCATATCCACAGTATCAAACAACTATGAAAATGCCACCAGACATGTTCAAAAAGTGCAACATATGCTCATTAAACCTTGGCGCAGATCCCTCCCCCCTCCACCACCACTTTGGGTATATACAATGCTTACGACTCCTTTGCCCAGGGACCCTCTTGAAATTCCATACAAGACATCCCCGCGCGTGGGTAGTCACAATAATAGGCGCGGACCCGGAAAATAAGGACTTTTGGAACACCCGAAACGCCTAGCAAAACTCCTCCAATAAATGTGTGCCCAGTCCGACCGGAACACCAAAATCTTCAAGACATCATCTTCTGCGCGAGAAAGATCATATTGCGTGAAATTAAGAAACAAAGATATCCCCAGCGCCATTTCCAGTGTCGACCAACATGTTCATGAAACTATCATTGTTGTCCACGATGTTGTTTGACACCGGCATCGCCACATTGGCCGTGAGGCCTGCGGTGTTGTTGTTATTCTTCTTTCCGCCTTCGGCAGGAAACTGCAACCACTGGTCAAAATCGATATTCGTGCCAGTTAAGGCGTTCCAATCGAACTCGTCCTGGTGGTTCGCGTTGAAGTCGAGGTCTAGATCCATTGGAGCGGGGGCTCCGGCGTCGCTCGAGTCGCTCGCCGTGGGAGTAGCGTCTTCCTTCTCCGTGGGAGGCGGCGTGTTGCCAGTTGCCAGGCGCATCGGCTCGACAAATGCGGCAGTCTTTGGCTGAGCCCGGTCCATCTCGGGTTGCGTCATGTATGGCAAGTTCTCGGGCATCTCGGGCGGTGGAGTCGCCATCTTTTCCGGTGCCGTAAACTGCGGCGTAGAAAAGGTCTGGTTGCTGGGCTTGTCGAATTCCGTGCTCATCCGCGCATTGTGAGAAGCCTGGATATCAATAGCCGCCTTTCGCAGAGCAGCGTCGAGAAAAGCGACCGCATAATCCGCAGCTGAGTAAATGTCACGAAGTTTCTCCATAACCTTCATGCATTGCCTGAACCCCCGCACTGCCTTGTCACGGGCCTGGATCAGGGGGTTCTTCATCTCAAGAAGATGAATGATCATTGCGGGAAGTATGACCGTAACACCCGTCGTCGGCAAATACCTCTCCAGTCGCAGCTGGTGCATCTCAGCAGCCATGCGCGTGATCTGGGATGCGGCATCTCGGACCTTCATACGGGACATTTCTTGAGCCTGTCGCGATGTCGTAGGGGCGTGCAACGGTGACGCGTGGAGAAACTGGGGCCGGTGAAGAGCCGAGATGGTGGTGTAATACACCATGTGCAGGAGATTTCGTTGCACAGCGATCGTTCGGTAACCGTCCTTGACGTCCATGGGGGTGAGAGCGCGGTACTGGCAGCAGGCGGGCAGTTGCTCGACCCAGGCCATCAGTGAAAGATCGCACTCGGTGACATTCTCCATGTTGTTGATTTGCTTCTTCGGGTGCAGCATCATGGTGCTGTTCGTCGTGTTCTCTGCACGCTCCGAGTCTCTCACGAGCACAGAGTATTGAGCCTTGAGCATCTGGCTGATGCACAGGCACAGCTTGGCCTTGGCCACACACATGGAAGCAAGCTGTTGCTGCATCAAGACGTCCCGGACGAGCGTGCAGTCGTGGTTGATCACTTGTACGTCGTCGGCAAGAGGCCCAATCTCGAAATCCCCTTCCTCCAACATGGGCACATCAAAGTCTTCGTCCTTTATCCTCGTAGGTCTCCGCATGCCCAGGGCGATCAAGCGGTCGCGCATAAAGCAGGACCACCATATTCTCTTCCACAGCTTTTGTTTCCGAGGAGACATGCTTGTGTTGGCAGGGTTACGATGCAAGCCAATGGTATGAGCAAGCGATATGGCTACGCCCATCCAATGCCACGTATCCTTTTGGTCATCCGGCGTCTCATACCAGTAGGTCATGAGCAATAACGATTGGACGAGGACGAGACGATCGCTTTCATAGTCGAAATCGTACAGAAGCTAAAATGGTCAGTTACACCTGCTTTGTGCCAACTTATAAAACATGAGAGCTTACCCTGGTCTTCTGAAAATAGGCCTTGCGAGCAGCTTTCCTGTTGGGGTATCCTGCCTCCTTGAGGATTTTCACATCCACGTAGGCAGTACCGGCAAACATGACAGCATGATACAGGAACAAGCTAATCTGCCCGCAGAGGCCATCCACAGAGTTTATGGCACCCAGAAAATCGTGCAACTCGAGGAGCGGCATGTATGGGTGAACATATTCGACATAGGCCCGGAGGAGAGCGTTCTGAAGAGGGAGGCTTGGGAGAGTGAGTGCTCCCTTCATGTGCAGATAGCTCACATCTTCGCTAGCAACCTTGGACGGCAGAGGGCGTACGAAGGCAGGAAGCTGAGCTGACGCATCTGGATCCTCGAGCGAGCTAAGAAACTGAGCAGTCTTGGCTTGACCAAAGGCAGCCCCGTCCTGGTTGGTGTTGACCAGGTTGGGCCAGATGTTCGGATACCTGGAACCGTTATTGCTAGCCTGCAATTGGGCGAGCATCAATGGGTCTGGTTGTATATTGGCCGACTGTTGATCTGTAGCACGTGAGGTAAGACCCCGTGGTTAGTACAAAGCTTGATCCTAGTGACGGAGTACCTGATAAATTTTCAAGACAGCTCTCACCGTGTCTTGTCTGACATGTGAAAGGAGCGTGGGGCACTTGGGGGACCCTGGGGTCTGGAGAGCTTACAGATGAGGTGCGGAACGTGACCGTCCAAGCCAGCATCCAAAAGGTTAGGTTGGCTGGGCTGGACATTAACCGCATTCGTCGCGTCATCGGCGGTGGTCGTCGCAATAGACACCTCGCTGGGCCGACGCAGATCTGTGGCCGGGCTGATGTTGACGGGGTTGCTTGCGATGTGCTGGGTCTTGTGTGCCTCGGCTTTGTGGTGAGCATGGGTATGAGCGCCCGCCGAGTTGGGGTCGAAGATGTTCTTCCTGCAAGTAGATCAAACCGGGTTAGACGTAAAGTTCGTGGCACCTTCGAAACAGTTGCGGAATTTGGAGTAGAATACAACGAAGAGACGCTTTCCACTCAGAATGACGCAACGACTCTGGTTGGGGGAGACCATGGGATAAAATATGGTATAGTTGTGCCTGTGCAACGGGTTCGTGCACGAGGCGGCCATTCGCATGCGCAGAAGAAAGGTTAAGCAAGGAGAATCAAGGGAATACAGCAGACTCTGCTAATGTAGCCCCCCATGTGCATATGTGATGGTGAGCTTGCAAGACAACTTACTTTCGTCGACGGCTCTCCTGTACCACGCACTCGACGTTATCCCAGCGGCAATTGCCGCACGGCGCCCCTTCGACCACATCGCAGCGAACTTTGCGGGCCCGGCAGGAGACGCAGGCACGAGCGGCTCGTCGTTTCGTGATCTTGGGCGCACCGTTGTGGTCTGATTCCGATGCCGTCCGTTTCTTGGGGTTAGGATTGGCATTATTGGCATTGCCATTGGCACTGCCATTGTCCTCCGGGTTTGTTGCGGGTAGCTTGGTGGCGTCGGCAGCTGTCGTCGTTGATTCGTTGCTCGCCGGCTCGGGCGAGCGGACGTCGGGGTTTTCTTGCGACATTGTGTGTAATGTGTATAAGTGGAATTGCAAACTGAGGCAACAGGCTCCTTGGCCGTCGGATTGCAAGATAACCACAAGCAAGGAGGCGAAAATACGAGAGTGGCCTGTCAATTGGAAGTATATTTTCCACTCTTGACGGATCCAAAAGTTGTCGTCGAAGAAATCGAGAAAGCAATAATATAACTAGCTGGTGAGAGCTATGGCGTCAAGCGTGGAAGTTCACGCTATAAGTCGCTGTTGGCCAACGGCGATGATTCGACCGCTGCTGCTGCTGGAAAATCTGTGCCGTAGTCGAGGACTGTTGAACTTTGACACCCGTACATTAGATTTCTGAATACTGAAAGCGAGCATTGAATTCCGGGGTCGTAGTCGTCGTCGTCAAAAAAGAAGAAAAAAGGATGAAAGGAAACCCGGGCGGACAGTCCGGTAGGCGGGCGGGTGGGGGACTAGGGACTACTAATATATTTCATGGACATGATCACCCACGCGATCAGATCGTGGCTGTCTGCTCATAGACTACACCACACCGTCCCGTCGAACAGACATTTGCCTGGATCCAGGGTGTGTCTGCAGTACCTGACAGGCTGGCTGGCGTCCCATGGGGAGTGTGCGTCTACACTACGTACATGCCTCGTAGTAGCAATGGAATAAGGTAGCAGACTGGCCCTTTTCCCTAGTCGTATTGTGATACTACCACCACTATTCGTACACTACGAAACTGCAATGCGTGTCCCCATATCTTTTTCACATCGCGTGCCCACTTGGTCGCCTTGGCAGCCCCAGGAAAAACAGTTATCAGACAGGGGCTGTTGTGGGTGAGTGAGAGAAGAGAAACGACCGGCCGCATTACTGCTGCAGGACGCACGCCTTGTTGCTTGTTTCTCACATGCTTCGTATTGTGTTGTGCTGAGCTGTGGCCATCTGACTCTGGTTTTTTCTTACGCCCGCATAGGACAGCCACAGCCGATGGAAGCCATGATTACCCTCTGAAAGGATTCCCAGCCGCGATGTTCTGCCAGCTGAGGATACCCGTGATCGAGGACATCGTGGATCCCAAAGCTTGCACTCCACTGTTAGGTAATGCCAGGTCAGCGGCCTCCATTTTGATTTCAAAACTGAATGGGACAAAATTTGAGTGAGCCTGGGAGTAGACGGATCTCTTGCCCTTTCCCGGCTTGTAATGCGGCAACCCCAGGAAAGGTTCAGACGGCTCCGCCTCCAATTGACGAAGCGTCCACTCCACTGGAGGGATTGCGGAGGGGCCAATCAGTGCTGAGGGCTAAGACTGAGCGATGCTTGCGAGTTCAGGCGCTGAATGATAGGGCCACTCGTCAGGTTTGGCGGAGTAGGCAGCGTACTGTGTAGTGTAGAGTCGATGCTCAACAGGGCTAGACGGCTCTCCATACTATTCCGTTACGGTGTAGTATGTGATGCAGCAGGGCTGCTTTTAGAGGTCCCTCACTCTTGTCTTCTGGTTTCGTGACATTAGCGCGCAGAAAGAGAGGGACTGGGTCAGTGACGGGCAGGGAAGCGGCATTGTTCCTCTGCGTGTCGGCTATTTTCCGAAGCCCGAGACACGATTCTGCAATAGGGCGAGTTGAGGGCGAGCTCCAGTGTCTCAATGCAATTGATGTCACTTTGCTATCAGTGGGAGGGTCCGCAGATCGTGTCTGTCCAATCCGAGGCATCCGTTATCGATTGCTGCTTTTTCCGCTCCTTCATTTTTCTGCCGGTTCTCCTGCTGGATTCGACGCATTGGCAATTACTTGCACCTGGCACCTGCAGAGCCAAAACTCCGTTGCTGTTTCTGCTATTCTCCGCTTCTAGGCGAATAGACGAGGTGCCGAGGCATGGTACCTTGGATAGGGGAGACTCGAGAGAAACAGACAAACAAGATTCCACACACTTTCGCGGTGAGAGAGATTGGTTCCGGCGCAGAACCCAAGGTGAGTATGTGAACTATCGTCGTTTTCGGAAACCGTCCGCGGAATCGACCAGGGGGGGTGTTTTTCTTGCAATTAATTTTCATAGTGTACATACCGCCTCTGGTTTCGTGGTCAAGAATAGGGTTCTTAGCAGGAGGCAGTCGCGACTTGTGCCTGAAAGTGTACTTACTCCGTAGCTGCACTAGAAGCCCAAAGACGAATCCATTGTTCCTTCCTTCCTTGCCTCCTCTCCTTCCGCAATTCCGAGACCGTTTCTTGTGAGACAAGCGCGAACGCGAGGCTGGCCCAGCTCGACGCTCGACCCTTGCCCAAGCTGCCCGTTGCGGCGGCGAAAATCGGGTCACGCACACCACAAGAGAGCGGATTAATTGGATCGCTCTGTTCGTGACGGAGGCGTGTCCATTACCTAAATGGCACTATGGAAGCCAGCTTGTATAGACCATGTGGACCTCTGCTCCTATGAGGTGTCAAACATTTGCAATGGCTCGTGACGTTGGATGCACCTACGGCCATGTATGTTTCTTACTGCAAGGTTCCACGGTACAACAAATGCCCGTCGGTGTCAGGTACTATCTATCTATCTCTGCTATCTCTTACGGTACGGAGTGTTTCTCCTCAGTGCATACAGGACGCATCTCTGCGGAGAGATCCGCGTGCAAGTTCAGTCGTCTGCTCAGACATTGATCAATGGACTCGTTCCCTGCAGTGGAATGAATCGGTGAGGAGCCGAATCTGCTTGGTTAGAGACCCGCTGGCAGTCGGACTCGAAGGCGCCGCCCCAGTCAATTTGAGCAAGGAATAATAAGCCAGCCGCAAGGCCGCAAGAACGCATTACCGGTAAGTACCTCCGTATACACTTGATCATGAACGACGTTCAAGTTCAATGCCAACGCAAAATAGGGGGCACTTTGTGACTAGTCAGTACTATTCGATGGTATTCACACGGCACCAGGAATCGGATTCGTCACTATAGCAAGTATGTGTGTTGGTGGTCTAGATAGCCCAGATGATAGACAAGTCATGGACCTCGAAACGGTTGGTCGCTTTGACATTTTACTTTGGAGATCGGCCGTAAATGAAATCGCGAATTGTGTGCAGGATCTAGACCATGGCACCTGGGGGATGGAAGATCAACAGATACGCCCGCCAAGCTGAGCAGTTGCACTTGCGTCCCAGGCTTGAGCAGCAGATCTGATCTTTCTTCCAATCCTCCAGCCTCTATCCACAATCCCGTCAGCCATGTAGAGCCCAGATTCCAGAACCTGGTGTAGGTGGTTGATGTGATCCTTGTCGGTTGGGTAGCTTTTTTTTCTGTTCGTCACGAGTTCTCCCGAAGACGCTATCGTGAAATGATACAATCCCAAGTCCCCTTTTCATTTTCTACTGGCTTTAAACCCCGCCCCCTTTCTCCAACAGTGCCTAGGAAGAGGACGGGGTGTGGGGTCGTCGAGAAGGAAGGGCCTTCTTCACTGCCCCTCCCCCTCATTCCTTACCAGTCAGTGGACGGTGGCATCAATCCCCGATCTGGGGCTCCCGCAATTTTCAGAAGTGGCCGACGAGCTTGGCGTTTCCCAGGGTTCAGGATCAATTGATTCACCTTGGCCCTCTAATCTTCTCGACTTCAAACCACACGATCGGGTCCAGGCCTCCAGGTTTGTGTATCGTCGTCTCTCTTCTTGGCTACATGTGTCATCCACATTGTTTGCAACGATCGTCGCCGTAACACGGATGAAATTGCTGCTGCGCTGCTGGAACCCACCGTTAACTCCCCGCCATCAGGTGTAGCAAGCAATGCTGCTGGGACATATGTACCAACTTGGCCCGTTGCTCCGCTTCCCAAGCACGTCGTTGCAGATCTCCCGGCAGAGCTGCCCAGGACAGAACTAACCTTGCTATGCTTGGGAAGGTGGCATTATTTCCTCTACATACGCACATTCAGCTTCTACTTCCTGTCCAACACATTTTTAATCAATCGGCTCCCTCGCGTCTCCTATCTTCTTTCTTCAGGAACCTCGAGGGCCACCATTGGAAGAGACGCGGGCAATGATCGCCCCGCAGTCTGCAGATACATTGATACACCATCTACGCTACACTACATAACGCGTGCCATCTATGAGCGAACCAATCCTCCCTTCGCTTCATAGGTAATGTAATGAATAGCCTGCATGAGGCGGCATGACCAGGAGCTAGCATGCCCTATCCAAAAGGTGACCCCTTCGTCATGCAGGATACCAAATTCGTCTCAGTAGGGACACCATCAGCCAACCAGGCCGCAGTAATCTTGGGTACCACGACAGATGGTAGGGACGCTACCTGGTAAACGATTGACTAGGATGACTATCAACCGTCGAGATGCTTCCGTGCTTTCCCGATCTACACACTTCAACGTCGAACATTGACAACAGGACAGATGCGGCACTCGGCCATGGTAACTTCGTGAAGTGTGATAACGCATGCGACCCAGCTTGAAACATTGGGTCACGCAGATCATATACGCCATACCTACATTACGGAGTATATCAAATCAACATCTACGGCGGATAAGTATATATCACGAAAATAGGCGCACGTCGTCCTGGAACTCAGTCACGTGTCCATATTCGCCGCGCTCAATTCGTTCCCAACAATGTTGAGTTGCTCCAATGTATCAACAGAGCCTTTCTTCATCTTCTGCGACCTTCCTTCCGGCAGCAGGAAGTATCGGAACCAAAAGACTACGGCGGCTGGCTCATGGGATAATTATAACCCATGCCAGACAATGATCCGCGCCCGCAAGCTTGCTAGTGTTTCGGCATCGCGATCCACCCCCGGAAATGCGTAGCCAATTCACGCCCAGCCAGCCAGTATGACCCGGGAAAGTCCGGGTTGTTATAGCTTTCCTTACTTGATCGAAACCACCACCACTCACGACTTGGCCAACTCAGGACAATGCCATTGCCTAGACGACCAGGTATTACATCACGATGGGAGGCAGCCTACACGAGCAATGAGTCACCGATACTCACGATGGCTGTCGTCTAGATTACCGGCAGTTGCGGTCAGTCCAGGTCGAGAATACATTCATCACATTACTTCTTCTTATGTGAGTGTTTGGTCTTACCGCCGGCGCCTCCTTTGTACTATTTAAGATCAACGCTACTTTGACCTGGCTTGGTCTAAAACGATGCTGGCAACTACGGTTAGCAGACTCCATTGGTGACAATGCACTGCCAAAACTGCCTGGACCAATTCCCGTCTGATGACTGCCATCCATTGAGATTCCGTGCCAGTCCGTTACCGACTAAAATGTTCCCGCTCATCACAATTTCCCCTTTCGCTCCCCCGCATATACAGAGTACGCACACCGGACCCGGGTTTCCTGGGGAAATAACTTGGCACCACTCACTTTTCGTCATTCCTAGGTAAGCTTTCTCCCACACGCTGCAGGCCGCATCCCGGGATCCACTTCGCCGCCATTTAGAGGACGCACCGGCATGCGCCCCTCTTTGGCCCGTGTTGGCATCGGACCAAAGGGCACATTGTTCTAGCCGAACCCAAGCCCCGGGGGAGGCGACGACGGACCGCCGACCTATTTGTATCGCTCGGTTGTTTTGGGATGGTGATCTTGTTGTATTTCGATGACTTGTTGTGGCCGTTGCTTGTATACAAGCGACGCTTGTCTGTAAAGATGTTAGTTGTAAATCTCTCGACGATAACTGCGACTGATGGCAGGAGGATGTCAACTGGGTAAGGTCTGATGTCGATTTGGAATACTCAGAGTACTTGAACCGGTGTGAGTATAATACAGCGTCTATATCGAAGGGTTGGTGGGAGTCACTTACTGCTTCCCAGGATCTTTTATTCCTCCTTTTTCTTTCTTGGCACTTCTGGACAGGTATCCAATGTCCTTATCTGACTTCTTTGCGGTCGCGGTTTTCTGTAGTATTGTTCTGCCGAATGATCAGGCGGATTAGTCGTATCAGGCCTATGCAAATGTTGTAAATATTCAGAGCCAGTAAGGAAGTGCAGGCAGGGCGGTCCGGCCCATGTTCAACAATTCATCGCAGGGCACACGGTAGACAAACGTAATTTAAACCGCGGGCCACCTCGAATGGGTGTCATTTAAAAGTCAGGCCACGGGGAGGAACTGTATAAGTTCTCTTATAGTCATAAGAATATCATGGCTTGATTCATTCCACCAGGGGAAGAACAATATAAAGGGATAAAATGCTCCTTTTTGTAGTAATTTGCGTGGGTTATACTCGAGTTCTGAGTATAGATTTTGCAAAGTGAACTTCAAGGGCATAACTTTGTGTCTGTATTTCGTGATGAGACTCTTATATAGTGTCTATTGATTTGGTGCGTATCGGTCCTTATACCTAATCGTCTCTGCCGGACCTGGTAAGAAACGCTCTGCTGATATTTATGTTGTTGAAAGAGTTGCATCGTAAATGGACGAAGCCATGGGAATGTTTTTCTTTCCACCAAGAAAATACCTAAGCAGCGGTGACGATAGTGATCACATGATATACTGCTAGCCACGTGACAACGAGCGACAAGGGAGCTGAATATTTCACAACGCCGACTTCTCGGCGCCGTGGTTCTTGACGTACTTGTCGAACCAGGCGAGCATCTCGTGGACGACGTGCTCGTTGGACTCCTGCGCTGTATACGCGTGGGGCTCGTGCGGGAGGACGACGAGGCGCGCGACGCCGCCGTTGCCGCGCACCGCCGAGTACAGCATCTCGGACTGGAACAATTTCGTCCCCGGGTTGGCGTCGTCGGCGCCGTGCATCAGGAGCAGCGGCGCCTTGATCTTGTCGGCCGCCAGGAACGGCGACGCCGCCACGTACACGCCGGGCGCCTCCCACACGCTGCGCCGCTCGCTCTGGAAGCCGAACGGCGTGAACGTCTTGTTGTAGGACCCCGAGGTGGCGGCGGCGGCGCGGAACAAGGTCGAGTGCGCCAGCAGGTTGACGGCCATGAGCGCGCCGTGGCTGTGGCCCGTCACGCCGATGCGGTCCGGGTCCGCGACGCCGAGGCGCACGGCCTCGCCGACGGCGGCCCGCGCGTTGGCCACGAGCTGCTCGAGGTACGTGTCGTAGGCCCGCTGGGGGTCGCCGATGATGGGGAACGAGACCTTGTCGATGATGGCGTACCCTGCGAGCAGCAGGTACGTGTGCTTGACCAGGCTGGTGAACTGCGCCTGCGGCCCCGTGGTCTGGCCCGCCGTCGACGCCTCGGCAAAGTCCCGCGGGTAGGCGTACAGGACGGTGGGCAGCGGCGCGTCGACGCCCTCCCGCCAGCCCGGGGGCGTGAGGAGCTGGAACGACAGCTCGAGGCCGTCCTCGCGCTTGTACCGGACGAGCCGCTTCTTGATCTGGCGGACGGCCGGCGTCGGGTCGGGAAAGTGGGTGACGGGGATGATCTCCGAGTCCCAGACCGCCTCGCGCTCCGGGGCGGCGGCGATCTTGGTCGAGAGCGTCCGGCGGAACACGTTGGGCGGGTCTTCGGGAGACTGTCGCCGAGTCAGGAATACGTTGGTGTCCGACTTGTCGAAAGCAACAAAGTACTCGTAGCAATCCTTGGAGCTGCGGAAGAGACGTTCAGACTCGAGCGTCTTCAGGTTGAGCCGATCCAAGAAAGGACGGTCGCCGTCAGGTGAGGCCCCGTCTCCTGAAAGGAAGATGGAATCTCCATCCTGGCGCATGACCGAGGCTCCATTGGGTAGCCGTTTGTAGACCGGCGTGCCCGGGTGGTCATACTTTTCCTGCGTCGAAAAGTCCCAGAGTAGCTTGCGGTTCTCCGGGTCTTCAATGTCGAAGATGTAGCTGCGGCGCCAGTTTGTGTTGTTATCAAACTCGGTCAGTATCGCCAAGTCTGTGCGCTCGCCCCAGCGAATATGCTCGAAGCGGTGTTGAGTGCGGGTGATCTCTCGCGGGGCCGCGTCAAAGGGGGCCTCCAAAAGCATGACCTTGTCGCGAGCTGGTACGCTGACGGCCCAATCACCTCCATCCAGCGCCTCTGCCCAGAGAAGGGTGGCTGGCGCATTGTATCTCCAGTACACGCGGCGAGGGCCGGTCGGGGCGCCCCTGATGGGAACGCGATCGGCCAGCGGAAGAGAAGCAATGGTGTTCTTGGAAATCTCTCCGCCGTGCAGGTTTGACCATGTCTCGATCTTGCGAGGGAAACGTGCACACGTCGTCACATAAGAGTAGGGCTTTTGGATTGTCTGAACAAGGAGATGATTCCCATCTGGCGACGGATCGAGCGCCTGGTAATTGGCGACTTCGCCCAAGGGCTTCACTTCCAGGGTAGCTGCATCGATCAAAGCCAGCTGAGAGGCTGCATAGTAGTCGAAGAGATCTTCGTCATGCGAATTCTTGAGGGTATCGCGAGTTTCGTAAGTGCTGCTTTTTCCTTTTTTGCCAGTGGTCTCCTGGATGTCGGGTCCCAAGAGAGAGATGGGCTTTGTGGGTGGTGCGCCGAGGTTCTCCGGGACCAACTTGGCAAGCAGCGTCTTCTGGTCTGGCATCCACTGCAAAGGGTCGCCGCCGAACATGTGCAGCGTGTCGCCGAGCATGGGGTTCAAGCGGGCGTCCTGAACTTTCCTGACCGCCCCGGTCTGCCCATCACCGACCCAGATCTCGACGGCAACGTCAGACACGTTAGAAAAGGCAAAGTACTGGCCGTCCGCGCTCCAGATGGGCTCGCGCAGGCGGGCGTTCTCAAAGGGCAGCTCGATGCGCGTCGACTTGCTGCTGGGAATCTGCACCAGATCGTAGCGGCTGGCGCTAGGAGCGAAGCCGCTGCCGCGAACATTGTCACGCCTGCTGTGGTTGTGAGGCTCGACGCGGACGCCAGCCAGGCGCAGGAACGGAGCGGCCAGGCGCTCGATAGGCGGGCGCTTCTCATATTCCACCACGAGCATGCGGTCGCCTGACGGACTCAGGAACGGAACGGGAGCCGATGGGGCGCGCATAACGTCCAAGATTTCCTTGGGCGGCTGGGCGTAGCCCGAAGCAGGATTGCCATTGGACGACATGTTCAAGAAGGAACGAGAGTAGACAATTGACTACCTTTGTAAAAGAAGGCAATATGTTTTGAGCCGACGACGTTGGTAGGTGTCGAAGGCTGAGTGAGTATAATATTTTTGGTTGAGGTAAGAGTTATGGAGCAGGGGTTTAGCGCAGTTGCTGCAGTGAGTTTTTACCGGAAAGGGCGAGCCAAGACAAGCATCCTATTGCAGAATTTCTTTTATACCTGCAAGGATTTCGACGCTGCGCCTCTTCTATACAGCACTTGGAAACACGATCCTGATTTTTGATTGGCTGCCCTGGTAAAGATGCCAAGCGAGGTGGCTGCCTGCTTATCACATCTATTCAGAAGGGCACCAATTGCGTGATGCATCGCTCAGACCCCGCACTACAATTGTCCTCTATAGAAAGCGACTTACATGCTTATAGATAAACATATACGGCGGTTTATTATTTAGTGGCCATGTCGGAGCTCGTTGTAGACAAACATATTGATTGGACTCTGCAACGTGGCAGTCAATATAATAGCAGGAGTTCTAGCTCGAAATGGGCCATCACAATAGACGACGTCGATGAGTAGGACTAATATATGAAGGGTTGTTTACAGCTTGGACTGCAGCCCAAAATATGCAAGACTGTTCTTCGCCGGTCTCAGAGGTAGAGTGTTTGAACTGTGATATTCTTCTTCAGCGTTCCTAGCTGTTTCGGTGTGCACTCTGTCACCATGGAAAGTTGAAGCGGAGATTAAAAAAAAAAAAAGGGGGGCAGCATTGGATAGTATAATGCTAGCATTTACTGGATGCTTGGATTATATCCTTCGAGCAGCTGGACGCTACTCTGCCTCATGGGGTCTTGACCAAGGTGAACGAACTTCGGGGAGAAACGAGAGTATTGTTGGAGTTTGAATGTTGGTGGGAAGGTCTCAGCCTCCTTATTATCTTCTGTCAATACAGCGATGCGGGAAGACTGGTTGCCGGAACTCAAAGAACGTACATTGATGCGGGATGGGTCGTTTGCCCACGCCTTTTGGTACTACTGGTGTTTATTGAACTGCATACAAATTCGTTCAATTGCATCCGAAAGTCCTAAGCATATCAGCATTTCCATCGAACCAACGTGGACGTAGGATCAGATTGCCTCCTCGATGAGACCTATCTGGATGCGAGTCTTGGCCAATTCTGGTGCCTTGAATGACGGTACATCGGGCACGATGACAGCGTTCCAGTCACCAAGGACCAAACAATCCTCCTCCTGCTGCTGATCCTGGTCAGTCAGGGGCAAGATCATAGCCCAATCCTCGAAGGAGTCTCGGATGACCTCATATCGTCGATGCAGGTATCGGCCACGTCGCGAGTCGTGAGGCACGGCTCGGCTCGAAAGTAGGGGAATCTAGCTAAGTCTAGCATTGGATTTCATTTGAACAACCTACAGTATAAAGTCTTAATGTGAATAATGAGAGACAAGGATGGACTCCAGACAACACCGTGCTCTCGACGAATATTTATGAGAAAATTTGACGGTAAGGGCAATGGGTATGAGTGAAGAGTTGAGTCATTCATGAGTAGATGAATCATGACAACATGGGCTTTGGAACAAGCTTGTTCTTTGCACACATTTTCTATGACAGCGTTTATCAAGCATATTGGAATCAAACAGCAAATGGATGCGAATTTCCAGGCCATGACACTATCTACACTGCCTTTTCTCCAAGTGTCTCATCCGTCGTTCTCTCGCCCTTTAGATACACTGCCTTTTGCATAGTCTTCAACTTCATGTCCGTATTAACCGTTAGAAACGTGGCTGCTGTCGCTACGGCACCGAAAGCAATTGCAATCAAGTACACAAGCGAAAATGCATCGACGTAGGCAAGCTTTGTGGCCATTGCTGCGGCAGCTTGCAACGCTGGGGTTGCACCCTGAACAGCCTTGTACGCAGCTGCCGTATTCGTGGTTCCGGCTTTCACAAGCGCCTGGAGCAATACGTCCGAGTACTGGACCCCCGACTCCGCTATAGCATCGACCATCTTATCCGGTATGATCTGGGAGAACTTGCTCGACAAAATGGCAGAATAGATGGCCGTCGCGATGGCGCCGCCGAGGAGGCGGAACGTGCCGGCGAGGCCCACGGCGATGCCAATGTCGTTCTGATCGTCGAGGGTGAGCGACAGCATGGTGAAGGAGACTAGCTGCGGAGGCGTGACCATGGCGGCGCCCAGGACGATGGTGACGATGGCCTGGGCCTTGTCCGCGACGCCGACCGAGGCGAGCGAGCCGATGAGGGCCGTCTGCGCGACCATGAAGAATACGAGCTGCCATTTTTCTCGGTGGACGCGCGAGCTGATGAACGCGACGATTAAACCGCCAACTGATTTATCAAATTAGCCGGTAAGATTCTAGTAGTATACATTGATGCAATGTCAAACTTACGAAATGTACCGCAAGAAAAGATCATGGCGTAGACACCTTGTAAGATTGGCGTATCGGAGCCGACGAAAAAGAGCTGCGACTCTCGAGGCCAGAGCACGTTCATCGAGTAGTACAGCATGCCCCCGACAAAACAGACAACCATGATCATGTCAAATCTACCAAGCAAATCAGTATACGTCGCATAAAATGATTGGGACGTCATGATCATACTCTCTAATCTTCTTGAACATTTTCGGCGGTAGAAGCGGATATTTGAGGTTCGCGTATGCTTCCCAGAAACTCAAGACCACTGCACATACAACGCCAATGACTATCGGTGTAAGCACGGCAGCACTCGTCCAGGCATACGATCGCCCGCCCCAGTTAACTCCTGTAATCGGGGTTAGCTACCAGTATGAGGCTGACGGAGGACATGGACCAACCGAGAAGAAATAGTACGTTGGCCACGACAAAAAGCAGCAGTCCGACATAGTCCAGTTCCATGAGGAGTTGGAATCGAGTCTTGCCGTCTTGCCTATGTTTTATATCAAACGTGGGCGGATGATAGAATGTCACGAGCATTAGGAAACCAACTACGTCGGTTAGCAAAAAGGCCAAAAAATACAAATGAACGTGGATTCTTACAAACGTGCCATGAAAACATATACCAGTATGCGCCTCTCCACCCGATTCCTTGGTAGGCTATGAATGCGTAAGAGATGACTGGGCTGGAGAACGCCAATGCTAAAGATATGTCCAGAGATCCTATGCAGATAAAGTCTTAGTACTCACTGCCAGAATACAGCAGGGATCGGACTGTACTCACCCACGCCAATGATCCGGTGCTTATTCGGCAGCATCTCTTGTATGATGGCGTAGCACATCTCCTGGAACCCGGACCCGATACCAAACAGGACGCCGCTCGCAATCATCATGTTGATGCTCGTGGCGTTGGCCCCGACGAGACAGCCGACGATGGACACGGCGGCGCCGAACATCATAAAGTACCGGCGCCCGAAGATGTCCGACAGCCGGCCGCCGACGGAGACGACGACGGCCGCCCCCAACGTCCACGACACCGTGATCCACGTGTAGCTCGGGTCGGGCCCGAGGTCGGCGTTGATGTAGCCCAGCGTGGTCGAGGGGATCAGCAGCGTCATGATGTAGGCGTTGATCTGCGTGGCGATGGCGACGCAGGCGAGGATCGTCTGCCGCGTCAGCTTGTGCTCCGCGTCATCACCGCCCCGGATGAGTCCCGGGGCCGGCGAGGCCGTCGGGCCGGCGTGCTCGACGTGTTGGGAGAGCTCTCCGGTCTCTAGGGCTTTCTTGTCGAAGTCTAGGGGCACCTCGTTGACGGGCACCACGGGCAGCGCTGGGATCGGTTGGGTGAGCATCTTCGGCCACGGTTAGCGCTTCTTATGGGCGAGGCGATGTCTTTGTGAATAAACGGAATTTCTTTCAATGATGAAGATGCTTCCTGAATGAGCACTTGATATCTAGAGGGGTTTAGACATGATAGTTGGAAAGGGAAAGAAACTCAAAGGTCATCTTGAAGCATGCGGATCGTGCAGGCTTACCGAAGACTGCATATCTATGTAGTACGATACAAGTCTTATGGCCATATCGGGAGGGCGGACCTGATCATTGAGGCAAATGGTATCTCATTGGTCGTATAGTCGTATATTTCCCCCAAGGCCATTTCCACTTCCCCGCATGAACCCCAGATCTTGGCCACATTGTATACTCACGCGGTGATAAGCAAACTGAAAACGGTATCCACTGCGGAAAAAGTCTCCTCATCTTGGGTTACCTGTAGTCTGGTTATGAATTGCATTGGTAGGTGTCACAAATGGCTGTCTTCAAGCAACAATCAAGTTGAGTTCAATATCATCTCGACTGAGCGCTGATTTGCTTTCATATCTGAATGAAAATAATTGTGTCGAGATGAACTACTGTGATGCTGCAACATTCATTTCGGTAACTGTGTTGAGTCGCTAAAGGTTTTCCGGTACGTTGGGTAGTACAGAGATCGCGAATGATCTCGCGTCAGTACCGCTCCTTTGGCATCCAATCGCAATAGTTCCTTGATTCCTGAGTGGACTTTATCCCGCTTCACATTGCAGATTATTGCCAATATGACGTGAATCCATGCAAGACTGGAGATATGTCAAAGCAAATGCAGTCTCTGACTGTAGTACTGTAGCAGTTCATGTCCGTGGATTTCACGAATAGAACCTTCGGAGACATCGGATGAGAGAGCTTCGGCTGAGATTAAATGACAAACCAAGCAGACAGAATTATTTTGACAGAATTATTTTAAAGATCAAGTTTCAAGGAAGGAATGAATTGCATATCTTGGAATCATTTATATTGGGTATCTGAAATTATTTGTTCTTTGTGCAAGCAGAACCACCGCGGTCATGGATCGCATCTGCACGTAGCCGCCAATGCTCGGAGTATTCCGAACCTGTTGTTTTTACGGTGCCATGTCGAAGACGTACTCCAATTGACCTCGCTCACAGCAGGCACGTTATTGGACTTCCCGTGCGGATCTTGTGACGTGACCCGGAGTGCTCTGCTGCTCGTATTGACCGCAGGATCGACTCTGACAGTGCAGGCACTTGCTCACGATGCTTTCGTCCATATGTCCAGCATCATGTCAAATGCCTGAAGTCGATCTGTAGGTCGGCGTATCTCTATGCTGGGACAATGTCGCCCCAGTTCACGAGATCTCCTCGTCATCCATCTCAGCATCACGAGCCTCCTTTGTCGGCTTCTCCTCGGCGGCGTCTATGCATAAATCACAATCAGTACTCTGTTCACAGCAGACAGACCGCCTCCAGGGCAGTTTCGCTCGGCTCACCCTTCATCTCGACCTCGCCATCGGCCTCCATCTTGCGCTTGAGCGCATAGCCCAGCTTGCGGTCGACCTTCTTCTGCTTCTTGGCGCTCAGCTTGCGGCGGGGGCCGCTCGTAGGCAGGAGACCGCCGCCGGCACCGCGCTTCTGGTCGGCCTTGTGGTCCTTGTCCTTGCTGATCTTGGCCGCCTTCTGGGTCTGCTTGCGCGCGGTGGCGCGGCGGGCGGCGAGCCGGTTCAGGGACGGGCCGTTGGGGTTCTTGACGGAAGGCATGTCGAGGAGTTGTGGTTGGAAGAGGACGACGTCGACAGGTGGCAGTTACGAGGGGAGAGCGACAGGCCACACGAGGAAAAGTGAAAAGGTGAAGAGTCCGTGATGCACCCCAGAATTTCCCGACTTCTGAGAATTGTTATCGATAAAAATTCTAGCGGGGCACTTGGATCTGTCCAGGGTCCAGAACTGATTGTGGGGCGGACATGAATTGCGGGGCCTGTCCTATACTCCTACTCAATTCACCGAATTATGATACCTCGTCATCTTTCACTTTTCTTTGTTTGAAAATGAGAATGATACTTTCAATTATATGACCGTGATCAAACCTTTTTCTTTCGTCTTCTTCGGTTTTTTTTTTATTGACGTGGATACTTCGTCAGCTGGCACATCATCGTATCAACAGCTCAGGCAACTTACAGCAGCAAAAGAACGACCGGGGAAGGGGGGTAATACATGATACAAATTGATTTCGATAGCACACAATTACTAACTTCTCTCTTCTGCTTGCTTCGCACCGAGGAACCTAGGGTCGAGGCCTCATGGGACAATCTCCCCAATCCTTCACGTCCTGCCATCCAGGGAAAAAGGGCTGCTGCTCCAGCGTCCCGACCTCCCAGCCCTCCTCGACGAGCCCGTCCTCCTCCTGCTTGCGCGCCCAGCGCCCGAGGTGCTCCGCCGCGATATCAAGCACGTGCTTCTCCATCTTGTAGTCGATGAGCCTCCTGTCGCCCTGCGTGACGACCCGGTGCAGCAGCGCCGGCACGTACGGCTCGGCGGCCAGGTCCGCCAGCGGCGTGAAGACGGCCTTGAAGTTGAACACGACAGCGCCCGAGAGCGGCAGCCGCCGCAGCGTCTGCCAGTCGCACCGCAGCTGCAGGTCCTCGATCCGGCACGCCGAAGGGTCGTGGTCGAACCGGCTGCGCGGCACGTCCTCGGGGCAGAAGAAGGCCTCCCAGTCCTCGATGCCCCAGGAGCCGCGCTGGATGGGCGCGTCGCAGGCCTGTTTCGTCATGTAGCTGTTTGCCGCGGAACATCGGTCAGTCTATCCCTTGAACATAGATCTATTCCAGGAGTCGGGACAACTCACCGATCAACTGAAAATGCCATCTTCTCCCACAAGGGTACATTATCGTGAATCCTTCTCAAAACTTTGTTCTTGTGCGAGCCGACGTTCCAGCCCACGGAGCTGCAGACGACGGCCGCCCGGAGGTAGTAATTCCCGTCGTCCTGACTCCGCAGCATGACGGCAAAGTCCTCGGGCACGTTGCGAAAGAGCACCTCGAGGGGCCTCATCGAGTCGACGACGGTCGCCGTCCCCAGCAGCCGGTTGCGAAAGACGCGATTACCGTCCTCGAGCTGGAAGTAGTGCGGGTAGCGGACCGTCAGGAACTGCAGCACCATCTCCATGAGCTCGCGGGCCGCCAGCTCGGAGCCCGGCGCCTCGAACATGACGCGCTCGCCGTGTTCCTGCCACAGCTCCATGCGCTGCTCCATGCGCCGGAAGTAGTTCTGCTCCAGCTCGATCCAGTAGTCTGGCTCCATCTTCATGACGGCTAATGACCACCGTTAGCTCAGTTTGATTTCCGAGAGATATCTATGGGAGGACACACCCATGGTCTGGTGGTAATTCCACCTGAATGGCCGAAACGGTCTGAATGTGGCCTTGTTAATGTCAAACGAGGGCGCTGGTTGCGGATGTGGTACGCCGCTCAGGACAGAGTAGTCCGGGAAACGACCCAGAGCCCGTATCTCCTGCGTCAGGATACTAGTGGAGGTAAAGAGACCATTTTGATCCAATCGCTGTGCCTGTGCCGTGGGGATCTGGCTCTTTCTGAGTGTCTCGAGAGGTATGGTCAAGTCGGTTGTCCCGAGCTTCGACACTGGCAATAGCTTCGCCAGCGCCGCTCGCCTCGACGGCGGGAAAACATTCAGTGGATTGTTCCGATCTATCTTTTCATCTCTGCCATGATGTCCTAGGTTGACTGCTTTTGTTGACGATGTCGGGACGAACCGTCTCAAGGTCAGCACCGCCAACACTACAAAGCCGAGAATGAAGAGCCCTAGTATAGGGCCAGAGGCGATTCTCTGAGACCAAATTCGGACAATATCAGCCATGATGTAAGTCACCACGGTGGCCTTGCCAGTATTCCTGATGCTTTTCGGTTTCTCACACCGAGTACGACTTCGGCCTCATATATGATGCTCTTATCAGACTCGACCGTTGGCGTCTGCATATCAGGTGTCCCCATACCAGATGCACCTCCAACGTCTCGCCTTATCCGAGCCGTATCAGCAGCCAGTAGCATCGAGCTTGATTCCCCGGGCTGGAATGCTGCGTCACCGTGGCTGGCAGCACAAGCAGGCCATAGATCATGCTCATGCTCAGAGGGCTGCGGTTACCTGATTGGGGTATAGTTCCCCCCTTCCCCATGGGGCGGGGTATGTGATAACGTTGACCTGAGCGGCGACGGTGCCAATCATGCGCGGTTCTGGGACGCTAGAACCGTATACTCTGCATGTCTTCTGCAATGCAGTGTCTCACTATATCTCGAATGGTATTCGTGGCCGGCGATACCATGACATCTGAGTGAATGAACAGCTCGAGCGCATCTTTTCAAAATCTCCTGATCCGGCAATAGCAGGTTGCATTGTGCTCAAGAGCAGTTACCCTTTTGTCTCCGGTCTGCAACGAACTTGACGTCGTTGACAATTCACAAGTCCAGGATCTGGTAAATTATGCCGAACGAGGGTATTCTCTTGGTATTCGCTCTGATGCGCTCTAATAAACATGAATCTTCGTGACGTCGTGATCTCAAATGCCCCGTTCACTCCCCCGTGAACAATTCATCCGCAACAAACAGTAGGCTCTTCGATTCCAGCCGCGCCGTCCCTCGACTCGTCCAGGCCGACGACGACCTTGAGCACCATCCAGTCGCAGACAAACTTGCCGATGCCGGATCCGATGATGATGGAGATGATGATGTAGCCGTTGAAGTACATGGCGAGCAGCATGACAATGTAGGCCAGGCCAAAGGTGACGGCGTGAATGACGGAGCGGATGAGCTGCTGCAGCGGCGTCGCGCGGAAGGTGATGGTCCGGGGCCCCGGCTTGGCCGCCTCGACCTCGTCGTCGTCGGGCGGCGGCGCGCAGCACGACACGGGCTCCGGGGCCTCCTTCTTGGCGGCGGCCCTGGATTCCTGGGCGGCCACGTGCCTCTGGAACTGACGCAGGATGAGGGCGTCGTATTCCTTGCCGAGCCGGCGCAGGAACTCCAGCACCACGACCATCAGAATCACGCCGATGCAGGTCGCGGCGAACATGCCGTTGTTGGTGATGTGCCATGAGGTGGAGAGGAAGCAGGCGTCGATTGTGTACCAGTTCCATATCATCTGAGGACGTATATCAGTAAACCTGGCCCATATGAAAACTCGATGCTTGTCAACTTACGGAAATTTGGCAGTCGCCACTGCTCATATCACCGCTGCTCATATCCATCTTGAATTTGGTTGTTCGCACAAAGCTGGGCAATTTGACGATTCTGGTGCCCTGGAGCCTAGCTGCACTGAAGTCGGGACTGCTCTGTATTTGAGAAGTTGCGTGCTTGGCTTTTCTTCAGAATGTGTGTTGAGAAGAAGCTGTTGAAGATCTGCAACTCGCGACCACTTCTCAATTCTTTGCCGACTTTTGCTTTCCAGGTATGCTGTTCCTTGCAGCTAGCTTTTGTGGTTCGCCGTTGCCTGTCCAGAATTGAAATTGACGGAGTCGCCAAGAGGAAAGAGAGCAGAATAGAGCAGAATCAAGGTCTTGGTATCAAATAGTGTGAATGAGCTATTGTCTCGGACTGACAATTCACGCAATAAGACAAACACCAGTTCAATTTCCTCGCGGTGGGTGTCGTTCCCCTCTTATCAGGAGTCAATTGACGTTGCCCAGGATCAGTCCCCTCAAAGGTGGAAACAACCCGATCGCGTAACCGTTCGGCGGAGATGCTAGAAGGGCGGGGGCTCTCAGCGGCTTTTCCTAGTGGCGATCCAGCAGCAAATCCAGCCTCGTAAACTTCGTAAACAGGAGAATGTTAGTGGACTTTGTTCGAGTTCCGGCGCGGCGGCGACATTTCAATGTTTTCTGCACGATCCTGGCCCCCGGCCTCAATGGAAACATGCCCCAGGATCACCGAGGATTAGAGCCCGTGAGCTGCGTCTGATGCTCACGTTAGCGGCCTCACAAGGTGACAGCGGCAGCGATTCAGCGGTTGATGGGAATCTTGCTCGCCAAGCTTCAGCGTGCTGGCCCCTGTATTTCCTTGGCCCGGCCCCGTTTGAGAACGATTGAGCACGTTTTCCGACTGGGTCCCGTCCCCGCCGACCCGCACGCAAACGCTTGGCGAGCAAGTTTCCATCTGTTCGCAGCGCATCTTTCACGGCATCTTGGGGCATCTGGGGGCATCTTGGAGCTTCTCGCTGCGGCGCCGGCGGCTCCAGGCCACCTAATCTGGGTTCCGATCCAGGATGGCTGGCCGCTGGAGCATGGTTGCGTTGCGTTGCGTTTGCGGGTAAATGGTGAGCCTCCACTGTTGCCTCGTTCGGTCTACGTGGTACTCAATCGTAATACCGCGTACAGCAGTGGAGGAGCCAGAGAGCATGTTTCCCAAATCTGCGGGCTCTGATTCAAACATTGCCGTTCTTATATCGAGCGATCGCCGTTCTCTTCCTGCCGCTGACCAGAGCTCTGATGGAACCAATCGGCCTTTTCTAGTCCCATCCCACACTCTCGGGTCCGCGAAGATTCTTCGAACTCTCCTCGAACGTCGCTGAACCTTCTCCCCATCCTTCCAGCCGCTCTAAATACTGTCATCAGGCTGGCCCAGATGGCGGCCTTTGAGGAGCGCGTCGTCGCTCGACACATTCAGAACTATTCTGATGCCTCGAGTCTCGAGCCGCATTGGGGTTACGTGGATCGCGTCCTCCCATGTACCAGCGATGCTGGCTCGTGTGCTTACCTGGATCTGGTATACGGGAGCCATGACCGCGGCATGCTCTACGCTGGCATCTTGTGGTGCACCATTGGCGGCATCCTGTTCTCGTGGGCCATAGCAAGGAAGTTGTGGCCTGCCACCCGGGCCGATGAGGTGGTTGATCTCGACGACGAGAAGGCATTGACACACCCTGGTCCCATCTCGCGGATACGAAGGACCATTAGCACTGGCGTACGGTCATATCTGTTGCCCGACTCACTGCGCGCCGTCTTTGGCAGAACTACCCGACTCCAGGTAGTCATTCTCGTCGCCCTTGCCAGCTACTTGTTGATCTGGAGCTTTGTCGGAATCAACTACCAAACCTGGATCACTCCCGTCAAGAGCAGCCCAGGCCTTTACAATACGCGCTCCAGCTTGGGTCCATTCGTGGATCGAATCGGTATTCTGGCCTATGCTCTCACGCCACTTTCTATCCTGCTCGCCAGCAGAGAGTCTCTCTTGTCTCTTCTGACGGGCGTTCCCTACCAGAGCTTCAACTTCCTTCACAGGTGGCTCGGCTACATCATCGTCATACAAGGAGTTGTCCACACCATTGGCTGGACTGTCATCGAGTGTCACTACTACCAGCCTCAGCCGACTACAGCGATTGAATGGATCACACAGACCTACATGATTTGGGGTATTGTGGCCATGATCCTCCTGCTCTTGCTGTTTGTTCTCAGCACACCCTGGGCTATCCGATTGACTGGCTACGAGTTCTTCCGCAAGGCTCATTATGTCCTGGCCATGATCTACATTGGAGCTTGCTGGGGTCACTGGGAGCAGCTCAAGTGCTTCCTGCTTCCCTCCCTTTTGCTCTGGTTCGTCGACCGGGGTGCCCGACTGTTTCGAACTGCCTTGATTCATTATCAATTTCTGCCAGATGGATCGATGGGATTCCGGGCTGCGCAAGCAACTCTGACTCACTTTCCGGACGCAGAGAACGGCGATATCGTGCGCATGGACTTGGCACACAACCACGAGGCCTGGAATATTGGCCAACACTTTTATCTCTGCTTCAGTGAGAGCAGTATCTGGCAGTCGCATCCATTTACTCCCCTCAACCTACCCGTCGTCAAGGACGGCGTTGTCAACCACTCATACATCATGCGAGCCAAGAAGGGCGAGACAAAGAAGATAACGGATCTGACCCTGAAGAAGCTCTCGGAAAAGGCGCAAGCAAGTACGCCCCTGATCCTGACTGGGCCATATGGGGAGTCGATTGCACAGACGCTGACACCTGATGTCAACGTGCTCTGCGTCGCCGGCGGTACAGGAATCACCTACGTTCTCCCTGTGTTACTACGCCTCATCCAGGACCCGACAGCAAGAGATCGCAAGATTGAGCTCATCTGGGCAGTCAGAAGAAAGGAGGACATTCAATGGGTCAAGCAGGAATTGGATACCATTCGGAAAGCCAGCAAGTCACACCGGGTCAAAGTGCACATTTATGTGACTCGAGAGCACAGCCCCACACCATCGATTCACGAAGGGAAGATTGCAAACAACAAAGGCACTGTCAAGGAAATCGGCTCCGACTCGTCATCTGCGACCTCGTCTCGCAGCGAGTCGTCTTGGGCTGTTCAAAGAATCGGCGATGAGAACCACCACAACACTCATCCAAACCTCAAGGAAAAGGTTGGCGACTTTGTCGATAACACTGTTCGTGGTCGGACCACTGTATATGCAAGTGGCCCGGGAGGCATGATCAGCGACTTGAGAGCAATCGTTGCCAGCTGCAACTCGGCAGGAAAAGTTTGGCGAGGCAACGAGCGACATGACGTGGAACTTGTCTGCGACGATAGACTAGAGTGGTAGAAGACTGCCACGTAACGACTTGAACGAAATGAATATACCCACCACATTGAGTACTTTGCACAAATCTGACCTGAACCTATGAACTGTGACAGACAATTGCGGTGCTTTGAATGAGATATCGAGAGGGCTCACCACGATTTACACGAAGTTTGCCGCGGACACTTGACTAGATCTCGACCCAACTGTAACTCTATCTACATCGTTCGGCTCCTGTCCCGATTCAATCTTCTCCTCGGACCGCGGATCCACCCCCGGATCCAGCCTGGCGTACCTCTCAACCACATGCGCGAGCCTTCTCATCTCGGCCGGAACCCGCAGACACTGCCCGTGATCCCTGTCGTGCAAGTATATCAGCTCGGGCCCCTCGGCCTGTCCGGTCCAGAGCTCCGGCGTCCCGCGCAGCTCCTCAATGTCCGCCGACGTCAAGTACTTGACATCGCCGTAATACACATAACCGGCGACGGCATTGGCGTCCAGGACGCAGTCGCGCCCCGCGACCACGACCGTCGCCCGCCTGCCCAGCAGATCCTCGCACGACAGGCCGTACTCGGACCAGTGCGGCCCCGAGCGCGCGAGCAGGCGCGCGACTCCCGGGTCCAGCGCGGCGAGGTCGCGGACCTGCAGCTCGGCCGCCGTCCGGGGCGTCCGCCGCGCCAGGTTGTACGCCGCGTCAGGCAGGTGTGCGAGCAGCGCCGCGGGATCGCACAGCACGAGCGCGTGCACCCCGGCCGCGAGCGCCGGGTCGCCGAGCAGCGGCCGCGCCAGCAGCGTGCCGTGCGAGTGCCCGACGAAGACGAAGTCGGCGATGTCCTGCTGCGCGAGGATCTGTGCCATGGCATTTCGGAGCTCGGCCGGGGCTAGAGTGGCGGCGTCGGGGCAGAGGCGCATCGACGCCGGGAGCATCTCGAGCGCGAGCACGCCGATGCCTCGGGGGATGGCGTCCAGCCACGCGATGTACGGGGCCAGGCCGGTGCCGACACCGTGGCAGAAGACGACGGGCCGGTATGTCTTGGACGTGTGCGGTCGGTAGAGATAGCTAAGGTGCGGCGAGGCGGACCTCTTGCCTGAGAATAACGTCATTGGCCGCAGCGGGAAAGCTTTGAAGAAAGATGCACGCGGCTGAGCGTAGAACTGGAAGCCCTTGACCTTGAGGCGGAGTACCGCCGTAATGTCGATCAGAGCGATCGCGGCATAGAAGAGGAGGGACCTATGGGACACTTGGACAGGATCCAAGGCCGGCCGGATCGGCTTCGCGCCTCCGCGGCCGGGGGATAAAGTCAGGTCTGCTTTCTGCTCAATGAGCTCGATATACTCGTTCAGCTCGTCTGCGTCGATGCCCGCATCGCTGTCTGCTGCCCATAGGAATGATAACAGCCAATCTTTGACATCGTCGCGGTCTTGTTACAAAGTGTTAGCCTTCTCCTATTGTTTCGGGACACGAAGGAAACTGGTAATTATCTTGTGGCATACTGACATATTTCATCCAAGTGCGCGTTGCCGAACCATTTCCGTATAAACAATCTCGCATCAGGCACCTGATCCAACGAAGTCTCGATCAGCGCCTTGCGCTGCGGGCGCGTGCTCGCTGCCATACGCTGACCTGGTCTTTGTAGGCGGGCCTTGTATGTGAGAAACCATACTATGTACCACAGGATCTCGATGAGCCCGTAAACCTCGACCAGTATCGAAAACGGAAATGATATAGCAGGTACGCCTCCAATGAACAATGCAATGATGAAGTATAGGACACATCCTAGACCCACGTACCCAGCTCCATATTTTGCGGCGATTATGAGAGCATAGTTGACTGACGTGTCGTTGACCAGCATATTGTCGAGGTCTTCATATGTCTATGCGAAAGAAACAGAATTGTGTCTCACGAATCCATTTGACCAGCAGAAAATATAGACGAGGAAACCAGACTGGAGCCCTGAATTGAATTTGAATTTTTGCTCATGTCTTGAGTACGACGGAACCTGGTTCATGAGTTGATCCACTTTAGTCACTTCAAGTTCTCGCGAGTCAATGTCATGGAGGTCTTCCGGTTGACTTACTTCTCCTCGAAACCGTGTGGCACTCTAGTGTGTCTTATTGACTCGAAGCAAACTGGCAAGTGTCACCATAACTGATGCTTCAAACCGAGCTATTAATGCGTCCCCGCTATAAAAGTCGTCTCTTGTCGCAAGTCTATATCAGTGCGCCCTTGAGAGGACTTGAATTTGCACTGGAAACGACCTCTGGCCAAAAAATATAAACTCAACAGTATACTTGTTAACTGGTTGGAATATATAATGCTAATCTCTCTATGCAAATTTTTATTGTTCTAATGATATGCTTGGCATATAAGCCTTTTGATACCGGACACATAATGCAATCTTTAGATGGCCACGTTCCGGATTTTCATGTCCCAACCTCTGATACTCCAAAACTCCTCAAGCGCCGTTTCATTTCTCGCACTGCCCAGTTTCGCCCGAAAAAATACCGCCGTCCTATGCCGCACTGCTCAGCCCTTTAGTCCCATGAAGAAAAAATGCTCATGAATGGTTCCTCTCAGTTCATCATGTCGACGACCAGCTTCTTGCCGGCCATGTCGCCGCGCTTGAGCCTCTCGAGGCCCTCCTGCACCGCGCCCAGCCCACCGCCCAGGACCTCGATCTCCGGGAGCCGGATCTCCCCGGCCTCGACCAGGCGGGTCAGCTGGTCCGCGTAGACGGTCGAGGCCGGGTTCAGCACGAACTGCTTCATCTCGACGTTGAGCACCTCGACGTTGGCGGGCACCTCGACGCCCTTGGGCGACCAGAAGGCCAGGGGCGCGAACCGCGCGGGTTGTGTCGCGGAGAGGCACCGCAGCGTGGCGAGCGCCGTCTTGGCGCCCACGAGGTCGACGCCCATGGTCACGCCCTCGCCGGCGTACGCTTTCACCTCCTCTGCGATCTGCTCGTCCGTCTTGCCGTCGCGCGACACCACGTGCGACGCGCCGAGGCCCAGCAGCGCCGGCGCCGTCTTGGCCGAGCTGACGCACACGACGCGCACGCCGCCGCGCCGCGCCAGCTGCGTGAGGAACTGGCCCGTCACCGACGACCCGCCCCAAATGAGCAGCACGGGCTGGCTATCGGCGGGCTGCTCCCGCGGGGGCGTGGCGGGCGGCGTGGCCATCTCGGAGGCGGGCGAGGCGTACGGCAGCGGCACCTCGAGCCACCTCCACAGCGTCATGGCGGCCGTCAGGCCGCACACGCCGAGGCAGGCGGCGTCGGTGAAGGACATGCCCTGCGGCAGGGCGGACACGGTGTGCTGGGGGACGATGACGTAGTCCTGGAAGCAGCCGGCGCGGCGGTCGCGGTAGTAGGTCGAGGTCCAGACGCGCATGCCGGAGCGGAGGTGTGTGACGGCGGCGCCGACCTCGTCGACGACGCCGGCCATCTCGCGGCCCGTGATCCACGGCAGCTGCGGCAGGCAGAAGTTGTAGTCGACCGACTTGTAGTCGATCTGGTTCAGGCCGACGGCGCACGTCCGGATCTTGACCTCGTGGTCGGCCAGGTACGCCGGCGTGGCAAAGTCGGGCCGCAGCTCGTACTTCCGCTCGTGGTTCACGACCAGTGCCCTCTGTGTGAATGTGGTGGGCTGCAGCTCGGTGATGGTCACCGAGGCATGTTGTTTCCCTGTGGCCAGGACTGGCTGTGCCAGCTGAGTGGCTGTCGTGGCCATTTCCGCCCAATTATACGTCGGATGGGTACCAATTGTACAAGACTTTGTGAAAAGCAAGGTGTGATGGTTGCAATTGGTGATTTTATGCGACGGTCCTGTTCTTCTCCAGGTTGGATTGCTCAAGTATGATGAGAGGCATCTCGGGAACCTGACAGGGCTGCACAGGACGAATAACTTATAAGTATATACTGGGCGGCGGCAAACGTCATGATACTCTCAAAGCGGTAATGCACTACCTACCTTGCCCCTTCCTAGCCCCGGCTACCGGACTGTCGATATCGACGGCAATTCGTGTTGCACGTGGAACCGTGTTCCGAACCGCAACTGCGAGCATCGTTATCGGAACCTGGGATCGGATCCGTCCGAGGTGGCTTATTCGGGCGGTTTTGAGAATAGATTGACATCGCTATAACTAACAAATTGATCACGAGACTGGGCTTGATGATTGAAATCACCGGAAATAAGCAAATTGTTGCCAACGGGAATTAAAAATCAGAGCTAATGGAGTAATCAAAAGTTCTGGATCTTTTCATGCGCTCGTTGATCTGTTGTTCATCATGGCAATATCTCGCGGGATCTCTTTCACATCCCGATAGTGCACCGCGGCAATTTCGGACCCTCCGACGACGCCCTCCGACTTGGCGTTGATATCTCTCAGATCTTAGACTATAGATTCAGAAACGCACTAGCGCGATAACCGTATATCTAAACTCTTTCTGTCGGACGGGCACCGTTGGTTTGCCTCGACAATGACTTGCAGAACTGCCACGTTTTGGTCATGGCTGCAATGCGGCCCAGGAGTTCGGGACGCTCATTCATGCCGATGGATTGAGTAGTGGAGCTAACGCCGGCATTTGCCATGTCATGTCGATCTGCAACGAGGCGGGGAAGAAATACTTTTGCCCGGGTTGAGTCTTGCACTTGGTTCTCATCTTTCACTTTCCTTTCCCATGGACAATCTTCCCTTACACACAAGAATATCGCGCACTGGAAAGTGAATATTGGTTGCTTACGATATAGCTGGGTGGTCCAATCCAACAACAGCTAGACTTGGGCGCAACATGCGCCGAGCCATTGCGCAAATGTGGTCGCGGCTGCTGGTTGCGGCTGCTGGTTGCTCCCTCCTCGATACACAATACCTCTAGAGTTAAGCAGATCATTGCATTTTGCATTATCATGAATAATGGTTCGGTATGGAAGCTATGAAGCTTGTCTTGGTATGCTAAAAAACCCAAGTCAGAACTCATGGATAAAACTGCCGCAGTCGCATCATCAGGCTCTGCATCTCTCATGTTGCTGAACATTCCGAGTCAAATGTAACGTCGCAGTCTACATACGTAACCGCGAGTCTACTTTTACTCCTTTAGTCGGCGATCAATGAGCTATTGCTCCAAGCTACGGCCGAGAGAATAGTTTCGGCCAAAGGAATGAGAAGCAGACTTGAACTTTTATATGGATATCAGATTCATGATTAAGCTCTCGCGTAGAGACTTTGATGCGCGGGAATAACCAAGGTTCGGTAGTGCCAGGTGTAGGCTTTGATGCAAGCATGGGAAGAAACTATTAGGAACGTGGCATGAAGCGTTTAAGTATGGATTGACCCGAAGTGTAAACCCATAGTCGAAGTTGCAGGATTGTTCCAGACTGTGTTTTTTTCTAGCCTCTGAATGATGAATATGGGTATATGGATTATCTCGTTGTCATGACATTCTTTCTCAAACCGTCGACGATCAAATTCGATAATGGATAGCCATAAACTCCTGATCAATACAATTGAAGGCTAGTTGCACACTGTCCTTGAATTGAGTAGAATCGCAAAGACACAGAAACTCTATCATTCGAGATCTGCAGAGCTAGATTATAGTATGGTCAGACATGATCAAGCATTTCACTAAGGTTGACCCCGCGCCCACGGAAGTTCATCCGTGTCTTGCATTGTCCAATAGCAATGTTGCAATGACACCGTTTGGATTTTTCAGGCTACTCCAATCATGTGAATATACTATACTGTGATTAACAACCTGGGGAAAATACTTTCGCGGCACAGTCACTATCGAGGCTCGAAAGAACACTAGATAGGGAAGTAACAGCAGCACACTCTGACCGCGATGAATATAAATAGATGAACAACCGGACCACAACCAGCGTTTGATTTCATAACAAGCAACAAGATCTACTCTGATTTGTAAAGAAAAGATTTCATAGCAGAAGAAAAGATGCCAAGCACGTACCCAATCACGGGAATACCTGTTCCGGCAGGAAGCACATCTCCTCCTCTCAGACGAGAAATCTCCGAGCTCGCCAACGGGGACGACCCGAGGATCTCGAAGCAGTTCTCCCTCTTCATCCGCGCCCTTCGAGTATTCCAGGAAAAGGCCGTCGATGACCCCCTCGGGTACTTTCAGATCGCCGGTAAGTTGGGGCGCTTCTCTGCGAAAGACATCTGTTCAATCGACCAGAGCTAAATACAGCCATTTTTCAGGTATTCACAGCGAGCCCCGAGTTCCCTGGGATGGCGAATCGCCTGCTCCCGGCAAGGAGTTTTGTGCTCATGATCAAGTCACTTTCCCGACTTGGCACCGTCCGTACATGCTACTCTTCGAGGTATACGCTCCAGAAGATGGCGCTTCTCATCCAGGTAACTGCTAATGCCCAGCAGCAAAGGCTATGGGAGGTCATGAAGGAGGAGGTTCTACCGAAGATGTCCTTCCCCAACGCCGACGGGAAGAAGCAATGGGTCGAGGCTGCCGACAGCTGGCGCCTCCCGTACTGGGATTGGGCGGCCAGGCAGGACTATATAGACGAGACCGGTCTTCCGATGGTCTTCACCGAGGAGCAGGTTCAGATTGAGAAGCCCTCCTCCAAGTCCGACTACGAAAATGTTCCGAACCCCCTCTGGATCTTCGTCAACCCGATGAAGGGGGCCGACGGGAAGCCCGTGCCCTTTGGCGACCCCAAAATGGGCAAAAACGCCTTCAAGCTCGCGAAGGATTCTAATCCGGTAAGCGAATAATTGATTGTCTTGTGCGTCAAAGAGAAGCATGCCACTGACGAACACAGTGGGATCGGAGCTATGGCATCAGTCGCTACGGCATGGTCCGGGACGATGCAGGATCGTGGACGGGCCTCGAAGGCGTGAACAACTGGGATTTATCCAATGAAGCCCTGGCCGATCCCTACTGGTACTCGATACAGGGCGGTTCATTCCGCGAGGCCGTCAGCCGCATGTTCAGTCCAGGCTACCTGGAGAAATGGAGCGACTTTGCAACGGTCAAAAAAGATGCCGAGGGACTAGTGAAGTTCATGTCCCTGGAGTATATCCATAACAATGTTCACGTGAGTAGCCCTGGGTGTGATTCCTAGCAATGACATATGTGCTGACAGAAAACAGAACGATGCTGGAGGTTTCCGCCCCGCTGAAGGTGTAGGACACATGTCGGATGTCCCCGTTGCCGCTTTCGATCCTCTATTCTGGATGCACCATTGGTATGTCGTCGACTCTCGCGCGATAGTACAGGCACTGACGATGATGATGTAGCAATATTGACCGATTGCTGGCCATCTGGCAGAGGCTCAACCCAGACCTCTGGTTCGACCAGCTCGAGCCAGGTGAAAACAAACCGACAGATCCTCTCTTGCCGTTCCACAAGGACAAGTCTGGAACAGTTCACACGAGCAACTCTGTGAGAGAGTTCAACAACCTGGGCTACGACTACGCGGAATGCGTCCCCAACAAGCAGTCCCGAAACAGCAGCGGCAGCATCAACCAGCAAGAGTACGCCAAGCAAATCCGCGCATCCATCATGAGATTGTACCCGAGTACAGCGCAGATCGCCCGCGAAAACATCGAGATGCCCGGGCTCGCCAAGACGGAGGACATGAAGCAGTTCCACGACTACGTCATCAACGTCATCTACGACCGGTACGCCCTCGGCGGCACGAGCTACGCCATCAACTTCTACCTGGGCGACACCCCGGGCATCGACTACCGGTCGGCCAACCGCGAGAACCTCTGCGGCAAGGTCTACACCTTCTCCAACGACCCGGCCCGCTGCACTAGCTGCGCCCGTAACAGCAGCGAGGGCAAGCTGAGCACGGCCCAGATCATCCTCACGTCCACACTGACCCAGCGATTCAAGCGCGACATTATGCATCTGATCCGCAGGACCATGCCGCCCCGCAGCGATGGCGCCATGATGAGCCTGGAGCCCGAGACGGTGGAGGATTATCTCAGGAAGAACCTGCGGTGGGAGTACATTGACGCCCGGGGACAGGTTCGCCCTGCCTCCGACTTTCCCAGAACAAAGGTCGTTGTGCTTCTCGGACGGGGCAACATCCCCACTGGACGCAGTGGCGAGATGAGCTCGTACGATGGATACAAGCCTATTCTCGGTGCCACAAAGGGCAAGTACGGTGGCTGTGGAGAGACGGATCCTGAATATGGACGGAGTGCCTCATTCTAAGAGTGTCGTGACAAGGAAAAGGTCTTTTCCGAGATTTTCTAATCTGATAATTAATCAACATTCGCATGACGATACAACAAAGATGCCTTGTAAATACTGCCATTGCAAATTTATATGTCAGCTTTAATCAAAGTGAGGACACTTATCAGCTATAGTGTAAGACGTGCTACTCTCCCAGCCTCACCCGAGGCCCAGCAGACTCGTCCTTCAACACACTGAACACTGTCAAATGAGCCAGTATCAAACCCCCTCCACGCGTTTCCGCCATCAAAGGTGATATCAGACCCAGTTGGCCCAACTGCGACAGCTACTCCGCACTGGCCCGGGATCCAAGAAGACCCGGAACGGTACCCGCCCGCGTACTTCGTCGACGGCGTCCATGTGACGCCGCCGTCACCGGACCACGCCGAGATCCTATCCGTAATATTCGGACTCTCGTAATCCCCACCCACCGCGATCCCGTGCACCGCATCGGCGAACACCACCGAGAACACACCAGCCGCGGCGCCCCCAGCGACGGAGCTATCCGACACGTTCCACGAGCGGCCCCCGTCCGCGCTGTGGAAGATGCGACCCGGATCGACACCGCCCGAGGCGAGATACCACCTGCCCGCCGCGGCCGAGAGACAAGTCCCGCTGCCCGCGAAACCAAACTCCCCATCCAGGGCGTCCGGCATACCGCCCGGATCGACGACGTCCCAGCTCCGCCCACCGTCCCGCGTCTCCACGAGTCTGAACTTGCCATCCACGGGATCGCTCACGGCCATCCCGTGCTCGGGAGTATCAAACGCGAGACAGTCGTAAAACGCCGCATCATCGCCGTTGACGAACGGCACCGCCCACGTCGCGCCGCCGTCGCGGGTCGTGTAGACGCGGGACTGGTTGCCCTCGCCGATGGACAGCGCGACGGCCGCGTCCGCCGACCACGCCTCGACGTCGCGGAATTGCAGTTCTGCGTCCGCGGGCGCCAGCGCCGGGCCGATGGACGCCCAGGTGCGCCCGGCGTCCAGGGTGCGCAGGATGGTGCCGTTGGTCCCGGCCACCCAGACGATGTCGCCCGACACGGGCGACAGGCCGCGGAAGCGCTGGGCGCTGCCTGTTGTTGTCAATTGCCAGGTGAGGTTTCGTGACGCTTGTGTTAGAAGAGTCGGTGGTGGTAGTGGGTATTCGTATGGCGCTCCTCCGACCAGGTGCGCCGCCACGATGGAGAGTACGAGTGGTAGATTCATGGTTGCCGTTGGAATTGATCATCCGCTTGGAAGCAATTGGGTAAGTAAAATGCCGACCTTTGCATTGTTGACGTTATATGTAGTTATGGTTTCCGAATCGAGCTTATAGTCACCCAGCCTCCTGCAGGGCATATGGAGTTCATCCTTGCCGTGTTAGGCAGGTGCTCAGAACTAGGGCTCAGTCCGTGTACCGGGGCCGAGCCAGTATACCTATCGTTCAACAATGTACAACCTCTTCGTATAGAAAAAGGGAAAGACAAATATTGGATATAGATGATGTGATGACGAGAATATATTCAGATGTAAGCAGGTTGTGTTGCGGCTCAATAAAGCGTGGAGGCTCCAAGGTTAGGACAATCCGAATCACCTTAGCGTAGCCCATAAAGAGACATTTGCGTGAGACAACGAGATGTTGCTTGGCGTGGCGCGATACAGGCATCGTCATTCGTGTAAGCGCACTGCGTGCGGGGTTGGGACACTGTCCTAATATCGAAAGCCTGCCGCTGAGTCTGACATAAGATCTGTCGGAACGGCTTCCTCCCAACCAGTATTGATAAAATTGTGTGCGACTTGGGGCGGCCTTGTTGGTAGATTTTGCTCACCTTGCTCAATATATAATCAACAAGCGGTTCTGGAAACAAGAGACTAAGTGTATTGAGGAAGAATAATGTAACTGTTGTGACTCGCACAGCGAATCAAGAGTAGACGCATTTGGGTACCAACACTCACTGGTCGTGTTTATATCCATGTTTCACTTCAAGCACTCGCATGCCTTTCAAAACAGCTACTGGATTCCGCGTTCAGATTTTATTCAGTATGTAGAGGCTATAAGATACTCTGCTGAAGGTGAGAAGCCAGCCATTCACACGTTTTTTGCCAAATCGTTTCGATGTTACCAATACTGACACATCTAGACGGAGGACCACTTGTCCAAAAAGGATCACTGCAAAACTCAGAGGTTCGAGATTGGTTAGATCAGGATGGCGAATTTGCGCGGCCGGCGCTGGTTCGTAACAAGAACGCGGCTTCTTCTGATGTCCCCCTGCGCCTTTTACTGTGTGAAAGAGAAGGCTGGTACCCGGTAACTTTCCCACTCTCCAGAGAAGTTTACCATAATGTCAAATCGGCATTCGAGTTCGGCGATCAAGTCCTTACAGCGTTCTCCCTGAATAACGGACAGTGTCATATTGTCAAAAAGCCACTACCTGGGGACGACAAGCGCTTCGAGTCAATTGGTAAGATACTCCCACCATTCATCGAGTAATCGGCCTGAAATGTTAATCTTGCGTAAAGATATCACTATCAAGCTGCCCCAGATGTACCAACTTGGCAACGCAGGTCTAGCATTGACGCACGTGTTTCGCGACGGCACCACGAGAGCGATGATGCACGGATGGAATCTGAGCACAAGCAAGAGTCATGGCGACGGCACAAGAGTACCACAGTACATCGACAGATTCGTGGCCTCGATCCACTCGGCGCAGTCGTCGTGGTCGCATCCGCTGCTGCTGCCGGTCATACTGCTCGACGACCACATGGTGAGGGGCGACGCTCTCAGACAGGAGATATACGACACCATCAGAAGGATATCAGAAAAACTCGGGGTCACTGCCTCGGGGCAGCTGGCCATGGCGAAGAGGAATACGTTTGACGAGATTCGGAGACTAATATCGAACCCAGATTCGCGAATGGATCTGACCGCTGAGCTCAACAGCACGCTGACAAATGCCACCAGTTGCTCAAACACACTTCGGTGGAACAAGAGATATCGCGAGTCTCTGGCCAGATGCTTCGACGATATCGAATCATCCCTGAGAGAGGGCGCCAAAGACGGCCACCGGGAACTTCTTGAATACTTTACCTTCTTGGACTCACAAGCAGAAGAGTTGCTAGATGTTGTCGAAACATCCAAGACGAAACTTGAATTACAACTGAGTATTGCAAGTTCATGATCGGTCCCGGCTTTGACTTCCGCCACATCTGCTAATGTCTGGCCACTACGTAGCTGTACAATTTCGTCGCCCAGGTCGACAACGACCTGAACAAGAGCGTGGCCGAGCTGAGTTTCCAGGTCGCCCATGCTACCGGCCTAGATAGCACGGCAATGAAGGTGCTTGCAATAGTGACTGTAGTTTTTCTACCTCCTTCGTTCATCGCAGTGAGTTTTCGCAACGTATTTGTTTTCCTGCTTTTTCCTCAGAGGAGCAATCTGCTAAAAAGCAACAAATGCTTCCAGACCTTGTTCAGCATGTCCATGTTCGACTGGCAGTCGTCCGGATCCACCAGCGACAACGGCTCGTCGGACATCGTGGCCTCCAACTTCTGGATCTACTGGGCAACCACCGTACCATTGACGCTGGTCATCCTTGTAGCCTACCGGCTGTGGTGGCGCAGGCAAAAGGTTATCTATGCTGAAAGGTACGAAGCAAAGACGGGCCAGTCTGAGCTAGCAAGATCGGACTTCAGCAGTGACTACTTAACGGGCTCGGCTTCCAATGGGTCAAGATTAGGGTCGATGCGAGGAGAGTCAGCGGAAAACGGGTCCCCGATGGGCTACCCAGATGCCCGAGGCCCGCCTCGAGTCTCGATTGAACGTCGCCGTTCCCGCGCATCGTAGCATGACGCAATACTTTCATAGGTGTCGCAGTCTTGTCCTTTTACTCATACTCAACGCATCCTGGAGCCTCGAAGAGCTCCGATGGCGAGAATGAAGTCCCGGCCATCTCAAAATAGCACGTTTCGCCGATAAACACTCGTGCTTATGCCGTTTATCGTCGGACCGCTCCTCGTCCGGGCTACCGCCTTTGCCATCCTCTTTGGGCTATCGGACGGGTTGAAGGACCATATGTCGCGATTTGTCTCGATCGTCTTGGCTGAGACGGGATTTATATCACTCACTGCCGTGCTCCACGTCTTGGGTCAGCGGCACCCTGTCGCCGTCCCGGAAGGATTCGAGAGGAGTTGTATGGCTGCTTGCAGACGGAAATTTGGCCAACAAGTGTGAAAGCTCTCGAACTCCCGCGCCTAATAAGCTTGAATAAAAGGTTTCATCAGAACAAACGTCTTGATCGACTGGGGGGAACCTAGCAGGAACTTATCGAGTTTCTTAAGCATCATCTGTTTCGAAATCCTTGCCGCCTTTACGATGGAGTTCTTTCTGTGGAGAGAAGACCAGGCCAAGGGCAGGGTTTCTGCAAGAGAGATTAGCCAAGTATACACAGAATGGCAATTGAACGCGATGGGAGAGAAGAGCCCGCTGTCCAAGTGTATGATTAGCAGACTGCATCGAGGATTCAACAGGGTGCTCCATGGTTCACAATTCCGTAGCATGCTTTGTGGTCAACATACACCCGATTTTGCATTATTTTATGGTAGTTTTCTTTTGACTATAATGCATTATTAGCACTTTTCTACCACTAACTAAGCGCCCTCTGGTCGGCTCGTTCTCACGACACGAATCAGTCACTGCCTGCCTAGTTTACCATAGTGACTATGTCTCTGAAGAAGACGGCCCCTTTTACTAACGCAAATTCCCCTGACTAAACTAGAACGATCAAAGACGTGGACGAGTGCACTGATAGACCGGGAGGATACTCGGCTGCAACATGTCGGGAACACACCTTGTGTGTGTCTTGGCGATGAGGCTGCTATTCCCCGCATATAGAGAGGGTGGTAGGATGGAGCACCAGCCAGGGCCACTACCGAGATTGACGGTCCTTTCATAGTATGAGAACGTTCTAGACCATATCTGCACGCAATGATCGTTCTTGTCTGACTCTGTTGTTTTCTTATAAGACGGCAGCTATAATGACATGAAACAGCATGAATCATTAGATTAGTGTCTGCTTAGATCTCTGGGGGTTTAGTTTGTTCATATTCCATCCCAGAACCTGTCGATCGGAGCCGCTATTTGCGATACTATAAAGAAGGATGGTGGATCTGCTCGGCAAGCGGATTTAGATCGGACGAGGTCCAGAATCCAGATGCCTTTTGGATGCTTAGTATCCCAGCGATAGAGGCTGAAGAACCCCTGAATCTCGAGTCATTCTCATCCTAGACAATGAGGCCGATGGTTGCAAACATGTATGATGGGGCCAAAGAGCTCTTGGACTTGCAGACCGAGTTCGACGTGCAGCACACGTTGCCATATTTCATCCCATCTCTTTTCCTTCGTCCCAAGTCAACTCCCCTCGAGCGTTGGAGCTTGGGAGAAAACGTCGCAAAGGTCCATTCAATTAGGTCCAAGTTAGCGCTCGACTTGAGCACAGGCGGCGATGAGGCTCACCCTCGGCTCCTTGAATTCGCAACGGCGCAGCCCCGCAAAACCGCTAAACATCTAACCGTTGGATCGGGACCTGACGCTAGCCGCCGCTGAACTCCCATTGGCAGTTGTAAACGCACTGGTCTGGTTTTTGTCCATCTGGATCTCACTCGACTCATCCTAGCTTTGAAAACACGCGTACGATGGCTTTTCAGTAGTGGTTTTCCCCTGTCTATCCTATCCTCCGTGTGCCAGTACAGGTTGGTCAGTACACGTTGGTCGGGACGAAAAGATCAGTTGGTAGGTGCTGCTTTCTTTTTACGTGACGACCTTTTTACGTACGTGCTTTCAATCACGCAAGCCCTTGTCTCCAGGAAGGAAGCAGGAATGACTTGGCTGTCATCTAATAAATGAGCTGTTGCGAGGTGCTAAAACTCCATACAACTCGCGGATATTACTTTGTATGCAACGCGCTATAAATTAAGCTTCAACAGCATTCCCGGGCCTAACCAATCCAGCCCCTGGTTGACGTGGTATACCGAGATTGCTCTGTGTTCCCACCCAGCGCCTCTGTCAGGAGTAGACAGTGATACTCGGAGTATTTCGTCTGGCCAGACCTTTCTGGAATATGAATACGTATGAAATGGCCTTGCTCTGCTTTGCCGTCGCTTGCGGTTGATGGGATCCTCTAGTATTAGCAGAAAACCAGACCCGGCACTCGGCTGTGGGAACCACCCCATTTCTTTTTTGTTCCTGGTCTTCCGAGGCCCAGGGGCCAGGATTTGGCCGAAACACGTGTGCAGGGAAGTTTCTTATTATCGACAAGACTATTATGTTGCAAGATTATGCTTGACTATACTAAAGGAGAATTACAAACCCACCACACCCTTTTCACCAAGACTATGTCATTGAAACAACACGAGTGGGCACGATCAATAAATTGGAAGATTCTGGGTCAGGGGAGTGGGGAGCTGAGTTGAGTAATGGCAAAATGCCCTTGTCTGATTCATGATCACGGCCCACTTGGCGACGACGGGCAAGATGAGAAGAATATATTATACGAGAACGCCCAGCTCTCGAACATGCTGATCTTCTCGTCTTCACATCGTTCAACAATCTCTCACTTTTACCAAGACGTCCAGTCACACTTTCTTTAACAGCCCAGGGGCTTCTTTTACATTCTTTATCCGTTGACTTATACACACACGTTCCGTCCTAGCCACAGAACATTTCACTCTCTCTTCACACGCACAACTGTCCAGGAGACAATTTTTTGAGAACCAGGAACAAATTTTCCCAAACTCCCAACAAATCAATACCATCAAGATGCGTTTCACCACCGGAATTGCCATTGCCGCCGCTCTCGTCGGCGCCGACGCCCGCGTCAGGCACGACGCCCGCCCCTACGGAAACCCCTTCCAGGGCGGATGGGGATGGGGCTCCAGCTCGTCCGTCGCCGCCGCTTCCTCGGCCGCGCCCTCGCACCACAGCCACAGCTCGCACGCCGCCTCGACGGCGTTCGCCACGGCCACGGCCACCGTGACCCCCTCGGCCGTCAACGACCAGTCCTACTCCCGGTCGAGCAAGACCAGCACGGCCACGGCCTCGGCCACCAGCGCCGCCTCGACCTCCGGGTCCGGCTCCGGCTCCCTGACCACGGACGAGCAGAACGCCCTGGACGCGCACAACAGCGCCCGCAGCGACGTCGGCACCGCCGCGCTGACCTGGGACTCGGGCCTGGCCGCCGAGGCGCAGACGTGGGCCGAGACCATCGCCGCCCAGGGCTCGCTCGAGCACTCCAGCACCACCGACGAGGGCGAGAACCTGTACATGGGCTACGACTCGACCCCCTACACCAGCGCCGTCGCCGCCTGGGTCGACGAGAAGTCGAGCTACAGCGGCGAGGCCATCACCTCGACCAACTACATGACCTTTGGCCACTACACCCAGGTCGTGTGGAAGGACACCACGGCCGTCGGCATGGGCTCGGCCACGGGCTCCGACGGCGCCACCTACGTCGTCGCCCGCTACGCGCCCGCCGGCAACTACGTCGGCGAGACCGCGTACTAAGGGACACGCGTCATGTGTACGAAGATTCTTTTCGAGTAAATATTCTTTCTTCTCTTTTCGATTCTGGGACATACTCTTGGTTGTCAAATCACGCTCGAGGTTGAGCTCTTTGGGACGGATTCTTGGTCAAAACAAAAATAAAAATCTCCAGCTAGTGACAGCACTTCAAAATGAGAAGACATTTCAAATGTTGAAAACACTATCGTGTTCCACTAGCCGTGATTATGCCGAGTCATGTCTGGTGATGTTCTTGGACACCACACAGTGGTTGTGAAAGGTCCGCCAAAAGGTCATAAGGCGACTCCATCACGATACAAGGTCCATCGTGGCACAAGTCTGAGTGGACAAAAGGATTGCTTATACATACATTCCTCAAGTTCTTGTTGCAGTTTCAGTCACAGGAATTTGTTTGGATGCTGACATGACCATCATACTCGCCTTCAACGGCCGCGCTCACCTTATCGTGTCGCAAGAGCTTTACGAGTATGATCGGCTGGATAGGGATATCGCGGTGCTTAGTTGAGCGAGACCGGGCTGAATGGATTCTGTGGTCGCATGGGCTATCACCGCATCTGCAAGGAGGTCCAGAACACCAATCCGACTGTCCGGGCCCCAAAGTCTCAATTCGTGGCCGTGCGACTCGTCCGTGCCGACGGGAAGGCTAGCGAACCCTGGGCATATGATTAACAAGTGTCGTGGAGTAGAATAGACTGGAGGAGTGCCGAGGGGTAACAGATATCATATATACGCCAGGTCTCCTAAGCTATACGCAATAGGCCAACAGTCGCCTCAATGATACCCTTGAGTCGGGGAGATGTTGCAAGTTGGTGTATTGAGGATGCTCATCACGGCATTCGCTGCCATGTATCACATCGTCGGAAGAATGCCGGGTGTCTTCTCGTCATCCAATCATTACGCCCCAGAGGTGATGGTATTGTGAACGGATGCAAGAACAATTGGCACCGCAGCATCGAAGTGATGGCCCGATGCATTGGAGTTTGTGCATTCGATACAGTATGGCATTGTAGCACGTCTCGCAGAGCCACTTATCCTGCACACTGGGTCATAGCCGGAGGACGGCCGGTGTCCGGGCGGGTAGTCAACAGATCTCCTGACATGTTTCCGATGTTGGCGGAAGTTTTCACCAATAAGAGAATCACAAGACATGAAATCGAGATTTGGATACTTGGATGGGATCACGTTGAATTAAACCCAATTATATTCAATTATGTCCATCCGCTAACATCCTCTCCATCCTCGGTGACAAGTCTCTCTTGGGTGCAAGCAGCTGCTTGAAGATCTTGTCCTGATACGGCGATATCGACTCGGGGTACTCGACGTCGACCTTGACAATCATATCGGACCGCTTTCCTGCCACACCGTCCAAGGGCATACCCAGGCCGGCGTAGGACTGCGACCACGATGGCGGCGTCACGTCTGACCTCTCAATGTTTATTTTCTTTCCGTCGATGGTGCGAATGGTCTTGTTCCAGCCGCACAACGACTCCAATAGTGAGATCTTGACGGTGGCGACGAGTTCGTTGCCTTCCCGTTTGAAAGTTTTGTGTGGTTTCTAGACTCAAATTAGCATATGCAGCATGATTATCGGATAATATGATTCGACTCACCAATTCCACGGTGAAGTGAAGATCCTGGGGAACCCCCTTCACATCTACGCCCACATCGGGGACCTTGATGAGCAGTCCCGACTTCGCGCCGGCCGGGTAGTGAACCTCGATGGTCGACTCGCACAGCTCCAGCTCATCCTTGTCATTTCTCTGGGCCTGCAGGCGTCCTCTGATCCTCTTGGTCTTGCACCCGCCGGAGAATGCCTCCTCCAACGTCAGAGGCAGAGTGCGCGAGATGACGCGCCTCTTGACTGGTGCCTGGCGCGCCGCCTTTGGTGTTCGGTCCTTGGTCATGTAGTCCTCGGACGCCGGGAACTCATTCTCGGGTGTCCGAGGATACTCGTCGCCGGTTGGTGTGGAAGAACGACTAAAGTCCAGAACGAAAGCGTCCAGCTCGTCAATCAGGCTCTCGATACCGGCATCGCTGTTCGACCGGACGACCGGACTCGTGATACCCAGACACGCATCGCTGCTGTTAGGCAGCCATGACGGCGTGTCGGGAATATCGGGGGTCGTTGTCCTCGAGCTCGGGCATGAAAATGAGTCAAAGACGCTTTCCGAGACAGTGCTGACAATCTCTGAAGGAGGAACCTCAGATACGACAGAGGGGGGCCCACAGTTGCGACTGAAACTCCACATATCATATGAAGGTTCTCGTGAATGGCTACCAAAGTGAGGAGCTGCCAAGAGCTGTGACGAGGACGATGTGCTGGAGAATGATGCCATTGGCGACCACGGCGTCATTGAGCTGGTTCTCTTCTTGGCAACCACCAATTCAGACTTTTGCTCTGGCTCGGCGGCGTGGTCGGCCGTCTTGAGCCATGTGGTGATGTACTCTTGGATAGAGTCGCGATTCGAAGCCACGTCGCATTCCGTCACGCTGTCTCCCACGAGCTCCTTCTCCAGATCCGCCCAGTTGCTCTGGACGTCCAGGACGGCGCCATCCTTTTGACCCAGCTCGACCTGGCGGTGCAAGTCGTCCAACTTGGCGCGGATATCATTAAGCACTGCGGCACTGGTCTCTGAAGCCTGCTCCAGTCTTCCGAGCGACGAAGTATTGATGTGTGTAAGAAATAGGTTCAAGCCGTCGGTGTGTTGCGACAGCTTGAGACGGATCTGGGATATCGGTTTGATCCCGAATCGGAGACGGTCTCTGAAGCGAGGCTTTGCAGACTGAAGCGACCTGTACTGCAGCAGGTATCGCTCGAGGTCACCTAGATCGGTGTTGCAGTCCTCGATTAAATTGGTAAGTTGTTGCCTCTTGGACTTGCCGGCCTTGTGGATGGCCGACGTGGGCTCCTGTAGCTCATTTCCGACATTTTGTAGTAATGATTGTAGTGTAAGGACTGGCGATGTGTGTTAGTCATGATGGACGACAATGTGTGAGATGTTTATTGTATGTAACTTACCTTCTGTAGAGAGTGACTTGTATTCATCCCCAGCGCTTTCGCCTGCAAGTGAGGATTAGCGGTGTGCACTGTAGTGGACTGCTTCAAGGCAATTTTGGTGGACCTACAAGCTTTGTACAGCTTCCACGCCAATGTCGCTACAGCAATGACATCCCCCGCACTCCACCCAAACGAAGCCATAACGATTGATTGGTGCTCTGCTAGGTAGCCGTAGCCGTAATGTATGTACCTGGGAAAACCACCTGGCCTAATACCTGAACCCCCCTAGAATTCCCGAAAACACCTGCAGTAAAAAGAGTGTAGAGAGGGAATGACGAAAGAGGGAGACGGGGATGAATATCAAAAAAGAGCGACGATGATCCCAACAGATCAATCAATCATTACCCATCCAAATCCTACTTCGGTCAACGAGGGAGAGGAAAAAAAGAGGAAACAGGAAAACTTAGCCACGGCTTAGCCTTCCATGGCAGAGGCGGAGGCCGGCTGGTTTTTGAATACTAATGGCTGAAGCTGGAAGCTCATGACCTCTGTTCGCGCCCAGGCTATGTTTCACTATCTCCACCCACCATGCAGCTCGAACCCTTGTCCGTCCTGCACCTCCCAGCCTCAGCCCTTTTTTTTTTTATCCTTCCTTCCTCCCTCTGCATCCCGTAGCAGACAGGCGGCACAAGAGTCCCCAGCGCAGCGCCTGCAGCGGCTTGCGAAAGGGCGCCTACCAACACTCACTGCATTCCAGCGAGCAGCAGAGCAAGAGAGGCCTCGGCATCCTGGCAAGGGTGTTGCAAAGAAGCTGCAAGGGCAAGAGGGCGCATGTTGCTGACGGCATCCTCAGATTGGTCCACATCCGGGATCTCTGACGATGCTAGCCCCCCGGATTTTGGATCCTCACTGCACTAATCGACAGTCATCGACGTCCGACATGGCCGTCCAAGCTCAAAAAAGATGCCGCCAGCTTCAGCTTTCAGCAGCAAAAGGTCAGAGAGGCCTCAGTGCCCACTTTATGCTCTCGAGGTCTCGCGATTGGATGTACGTACGATCCCGAGATACTGCCCAACGACAGACTTGACAAGCTTGACAAGCCTGATGGCATATGCCATACGGCTACAAAGTCCAATCTTGGATCGGTCATGTGGACACTGGATGACTTGTCTCGTCCGTGCCCGTGCGGTGGTAGGTAGCATCGCTTGACGGGAGAACCACAAGTTTATTCAACTTTACTCGAAAGCTTGGAATGATTTACAACTAGCACGAATACTCAAAAAAAGCCTCTTCTGTCAATGGGGTACACTAACCTCCAGATCCCAACTTCTGACGTGATGGACATCTCTACCGGGCAAGTCCGCCTGATCAGGCTGAAAACAAGACAGCCACGATGAGATGGAGCAGGCATTCCGGCGATCTGGTCGCTTGTGGTATAGCTCGATAGCTCGCATGCTTATCGTGCATGGCATTATCGACGACCCAGGTCATGGCATATGCTATACTGACGACGAAAAAGATCGTCAAGCCCCCAGGACTTGAGCAGAACTGGCACCACATTATGGTGACCATAGTGCGGTCCCAGCTCAGTCTATACCGACGGGGCGTATCGTGGTGGATCACGCACCACACTGCTTACTACACTAGGCACGAACTCCACCGTATGACGCAGATCTGTTTTTCTTTTCCTCTCCTTCTGCCTCAACACCCACGGCGACGGTGCCAGCTCAACACGCCGACCCAGTTATCATGACTGCTTCACCGAACCAGGCCGCCGCTGATGCACAATGCACGACATATGGTACGTCTTGACTCATGATGGACTCACGACGAAGGTCTAGGCATTTCTTGCAGACGAGACCCAACGCCGTCCACCGTTACCCGTCCTCAGCGACGGCAAGTAACATGCCACGTTGGCCGGGCCGCCGTCCAAATCGATGAGCGTGGGCCTGAAATCATGGAGCAGGCAGACATGATCGCCGTTCGTGGAGCTCACGGCCAGGCCTGGCCGGCTGTTAAAGCTCGGTCCATGGTGACAGCGGAACAAGAACAACGACTGCTTGCATATTTCGAAAAGTTTATTTGCAACTGTCGACATGTCGATGTCGATCCGTCAGATGCTGCTGTCGAATTGCAGCCTTGACGACCCGAATATGCCGATGCAAAGTCGCAGCAGGGCTGTAACAAGAAGGCAGCATCGGACACTTCACTTGTGGATGCATTCTTGATAATGCTGAGCCTCTAGAGAACTCTTGCGATTTTTTGCCAGTGTCAGCGACGCGCAATTTAGACGCACGCCGCCCATTCGAAAGCTCTTCTCTGCATGGCCCATTGCTTTCGGTCAAAGACGCGTGCTTGCATACTGTACGTGTAGTCTTGTGGCAAGCATTATGTGTTGGCCGATTCGAGATTGGCGATGAGCCTGTTTCAGTCCCGCAGACCTCATTACTGCTGGTCAAAACCTCGAGGTCTCCGTTAAGTTCCGTTGTGGTACGCGCTGTGGTGGAGGACAGGCTGCAGTCGGCATTCCTTCTCACTTTTCACAGCCAACATTTGGACATCACTGCCAACGTCACGTTGACGGCTATGAGCAGTGCTCAATGCAGAACTATGGAGTGTAAGCGGCCGGAATCCCTCACAAACATGGCTTATAGACAACCAAAGGCTTATCTAATCCAATTGGTATGCAACATATTGACTTATACCTCGAACTTTATTGTCGCTGAAGCAAATATGATCGACATTGAGTTCGCAGTCGCATTGATTATAGGCTTGCTATAGCCGGCTTGGGTAACGGCCTATTTTGGGATGCACGCCAAGACTTTTGTCTTGTTTCATGTAACATGGCCCAGGGATGCTGCATTACAATACCAGCCACCGGGAATAATCTTTTGCTACCATAGCGCAAATGCCCTTGCCGCTTTCAACCACTCTGTATCACGACAGTATACCCAGGTTAGAGCAACTAAATGATGGAAAACGAAAGATGAGACGTCGTGGACGCTGAAATACCTCGTACGGGAACAAACAAAAAAGAGTTCGCATGTTGCACTGCCTATGGTGGAGATGATGCCAATTCAAATAGACAATACTATACGAGGTGTGTTCATGTCACTACCATTGTGGCACTACTGGACGCACACCATGAGACAGTCGAAATTGTGGTGGCGGGAGTCCTACGCCAGAGATGCGGCTGCCGTCGAGCCTGTTCGGCGAGACGAATTGGCGAGAATGATCGGAGAACGCCACGGTCGCCTGAGTTGCTGCTTTTGCCGCTTTTACTGAATAGTTGAGTATCTCGAGTGGTCGCACAAGTCGGCGTAGACAAGGGTGAAGGCTATCGTCGGCGCCGATATTGTAGCATTCGGAGTAAAGACTCGCGATGTCGTCAGGAGGGGGATCTGCAACCTTCTCCGGGCCGCGCCGCCGATGTGTAATGGCAATATACTTCAATATTCGCCACTGACTGGTTGTTGACGTGTGTATAATTTGTAATAAAGTAACGGCCTGTACGAGCTCATATTCTGAGTAGTTAACAGACTCTACAGTTGAGACAGAACAAGCGAATATACATCATGAAGGTGGCAGAGTATCTCTTCGAGCGTCTCAAGCAACTCGGAATCGGATCCATCCATGGAGTGCCAGGAGACTATAACCTGTCTCTGCTGGACTACGTCGAGCCTGCCGGTCTCCGATGGGTAGGCAATGCGAATGAGCTCAACGCGGCCTACGCCGCCGACGGCTACGCGCGCATCAAGGGCATCTCGGCCGTCGTCACGACGTTTGGCGTCGGCGAGCTCTCAGCCATCAACGGCATCGCGGGCGCCTACGCCGAGCGGGCGCCTGTCGTCCACATCGTCGGCATCCCGGCCCGGGCGTCGCACGAGAAGAGGCTCCTGATCCACCACACGTTTGCCGACGGCGAGTACGACCGCTTCGCGCAGATGCACGCCCACGTTGCCGTGGCGCAGACCCGACTCTGGGACGCGGGCGCCAGCCCGGAGCAGATCGACGATGTGCTGCGGCAGTGTCTTCTGCACAGCCGGCCTGTCTACATTGCGATTCCCGTGGATGTCGTCGAGGTTGAGATTCCGGTCGCATCGGCCGAGAGGCTTCAGTCACCGCTGGAGCCAATCGAGGCCGCAGTCGCAGAACTCCAAGATACTGTCCTGGAAAATCTGATATCTAAAGTACAATCTGCCAAGCAGCCCATCATCATCGTCGACGGCGAGATCCGGCCCTTGGGCATCGTCGGCGAGGTGCAAAAGCTCATGCAACGCACCGGATTGCCGACATGGACGACGCCGTTCGGCAAAGGCCTCCTGGACGAGACAGTCTCGAACTTCCACGGCATCTACCAAGGCAAATACGACCAGGCCAAAGTGCGCGAGTTCGTCGACGGTGCGGACCTGGTCTTGTGTTTCGGGCCACACTGGAGCTCGACCAACACGTACACTTATACGACCATCCCAAAGCCCGAGGTCACCGTCAGCTTTACCGACGCGGCCATCGAGTTCGGCGGCCAGAAGTACCGCGACGTCTCGATCAAGTCGACCCTGGCGCGCATCACCGAGATTCTAGCAGACGGATCGTCCACCCCCCGGTACAATCCGTACCCCGACCTGCCTCGCGACTACAACCTCCCCCTTCCCGACGCCTCGGAGACGGAGCCGCTGAGCCAGGACCGCCTGTGGCGCGTGCTCGGCAACGCTCTGCGCCCGGGGGACATCCTCCTCGGCGAGACCGGGACGCCCGGCCACGGCATCCGCGTGATCCCGCTGCCCCGGCACACGCGCGTCTTCAACCCGGTGACCTGGCTGTCCATCGGGTACATGGTGCCGGCGGCGCAGGGCGCGGCCCTTGCCCAGAAGGAACTGCTCGCGGCGTCGGCCTACCACGGCCTGTCGGCGGGTCGTACGATCCTCGTCGTCGGCGACGGCAGCTTCCAGATGACAGCGCAGGAGCTAGCGACCGTCGTCCGGCACCGCCTCGACGTGCTCGTCGTCCTGCTCAACAACGACGGCTACACCATCGAGCGCTGCCTGCACGGCTACCGGCAGGCGTACAACGACGTCGCGCCGTGGCGGTATCTGCGGGCGCCTGGCTTCTTTGGCGCGCCCGAGGGCGCGTATACCGGATCCGCGAGGACGTTTGGCGATCTGGCGCAAGTGCTCGCGGACGTGGATGGTCTGGAAGAGGGCAGCGGCTTGTCCATGGTCGAGCTGTTCCTGGACCGCGAGGATGCGCCGGTGGGGCCGCTGCGGGAGGCGCTCGAGCGGCAGAAGGCAAACGAGTAGATGAATCCCGGATGGGAACATCGTAGGAAACAATGCAAAATTTGATTTCTTTCTACTAGCTGGTGGACAGGCGGTAGGAAAGGCTTGTGCGATGTCGTTATCATGATCAGTTTATGGGTTTCAAATGGTCTTGACATTTCATATGAGGGAGTCCGAGACAGGTCACTACTCTATCAGTATGATACATATCCACCGTAAATGCTTTCCTGAAATCTTTCTTGAGTGATTTCTCACACTTATTGTAATCACTTCAACTATGAATTGCTGTTTGATTTCTTTTGAAGTCAGCTAGATGGGGTTTGGAGAACGCGATAAAAACACAAAAGCAAGACATGAATGGTAAAAGTTTCCGTCTGTGCGAGCTTATCGACAGAGACATGCGCCCGGAGCCCTTGATTCCATGTGCCGGCCAAGTGCGCTCGGTGAGAGGGCGTGAACGACTCGGTCAAAACTATCGGAGAAAGCTTCGGACAAAGGACTCTCCGTATGTCACTTGGTTGCGACCTGCACCTCATATGTCTAATAATCGGCACAGATATGTGTATTGAAAGGTCAAAGCCATTGCGTAGAGTCGCGTCTTATTCGTTTCGTTTGAACGTTCGGAGAGTCTGGGCAGCCACTCCGATGATGCTATGGCCGTTTGTGTGAACGTGATATCCGCCCCATAGGTGACTATATCTACCTGAGAATAAAATCAAACACAAGAATATCGATTTTCAGCTCATTTTCACATTTATTTTTACGATACATGTCATTTCTGCTGCTGCAGCTTTATTCATTCACCATGTCAATCTCGGCCAAAGTCGATCAATACCGTAAGGATAGAGCCAAGTCAGACCCACTGCCAACGGGCAGCGCACCGTTCACGTCTTCATTATTTTTCAAGAAACCGCAAACCACGCGAAAGCCCAAGGCCAAACAATGGGATCATATTCTGAGCCTAAATAGTTCCTTCCAGACGGTGTCGCCATTGAAGACGGCCTCCCGTGGCAAACCGATGATCAGCCTGGGGACGGCCCGGCCCACACCACAGTATTATCCTTGGAAAGCAATGTCTCTCGAATGCATCCACACAGCTACTCAAGAATTTGGAAAGCACCAAAAGTTGACCTCCATGCGTTGCAGCTCAGGCGAGGCCGGCTATGACCTGGCCGTGGCCATGAACTACGGCTACTCGGCTGGATCGCCGCAGGCGTTGCGATTCGTCACTGAGCACGTCGACATGATACACGATCCTCCCTACGACGACTGGGACTGCTGTCTCACCTGTGGGACCACGTCGGCATTGGAAATTGCGCTCCGGATTCTATGCAATATCGGCGACACTGTCCTTACGGAAAAGAACACCTATTCGGGAGCGATTGCAGCCATCAGGGGCCAAGGCCTACGCACGCAGGGAGTGGAAATGGACGAGCTTGGACTGCTCCCAGATGACCTCGACAAGAAGCTCCAGGACTGGGACCTCAGTGATGGTCGCGGTCCCAAGCCATCTGTTCTGTACATGATACCGACAGGCCAGAACCCGACGGGCACAACTCAGCCCCTGGGGCGGCGGATGGAGATATACCAGATAGCAGTCAAGCACGGCCTCTTAATCCTCGAGGATGATCCGTACTATTTCCTGCAGATGAGGCAGGCACCGCCGAGAACAGTTGGCGACGGAGACAAACACGAAGATAGAGACGCGTACGTCGAGAGCCTCCCGCGTTCCTACCTATCGCTCGACACCGACGGCCGCGTTCTGCGCATGGATACCGCATCTAAGATATTGGCACCAGGTCTGCGGTGTGGCTGGGTCACGGGCTGCTCACAGATCATTGAAAAGTTCATTGCATTCTCAGAGGTCGGAGTCCTGTCGCCCAGCGGGCCCTCCCAGGTGATGGTGTTCAAGTTGCTAGATGAAACATGGGGTCATCTGGGGTTTATCGACTGGCTTCAATCTCTGTCGAGAGGATACCTCTGCAGACGAGAGATTCTACTCCATGCTTGCCGTGACCATCTCCCTGTCGGCGTCTGCTCGTGGTCAGTTCCCGATGCAGGCATGTTTGTTTGGATGCGCATGGAAGTCTCGAAACATCCATCGTACAACGAGAGGAGCTGTGACCTCGAGAACACATGTCGGGAGATTGAAGACGGCATCTACAGCAAGTCTCAGGAGAACGGGGTCCTCGTCAGCAAAGGCAGCTGGTTCCTCCAAGGAGGACCACTCGATGAGGTGTCGTTTCGCCTCACATTCGCAGCTGCTCCAGAAGCGGAACTCGTACAGGCCGTGATAGGTTTTGCCGATGCCGTTTGCTCTGAGTACAATCTCGATACCCATAGGGAGTAGCACTTGTAACGACTTTGCATACTAGACCTTTAGTGGTGGAATTTAGGTTGCCGGATGCTCGCGTTCTTCAAGTACTCCAATGAGAAATATCCCAATTATTTGTCTAGTATGCCATATAGTTAAGCGTAGATTCCGCATTCTCCATTGGATTTCCCGCTTCGTTAGGCAACGGCGAAAGTGCGCGATTCTTCTTCTTGTTAGTTCGAGAAAGTGGCATCATCGGCCAGAGGGTGGGGCTAGCCACGCCGACGCCGGTCTTTACTCCGAGCTCTTGCTACTTTCCCGGCTCGAGCTGCTCCAGGGTACCTTCATCATACCGCATCAATTGGCATCGTCCTCCGTCATGACCTCGAGGCAAGCCGCTTGCGAGCCGTGCAGGAAATCAAAACTTGCCTGCGACCATAAAAAGCCTACTTGCTCACGATGTTTAGATCAAGGCCGGGAGCAGCAGTGCGTGTATCGGCGTGACCCTTTTAGAAGGACCCATCCTGGGTCGGTGTCGAGGAGATCGCAACGCTCAAGGTATTGCATTCCTCCGCTTCATAGTCGGCCCAGTCACTTATTGCTGTTGTCTCCAGTCACCAGACCTCGGAGTCTCAGCAGTCTCAGCAGTCTACGTGCAGATCGCCTTCTAGACGCAATAGAAATTATTATCCAAACCCAGGACACCTGGGCCACACGAGCCATGAAACCATTTATAATCGAATATTTTCTGGCAGTCACAATGACGCTCAACTGCTATCCAGCGGACAGTGTCCAGCATTCTCCGCAGGTCTTCAATCCTCGGCAGAACTGCATCCTTCGATATACAGAGGAGCAGATATGCTCAAAGAACTGTTCAAAACAGTCAAACCACCTGCTATGCAAGATTTAGTCGCCTTTTGGCGGGCCACTGGTACAAATCTGGCTCTAGCCGAGCCTCTTGTCGATTCGTGTGTGCACTTGGATTATGCTTCCTCCTTGGGCCTGCAAGATGATCGCTGGCATCTAACAGTGGCACACAAGCTTATAGAAAATACCTTGCGACCGCTGGAGTTTGACGAGACGACGGATCTATCCAACTTTAAAGCACAATTCCTCGACGGGAATATCCGCTGGGAAACACTGGGCATATTCTTGATAGCAGTCCTTCGCGCGACAATGGACGTGCCTTTCTTCCCGTCGGTGTATACGACGGAGCGACGCAAACAACATCTTCGGGTGCTGCTTGAGCAACTTATAGCCGTCTCTCTCGAGATCTGTCTCGGACTGGATGGTCTGAATGACCTCCAGTTGATCTTTCAATATGAAGCTGTCATTGCGCATTCGCATATGAACGGCGACCTGAGTAAATCCACCCCCAGATCCAGAACGTCGGTGATTCCCGCGCTTACACAATGTGCAGGCCAGCAGTATTGGCGCAAGTTGGGCGACGTCATCTCGTCAGCCATCGTCCTTGGTTATCACGAAAACTTGGACAACAGACACGACACGCCAGCTTTTCTAACGGAGCTGCGGAAAACGGCGTTTGCGCGGATCTACTCCGCCGACAAGAATGTGTCCCTGTTTCTCGGACGACCTTTGCGAATGAGTAAACGGTTTTGTCATTTCCAGACCCCCAGTAGCTACCCAGTAAACCCTTCGGATCCGACAAATAACTCTGGGAAAGCACCATGCTGCGAATGGGACCCGGATACCAAAATCTCATATAGCGCCGAGACACGCTGGTCGGCTTTATGCGCCTATGTCAAAGAGGACATCATGGAGCTTGTTTTCGATCGCGATCGCGGCGATTATACGCAACAAGTCACGTGAGTTGGTATTCTACCCACCGGGACTTTGCAGGTCGATAACACGAGCTGACCCGCCGATCATCAGCGCCCTTCGTGCAGTGGCGAACAAGCACTGGGAAGCCCTTCCGCCACACTTCAAATTGACCAACGTCCGGGACAGCGTTCAAAATCCACTCGAACGCGACTTTGCCATCAGCGTACGGCTGAATCATCTGCACATCTTGTTCCTTCTCTATCGAGTACCAACTCACCGCCTCAACGAACCAAGTGAGCCCCTCGTTGAAGTCGCCTGCCAGATGCTGCAGCTCGTGGTAGAAGCAATGCTCATACGCGACGGACTGGCCAATTCGGGCACGACGCTGGCTTGGAAGGTCAGTACCATCCCTCAACACCCGAGCACGACATGTTCATCTGAGTATTGACAGAAGTATGCAGATTGCCTATTACGGCCTGCCCGCCGCTGGCATAATGGTTTTGGCGACTCTGAGAAAACCAACGGCCAACGAAAGCTCGCGAAGATTGAGTTCACGAACTTTTCAAGACCTGGTCGTCTTTGGTTCGGAACTTGCCAGAGGAACAGTGGTAAAACCCGGGGATCCCAATTATGCCCTTCTTTTGAAAGCAGCGCAAACAATCAATCGCTTTCTAGACTTTATCCACGACGGGGGTGAAGACACCCAGGACGCGCCTCATGCAGAACAGGTTCCGCAGCCGCAGGGAGATGACTCTCTATATATGCCGGAGTTGGATCCGGACCTTTGGAGTTCTGAGCCTGCCTTTTTGGGAAGGCCTCGCCGATCACCCGTTCCTGGACGCGCAGTTTCCATTATCGCCAAACTAATATTCTGAGCTGAAATACCTGGAGCAATCAAGTGAAATGGTAAATTCAAATTCAAGGAGCCTGTGAAGTGGTGAAGCAGACCCTTAGCACGACACAAAACTCTACTTCAGACGTCCACCAAGCACACGCTATCAACCGCCCCAAAGCCCGCCGCGACTCCGCCCTCCTCGCTCTGGTTGCCCTTGGTCCGGAGGAGATAGCCCGACTCCTCGTTCCTCAGCACCTCGGCCCCGCAGTCTCCCATCCGCCTCCACAGGATCGTGCCCCAGACGCCGAGCTCGCGGACGACGCCGCCGGCCTGCAGCTCGCCGCCCCGGAGAATCACGTTGCGCTGCGCCGGCGGCTCGATCATCTCCATCAGCACGTACCCGGGCCACATGCTCTGCGGGATGCTCCGCAGGAACCCCGGGATCGTGCCGCGGTAGATGTTGTTCCCGCCGGCCTCGCGCTGCGGCTTGAGGACGAACCTCTTCGCGGTCTCGGGGTCCAGCGCGAGCTCCCGGCCCCGCTGGCCGTCCACGGACGCTGCATCCATGGGAAACATGGGCGCGAAGGTGGCGCGCACAGGCTCCCGCTGGTCGGATGCCGACAGGAACCGGGCCAGGTGCGGCGAGCCCGGCGCCGCCAGGATCTGCTGCACCTTTTGATGCCGGCCAGGTGCAGCAGCACCGAGGGACACTTGACGGCGCGAGAGCGCTCGAGGTGCAGCCGGGCCGCCCACGTCGCCTCGTCGTACTCGTCGGGCGACTGGCCCGCGCGGAAGTAGACCGTGGTCACCTCGTACGCGCGCCCGGGAAACCCTGGCGGCGTGAAGAGCAGCCTGCGCTCCGGGGTGTCGTCGAGGCGCGTGTGCTGCAGGACCTTGGTGAAGGCGAGGCGGAACACCTTGGCCTCGGTCTGGGAGGAGAGTGCGAATTCGAGGTGTTTCTGGTCGAAGACGTTGCGCTCGATGTCTTGCACGATGAAGAGTATACACTTTTCGTGGCCGAACGGCGAAGGACCTTAGGCGGAGTGGACTTCGCCTAGAGCGGTGGCGATGCGTTCGGCGGATGGGTTCGAGGGGAGACTGCTGCTCGTGCGAATCTTGGAAGAGGCAGGTTCTGGATACCCGTCGACGGAGTCGAGGTAGCGGTGCAGAGAGGTGACGCGAGGAGCGAGACCGCCGAAAGCGGCCGAGTTGACGTTGATCTCGACCTGTCTGAGACTCGGTCGAAGTGCATTCTCGGGGAAGTGAACCATGTAGTCTGAGCGAAAGAGGCCAAAGGTGAGATCCTAGTTTTCATGTATTAGCTGCCATACGATGCTGTCAAGATATGAATCCTACCTGAACGTAACCCTCTGCCTTGACAGTTTCGTGAATTTCACATAACTTGGCAATGAACGAATCTATGCCAGCCAATCTGATACCCTCCCTTAGCTTCAAACTGACAGAAAGTATCAATGTATGGACATGCCACTCACTCCTTGACCACTGGACCTAGCCACTCCTCATCACTGGCGACGGTGGCATAGAGCTCATTGTACGCAGTCTGAATCTCCAGAGCTTCCTCCGACTACAAAAGAGATCATTTCGCTGGGGTGCATGGCGCATACATGCCTACTCAACTACTGTATGACCATGTGGGCGCTGAGGCTTGCACAGCATTATTGCTTTTGCGGAGTTCGTGGCCAGCGAAAAAGAGATTTTGTCGCGAACCAATAGGAGCCTGGGTCAATGCCACGAACAAGAGAGCGGGACGATTTATAGTTTGGGAGATCTTCGTCTCGCAGCTTCGCTTAATGAACGTTCCTTCCCCTTTGTGCCACAGCCTGAGGCCCGAGTGAATGGTGATCACATAATGAACATGGCTGTCACATGATCTGCTGATTATTTGTCATTGCGTTCTCCAAGCCGGCCGGCTCCAGGAGTGACATCGCACGCCGGATTAGTGTCGTCGCGGTCTCGATGCGTGCCAACCGTGAATACTTACTATCATGCCTGTTGGTTTCTCGGGGCTGTATGATTTGTTTATTGCGCAAGTGCATCTTTTCGGATGCATCATGACAATCAGCTCATGTGAATGTGGAACGGTCGATCCACCTCTCTGATTGCCTGGGAGGGAATTCCAACACCGGTTGTGACCATGATGTTGTTTTGCCGGAAAACCAATCTTCTATCACCGGCATTATTGACGCGATTTGAGACGATGTTGTCTTCGAAGTAAAAACAGTGAACGGGCAGGTCTAGCAAGTGGGTGCGAAATGAAGTGAGAGTAAGTACGATGTGTGTTTACAAGTTGTCACAGCATACGCCAGGATTAATATTCAGTTAAAATTCATGGAATTAATAAAAAACTCGACCGAAGGCAAAAGTGTTTAGACTTTATTGCGCAATCAAGACCATTATGCGACGAGGCACGGTGTTGACAACGCATTTTGGTATAGGCGCAATCTCACTTTCTTCGTCACTCGCTTGCCCGGATTAGTACTGCGTATTCTTGCCAAGCCAGGCCAAGCCAGGCGTGAGTGGCTTGGTGAGTTTCGGCGCAGGGCATTTGGCACGAGGTCTTTATGTCTTTGAAAGGCAAAATTCTGGACTACTCCTTTGTAGCAGGGCATGAACATACCATTTCTCGTCGGTCTTTGAGTGCCGCTGATTGACCTAGCGAGATAGGCTCAGGTTTTCCATCCCCATTTCCTATGTCTGCAAGATTGTAAAAGTGAATGATGCCTCCGGATTGATGACAATATGTTCCATGCTGGCAGTGGCCTTACCAGCGCTGGAGGCAGGATCTGGTGTTCAGCCGCAGTGTTCGTGTGACCGGGTGTTCACGAGCGGATACGCAAGGCTCTCTCGGGAGTCTGGGGCCGATTGGGTTCGCAACGGTAGTAATGCAGGAATCAAGTCGTACTTGTGGAATTGCAGCGCTGCCAGGAGACCCATTGCCCTGTTTGAAGAATGAAGTAAGAAGCGCATGAATGTGGGTTGTAGGATTGAATTCCCACAGTCTTGGGCCTCAGCCCGCCCTGAGGCACAAGTTTCGTTCACTTCGGTGAGCCAGGGAACAATGCCTTCTCAGCCGCACGCCTCGGCGACTCGATGAGCTGACAAAAGCAACGAGAAACACCAAATTTAGACGAGAATCTATAAAATATCAGGCTTCAAATGGAAGGCTTTAGTTTCCAAGCCTTATGCTGTTCCACTTCTTTTCGTGTCAACAATGTTTGCATTGTAAGAATGGTTCGATGTGGAAATGAGCATATTGGGGGCCTTTGGGATCTTTTTTCCATAAAGGTACTCTGGCCATGACATCGCAAGAGGTATCATGATACTTGTTTTCGGAACTATTAATTTGTCCGACATCCCCTTCCGCCTTCCCAAGTCATACCACGTATTACTCATCTCTTTAATAGTTTTCACAATCATGAAGTATCTGTTGGCCGGGCTTCTTGCTCTCGGGCGAGGCGCCTTTGCTGCGGACTGCTTACAGAACCAGGAACGTCAAAATGAATCACCATATGGACAGCAAATTACTTCTGCTTTGACCTCGAATTCGCAGCTTGATAATGTTTGCGCTGGCAATTGGAGACTTAATGACGAAGAAAAACTGAACACCACATTCAATCATGGATGTAAGTGCCATCTGCCCCTGGAACCTGCACCGGTATACTCGATTAACCACCTTTAGCAATAATTTATTACGTCAAACGAAAAGACAACGCGCAGAATTTGAAATATTGCAAAGAAGCATTCAACGACATTCTTGACCAATGCATTACGAACGGGAATTTTTGGGGCGGTACCTGGAGCTGGGATAGAGAGACCTACCAACTGTCAAACAGTGCCTACCCTGACAATGGTCTACTTTCCACTGACGATGGTGGTCCAACGGCTTCTACCACTTCGATTGGGACCATTACCTCCGCTCCTGGGACGACAACAGAGTCTGGCATCTTTGCCACCAGCACCGCCGGCATTTCCGGCTTGACCACCAACTCTGTTACAACTAACTCTGCGGATGGTCATGCGACGATTCTGCCCATCTGGTACGTCAGCGCAGGTCTCGGAATAATATTGATACCGGGAGCAGGAGTCGCCCCGGGCGGCGTTATTCCTCCACCCCCGGGATATCCACCCCTAGTCATTGACGAAGATGGTCAGGTCCATGAGGCAGATGACAGCGACTTGATGACGTCCACCTCATCAAAGACGACGTCTTCATGTACTTCATGCAGTATTTGCGTTGGCTTTGATATATTGTCGGATGACACGACGTCTACACTTGAGAATGATGGCGACCCAGATTTACCTACCATTGACCCCAGCATTTGGGTTGCCATGGAGACAAAGTACCCCTTGCCTGGATCAGTCGCGGCTACTAGTACCTCGACGTCAGATGGGACAACACAGACACAGCCTGCTAACCCCATCGACAAGCCAGGCTGCCAAGATGCTTCCGATGCTATCAAGAGCGATCTCAAACAGTGGACAACCAAGGGCAATGGAATACGCCTAACTCTTGGGTCATACCACTCGGTGAACGATATTCTCTACATGCTGCGCGAAGTAGTCTGGCGGCTCGTGCACAGCGCCAAGTGCGATCGATTCCAAGTACGTAGCCGCGTATCAGAAGGACGGGCTTTGTGAAATTTCAGTCGCCCTGTACTCATCTACAGAGTTATTCGTCAACCGGGACACTTGGCCAGATGGCAGCAACAAGGATTTCAACACGATCTGGCAAGAGTGCTGGGACAGCACGCAAAACATACTGGACAAATGCGTTGACAATCAGGCCAAATCCGGCTGGTGGAATGGAGACCACGTATACCAATTCTACGAGGCCGGCGTGCGATCTCTGAACGACCCTGCCGCTCACCATACCCAAAATGCCGTTTCGCTTGGTAGCTACCTGGAGCCTACGACCGATGGTCTTAGATGCGGCTCGGATTGTTGCGGGTAAATCCCGAACGGAGACTGGTGCATCCAGAACTGTGGTGGAATCTGCAAACGCGGAAATCGTTGGACCTCGAATTCCAGAGACATCCTTCCCCGAGGCGTTGAGAATGTTGCCAAGGTTGGAGGCTGTAAGCTGCCTTATACTCTGCCGGATTACCCCAGCTCCGGAATAGCCAGCGGCATACGTGGAGTTCAGAAGTATTACGATCGCTATGATACCATTTCTGGCAGTAACAACTGCGACAACCCACGACTTACAGGCCCTGGTCCCAGAAAGGCAAACAGTAACTACGACAGTAAGTGTTTTCTTGGCTGTGGATCAGGCGACTCGCTGACCCTGCTATAGCTGAGCACGTATTCGAGAAACACATCATTAAGCGATTCCTATACTTTCTGGTTGGGGGCAGCAAGCTTTTGATCAAAGCTCTGATCCCGACGAGAAAGATCCTGTTGCTACGTGTGCTGATGTTGAGGCTGTTTTCAATCAGCTCAACCCAGCAGGCGTAAACTTCAAAACGGAAACAGCTGCACAACAGCTAGGAAAGGCCATCTCTTGCCAGGGTAGCCAGTGTCCAGACAATAGTCGCGTGGGGGAATTCTTCCTACTCCGAAGGGAGATAAATGGGCTAAAGAATAGAGTAGGCAACTCTCCAGTGCAAGAAGCCCGTGGCAGTCGATGCATTTCAAGCTGACGTCCCCTCCAAGATCTTCACAGGTCACTATACGGGCATCGGATCCGACGCCAACGACAACAAGCTCCCAAGCTGTAACTCAGCCAAGAAGGGCAACGAAGAGCTAAGACAAACAATGATCGATGCTGCAATGGTCTTCCAGTACATGAACAAACAAGAAGTATACGGAGCCTTCAAGGCGGTCCATAACCGGATTCAGGGTATTCTAGCCAACCTAGATGCTGAGACGCTCGACACATCCCTCAGGCCGCGGAATCTCCAGTCGTTCATGGCCAACGGGTCGACCTGGTCGGACGCTTACAATGAGTTCATGAAGCGCTTCCTCGTCGACACGGAGCGAAAGATGGGGTTGTGGCTGCACAATTGCAAGCAGGCCTATATCGATAAGATCGACCAGAGCACCATGTCGCCGGATGCAAAAGATGCTGCCAAAAGGAAGGTCACTGATTACGCTTCGGGGACGGGCGTTTATGCTGATGGGGCGCTCAAGCTTAATATTAATCTATGGGGGGACATCATGGGAACTGAGGAGTCCTAGGTTAGCTACGTAGATGGATAGTCTTGAGCAAGGGTACTGGGTATATACTACAATTGTATTATACCGGGTTGTCAGTCGCGATAATATTATGCTTACAAGGTGCTTAAGGCATCGTGACTCGCGTGGGCGACGTGAGCACTGATAAACATCCCCCCACCCCACAGCACATTCGTCTGGGGAAGCGGGGGAATGTTTAGTGAGCGCAAAATTCTTCCCCATGTGAGAAGATCGAGGCCCAACAACGGCTATTTCTGCCGAAACAAACCAGAGAAGTAAGACGTGCCGCTTTTCAGTTTTTGGACCTGCACAAACCACCGACCGGCGACGGCCAATCAAATGACGAGTATAACCTGTACTCCTGGTTCAACCACCTGCGCCCGAGTTCACATGTTTGCCGTACGGAAAAAGCGCCTACACTCTGTCGGGTAGGAATAAGTTTATTGAATGTCGCCGACAGAACACAGTTTTTGTGTCAAGACTGTGTATAGATAGGGACTGAAATTACCCCCCAAGACCACGATGGACAGGTAGCGTCGAGTTGCCCAATTGGGATGAGGAAGTTATAGTATAATCCCGAGTATACTCGACGTCCTTTGACGCCAAACGACGTGGCAACTGATCCTACGATCAGACGACTCTCGTATGAATACTAGAAGGCTCGCTGTTCTCGTCGATGATGAAGGTTGTTTCAAATTGTCCGCATTACATACCCGAGTTCAATCACAGACGCCAAAGTACAAGTCTTCAATATGTATGCAACCGTCGTGCCTCTTGCTGCACTTACATTTCTTGTGCACTATTTCTTTTTGAGGCCTCTCTATCACTATTTTAGAGATCCCAAAGGGCTGCGAAAGTATCCCTCGGTCAACTGGCTCGCCGGCATAACGAATATTGGGTTCATGTGTGAGGCCTTCAAGGGTCGACGATCGAAGAGGCTTGCCGAGTTGCACAAGGTGCATCCTGTGATTCGTATCGGGCCCAACTCGTTGTCTTTCAGAAGTCTACAAGCAATCAAGGTGAGCCGACTTTTGAAAATACACCGAAGTGAGAAGTTGACTAAAATGGTTGTCTAGGATATCTACGGCCACGGCACGGCCTGTACGAAAGACCGATTTTACTCGGCCCTGTCCGGCACCCATTTCCATCTCGCCGATGTCATCGATAAGCAAGACCATGCGCGCAAAAGAAAGAACCTCGCCGCGGCGTATGCCATCAGGAACCTCGAGACGTGGGAGCACAAAGTCGCCGACAAGGTCGATCGCTTCATCAGGGCCTGTGACGCGGCTTGTACCTCGCCGCTGGAGACCAAAAACAGTACACCTGAGTCTATGGACCTCACATTTGATTACTTCAATTACGCCAACTTCTTCACGGAAGATGCCATCGTCGACATTGGGCTGTCGGAGAAGCTGGGGTTCCTCGACCAGAGGTCCGACGAGTGCGTGGCCGAGCGCATGGACGGCACCCAGTTTCGCGCCAGCTACCGGAAGTCGCTTCACAATATGGCGACGGCGCAGTCGCGCATCGTCTGGGCGTACGAGTGGTTCAACTTCAACAAGGTGCTGACGGGCCTCGTGTCGCGGGACTTTGCGCGCCGGTGGGAGCACAACCGGAACTGGGACGGCATCCTGTACCACCGGGCCAAGAAGCGCCTGGCGCGGTACCAGGCCGGCGAGAAGCTCGACGACTTCTTCCAGGTCATCATGGAGGACAAGGGCGGGCGCCCGCACGACCTGCCGTGGGGCGAGATCGTCGCCGAGATCTCCATCATGATGAACGCGGGCAGCGACACGACGGCCATTGCCATGGCCAACGCCGTGTACCTGCTGCACAAGAACCCTCGATCCCTCGAAACGCTGCGCGAGGAGCTCGACAGCGTGTTGGAGCCAGACGAGGTGGTCGCGCCCTACGACAAGGTCAAGCACCTGCCGTACCTCCGGGCCGTGATCGACGAGACCCTGCGCATGATGCCGCCCGTGTCGTTCAACCTGCCCCGCCGTACACCGGCAGGGGGCATGATGGTGGCCTCGGAGCACATCGCAGGCGACACGTCGGTCAGCATCTCAGCCGAGGTGGCGCATCGCGACCCGGACGTCTTTGCAGACCCCGACAGCTTCACGCCGGAGCGGTGGCTCGGTGACAAGGGCCGCGAGCTGCAGGCCGGGTTCGTGGCCTTCAGCGCCGGGTCGCGCGGGTGCATCGGCAGGAACATCACGTATTTGGAGCAGACGGTCCTGCTGGCCTCGGTGCTGCACAGGTACGAGATGGCTCTTCCCAGCCCGGACTGGGAACCAGAGCAGTACGAGGGCACGACGACCTACATGAAGGAGTTGCCGCTCAAGGTCTGGAGACGAGATTTAGGAAGTCCGGCGGCGAATCGGTCAGACTAGATTGATCGTCGATGGATGTCCAAGAATGAGAACATCATGGCCAGAATGAACAGATATCGAGTCCATGATCCGTGCATGCCGGAAAAGTTTCGTGTTTGGGTGTCCAGATGACTTGCGATGGATAATACATGTGAACTGTGACAGCGTTGCGTCAATTGCCTCCGATAGACGTGCACTAAACCGCCCATAATGTCGCTGGAGCATCTGCTAGCGGGGCCTAGGTCCCTCACCTGCTCCATACCACTAAGTTCGGCGATTATACCCCGCTGCCCACTTGACGCAGCACCTCAAGTCTTGAGCCGTGTGTAGAGCTGGAAGAATTAAGTATTTGTATTGTGTCTTCCTCTTACTCATAGTGTCTCGAAACTTAAAATTTTCTCCCTTCGTTTCATCGCCTATTCCGAGAAGCACCATCATTGCTTCGCGTCTTACACAGGGATGGTCACAGGATACAGGTACCTCAACCACTAACAGGCCTATGACGCCTGTAGATGCTACCACAAATCCCCTACGCTCGGGGGACGGATGCCAGGTACGCTCGCTAAGCTGATGGATTCGTAAATTCCCCGGAGCGAGCTGACACGATATTTTCATCATCAAGCACTGCCGTAAAAGGTATGTTGCACCAAGAGTGGAAACCATATGAGCACCCGATTCTTCTTTTAACAGCTTACATTGACTGCTCCTACGTGATGCAGACATTTGAAATGTGAGCTCTTACATGAGCCAAACCCTGTCTGACATGCTGTTCTGACTGCTTTCCTACAGGCGATGAAGCCAAGCCAACATGTGGCCGCTGCGTAAGAAAGGGCATCGAGTGCGTGCGGCCCAACAAGATCAGGTTTAAGCACTGGCATCAATCCAAGTAGGACTACCTCAGGCCCTTCGATGGCAGGATCGCACAGCTGATCTGCCGCTCCAGACACGTCAATGACAACAATCGCAGGACCTCCCCTTCTGGGTTCAAAAGCAGTCAGCCCTGGGTCAGGACGGACGGTGCACTCCAATTCATCGATGAGAGCCATCACATCCCCGCCATCTACGCAGACAGCCCAGAGTCGCTTTTCGAGGAAGATGCGACGGCGATATCATCATCAGCCGTAGAGCCGGAGTCTTCACATGCGTTATCTCAACTTACGAACAAGACGGGAAATGGCCAGTATGAAGCTGATCATTGGCTTGACATCCCTGGTGTAGCTGCGGAAGGATCTGATCTCATGCCCGGTAATGGCAATTCTCAGTCCGCACTGACGACCTCAGCCCTGGACCAGGTCGCGGACGCTGCATTACAAACGCACATTTCGCTCGAAATTGAGAACGAAATCTTTGGCAGCCGGTCCTGGGAGCCCTGCCGAAGCGTTCCGGTGCAACCAAGCGATCCTGAGCAACTGTACTCGAGCCCACTCAGTGGCAGTAACGGAATGTCCTTGCCCATCATCGACGGTCTGAACCATTCCGCCAGCCAAGCCATGAACTCTGATCCGGGTCTGGCCTTCGAGCTCCCCGTGTTCCCCTTGCAAGATCCTACCGAAGCCAAGCTATTCCGGCAGTGGATCGAGCACGGCGCCCGCCGATTCGACATGTGCGACGCCCATCGCCATTTCGCGACCGTTTTGCCCGTCCGGGCCATGACGTGCAAGCCGCTGGTGAACGCTTTGTTCGCGCTCAGCGCAAAGTTCTCTGCAGACGTCGACGAGTATATCGCGGCCGAGTACTATCAGAGGTGTCTGAATAGCTTGGTTCCCATGCTCGACCAGCCGGCAGCGCTCGCCAATGAGGATCTGTTTGCTGCGGTGGTGCTGCTCCGATCGTTTGAAGAATTGGAAGGTAGATTCGTCACTATCTTGGACATCTTTCGTCTGGAGCACTTGACTGATTTCCTCATAGTACCACTATACGGCGCCTACGGCGAAACCCATCTCCTGGGCAGCCACCTCTTCATCGACGCATCCCGGACGGACCCAACTGCCAATCCCTCGCTCCTCCCCGACCCGAGCAGCCTATTCAACTCGTTCGCCTTCAACGGCCTCCGCGGCGCCGCCTTCCTGGTGGCCCTGCGCCAGGAGCTCTTCATCGCGCTGGTCTCGCAGCGGCCCGTGCTGCCGGCCTTCTCGTCGCTGCGCTTCAACCGCTCCCTCGACGTCGACGGCGCGCCCGCCGACGACTGCGCCTGGGCCAACCGCATCATGCCCTTCGCCGTCGACGTGCTCGACTTCTGCTACGGCGAGAACACGACCAACAACGCGCAGTCCGTGCTGCGCTTCGACGAGCTGACGGCCTACGCGGAGCGGTGGTTCAGCGCGAAGCCTCCGACGTTCAACCCAATCTACATTGAGGAGCCGTCTACGACACGACAGGACGATAGTCAAGGGGCAACCCCCAAGAATGGCGGGTCTTTGTACCCATCAATCTGGCTCCTCAACGACGCCGCCGCCACTGGCCTACAGAATTACTACCTGATCCGGATCCTGCTCTCGGCATTCAATCCACATATGCCCCGAACAGGCCCCACCCGCACCTTGTTCCTCAGGACAGAGAACGCGGAGATGAGGCAGCACACCAGGATGCTGGTCGGCATCGCCCGGGGCAACCCCATGTGCGTCCCGCTGTCGGTGTGGGCGGCCGTGGGCATCGCGCTGGCCGGGGACAGGTTCGAGGACCGCGAAGAGCAGGACGAGCTGATCCGGTTTTTGAGCGACACCCAAGCGTCGTCAATGTGGGATACCAAATCGAGCCGTGTCCACCTTGCCGAAGCGTGGGGCTGGGATGTTGACACTGTCGTAATTGATCGATTGTAGATAGGCACATCACATCGCATCATTGACAATGATGAAGAATGTGGCCTGTGAAGATTTAGTAATTTATTCGGGTTCAAGCGATGCTCAACAGAACTGGGGTTGATTACAATCAACAATGAATACATCGCAATGCAGCACTACAAGTGAACCCATCACTGTATCGTTAACTCTTCGACTTCAATCTCTCCCGAGCCAATCCATTCCCGAATACTATGACTTGACAGCCCATACATGAAACATGCTCCGACATTCATGAAATTAGGGCCGTTCGGGACCGACCTCATCAGCATGGCTGACGAACACTCATTGAGTATACAAATTTCATCGCCGACTGAAAGTCCTACAGGCCCAATGCCAATGTACCCTCTACTTGTCAAGAAGACGGCAGATTTATCCAGTGGTCCCATATGTTCCAATACGTCGGCCTTGGTCGGTATTGGTCCTTTCGGAAGTATTTCAGACTGTTGTAGGAGCTTGATTCGTCTGTAAACATTATGAAACTGTTGGCTTACTACCATTGCCACATCTCTAGGCCTGTCTGGATAATAGAATTCGCGATGAAGTGCCTCGAAGCCGTCAGCGGTAGTTTGGGCAAGCTGGTCAATTGTGGTCTCTAGATATCCTAGAGGGAATGCGTTGGAATCTTGGTCCAGTTTCAGGACTGAGATCAGAGTATGGAAAAACGCCTCCAGAAGAGCAATGCCCGAAGGATGATTCCACGCCAAAGGGGCGATAATCAAGCAATGATGGGCTAGTTGGACACCCCGAGCCCCGTTTGTTGCAAAAAGCTCAAATGACCTCGTCACTCGATCGTTGAGTCTAACGCCATGTATGTGTAGGGTCTTGTCGTTGTGGTCAATGTGCTCACGAGGCCTACTGAAGGGAGGATCACAGGCACCCCAATATGGCGTCATGAGTAATTTTGAAGTATTTTTGTGGTAGTTTGCTAGATCAGGTACCCACGACGGCAGTTTGAACGACTCTGGATGAGTGCCATTGTCGGGGAAGATACCAGAAGCATAAGCCAGGATGATTGGTTCATTTTCTTCGAGAACATGGTCAAACCACTGGATATAAGCAGCAGCTGTGTTCCAGTAGTCGTCCGCCATGACTTTTCGACTTGATATGGCCTGGAAGCCGAAGACATAATGATGTGGATGGCTTGAAATGCACCCTAGAGAGAATGTGAATATGTGTCCCGGTGCGACGGACCCCGATTTGGTCCATTGATTTCGCATTAGTCGAATGTGGTTGGCTCTGTCACATGCCTCTGACCTCCGAATCAAGTCTTTTAGAGGAACTGGGAGAAGGAAACCGGAGCTGCACAAGGTGACATCCTTGATATGATCGAATGCCTTCAAGAATTGCGAAATTTCGCCCCAGGTTGTGACTTCTTTGCCGCAGACAAAAAAGAGATTCCCTGGCGATTTTGCCAAGACCATTGCCTGGGTTGTCCATGTTCCACTCCAGAGGGGTAGTGAAAAGAAGTTGAAGATGACCTTCCAGATGATTGGCAGGGAACTGCCGTCTGCAGGTGTGGACAGATGAGGTTTTTCAAGGAGTAACTCCCGGAGACTCAACGAATCCAGTGTATTATCGTCTCCGAACGCGGCCTCTGCTATTTCCCGAACGGCGCGGATAGCTCTCTCTCCAAGGAGGACGTCACGCTGGTTTTCTTGTAGTCCCAGCCAGCAAAGAACTTTGTAGGCGCCTCCGAGAAGCGAACCGAAAAGCGAAGCTTGCTGGCTTATCTCCGACTTGTTTTGGTTGTTGACACAGAGACCATGTACCCATAGAGGGAGGATTTCAACCTCGCCCAACTCGTCGACGACGTGCAGAACTCGGTATTTGCGGATGTAGCCAAGGGCCGCATACAAACTATCATTGACTAAAACAAACTGACCGTTGACCAAGATTGGATGCGGGTTTCTTGCCGGTTTGTTGGAGATATTGATCAGAGCTACATAGGGAAGGTCTGGCCCTAGGGTGGCCACCTCGCTTGTGCAGGCTATAGTTGGGTTACCATGTTGAGCGGGCTGAATTCTGATGAGGCGGACTTGACTTTGCAGGTTTCTAAACGGGGGGTGTACCAAAGATCGGCTCGGTCCCGGGTACGATGTAGCCATGCTCAGGTCGTTGAACGTGTCGGAATGAAGATTTATCGAACTTGTATCCTGGACGGCGGATATGATACTGGAGAGACGATGCTTAGACTGAAGAAGAGCGACCTCGAATGATGTGGTGGAAGGGAACAGGTTGGATTCAACTCCAGCGACTTCTCCATTAACGCTCAAAACCATGTTTGTTTACTTCGATGTTACCAACTTCCCTCACCGTACCCGTAAATACCTGCATGGTGGTTTTGGCTGCAGTTGAGCCTTCCGACTCATGATCGTGCACAACTTCAGAAGTTGCGACCAAGCTTCCCGCCAAATGACGAGACGGAATCGCAGCTAAAGTTGGCATGTCCCCTCTTTCAAGCGAGCGTAGTGGCTTTCGACGAAAAATGAATGATCACCCAGGTGTCTACTCTTTATCATAGGGAGGTATAGTACAGGCCCAGTCATGATGCGCGTCTATGAAAGTACCAACCCTGCGTCGCAATGCTTTTTTGCCCTCGCCTTGCTGGCTTCCTATCCGTGTTATTTACCAGCATATTGCCGCAGCAATGGGCCCTAGCAAGAGCTGAGGCTCATCGTCGCCTTGAGGACCGGAGTACATCGCGACTCGGTAGAGAAGAGCATCTAAACTGGGTCGGGTCAACGACGGTCATGTTGGGCGAAATCGTTAGCTTCCAATCATGCAGAGAAGATGGCTGTAAATGGACATACCTCGGACTGCTGGGAAAGAATTTTTTTCATTACAGGATATATTGTATCGATAACTGGACTCTTCAACATTCTGTAGAAAGCTTGCTTACCAGAGTTTCCGTTGAGACGAGCTAGCCACCGTGAGTGTATCGTCTTCTCATGGAAAGCGTCGAACCTGTTGACTTTGCGGGCTGTATAGATTTGCTAGAGCTGTAGAGTGTCGGATCAGACCATAGAGATAGATTCCGTGATCTCGTGAGTTTGGCAGGGACCACTAATTGAGAGTCGGTCTGGATTCCAGATGATGGACTCCTGGAGCTGGTGGATGCAAGAGTGCCACCACCTTGGACATCTTCCAGAACCGTCGCTTGGACATCGACGATCACTCATGGCAGATCGTGCTAATCTCCGGTCGACTTCTTCTGACATGTTTCTTCTCTGGACAAAGTGGCAATGTCCGTGTGCAGCTGTGGCAGAGTATTGGGCTTGCGCGGGCGTTAGAAAGCGCTTAGGTCGTCACAAGACCAGACACTGGCTGGCGCGCTGAGCGAATCATCGACTTGAAGAAAATTGAGATTACTTTTGCATATAGGAAAAGAAAAGAATACAAGAGTCGGGCTCTGCGTCGAGAGCATTATTCCATGCCCGCAGTGGCAAGAGCCTGGCTATCATTCTAGCAGAGTGGCACTGTGGAGTTTACAGGGAATATGCTGAGTACATTGCACTCAAGTACATCAAGTCTAGAAGCTTGAAGAAGAGCCATGCGGATATCCTGAGCGACTCGGTACGTGGATATCCAGAATAATAACAATACACAGCGTCAAGTACGTGAGGCGTCAAGTGTGGATAACGTGGCAAGTCCGTGATAGCGCGATAGTCAACCAATCAATAATACTCCGGTAGGTCGAAAGAATGCTTCGTAGTCACCAAGGCCCGTGTGTCTACCCGATCCGTTTGATTACTGGTAAGGCGAGTTGTGGGAGGACCCTGGCCAATGGTCAATGTTGGGACTCAGTGTATCCATCTGTTCTGCGCTACTGTACAGACATCACAAGTTGTGTCGTTGACACGGGTCGGTTAATGCATATTCAAGACTTTCGTGGTTATGGAGTACGGCTCTGATGCTACCAAGCCCGACTTCATGACCGATAAATATGGCGTGATTATCACCTAGCGGCCGGAAGCAGTGAGGTAGCATTGCAGAGACTGGTCTGCGTCCGGTTGATTTAGTTTGCGAGATTGTCGACCGGTCTCGAAGGTGTGATACTGCGTAAGAGTTGTGCTTTTTACAGAGAAGCGCGTGCTTTCCAACATGCAGATTGCTAATTCCGTGTCCTCCTTTGCCCGTGTTGTATGAGCAATAGGAGAGGAGGGCCACTCCTTGGCATACGTACTGAGACACCACTACCGGCACATGTGAACTCATAGGTTACACGCCTTGCGACAGCCACGTCTGTGGGATCAACTGGGAATAAGACTGAAGGGATACAAGGTTGAGATATATGCCCCCCCAGAGTGCTTGTTCCCTGTCACAGTCAATAAGCGAAGGAAATCGAGAAAAGTCTTGCGAGCTCAAGTCGGTCCTTCAGTATGCACGAGCAGGTGGCATCGCAGTGATTCAAACGAGGCATGGATTGCATGAGTGGATATACTATAGACTCGTGGGGGCCGGATTCCAGAATGAAGAACTCATTAGACATATTTTTGGAGTCGGACTGGGATTCGCACGAGATATTCTCCGATGCAGCCTGATATCCTGGAGGGCTGAAAGACTCCACAGCCACAGTCCGAGGGAGTCACGATACAATTACGTGGAGTGAACTCGCGAGGCTCTACCGGAAAGGGTCTTGAAACGTGCAGATCTCTCCATTACCTCCTTGGGTCAGAATGAAAAGAGAGTGTGTGGATGGTGAGCTGGATGGTTATCAGATCCAGAGGTGAAACTGTATATGGAAAAAGAAAAACGCCAAGAAGAGGCACGGTAGTAGGCAGCATGCATGCGATGGGAAAGCAACCAGTTTGCCATATTCATGGTGGGTAGATTGATGCCTGACGAGGAGTTGGCCTTTCGCTTCGTATCTAGACCTCTATCTCCAAAACAACATGTGCAGTATAGACAAAGACGGCATGGCCGACCACCGCTTAACGGCCTAGTCTTCGACGTAGACACAGTCCAGATGGCTGCGAGTTACAAGGACAGGCCATGGGGAGCCTCGCCCTCCCTAGCAGTATTCACTGTTGAGTGTGGTCGAGCTGGGTCTGATCCTCGCAGCTCTGACGACAAGTGGAAGCGCCGCCAGCAGAAGCGATCATCTTCGATTGGCCAGATCTTTTAGAGAGGTTAAAACTTTACGTAGGTCGCACGCCAGATCTTTGTATACACTTGTCGATCGAGTTCGCGACTTCAAGCAAGCTTCTGTGAATGGCAGTGTGGCTGGCAAGAATCGTGCGATGCAGACGTCATCCCCACAATGTCTCGACGAGTGATGGGCATACTGTGAGGGCGATATCAACGGTGATAGACAGATGGCGCAGCGCCCCGGGAATCTGACGGATACTACATGGGAATTGAAACGCGGGATCTGCATTGAGGGATCTGCAGCCACCCCCATGAAGGGCTGACCCGGTAATCAGGGACGTCCCTGGCTTGCTTGGACTCGACTCCATAGGACCCCAGAAGATGCCGCTCCTTCGGGACGCGCCGCAGTGGAGACGATGGAGGCCAGTTGATTAGCTGACCCGCTGGTTCAGACGATACACTTACGCACGGGATGCGGCGGACAGACCTGGCGATTGGCTGCTCGTCGAAATGTGTGCAGAACCCATCAACAACACCCATGAGCCATCCTGGCTCGTCTACAGGGATAGGCCAGATCCTTTGATCCCACCTCAATCTAATCCGGGTAGGACTGCAGGCCGGATTACCGTCATTGGTGCAACCGAATCTCCAACATTGTCTTTGCTCGTGAACGCGGGGGTGGGTTTGCATAACTCGAGGGAACCCGGTCAATGTAATCTTAACACTTCTGATCTTTAGCTCCTTCTGTATAGAATTGCTTTTGTATTGTTTCTATATTCTATCATTACGCATTTCCGTCTTCGATCTTGATACTTGTCACTCGGGCACTCCGGATTGGCCATTCTATCATTTCCATTCTGATTTGACGCTTTAAAGATAGGATATGATCATCATCTGTACTAAAAGATCCTTAGAATCATTCGCCATGACGTAGATCGATCACGGGTCGATTTGGTAAGAACTCCATGCTGTGCGAGGCTATCGTGCGAATGTTGAGCGACCAGTTTCGGTTTCGGACGAAAGTCACTGCAGACGACTTGGTTGATCGCGTCTAGTCATGATCTGCCCCAGCAAGGCACTCTAACCAGTCATGTTGATCCATCTCGGGACTTGATCTAGTGCATCGAGGATCTCAAGCAGGGATCATTCAGTGAGGCTATCTGGATCATGGCCGGGGATAAGCTATTCCAGGGTATCTTTCGTCTCAACGATCGAGATCAACCCGGACTAGATGTCCGTCGCGAGGGCTGACGGGATTTGAAGGCCATTGCGAGTACGAATGATATTAGCTCTTGGCAGTCAGAGAACAAGCGAATGTAATTGCCACACTCCTTCAAACAGCATCGCCAGCATGACCCTCTGCCATCGCAGGGTCGGCCCCAGTATAGATGATAGATCAGACCCCTATTATGCTGAGAGATTGTTTCTTCTATGGTGGAGATGGGATGAACGTAGATCATGACCACTATAGGAAAGTCAATCACTGCCTGAACAGGCGTCCCGAGCGGTCGGTATTGATAGGCTGTCAAGACCTGATACCACTTTGCTCTCGTCATTGCTTAATTTTCGCCTCTGTGTGAGGCCTGGCACTACCGGTCGAGATGCAGTGCGACGATGTTTGGGCATCAAGCCTGTTCTTCTTTTTGGGGATGCCGAAGATCATTGTGAGGCAGACTCCGTCTTCCTCGGGGGACCCTGTGGTGAGACATGACATTCCAGCCGACGCTATAGTGGCATACGATCAAAGGATCTATAAGAAGAGCAGACAAAGCCTTCTTTGTCCTGTCAAAAATCACAAAACAAAGCATTCGCAATCATTCAAACAATCCATTCATCCTCTCCCTTTCTCTCCAACAGCACAATGTCCTTCCCATTCGGTGGTGGCTCCCACGGGGCACTCCAAGCAGACGCTCCACCAACAAAGCCGAGTCACAGCCGTCAGAGTTCTGTTCGATATGCCGACACGCCGACGGTGATGGGCCACAAGCATCATGACGATGTCGCGGCTCACGACTATGGCGGTGATCTCGAGGCTGGCCTTGGCTCGGTCTCTACTGGAGACACTCGTGTAAACGGGGAGAAGTCTTCCCAGGAGACCATGCAGCCCACTACCAACGCTGCCAGGCGTCCCTCCATGTTCAACCGTACTTTCACACAGCAAATTCGCCATGCGGGTATGGACGAGGAGATCAGCTTCAAGGACCTCTCCAAGCAGGAGAAGAAGCAGGTCATGATGATGCCGCTGGAGTACCTGATGGACACCAAGTTCAAGGATGGTAAGCATGGCCACCCCTCATTCCAAAAAGATCGGTACTAACAAGTGTGTCAATAGATGCCGTCGCTGCCCTCGGAGAGTTTGTCGGAACGACCATGTTCCTCTTCTTTGCCTTCATCGGCACGGGGGTCGCCAACATTCCAGCTGGAACCGGAGCTGATAATAGTACTACGCTCGGTGCCACAGGATTCGACGTTGGCGCGCAGACCTACATTGCCCTTTGCTTCGGTTTCTCTCTCATGGTTAACGCCTGGATCTTCTACCGTATCTCGGGTGGTCTCTTCAACCCTGCTGTAAGTCGACCCGAACAAACAAATGAATTGTCCTCGTCTCTTTGTTCATGACTAATCCATTGCTCTCGCAGGTGACACTGGCCCTCGTTCTCATCAAGGCCATCTCTCCCCTCCGCGGCGTCTTCGTCTTCGCGGCCCAGTGCGCCGGCGGCATCGCGGCGGCCGGGCTGGCGGCGTGCATGTTCCCGACGCCGCTCAACGTGAGCACGACCCTGGCCCCCGGCGTGAACCTGGCGCAGGGCTGCTTCATCGAGGCGATCCTGACCTTCGAGCTCGTCTTCACCATCTTCATGCTGGCGGCCGAGAAGCACCGGGCAACGTTCGTCGCGCCCGTCGGCATCGGCCTGGCCCTCTTCATCGCCGAGCTCGGCGGCGTCTACTACACGGGCGGCAGCCTCAACCCGGCCCGCAGCCTGGGCCCCTGCGTCATCGCCGGCAAGTTCCAGACCGAGCACTGGATCTACTGGGTCGGCCCCATCATCGGCACCCTCGTCGCCACCGCCTTCTACAAGGTCATCAAGTTCTTCCAGTACGAGAACGTCAACCCCGGCCAGGACTCGCACGAGTAAGGTGTTTGTGTACCACGAGCAACTTGTCTCAACAAGAACAAGGCCTAATCGGCCTTTCCTCCTGGTCTGGGTCGTACCCGGGACATAACGGCGTCATGTGAACTGTTCAAGGAAATCAGAAGGTGGCACGTCAATTATTTAGCATTTAGCAAGGCTATGAGATTATCGGTATGGAAATATCCTGTCGAAAACAGAAACCCTACCCAGCGTCCCATGGACAGAAGGTTCAGGTTTCATTTTAAAAATTTGGAGATCGAGCAGTACACAGATTGGATTTTGGCACTACATATTTAGCTATAGAACTTGTTTTTGTCGACTGTGGAGGAGCGCAGTATATGGAGTAATGTACGATACCAACAATTATCATAATGTGATTTATCAAATATCGAGTATTGATTCCAAGGATTATTCTGAATGGTGACGCACTATACAATTGTTACTCCGCATTGTGGCGCCTGTTAGTTCCTGCAATTTACTCCCTATGCCCTGTTCTGGGCGGGGCAATTACTGCAGATGAGAAAAAGCAATTGCGCGATAATTAAACAGGGCTGTTACATGACAATCGCAATGTGTTGACAGACTTCCAACGACAATCAGAGCACCTGGCAGGCCGTGGCCAAAGATGTGATATCTGATCTAGCGAAATGGGCCCTCAGCCATAGATGACAGAAGACTTTAATACCTGGCTACCAAGCGTCCATAGAAGGGAATTTTTTCATGTGTAGATGCCAAATTGGGTGAAAAGTACCTAGGTACCAATAAAAATGTTGAGAATGCATTTTCTGTACTTTATCGCATCAAGTGCTTACAGTGGTTGCCTGCGTCGATTGAGGGGAGTCGCAAAAAATATTTTCGAGGTTTTTTGCTTCGAGGTTTTTTTTCGAGATTTGAACACTGGGTCTTCAAATTTGAAGGGGTTGTCTTTGACTTTTTACCATTTGACCACCGTTCCATTGCCCGAAGGCGAAGGTAGATTGCTTGTTGGTCCTTATAAGTCTGCATTCATTGCCCTGACCTGGCAACTTGAGTTCCTGTGAATCTGGATTTGGTTACCATAGTGACTAGATCGGGACGAGATACTGGCACTACGCCTTGGCTGGTCCTTCACAGGATGGATTCCCGTGCAAACGGCACATTGAAATGAGTTTATTCCGAACTGCGTATCGGTCAAAGTTCCTGAGCCTTGTCGAGAAAGTCCAAACACTCCCCTATCTCGCGCTCTCGATTCTCCGGCGCGATGATCCAGCGTATAACAAGCTCCAAGTCATTGACAAACTTGACCGTCTCCTCGCGAGAATAGTTCGCCTCATCCCATCGCATAGACACCAAATACGTTGTCGCATTATCGCCACCCACGCCAGCGACGACCACCAATCCGGCAGCACACCGAATCGCGACCTTGGAGACCTGCAACTTGGCATAGTCACCCAGAAGCCCCGGCACCCAGGTAGTGAACTGCGTGCGGTGGACATCGACAATCGCGTCCCCTGCCCCGTTGCCGTCCGCGTTCAACTCCTCGATCACCCTCCGCAGAGGCGCGTGTGCATGTTTCGTGAGACCGTCCTGCTCTCGGCGCATACGCCGCAGCATATCGACCGCGCTCTCGCGGCGCCGCACCGCGATCAGATTGCACGCGCCCTGCATGACCGGGCCGTTGATGTCCGACACCTCGAACGTCTCGGGGCTGCTCCTCTGCAGGGCGCTCGGCACGAACGGGAACTGTCTCCTGCCGGCCTCGAAGTTGAAGAATGCGGCGTGGCTGTGCCCCGTGCGGTGGACGTTGACGATGGCCTGCGCCGCCCGCAGGACCATGGCTGCCGACACGTCGGGGTGCTCTTCGCGCAGGCTGGTCAGGTCCGGGGCGTCAAAGGCGTAGTCGTACCCGTCCGGGTTGCTGGTATTGGCTCGCCGGGGAAGTCTTTCTGGCGGGTAGAATCCGGCGCGATGGGTGTGCAGGTCGGACAGGCGATCTACGTGGAATCTCACGCTGTTTGTCGCTGCTGGTGAGTGTCGGAGGTACAAGTATGAATCAGACCATGCCTTGAAACTCGCATGCTGTGCCAGGTTGCGGTCGGGATAAATGAGTGCTTCTTCCAGATCTTCTAGAAACAGTCTGAATGACGAAGCATCCTGGACAATGTGATGGACTGACTGGTCAGCGGAAGTTTTCCTGGTTCAAACCTGTGTATAGGACTTACTGTGGAAGAGAACCGTGAACGAATTGGTTTCTTTGACATGTACAAGCAGACAGCATATCAGAGGCCCTGGAACCTTGGACATGGCGGGGGCCACGAACTCCACGGCCATCTGCTCAATCTCGGCGGCAGTGTCAACAGAGCCGCGGTCCAACATGCAGAGATCCCATAATGCACCATTCGAGTTCACAGTAACGTAGTGAGCATTGTCTTCGGGATCTCTCACGACAAAAGAAGTCAAGATCGGGTTGTTGGCAAGAGATTTGCGCAGCGCCACACGTAATTTCTGGTTCGGTCACATGGTCAGCCGGCATTCTGTCGAAATTCATCAAGTCAGATAGACTCACCTCTGCGTTGGGCTCCTTGGTAGATACCGCAATAGTAAAGTTCCATGTGTCAATAATTCCGGAGTCTAGTAAGACGTGCATATAGTCATGCACAGGAATGACAGATGAGACTTGCGACCAATTGAGCCCTTTGGCTTCAAGGACTTGGGAAATCGAGCGGACCAGTTCTTGGGCTCCCTGCTGTCCTCTGAGAAGAATCTCGAGCTCTTGCATATCAGGCTGTTGGGAAACGGCAAGGCGAACTTGGTTTTGGCCTGCGACAGCCGGAGCCTGTCTCTGCAACAATTTCATCTGAGCCGAGATCGTGGGATAGTCGACCATATCCTGCATGGATATGGTACGACCGATCGCTTTCCTCAAATACTCGCGCACGCGCATGAAAGCGATGCTATCGGCGAACTGGCGGACAGGCGTATCAACATCCAATTTGCCGATGGGAATACCGGTAGACTTGTGGTACGCGATCAGGAGTGGGCTATCCGTTGTAACGTTGTCATTAAGTTCAAAAACATTTGTCGCGTTTTCCTCGTCAATGACAGCGCGGACACGGTTCGCCAATAGTGACTTCTGGACTTTGCCGGAACTCGTCTTTGGAAGGTCATCCAAGCCCAATTGGCGCAGGGTAAAGGTGCGCTCCGGCACACACGCTGCGCCGAGGCGGTGGAGAACGGCTTTCCTCATTTCCTCGGCCGCAGACATATGTGCTTCCGGCAGAACTAGGACTGGAATCTCTCCAGCAATAGCATTAGGGGCTCCGACGACAAATCCCTTTTCCCATTAGCACATGTACCACAGGATTCGGAGACTAAAGAGAACTCACCTGCCCATGACAATACGGCCCAATGACCGCCTCGATTGCTGCGCTGGCAATGTTTTCGCCGCCTCGAATGATCATGTCCTTGTATCTACCAGTAATAGTGAGTCGGCCATCTGGGTGCATGATCGCTTGATCGCCGGTGATGAACCACGTTCGGCCTTGCTCATCCTGGTAGAATTGCTCCGCGCCCCTCGTCCCTCCCAGGTAGGCCTCGATGGTACATGGTCCAGTCTGGTGAATCTCTCCTACTTGACCTCTGGGCAAGACCTTTTGCGTTCCTGGATCGCAGATGCGGACACGTGCCCCGGGTGCTACACTGCCTGCGATGACAGAGTCCTTGATGAGCAGATCTGCGGGATCTTGTCTTGGGCCGGTCCACACTGGACTACCCTCCGTCATTCCGAATCCAGTTGAGACTCCCTTACTCTTCAGGACAGTAAAAGCCTGTCGCACATTATCTGGAGTGACAGAACCACCAGATAAACACACATCAAGCAGGGAAGAGTCCAGTCCAGTGTTGCGTGTCTCGATATCATCAATCAAAGCGTGTAGAATAGTCGGCACAATAGCCGTATGCGTGACCTTTTCCGCCTCAAGAGCCTTGATCATTGCCCTTGCGTCGAAGCTCGGACTTGAGAATACCACTGTTCCCCCATGCATCAGGTAGTGCAGCGGGAAGAAGAAGCCCATGGCGTGATTGTTGGGAAGAACAGAACAAAAGGTATGCGAAGGAGAACAACCTCCGAGGGACAGGTTGCGACAGAAAGCATTGATGGTGGTGTTTGTGTGCGGCACACTTTTGGGCCTCGACGTCGTTCCGCTGGTGAATAGGATCGCGATGAGATCTTCGGGTATCTCCGGACGGTCAAGCGGTGTTTGTTGCAAGCTCGAATTGTCATGTTCGAGCATAGTGGCAAATGTGGTCCATGTCTCGCCAGGAGGACCACTAGAGACAACAATTTTGAGTCGGAATGACTGTCCGTTCTTTTGCATCGAGTCGACGACGTGGCAGTGTGAAGCCTCTTGAACGATCACCACGGAGGTATCCGCCGTCTTGAGCAAGTATTCAGCCTCATCCTGATTATCGAGTGTCTTGGGATTCAAAGGCACAAATGGACAACGCAAATGCAGTGCTGCCCAAAAAGCAATAAGAAACTCAACCCCATTTGGCAAGAAAGTGGCTATGCGGTCGCCCTCACACAATCCAGAATGCAACAGAGAGGCGACAAGTTTGTCGACGGCCGCTTCGAGATCGGTAAATGACCAGCGTAGATATCCGTCGCCGTTGGCATTCGTCGAAATCCCGTAAATATTCGCTTTTTGATAAGTGCCCACCACAGCGATTTTCTCTTGGTTCTCGGAAGCTGCAGTTTTCAACCTCTTCAGAATGGCTGGCTCTGCAGGATGAGGATGGCCAATGGCCTCACTGAGGCCGGAACCATCAGCATCAACAGCCATTTCGTCTCAACTACAGCGATAGAGTAGAGGAAAGTGGAAAGAGTTTGATGAGAAAGATTTTGAGCTGGTGTTATTGAAGATCAGAGAAAAGTGGTGCTGGAGGGTCATACAATATTTCACAGCAGTGGAGCTGGAGTGGTCCATCACGTCTTTGCGACATTTTCTTCTCCCTCTGTACCTACTCCGTATGAACAGTCCACAACTAGCGCGGATGATCAGTATCCGTTAAAGAAAATGCCTTGTTGTTGAAGAATAGCGTTTTCTGCCACCACCATCGTCGACCAGGATCATATACGGTATCTGCGTCGGGGTTCGCTAAAGAAATCCACCACGCGTACTGTGTAGTGCAGTCGGCCAACAGACTAAACATGGTTCATACGAAGATCACCAGCTCGGTTAGAACAACTTGCCGGATCTAGACTGTGAAGCTGAAATTTTATGCGACACTATTGAAGGAAGCATACAATAGTTGCCGTATCGGGACCCACCAGTGATGTCCTGGCCGTAAGGAAATGTCGGCGTCGAGTAACGCCTCGGTGTGGTACGATCCGCCACATGGCATGTCACTCAACCGCCCTGTCAAGATCTGGTGGCGTTTCTTCCTCCCGACGGTTGCCATGACCGAGACATAAAACTATCCGAGCCACCAACGCCGCTCTTGCCTGTGCCGAGCTATCATAGCGCCCGGCGGCCTAACTCAATAGCTATGGAGCTGACGCCGACTGCCTTCATCTCACGACCGATTCGCATAGTGGTCATTGGTGCTGGGTGAGTATCTCGTCCACTGATCCGTAATACAGCTGATCGAACGTGTAAACAGAATTTCAGGCATCCAGTTCCTCAAAGATGCGACGACTCAGCTGCAAAATGTCAGCATATCACTCTACGATAAAAACGACGAGGAAGGCGGGACTTGGACAGAGAACCGCTACCCAGGGTGAGCCCAGTATATATAACAAGAAGCCAAACTAATGCTAATACTGCTAGATGCGCTTGTGATATTCCGTCCCATGCGTATCAATATAGCTGGAACCCGAACCCACTGTGGACCCGCCTATATGCCGAAGCCCCAGAAATACTGGGGTACATCAAGTCGACAGTCGATTCGTTCAAGCTGCGACAGTATATGAACTTCAACATTCGTTGTGTTGGAGCCGTCTGGGATGAGGACGCGTCCCAGTGGATCGTCACTATGGAAAACACGGAAACGCCCGATCAAATGATGGTCGTCAAATGTGATGTTCTCGTCAGTGCTGTGGGTAGGCTCAACAATTGGAAGCTGCCTGACGTCAAAGGCCTCGATGGCTTCTTGGGTCCGGTTCTGCATACTGCAAACTGGCCGAAGGATTTCCAGTGTGCTGGGAAGGATGTCGCCATCATCGGGAATGGAGCCAGTGCCGTTCAGTGTTTGGCGGCAATGAGTAAAGGTAACATCGGAGGCGAAAATCATCGTATTGACGACCATATAATTGATATATCACAGATGTCAAGTCGATTGGAAACTTCATCCGAGGGCCAACATGGCTTGTACCTCATGTATTCTCGAAGAACGGGGAGCCGCAAGTGTTGTGTAAGTAGTTCATGAGATTATGTTGAAAGCTGTACTGACCCAAAGACACCATCAGATGATCAAGACTTCTCTCAGAAGCTTCAAGACGATCCTGCTGCCTACCACGAGTTCCGGCTGCAAATCGAGAGACAACTTGCCGGCAGCTTCGAAGGACTCTGGGCTCACTCCGAAGCGACCAAGATATTTACAAGCTCAGCAGAAAGTCACATGAGAAGCACAATTTGTGATCCAGCCACTCTCGAGGCATTGCTGCCAACGGCTTACAAGGCAGGATGCCGACGTTTCACCCCGGCCGATCGATACATGGACGCCTTGAATCAGCCCAACGTGGAGCTCATTGCTCAGCCGATCGAACGTGTCGAAGGTAAGACTGTATACACAAGCGATGGAAAGTCCCGAAGATACGATACCATTGTTTGTGGCACGGGATTCGAACCATACGAACCAAGGTTTCCAATCACTGGACGTGGGGGAGTACAATTGTCGGACGTATGGTCGGACGAAGGCGGGTATCAGAGTTATCTGGCAGCGACCGTCGCTGACTTTCCCAACTTCTTCGGTAAGTGAACTCAACCATCCGATTGAATCCTTACTGACACGCTCCACAGTCTTCAATCCTCCCATTTGCCCCGTGAATGGCTCGGCGTACCCCGGTATCGAGCGGGCCAGCGAGTATATGATCAAAGTCATTGATAGACTGCAGAAAGACCGTCTCAAATCAGTCTCCGTGAAACCATCTGCGCAAGCTGCATTTACTCGATGGGTTCAATCGCGAATGCCCGAGATGGTCTGGTCCGAGGCATGTTCATCTTGGTGTACGTATACTGCCCATACACAGTCCTAGGAATTCAGTCTCACACACTGCAGACAAGCGCCCAAACGGCAAGGTCATTGTCCCCTGGCCCGGTACCATACTCCATTATTACGCGGCGACAGAGTTCGTGCGATGGGAAGACTATGATCTGGTGTTTGAAGAGGAAGACCAAAAGTGTGCAAGTTTCGGCAATGGCGTGACAATTGATGGGTTCAAACCTGAACAGGTACCATGGCTGAGGCGAAACAATGATTGATGCAGATTGCATCTTATACCTGAACCCAAATGAGCTGACTCAGTCCGTACATAGTCATGTTCACAACCTTGTTGACTCGAATTGATGGGGATGCATGTCGATTTGAAGTGTCGAATGCGTTAACTCGATGCCATTGGCCACACTTAGGCCTCGGTATTATTATACATCCTATGACTGGGAGATCAATACACGCCGACATGGAAAAGATGTCGCTTTTTTCCTCATCGAGACCCAAATGATTCCAATAGCACCAAAACTGAATGCGTTAGCCCTCGGCCAATTTCCATCACGTGTCTCATCATTCCTTGTAAGCAGCCTTGACAAAAAGCGACAGGCATATCGAGACAGAGATTCCCCAGAGCGCCGACCTCAAAAAGCTCGCCTTGCCCTTGGCGACTTTGATGTACATGATCGAGTACAAGATGCGGGAAACCAGGAACAGAGCGGCGTGCAGGTCGACGGTGTCCCGGTCGACGCCGGCGACGTTGGCGCTCAGGACGGCGGCGGCGAAGAAGGGCAGGTTCTCCATGCCGTTCTTGTGGGCGGCCTCGGCGCGCTCGAAGCGGGCCAGGGCCTCGGCCGGGACGGTGCGCTGCAGCTCGTCGGACCACTTGGAGCCGTGCGGGTTGGCGTTGTTCCAGCGCCCGTTGGTGGCCGCCTTGATGATGCGGAAGCTGTAGACGTGCGGCGCCAGCGAGATGACCCAGTGGGCGGGGATGGCGAGCAGGGAGTAGTTGATGGTCATGGTGAACGTGTGGATAGGTATGGCGCACAGTGGCAAGGGTTGGTGCAAGCTGAAGCTTCAAGTATAACGACGAGTGCGATTACTGGTGCGCGATTGATGAGAACGATGTTGGTCCTTGTCAATAAAAATGCGACAATGAGCGCAAGTTGATAAATGGACGCCTTTCATTTGAAAAGGAGCCTCGGCAGCCACGTCGCCATTCCAGCCTCTTCCATGTGTGACTTTAGGTAGAGCTTAGCGCTCAGTAGCACTTACCTCGGCGCCATGTTTAGGCCTACGGAGTACTAGGCCGTCCCGTTCCCTTTTGCGCACGGCCCAATCTTCTTTCCGTCGCGCAAACCCCAGAGCCTCAAAAGCGACATACCGCCAATCGTGACGAAAGAGCCCATCTTCTCTTGGAATCTCCGCCACATCAGCACATTGTGTTCCGTGAGGCCAAGCGGCAGGAAATACCTCAAGGTGGTGAGCATTACATCGCTGTATCGCATGGTCTCCCAAAGGCCTGGGAGCTGAATATTTTTAAATCAAAGGTGTAATGAAAGAAATCCTCTTTCCGAACGTCAACTATGCCTTGCCCAGTATATATCCTTCGGTGAGGACGCAATTATGCCTGGAGACTAATCTGCGCCACTCCCAGACCTGCGTTCAGATGAAGAAGAGCTGCAGCCGAGCCACCGTGATTAGACTGACCTGCTTGATTGGTTCGATGATGCCTCGTACACAGCCTGCTTCCACCATGGTCTTCCTTTCTCTTCTACCCCGCAAATCCAGGCCTTCTCCTCTCATCCTCTCTTGCCAATGTTGTTGTCATTCTTGGAAATTCCAAAAGCCTGAGAAGGCGGTCGCTGGGGAGAGCAGGCTCAACAGGCGATGCGTCTGTTGATCTGCATTTCGAAGGCCCGCCATGTCCGTCGACGCGTTGTCGCTGGCATGTAACATCATTACCGTGATCGACTTTGGGCAAAAGTTCTACGAAACCTTCCGCCATGTGTACGACAATGGCGCATCGGACCCGACCACCGAATACAAAGCGAATGAACTTGCCGCTCTGGCTGAAAGATTAAAGACATCACGGAACCGGGCTCTGCAGTCGGTTTCGAACAATGACCAGCTTCTCAGGGTCGCAGACAAATGCGTCAAGGCTGCCGAGGATCTCCAGAATGAAATCAGGAAGCTAATTCCTTCTGGCTCGGCATCTCGTACCACCAAAACCTTGAAATCAATCCTTTCAGCAACCAAGCAGACTTGGCGGCACAACCGTATAGAAAAACTCAACAAGTCACTTGATGAATGTCGGGCCACGATGCAGACAGCTGTTCTTCTTCACATGTACGAGTCCGGCGAAGCAGATCGAGCCATGCGGCTGGACGAGTTCTCAAAACTCGACTCTCGTCTGCAAAGCTTTATACATGCCGTTTCCAAACAAGACTTGCAGATTTCGCAGCTGCTGGCCGAAAACCGGTCCCTTCACCAAGAAACCCGTGCCGTCATACACCAAGAAGTGACAGATCTGAGAAATGCTCAGATATCCGATGGACAGCTTACTCAGTTGAAAGCCAGTTTGAGGTTTCCCGAGATGAACCAGCGATATAATGAGTTGAGGGCTGCGCACGAGAAATCGTTCAAATGGCTTCTTGGTGACTCCAAGGCAACACACCCATCAGACTCAGAGGGCAGCAATCCCGAGGAAGAGCCATATTACATCCAAATGATGCGTAACGAGACCTTCGGCGACTTCAAGCAATGGCTCACATCAGAAACCGACTCAAAACTGTACTGGGTGAGCGGCAAGCCTGGAGCCGGCAAGAGCACATTGATGAAGTATCTTGTTCGTCACATGGAAAATACAAATCTGCTTGAAGGTCCATACCTCGTCATTCGTCATTTCTTCTGGCTCGGGACAACTGATACAAGGTCTCGCCTCAACGATATGCAGGGCATGTTCATAATGCTTCTGCAGCAGCTCTTGGGATACGAGGTATTTGGAGAACCACTTGCTGCGACTCTTTTGGTGCAATATCCCCGCCTGAGCCAAAAACACACTGCCACAGATTGGAGCCTCGAGGAGCTGGAAGCGACAACTCAAAAGGCGTTGGAGATAATTTCTCGTCGCTATCTGGTGTTTATACTAGTAGACGCGCTTGACGAGCACCTCCCTGTTTCGGAGCACGGGGAGTTGCTCGATGTCTTTCAAAGATTCGAGGAGATGACCAACGTGCGCCTGGTACTATCGAGCCGACGTGAAAGAATCTTTGATACAAGGCTAGCTCGTTCGAGACAACTCTGGCTTCAAGATTTGACCGGTCCTGATATCTATCACTTTTCCTTGGGTTCCTTGCTCAAACTTTTGGACTCCCAAGAAGGTCCTTCATCAAAGTTTGCAAAAGAACTTGCGGCAGGGATCGCCCAAAAAGCCGAAGGTGTCTTCCTTTGGGCTCGCCTGGCTGTGGACAGCTTGAAACGTGGTTACATTGACGGTAACTCTGAGTATGAAATACGGGACCGCCTTTATGATATGCCCACGGAACTATCCGACTTCTTCAAATCGATCTGGAAGCGTTTGGGAGACGACCAGAAGAGATACCAGGTATTCGCCGCAAATATCTTTTCGCTTCTGATATGCAAGGCATATGACTTTAGTTATGTGAGTGGTTCGGTACATTCAGCTTTTGATCTACTCTTCATAGGCTTGGCTTTGAATCCCGACGACGCTTACTTACTTGTTGATGGAAAAACCCACATAGAGGAGACATATCTTCTCAGGTTGTGTCAGGAAACAGAAAGGCTTGTCTTGTCGCGCTGTGCTGGATTGGTTGAAGTCAGTCAGCAAAATGAATTAGCCGGCTGCATCGAGTGTCGCTGTGCGCCTGCAAATATCGGTTTGACAATCGCCAAGGACTGCCAGTTCGTGCATAGAACGGCTAAAGAGTTCTTCCGAGAAACACCAGAAGGGAAACGCCTCATTGACTCCAATGACATGGGCCAAGACGGGACCGACTTCCGCTTCGCACTGGGATTGTTCGCGCGATTGGCAGCCTTTAGGGACTTACGGTATCCCCTTCATCAATGCTCTCTGCCAAATGACTTCATCGTGGATGATCTCCTTGACTTTCTTTGGCGCTTGGAAAAGGCATCCGCTATCTCCACAGAACAGCGACACTCACTCATTGCCCTAACCCATAAGCTGCACTTTCGATTTTCTGGTCATCCAGATAATCCTATCTTCAACAATTGGAAACTTGCCGGTAAACAAAATCACATCTGTCCTTTCGTTATACTGGCTGCTTATCGCTGCCATGGTGATTATGCGGCGCGACACTTAGAGACGCAGGCTAGCAGCGGGCGTCCCTTCTCTATCGATACCTACGGCATGGTCCTCAAAGCCAGTCTGGAAAGCTTACTAGAACGTTGGAAGTCCGGGCCGTGGGAACTCGGAACTGATGTATTGAGGTTCAAATCTCTCGCGAAACTCGTTGATCATTTTCAGGCCTGTCATTTCCCATCAACTTTCTATCACGGAAGATTGGCCCAGGCGTCACGCCTGTTTGGTCCCCGTCACTGTCTTTCTATATGCTACCTGGTTCTAAAGACGCTGTTATTCACGGCCTCGGGGAATGAGGGCACATTTGCCATGTCGACATACCTCGACATGGTAATCAATTCGGCCCTGAATCTTGCCAACCTCCTAGGAACCTCAGACAACAGCCTTTTTCAACCAATCTTATGCACTCTTCCTGAGTTAAGAAGAAGATGGACTATGACACCGTGGCTAGTGAGCTGGGAATTGTGGATCCCGTATTTCGAGATGTCGAGATATGGATTTAAGTCACCAGCACTAGCAGACCAGATGAGCATTGTTTTCGAAGTCAGCCCAATCTGGTTGATCAAGCATATAGCACGAGCTGCCGCGTGTACTCAAGGACTGGAAAGACTTTACGACGGCTTGATCGACCTCATTGATTTACAATGCCAGACTGGCCGAGAAGTCCAAAGACCACGCCCCGTTTTGCTTATGGGCTCATCGAAAGACTTTCAGGCGCGAGCTTGGATGGAGGACTATGTTTTTGAAGGTGCTAAAGATATTCCAAACGAAATGCAAGGTGCGCTGAGTGAAATTCTGATCGGGGTTTTGGACGAAGATTCCCATGAGCGCAACGATGCTTTTTACCAGCGATTACGAGAAATCTGGGATGATACGTCAATAGAATGCTTGCAAGGGATCAAGGCCGAAGAGTCATTCGTGTCTCATGGACTATGGTGCTCGAGAGAGGAAGAACAACATGTGTTGAAGGCATGTAGCATTGTCGCAGCAGAGGATGCTCCTCATGATAAGGATGAGGATGGTCGGTTCATGTTACCTCCGGATGGTTGTTCCGAGGAGCAGGAAAAGTTGAGCTACTACTTGATCAAGGGTCACGATAATAGTGGCAGATATTCACCAGGTTAGAGAGCCCAGCTGGATTGGCAGTGCAGTAGTATCTGGGGCAAAAATAACGAAAACCCGGATTTCCTCCCTTTATCATCACTCTTGATTGTATTTGGATCCCACCAACCCGACCACCTTCTTGATTACTTCCGAGAGCCTTTTACTTCTTGGAGCCTTCTCCGGAGCCAATCCTCTGTATCGACGGTACGAAGCGGAAAGCCGGCACTATAGCTTGCGGTGATCGAGGCGCAGTAAATTTTTCCACAGCAGAGCTATAGAGATCGGCCCCAAGGGGACCCCTGTCTTCTAGTCTGAGTTGACATTAGATCAAGCTTTTTTGCCAATGTCGCAAGCCGGTGGACCGACTGCTAGTGCAATATGGTGCCGAGTCCCGTGTAAGTCGTCCCGTCTTCCCGTGCACGACCGACGCCGGATCTAATCAGATCAAAAAGATTTTGATTATCTCTCAGATTGATAAGCGAGGTACGAATGTGTATATAGATGGCAGTTCTGCGTGTCAAATATGGACTGAGGTTGAAATCAGAGTCATTCCAAATAGCAGCATTGCAGGCAACCCAGTCCCCAGCAATGGCCAATATGGACTTGGAAAACAAGAACTCGATTGTCGAGACTGCTAGGGTCGAGCAGCTCGGAACCGACAAACCATCCAGACGATGCACATGGAATCTCCGATCCGTCAGCTCCCAAGTCCTCCTCGTCTCCGCAGCAGCATCGTGCACCATCGGCTCGTTCAACGCGCTCCAGGGCCTCGGCGGCGCGGGCCAGGAACAGCCGTACGTGGCCAACGCAGCGACGGCCATCAACTTTGCGCTCATGGGCATCGTATGCCTGCTCGGCGGCCCGCTGGTCAACAAGATCGGCACCAAGTGGTGCCTGGCCATCGGCACGATCGGCGACCCCATCTTCGCGGCGGCGCTGTACCAGAACACGCGGTACGGGACGCAGTGGTTCCTCATCTTCGCGGCCGTGTTCCGCGGCGCCGCCAGCGGCATCTTCTGGGCTGTCGAGGGCTTCATCATCATCGGCTACCCGCGCGAGCGCTGGCGCGGCCGCAGCATCACCACCTGGGTCGCCTTCAAGGAGCTCGGCAGCGTCATCTCGGCGTCCATCAACCTCGGCCTGAGCGCCCGGGACAACCAGTCGGGACACGTCGGGTATGACGTGTACTATGTCACCATCGCCATCATGTGCCTCGGCCTCCCCATCGCGCTGCTCATCTCGCCGACGAGGAATGTTCACCACAGCGACGGCACGCCTCTGGTGGACAAGAACGAGAGCGACGAGAAGACGAGTTACAAGATGCAGTACAAGCAATTGCTTGCGCATTTCAAGAGAAAAGACGTACTTCTCCTCATCCCATACGCTTGTTTCGCGTACTTCTACTACTCCTTCGCCCACACCTACGTGACGAAGCACTTTTCCGTCCGCGGCCGAGCCCTAGTATCCCTCCTGACCGCCGTCGCATCCGTCTTCGGCTCCGCTCTCGTCGCCATCGTCTCGGACATTGCCGGGATCAAGAAGAGCCGGAGCACTCTCAAATTGCTCCTGGCGACGCTGCTCGTCCTGGTCCTCTGCGCCGCCAGCTGGGGTTACTTTGCGTACAACGCGCTGGAGCCCCCGGCGCACAAACTCGACTGGCTGGACCCCGGGTACGGCAAGACGGCGGCCTCGGTGGCGCTGCTTTTCCTGGCGATGCAGTCTGCCCAGACGTACCTCTACTGGAACGCATCGCAGATATCCGAGAACTTTGAGGATAACGCGCACCTCGCTGGAGTCGTGCGCGGCATTGAGTCGTTGGGTCAGAGTGTTGCGTATGGTATTAATGCGTCGAACACGGCGCCTGTTGTCAGTGTTAGCATCAATCTGGCCCTACTCGTGCTGGGCGGTGGTTGTCTACTCTTACTTGTTGCCAGGAACAGCAAACGCGAGGCTTAGATGTGTTCATGAATCGAGGGTGGGTGTATGGGGCTTAGAATCTTTCGATACGTCATATCACACTAGAACAACATGTCCATGTAGGTAGTGTTTATCATCTCGTACCCCGAATCCATCAGGTCATTCCAAGGAATATCAAAATTGGGTGTCGGCTGCGCCGGACCGCCCATCTCCCCGGCCTGAAAACCGTCATCAGGGCGCGCGCTGAAAAATTTGAGCCCAAACCAGGACAGGAACTCGGCATCTACGAGCCCTCCCGATTGCGCGGGTTGGTCGAAAACCGTGAGCACCGCCCTGCTCAGCCGCTCGATGATCTCGGTGCACCTGGGACCAACCGACCGATCGGAGGACAGGCTTTGCAAGAGCCGCACAGCCGACTGGATATTGGCTTCGGCCACCGGCTTGCTCAGCTCGTCCCGAATAGCCGAGCTGGCGCGGATGCAGTACAATATGGTGACAGCTGCCATGAAGACCGAGTTCAACGCTAGAAATGTGTAGATGATCTTGTTCTTGGCGTACAGGGAATTGTAGCAGCCCACCATACTGATCGCCGAGTCCATGCAGAGCCGGATGCTGTCGATTGAGCTGATAGGTGCACCGCGCGAAGGTCGGTAGAGCGACAGGACCGCCTGGTGATATGCGATCTGGAACCACTCGGGGGACTGAAACATGGAGGCATTGGGGAAGTACCGCGGTGAGGTGGATAGCCAATCATTGAGCCCCGTGAGGTACCCAGATCTGACAGTATCTAGTGCCGGGTCGGATATGTCGTTTGTGACGGGGGCGTGGAAAGCCTTATATATCTCACCATTGAGACGTCTAAGTTTCGCGACGTGGATGAATGTAGACATGTCGTCGCTTTGAGGGACCAGATTGCCCATTAGGGATCCGTCGTCCGACCCCATGAGTTGCAAGTCAGTGAGCTGCAGTGGCAAAGGCGTGGTGATGTCTGTGTCCTGAATGCCCAGCGGACGGCCCATGGCAATAGCCATACTTCGATCCATCACATACGTACACCAAAATATCCGCTTGGACATTTCGGCGTGCCAAAGGTCCATCTTGGATGTCGTCTCAGCACGATGCAGATCGATCCCAATGGCCAAACGTAGAGCCAGACCACTTGTGTACCACATGTTGACTGACTGCGGCTCATTGCTGCCGTACATGCATAACAGTAGCAGACATTGGATGCATTTCAGATCATCGGCTTTCAGAATGAGATGAAGATCGCGGACAGCAATTTGGAAGAAGTCCTGATGTGATAGGCGCTGGCTGCTGCTGGCTGGCGGAGCCTCTGCACTTGCAATGGCGAGAACCATGTAAACTTGAAAGTGTGGGAGATCCTCTGCCGGGAGGCCATTCGCAAGAGGTTCATAGTGCCTTTCTCTGAACGTCGGCTGATGAAGAATAGGCAGAGACGGCCATCGTCGGGCAAAGAAGATGTCAACCAGCTTCGATGTATGTGCATCAAGTGAGCAAGTCATGTAATCGGAAAGGCTAGGGGTGGCAACGATCGTCGGATCATCTCTCCACAGATGCCACGGGCTGCTCTTGAACGCATCGTCTACATCGTGGCTATTGAGCCGTGATGCAAAGGTTGGACGTAATATCCGACCGGTGTAAGCTATGTCGAGGTTGCGATGAGAGTCAGCAGCAGCAGCAGCAGCGGTAGCATCAATCTGCTCTTCTGGGATAATGTTGTCAGGCTGGTGCTGCGAGTTCCTGTCGCTACCACGGCGCAGAGTCTGGACTTCGGCCTCGAGCTGGGCTACCTTGTCCTTCAGCTCTACGCAGTGGCGACAAAAGTCTGAGCGAACGACTAGACGTTCTGAGGGGACACATTTCGCGCTGGCCGAATCACAAGGACCGCATACAGGAAGTTTCCCGTCGCACTAGAAACAGTTACTACCACTGCAGCAATCAAACTGAGCGGATCATCGGTATTACCCACTTTCTGTTTCCTCCGACGGCAGCGTTCGCAGGCAGCCGGACTTCGCTTCAGACCCCTCCGAGAGACGGCAGGACTGCCAAGAGAATATGCCCGGGATGGGTTTCGCTCTGCACCTGGAGAAGACTCCATGCCGGAGAACGAGATCGGCGCGTGTTCCGATGAAAGTCGAACAACTAATTGACGACTGGACGGTAATGGTTTTCTCAGCTGTGGTAACTTGGCGAGTCAAAGTTTCAACCACAAGCTCAACTTCCGAGCATCGGAAGTAGCCGAGTCGACACTTTGTCGCTAGAGCTTGGCCGTGAATAGCGCCATCGGAACAACCCGTAGTCAGCCACGAACACGATGGAAACTAGCAAGGAATCTGATGGAAATGCAGCAGCTTCATTGCTTTTCGGACGATGTTGAGGGTGCTTGTTTCTCGAACGTCTATCAACCACTGCAGCTGCTTCGGATCTTCTTTTCATCTGTACTATAGCCGTTGAGTTTTCAGCATGGCATCTAACGACATCGAACCAGGCCTCCTCCCCCCGGGTGCATTCGACACCCACGTACATGTCTTTGACCCAAGACTGGGCCCGTATCATCCCTCACGGGCCTATACACCGGCCGAAGCACCACTTTCTAATCTTCTCGAGTTCCTGTCTTCACTGAACAAGGCACAAAAGCCGACAAATATAGTCCTAGTACAGCCATCGCCGTACAAGACAGACAACCGAGTCCTGCTCGCTGCATTAAACCAACTGCAACGCGACTCAGCGATCAAGGCAAGGGGCATTGCTGTTATCGATTTGGACACGATCTCAGATACCGAACTGAAATACTTGCACTCTGCCGGAGTCCGCGGTCTTCGGCTAAACCTGCAGTCTGATGGGCATGCTATTGACATCGAGGTGGTCAAGAAGAATATGCAAAAAGCGGCCGATTTGATTCAGCATCTGCCAGGATGGATGCTGCAAATCTTCGGTGGTGCAGCAATTTGGGATCGTGAGCATTCTTTTGTCATGCCCGATGCACCACTTCGCTGACCTAATTCTCAGAGATTCGACCCAGGATCAGTGCTCTTCCAGTTCAAGTAATCGCGGATCATGTCGGGGGACTTCTAGGATCCTCCAAGTTGCCCGGTGCCAGCACTCCTGAAGATGCCTTGTCGCAGCCAGGCTTCAGTGCACTACTCGATCTTGCACGTTCGGGACGGGTGATCATCAAGGTCTCGGCGTTATACCGATGCTCGGACGAGACCGATACGGGGTATGCCGACATGGCTCCTATCATTTCGAAGCTGGCTCAAGAGGTTCCCGACAGTCTCATCTGGGCGAGTGACTGGCCGCACACTGGCGAAGGCGCGCAGAGGACTGGAGGCAAGAATCTCGACAAGATCGAAAGGTTTAGGAAGATAGACGATGCGATGGTGCTGTCTAACCTGCGGGAATGGGTCGGGGACGAGGATGGTTGGCACAAGATGATGGTCGCGAATCCAACACGACTCTTCAACTAAGCACACATTTTCATCTACAAGAATAAATCATACAATTTCTACGATCGATGCTCATGCAGTCTTGTACGGAGCTCAAACATATTGCACAACTGATGCACAGGCTGCAGTGGAGCTATGCATCATCATGATGCGCAAAACGCCATCGCACTCTTCCCCGTCTAATGACTTCCCATCTAATTTTAAAATTAATTCCACTTGATATTACTGATAAATAACAATACCAAAAGCCGAATATAAAAAAAATTGAGGGTTTAAAAAAAGACAAAACAGTTCGGATTCAAGTGCGAACACTGGTCTTACTCTGCCGATGTCAGGTATGGTAGTGACTCCCAACCAACCGCCCGCACTACCATTCTGCCATCTCACCGTACTAAGGAAGGTGGCCAGCCTCCCCTTTCCGGTGTTGGAAATTCCTTGTCCTTTTGGAACTTAAGTACCTTGGTTTGGCGGCCTGGCAAGTACTTGGGGCGGCAACATGGTTGCTGGCTGCGCGGGGGACGACGGCCGTTTGCACCTTTGAACTGAGGGGTGGTTGTCCGTTTGTCGTTGCTCGGACAGCTTGAGACCTCAGGCAGCAGACCGCGGCTGCACTGAGGATAGGGGGTCGACGCCGGAGAACGGTGTCTATTCACACGTACGGCGCACGCACATCAGCCGTGCAATGCTCTCATCTACAGACTCCGAATGTTTCCTCGGACGATGCGTCATTCCAGGAATGATTACTCGATATGTTGTACCTCGCCACCCTTCTGCAGTCCATCATCGCCATCCTCAATATCCCTCATCAGCGGCCTCCTCATCTGGTAAATGTGACGCTCGAAGATGCGATCCAGATCGTCTAGACCCAATCCACTCGTCTCCGGCACACAAAAATACGTGTACAGCAGAGCGACGATACACCACGCGGCAAAGAACAGGAAAGTACCCCATGTGTTCATGCTGCTGATCAGGCTCGGGGTCGCCTTGGTGATGGCAAAGTAGAAGAGCCAGTGGAAGCTCTGCGAGAGGGCGCCGCCGAACGAGCGGATGCGGTTCGGCCACAGCTCCGCGCCGAAGAGATACGGCAGGGTGTACAGTCCGACGGCCCAGCCAAAGGCGTGGATGTAGATGATGGCGATGGCGCCGTCGGAGGCGCTCGTGGGGATCGTCTTGGGGCTCTCGACAAAGTAGCGCAGGTAGCCGGCAAGATAGGAATGACAGATGGCCTGCACGGTGATGCCGGTGAAGAGAGAGCTTCGACGGCCTACCATGTCCACAAAGGCGAGGGACGCTATGATGGTGCAGATAAGCTTCGTGACAGCGTACATTCCAGAAGAGAACAGTTTCGTATTGTCGCTCTTCACACCCACGAGGCCGAGGATCGTGGGCAAGTAGTTGGTGATGGAATTGGCACCTGAGAACTGCGCAAGGATGTAGGCGATGATGGTGAGTTGTACCCGGCGAAGGTTTGATCGGATTAGGAATGTCTCCTTGAATGCAGAGACAAGTCCAAGCTGTCCAAACTGATCAGTCTCGCTTTCGATATGTGCCCGCAATATTTGGTATTCTTGTTGGACATAGATGTGGTCCACGGGAAGTCCTCGGAGTTTTGAGAGGGCCTGGAGCACCTCGTCGGGTCGGTTTTGTATGGCCAGCCATCGCGGAGACTCTGTGACGAAGAAGGATAGGAGCAGAGCGATGACTGGTACGAATGTTTGAACGAACCAAGGAATCTGGCTTTGAAGTCGCAGTGTTGACGATATGTTTAGACTGCAGCCGTATACGGTGAATATGCCGAGGGTCTGGCCGATGAGCATGGCGACATTGACCCAGATAGTCATGAGACCTCTGACCGTCTTGGGGGCAATCTCTGCAATGGCCATTGGCCTCACGACAGTGCAGGCGCCGATGCCGAGCCCGGCGACAATGCGACCAGTGTACAAAGCTCCAACGTGCCCGTAGGAAAAGCATGAGACGAGAGTTCCAATCACGTAGATTATGTGGTATACCATCATGGACCAGATACGGCCGAGTCTATCATTGAGGAGGAATGACAGCAAGGCACCGATGCCAGCACCGAGATTGACAAATGATACCAGGTTCGAAATCGTTGCGCTGTCTTTGGTCGAGTCGAGTTGGAATTCTGTTTTGAATGATGGCAACTGAGTTATGGCAGCAGCCGAACCTTCATCCCACCCTATTTGAAGTGGTCAGCAATGATTAGATTTCGAGAGGCCGTGGTAACAAGAACAGAACACACACCCTTCGGGGTACCAGCTGTAGCAAAGAAAGCTGCAGTTAGGAACAAGTTGTGATTGAAAATTCCCCTTGGCAAAGCGCGTATAGCTTGAACATATTTGAAAAGAGAAGTCTTCTTTAAAGCATTCATGGTGAGGTTCTTGATCTTTCCGTTGGTTTTCACGGAGTGGAAGTGGCTGGTCGAAACTGGCAGTGTATCTCATTGTTTCTACCTCCTATATCCGCCTTATGACAGACTCGAGGAGACTCTATATGCTTGATAACAATCTCCTGATTCGTATCACTAGCAGCTTTCCCCGCATCCATTACCCCATTCTCCTGACGGATGTAAGTTGGCACCCAACAACGGCTGAACCATGATAGCGCGACTTGATCGGCGCTTCCCGATAGTTGTTTTCTACACAGAGCTGAGCTTCTCCTAATCGATGTCTATGTTCCTGGGTTTTTTATACCCGAGAAACTTTATGAAGACTTTAGGAGCTGTTAGAAAGATCGAATAATAGATCTAACAATCGAGAACTCGAAGAACACAAGCGGCTGTACAACTACAGTGTCTTGGATCGTCACTTTTCAATTTGAGGCCGACCATTTGAGCATATACAACATGGATGATACAGTGTTATTATCTCTACTTGAATTGAACCAATCGGAAAGGAACCAGATACGCAGTGTCGTAAGATTTCATTGAGTGTCCGTGTGGCGACCTGGTGAACGAAGCCATTCTCGGGAATGATGCGGGGCGGTGGTAGCTCGGAATAGCAACTTCGGTTAGAGCCGAGCGCAGTGCCAATTGGGATCAGAGACCAAACTTCAAGTCTCCAACACACAACCAATTCACGACACAGAAGTCTCGCACTGCTCCAAAAGGCAGCTGAAATATGGAATAAGCATCTTGACCTCTTTCATTGCTCGGTAGATGCCAGAGCTCAGCATTATTGGCTATGACAATTGTGTACAATATTCCCTTTTGCACAATCGCAACAATAATGTCGCACCTTGCACTCAAGGGTCCGCAATTGCTGTCGAAACGAGTCATCAACAGCTTCCCTCAACGAATTACACAGACTTTGTCACAACAAATCTGCGGCCTACGGTCAAAGCACACAATGCGCAAGCAAAACTCTCTTCCTGCGGCATACTACCGCGGCGGCACCTCGCGGGCCGTCTTTTTCAAGGAGCAGGATTTGCCCCAAAGTCGCGATGACTGGGTCGAACCATTTCTGGGCGTCATAGGAAGCCCGGACACATACGGGCGGCAGCTAGACGGCATGGGCGGCGGCATCTCGAGTCTCTCCAAGATCTGCGTCGTCGGCCCTTCGAAACACCCAGAAGCCGACGTGGACTACACATTCGTCTCGTTGGGCATCGACAATCGCCACGTCGACTACTCGAGCAACTGTGGAAACATGTCGTCGGCCGTCGGCCCGTTCGCCGTAGACAGTGGCATGGTCAAGTTTCCCGATGGTGTACACGAGTCCGCGACGGTGAGGATTCACAACACGAACACAGGAAAAATCATCAATGCGACTTTTCCCGTAGTCGACGGGGAAGCTACGCCCTACGGTGACTTTTCCATCGACGGAGTATCTGGGACTGCCGCTCCCGTTCGCCTCGACTTTATCAAGCCGGCCGGATCCCGTACCGGAAAACTGCTCCCGACAGGTAGCGTAACGGACCAGTTCGATGGGATCACCACCACCTGTATTGACGTCGCCAACCCATGCTGCTTCGTTCTGGCGTCCGACCTCGGAGTCAAGGGTGACCTGACGCCTCAAGAGATCGACGACCACCCTACGCTGAAAGACACGCTGGACCGAGTCCGCCGACAGGCCGCCGTCAGCATGGGTCTGGCGGCTTCGCCGGAAGAGGCGCCCGGGAGTGTGCCCAAGATTGCGATGCTCTCGCCCAGCAAGGAGGCAAACGGTCCGTTGGTCGCCCGTGCCATGTCCGTCGGCCAGCCGCACAAGGCGATCCCGGTAACCGTGGCGCTTGCCGTGGCGGCGGCCGCAAAGCTGCGGGGCAGTACGGTGGCCGGATGTATGAGACAAGAGGCTGGTGAGACTGGCTTGACGATTCAGCATGCCAGCGGATCTATAAATGTTGATGCCAGGTACAGCGCAGATGGCGAGATCGAAGTGGCGAGTGTGTTCCGAACTGCTCGGAGGCTGATGGAGGGGAAGGTGTTCTGGAAATAGTGTAAAAAAAGACTGGAACTATCCGGTTTCAGAGCACCTGGTTTGACACGAGCTTTTAAGTAAATATTAATGCAGTGAACATGATGTCGTAGAAGAGTAATAGCCGATCCATTGATTGAGTCATATCAATGTACACACTGAATTTAGAACAATTTCTCTTTGTATATGACAGTTCCTACATGATCAACTGGATTGATTGATTTCTGAATTGATTCCATTTATGCTATTGTAGAGCTCATGATTGCGCTCATACTTACGCTCCATTTAGCCGAGACGCCATCAAATTCAATGCGCTTCCCGCCTCAAAGAACTCCACCTGCTCCGACGTGAAAGAATGATTCAACTCCGTCTCCCACACCTGACCGCCGCCCTCCGTCGGAGCAACCCTCATACGCACAGGCTTTCCCGGGGTCAAATCCTTCAGATCGAGCAGATCAATACGGTCCGACCCACAAATCCTATCATAGTCGCCCTCATTCTTGAACGTCAGGGCCAGCATGCCCTGCTTCTTCAGGTTCGTCTCGTGGATCCGGGCAAAGCTCTTGGCGATGATGGCGACGCCGCCCAGGTACCGCGGCTGCAGGGCCGCGTGCTCGCGCGACGAGCCCTCGCCGTAGTTGTGGTCCGCGACGACGACCCACGGCTGGGAGTGCTGCTTGTAGTACCGCGCCGTGCCCGGCACGTCTCCACTCTCTCCCGTGAGGTAGTTGCGGACGCTGTTGACCTCGCCCGTCTCGGCGTTGACGGCGCCGATCAGGGTGTTGTTCGATATGTTTTCTAGGTGGCCTCTGTACCGGAACCATGGGCCGGCTGGGGTGATGTGGTCGGTGGTGCATTTCCCCTTGACTTTGATGAGCACGGCGCAGTTGGTAAAGTCTGAGCCGGACCATGGCGCGAAGGGCTGCAGCCGGGAGAGGCGTTGTGATGATGGAGAGATTTGGACCTCGACTGATTGCCGATCGCCGGCAGGTCCCGTGTACACATAGTCGGTATCTGCAAAGCCGGATGCAGGTAGTGAGTCTCCCGAAGGAGGGCTGAATCTGAATTCGTCCCCGTCTTCTGTGGGCAGGGAGTCTCTCGTTGGATCAAAGCCGAGGTCATCAGAGAATATCTTGGCCATGACCACCTCGGGCGACGTCAGGAATATGTGTGTCTGTGGATTGGAGTCAAGACGTCCCGTGAAGTTGCGATTGTAAGATGTGATGATGGAGTTTGGCGTTCCCTAGTTTTGGTCAGTGCCTGTGGCTCAACTTACACGATTTTAGGAACTAAGACTGACCTTCTTCATGTCCTGTCGATCCCAGGATCCACAGCAAGGTCCGCACGCATTCGTGAGTGTCGTGCTACCCAGTTTTTGAAAGACATTTGTGATACCTGCCTCATCTAGAGTCACCCGGGTCTTTTCGCTTCCCGGAGACAGGAGCAGCGGCATTTTTGGCTTCAGCCCGGCCGCCAAGGCTTGTTTGGCAAGACTCGCTGCCCTCGAGAGGTCCTCGAAGGAGGAGTTCGTGCAGGAGCCGATCAGGCCGGCGGTCAACTTCTGAGGCCACTGGTTCTCTTCGGCGGTAGACCTGAACTTCGACACTGGGGTCGAGAGGTCAGGGGTGAAGGGACCATCGATCCGGGGCTCAAGGCTTGACAAGTCGATCTCAATGATCCGGTCATACTCGGCCTCTGCATCAGCTTGAAGCTCGGAAGACAATGCTTGAGAGCAGCGAGCCAGCTCTGGACGTCCGGTCGCTTCAAGATATTGCGACATGGCTTGAGAATGTGGAAAGATGGAAGTCGTCGCTCCAGTCTCGGCACCCATGTTGCATACCGTAGCCATGCCAGTCGCGGATAGACATGCAGTCCCCTCTCCGAAGAACTCAATGATGGAGCCCGTACCGCCCTTGACGGTAAGTATACTCGCCAGCTGGCTGATGATGTCTAGGACGGACGTTAACATGAGTCTTCATCGTGTTTGTAGTAATTGGATCACCTTTCGAGGTTGCCCAGCCGGACAATTGGCCAGTCAGTTTGACACCAATGATCCTCGGTGCGGTCAACTCCCACGTCAGGCCAGCCATTATATCCACGGCGTCAGCCCCACCAACTCCTACAGCGATCATGCCAAGACCTCCCGCATTCGGCGTATGCGAATCTGTGCCGACCATCATACCCGCGGGATAAGCATAATTCTCAAGGACGGTTTGGTGGATAATTCCAGCGCCCGGCTTCCAGAAGCCCATGTTATATCTCTGGCACGCACTTGACATGAAGTCATAAACTTCGCCATGTGTTGTCAAGGCAATTGGCAAATCTTTATCTTGGCCATCTCTGCCAACAATCAGGTGGTCGCAATGCACTGTTGTTGGCACAGATGTGGCGTCCAGTCCGGCGGACATGAACTGGATCAGGGCCATCTGCGCAGTGGCATCTTGACAGGCTATTCTTCTAGGCCTGAGCGACAGCTGGGTCTTGCCACGATCGATGCGATCGTACTCCAAACTGTCCAGGTGCGAGAATAATACTTTCTCGGCATATGTGAGTGGCCGGCCAAGCCTGCACAAAAAGTAAGCAAATTTTCGGAGGCTTATTTGTCAGGGAAAGGGTAAAGCCTACTGTCTCCGTAAAGTTGCGACTCTGTTGGTAAAATCAGTATAATCGACCTTCAAGTCGGGCTCAGAACGGCTCAGCGGTGCCTGGATAGGCGCTGTCGAGATGCTCGCGAAACCATGGCTCTGAAGAGCAATGTGAGGATAGGTCGGATCGAGCCGATGGCAGCACTCAAGTTACCGGAGGGCCAGTGTCGTGTGGGCGGATGGATCCGGTATCAGCCAACGCCGCTGATTCGGGCTCTCCAATTCTGACGAGACGCCCAAAGAACTCTTAATAAATCAATAAGAGATTTACTTATATTTTGTTATATTTTAGGTATTGCTATCGAATCATTCAACCTCGTTTCGGGATTCTTGTATCAGCCAGTCCATCCAAAATGGCGTCCACTAAAAGCGATCCCTTAGATCACAAGCGAACACCTTGGAGGAACCTGGCCGTAGGCGCTTTCATGAACGTCTTTCAGGGTACATGATTCCCGATAGTCTGCCAATCATCGAGAACTCGTATGATGCTGACTTGCTGTAGTCACCACATTAGGGCAACCGATGGAAGTCTTAAAAACTCACGTCCGTGGTCGCCCAGGATATACTTTCTTGATCAAATCTGACGTCGCAGCAGGTCGCAGCAAATCGTGGGCACTCTTTGAGAGATGCGCTGAAATACACATGGAGCAGAGGTGGAGTTCGGGCTTTCTATCAAGGTCTTATCCCCTGGGTAAGTATTTTACATGTTTCTACTCACAAATGAGACTGACAGAAACTCAGGCCTGGTTCGAAGCATTCACGAAAGGCTCTATACTGTTTCTTACTTCCAATGAGGTCGAGTATATGTCCAGGAGATACCTGGATGCCAGTCCAGTTTTAGCTGGAGTATTAGGTGGAATTAGTGGAGGTGCTGCACAGGCTTACCTCACTATGGGTCAGTGCTATAGCGCTTCCCTATTGTACGCCGGGCCAATCAACTAACACGGCGCACAGGGCTCACCACATGTATGAAGACGATAGAAGTGACACGGCCCAAGGTGATCACGCCTGGCGTAGCTGTCCCCGGTACATTGGAGATCTTTGGTGGAATTATCCGGAAAGAGGGCATCCGAGGAGTGAATCGCGGCGTGAACGCCGTCGCATTGAGGCAGATTACGGGGTGGTCGTCAAGAATTGGCATTTCCAGATTCGCGGAGGGGCCGATCCGCGCATTCAGCGGAAAGTCTGCCGACACCAAGCTGAGCACCGGGGAGAAGATAATCGCCTCAACCGTCGGAGGAGCACTGAGTTGCTGGAACCAGCCTTTCGAGGTGGTACGCGTTGAAATGCAGTCACTGAAGCGCGATCCGTCCATCGGCCAAGCGCCGACCATGGCGACGACGGCCAAGCACATATATCAAACTTCTGGTATCACTGGCTTCTTCAGAGGTGTTATTCCGCGCATTGGAGTCGCGGCTTGGGCGACAATATGTATGGTAGGGCTTGGTGATACTGTGAAGGAGTATGTCGGCACGGCTAGATTCGCACCGCCAACACGCCGCGAGGCGCCTATCTAGCTTCCTACCGTGTAAAATTGGACCTATATGTAGCGGCTTTCATATTTCTCATAGTCTTGATACCATCTTATTTGATTTCCAAATATTGATGGTCCAAGTTGGCTGTAAAGCCGATGGGAAGACCACAGGCCACGTCCACGGTACGGTGCGGTGCTTGGCATGGAAGGCGTTGAAGATGTTGTACCTTTCAAAGATGGAAACAGCGTTCATGATGAAACATTTGATAGTTCTCATTGCTTTAAGACGCGCAAGTGGTCGATGCAAGGGGTGATGGGGGTAAGCGTCACAGACGACTTACGACAATGGTTGGCAAAGAAGATGAACTTTTTCCTATGACTTTATCTCAACTACCTCCATTCACGTCACCGTTATCGAATACGTAGGGAGCCTTCCCACTCTCCTCACAAATATTTGCCATCTTTCGAACATCGTGCAATGCTTGCTTCCTTGTTGCAGTATGTCGTTGGGTCGCAGTGATACCTTCCCTTGGTCCATCCCTAATTTCATTCAACGTTTGCAGATATAGCTGCTCTGCCTCCTCAAATCTTTTCTCTGCTCGCAGGAACTTTCCAAAATTGTTCACATTTGTCAGAGCGCTTTGATGATCCACTCCAAAAATACTGTTCAAGGCAAGCATTGAGAACTTGGATCTGGGTCTGCGTACTGATGTCGATAATGCAATCGATGACTTTCAATTCCTGTATGATCTCCAGAAGCAGGGACAGTTTGATTCTAAGGTGTTCGAGGACCTGTGTTTGCGTGGCAGGGGCGTACTCATCAAGACACAGAATAATTCTGAGGCCAAGGCCAACGAACTGAGCAGTGACTGCCGCGACTTGGCCACATATTTGGCAGCACATTTGTTCTTCTTACTTTTCAGTCTCGGCTTCTGTGAGCATACGGTTGAGTCCGCCCACCTCGGGCGGCGTGCTTTTTCTACGCTCTGATATCGTCAAATTTTGACAGAAAACCTGTCCAGGGTAGAACGCTGTCAAGCGATGACCTGTAGAAGAGATCAATGAGTAGGATAGCCCCCCAAGATTTAGGAATGTTCTGTCAGCTGTGTGGGTTTACGCACGGAATGACCCCGCTCAAGGAGCCTTGGGAGACGTCGCAGCCTCAGGCTTATATGTCGGCAAGCGAAACATTGTATAGGTGTGTACCTAGGTTGGTAACTTATTATTGAATTGGATCGTCTCGACGTGGCTATTCTGAATGGTACCTAAGGGCCAAAAGATTAGACTCGATGAGTCCTCACCTGCAAGCTTTGCTGGCCCCCAACATATCCGGAGGATTCAACATATTCAAATGCTACCACATAGTGGCTGCAGTGTCAATGAACGGGAATGATGGTCGCAAATCCAAATTTAGAGTAACAGCTCTCACAACGGGCATGTCGCAGCTTCCTTCGGGCCAACCAAGGACCCTGGTTGACCATTCTTATCCTCCAGAGCCGTAAATGGCCGGCATGACACAATTGCAACCGACTCCACGTCTGCCAGCTTGGACGGCGTGCGGGCCACGAGGATTGAACACATTCTTAGGACAGCTTTTCGGAGCATCGTTTCCCAGTATCGGGAGGGGTGTATCGGAGGAATCATCGAAATCGAGTTTCTAAGTCTCGAAAGGAGGGTCCTAGCCTTCCGAAGAAGAAGCAAAATGGGTATGGCGGAGGAACAGATGATGGCAGATAGTGGGCCAACAATTGAGAGTAGTCCAATGTAACCCTCGTCGTAAGTAAAATCTCCGGAATTGACCCTGTGCAATGCTGCAATACGGAAACCTGTGACTATAAAAAGCCTTGAACTGGTCAGTCCCGAAGCCATGACACAACTGACATCATTGATGGAAATGTTTGAGCTCACAGGCTTCCTACAGAGAAGACAGTAATGAGTTGCAATGTAGTTCTGAGAGAAAGATGTACTCCGAGAATCAAAGGTATTGGCCAGATTATGAGAACGAGATCAATTGAAAGACCCAGAATCTCGAGTACGAGAAACGCAGTATTCTGATCACCGCAGTTACCAGGGACAGTGTTGTCCCAGCTGGCACTTATCGGTGTACAAATGACTAATGGGGTAACAATGAGCGCAGCTGCGTAAGCGATGCTGGAGATCGTGCACAGAAGCATGATCCAGAAAGATGAGGGATGAGGTCGAAATATCCGATAGGTCAACCCAATTGGTCCTAAACGCATCATGGTATTAACGATGCCCCATAATATTTCATTAGTAAGAAGTGACTGGTGAAGATTTTGTCAGTACAAGGAACCATCAGCGAGAGGGGGTTCACGTACCTTGGCGGCATTCACAAAGTGAGAACGGGACTCGTCAGACATGTGCTTGCCTTGCCCTTGCGTTGCGACTGCCCAAGTCGTGAGAATCATTAGGGCAAGAGACAGGGCAAAGGAAGCAAGCAGTAAGGATCCTTCCCATCCTGGTTTTCTTCCCATGCAATGGCGGTGCAATGAATGCAGTAGAATCGATAACAAGGCCAATGCTGTAAAGACCCATCCAACTATAAGTGTGGTGGACCCGAGCGACGAAATCTCAACTTTGGCCATTAGAAAATATCACCCTAAAATTGAAAGAAAGAGACCACAAGCACAATTCAGTCCTTTCAAAAGTGGCGCCTAACCTCCGGCTGTCAGATAATTATATAGGAATGGGAAAGGGTCTCTGGGCTCATGTCAAGTCAGCTTACGAGGTAGTCCCGATGCAATGCCTTGCTGCACTGCGCCTCCCATTTCTGGAGAATGTAGGCGCACCTGGTGCGCGACCGGGCGCACACCATGATGCCAGATTACCCGACACATGCAAAGTCTGCCCAGATGGACCTAGATGATTCGCCGACCGGTATGCCGAGCCCCTGGTGGGGCTAGCCTGTGGTACGGCGCATGTAGAACATATTCGTAAAAAGGAAGCAAAAGAGAAGGGGAAAACGCACTCGGTGTGCCAAAGCAATGCTAGCTGGCGCGGCTAACATCTGAAGCGACTTGAGCGTGCATTCACATGTATTGCAAAATCGACAGTGGAGTGGGAAGAACTGTGTTCCTAGACATACTCAGGTCTACTGTGATAGCAAATGTGTCCGTAAACTTGTTTTCTAGGTAGGTGTCCGAGTGCTCAAGACGATTGAAGGGGAGGGGGGACTTTGTTTTCAAATAGTCTTGCCTCTATTTCTGCGAAGGATTCCCGTCCGGTTTCCAAAGTGATTCAAATCAAAGGAAAGATAAGAAAAGGACAGGTAAATAAACAAGCGCATCGTGAAACCCGACCGTCAACAGAGAGTTTTGTCAGGCTATTATACTTATTGGCTTAACGGAAACGTGGTAAGTGGTGTCCCATGGATGTTTTGCTGACCTGTAAGTCACTTTTTGTCCTATTTCTTCGTATCCTTTTTAGCTTTTATTGTTCTTGCCGCCTTCCGCTGGAGCAAGACTTGAAATGATGGCTACTACAGCACGGGGGGGAATATATAGATACCTACCTAATCTAGGTAGGTAGGCCAATACTGATGAGATCGAGAAAAGCCTGATCTAAAGAATCGCAGTCTTTCACGCCGTCATAAAAATCATGAGAGGGTACTGGTATAATTGGAAAACGTTCGGCATCCTTTCCACGTCGATCTGCTACTTGCAACACACGAGCAGATATGTTGATTCGCACTCGGGACGGCCCGCAGGAGTTGCGCACGGGCAAAAGTTTCTTAAAATACATTTAAAGCTTAGATCATTGTGCTCCGATGCTCCGAACGATAATTTGTAGGCCTGTTGTAATTTCGTTTGGCTGCTCAGAGCTCAAGCTTATGTCACACCTTGCGGGATTCGGCACCGAAGCTGGTACGTCGAGCAGAGTATTCGAATTCGAGGTGGAATTGCCAGGCTAATAAGTGGCATACTTGAAATAGTAAGCCTCGACAATGTTTCGATAGCGAACACTGTCCGGGGGCTCTTATGCGATTCGCTAAAATGCACCAGTAAGCATGCGGAAATCAGGCCGCTCCAGCACTCTTACCAGGCTCCTGCAGGATTTCAGTATAAGCTTCAAGCTTCTCGAGATCAACCAATTGTCGCTAATCCCACAACAAGTGCTTAGCTTGCCAGCTCTCACGCGTCTTCTAGCACACCACGCGTTTGCCATGCATGAGAGATCTAGTATGGCGCCACAGTCAAGGTTCAACGGCCGCCGTTTCGTTCCTATACGCATTTCATTACAGTAAATCCACAACTATGGCTGCGTCCTGTCATGTTTGATTGGCTCGTCCGCAAAGACTGGATGATTCAGGAATCGTGTCCTTGAAATCGTCAATAAACTCGAAAGAGAACCACACGATTACGATGTCAAAGTAGTATACTGATTGAAAGTGACTATGTTGTGGTCATTGAATATATAATATCAGACGCCCAAGAGGCAGTTGTAAACCATATACCATTTCAATCATATCATGCCAGCCAACTAAGAGTCATTCCTTGAGCCTTTCCTTCTGTGCGACAAGCCGTCAAGTAGCGATTCTATCAGTATACGATTTTAATTTTTCCGAAGTCATGTCGACACAGCAGACTCCAAAGTGGGCGGGCCATTACTTTGCCTTTAGCCCAAAGCACTCCGAGGGCTTGAACAGGCTGCCTAATCGTTCGGACGTCCAGGCGTCTCTGCTATCGGCACTTCGAATCTTGCACTTTCGTCTTACCGCTTCTGATGCATCTTGCATGCCAGTTAAGCAGCATAATGCTGACGGCACGGCATCCGAAAGCTTCTTCTTCAGCGACCTTGATATCAGCTGGCAGATAGCAAACGTCAACAAGCGCGCTCGGGACGCCTTGTCCTTTTCCAGGGAGCAGGATGTCCAGAAGTCAGGTTTCAACGCAGCCGCCGACGAATTCTGTTACGAATACTGGAACGAAGATGAAGGCTACAGTGGCGACGTACCTCCAGAGACGTATGGTCCCATTGTATAACGTCAAATGATACGACGTCTCCAGGTAAATACTAACTTTTGAATAGTCCATCAGGCACAAACGGAGCTTGGCAGTTCCGCGGCACCAGCGGATGCTGCATTGTCTACGATCCTTCCCGACAGAGCCAGCAAGCGGTGGAGTCGCTTGCTACTGACTACGCCGATATTCTCGAGGAGGTTCTCTTTGACCAAAACAAAACGATCTCCGAAGTCGCCTTTACCAATGTGGTCGATGGACTCCGAGGCCTGGGCACTTTGCGATCCCCAAAGGCCGAAACGCTTCCCGAGAACCTGATCGCCGGCTTCCGCAACAGCGTGTCTCTTCACGGGCCATCAGCTGCACTTGTCGACAAGGAGGTTTCCATGACGTACCAAGAGCTGGATGATTTCTCGTCATTCCTCGGGGCCCAGATTCTGTCGTTGCGTGGGGAAGAACACGCGTCTGACCCGTTCATTGCCCTGTGCATCCGCCCAAGCGCATTGGCCATTGCCGCCATTGTCGCAATCCTCAAGACAGGATGCGCTTACGTTCCTCTGGATGTCCGACAGGCATCTGAGCGCACGGCTGGTCTGTTAGAAACGGCAGAGAATCCATGTGTCCTGGTGACCGAAGACTCTCCACAGTTTCTTCTACAAGAAGATTTTCCTGCGCCCGTTCTCGACATCACATCCTCGCTGGAGAAATGGAGAAATTCGCCTCGGGACGGCCTCAACAAGTTCGACGCGGCTCAACCCACAGTCGACGATATTGCATGTCTGCTCTTCACCTCGGGTACGACCGGCAATCCCAAGGCCGTCAGGATCCAGCACAAGAACATCCTGTCGCTCTCGACCAACGGCAGCATCTTCCCCATCTACCACGGCGACAACGTGTCCCAGATGACCAACCTGGCCTGGGACGTCCATATGTCCGAGATCTGGGTGACGTTCCTCCGGGGCGCGACGCTGTACAGCTTCGACCAGTCCGAGGTGCTCGACCCCGTCGCATTGACGGAGCGCGTCCGCGCTTGCAATATCACGACGGCCATGCTGCCGAATGCCCTCGTCCGGCACGTCCTGAACGAGAAGCCCGAGTTCTTTGGCCACATCAGCCACATTCTGATGGGCGGTGAGATGGCGCGATTCGAGCAGTTCAACAAGATCCGGAAGATCAACCCCAGCATTAGCATCATGAACGCCTACGGTCCGACGGAGTGCTGTGTGTCGACGACTGCCAACCACATTCTGCCGTCCCACGAAATCCCCGCCGAGGGTAACGTTCCCATTGGAAGCGCCCTAGATTCAATGCAGGCCATTATTCTGGATGATCAGGACCGTCTCGTACCTCCTGGCGTGGTCGGCAACATTTTCATCCGTGGCCAAGGTGTCGCCGATGGCTATCATAAACTGGATACAGCCAATGAGGCCGCATTCGTGTACAAGACTCTTCCCGATATTTCTAACGAACCTATCAGAGTTTACAACTCAGTCAGTATTCTGTCTATCTATCCCCCTTCACCACATGCTGACAGCATTTTAGGGCGACCGCGGACGCTGGAATTGGGATGGCCAGATTGACTTTCTAGGCCGCAGCAACGCCGACCAGATCAAGGTCCAAGGGCAACGCCTCGAGCTGCCCGACGTCGAGACCAACATTGCGCGGGCGCTCGGAGTCCAGGATGTCGGAGTTGCGTACCACAAGCCCGACGGCGAGCAGGATGGCGTTTTGACAGCGTATCTCGTCCCTCACAAAGACGTGTCCGCACCGGGCGGCGCGTTGACGCTGACGTCCTCTACCGCCCGAGAGGACGACGCAGACAAGCCCCGAGCGCAACCCGATGAGAAATCCTGGAATGATGTCTTGAGATTACTGGAGCCGGCGATTCCTACTTATATGATACCAGAAGCGTTCTATTTCGTCCCGCAGATCCCAGTCACATTGAACGGCAAGGTCGACCGCAAAGCGCTGGCGAGCATGGCCAATGCCGATCAACAAGCGCGCAGGAACACCCGAGCCATCGTCCATGGAGCGGCTAGCGACACTGAAGGCATCGTGTGTGAGCTCTTTGCCTCCATCCTCGGCGGCAGTATCGCCATCTCGCCCGACACGAACTTCATGCAGCATGGCGGCAACAGTCTGATGACGACGCGGCTACGGCACGCGCTGCGCGCTCGTTTCGGCGTAACTATCCCGATTGGCAAGATCCTCGAGGCGCCGACGCCGCGGGAACTATCTTTGAAGATCTCTCAGTCGCAACCAGAGGCTGAAGCGCCCGTGGTGGCGATCCCCGGATCACTAGACGCAGGCGAAGCGTCTGAGCTCTCATTCGCCCAACACCGAATGTGGTTCCTCGCCCAACTACATCCCGAGGCGCGTTGGTACCACTGCGAAGTGATGCTCGTCACCAAGGACCAATTGGACGAGGACATTCTGGACCAGACTTTTGCAGATATCATTTCTCGGCACGATATCTTGCGCACCGTGTACTTCGAGGACAACGGAGTCCCCAAGAGCAGAGTCACCAACTGCATCGTCCCACTCAGGAAGGTAGACGTCGAGGGCTCCTACGAGGATGTCAGAAGGGTCTGCCACGAGGACTTTATCGCGCCCTATGACTTTGCCAGCACCCCTCCGGTCAGGGCGCTTTTGGTCCGGTGGGGCGACAGGCATGTCATCATGGTTTCCATGCACCACATCGTGCACGATGGGTACTCGCACAACATCTGGAACCAGGAGTTGATGCAGGTATACAATAACCTCCACGCCGGCAAGCCGTCGCCGCTGGCCAGGCCGCTGGTGCAATACCGCGACTACGCCAAGTGGCAGCACTCGAAAGAGTACAAGAGCATCGTCGATTCTCAGCTCGAATACTGGCTGCCGCACCTCGAAGGGTCGCAGCCGGCTCGGTTCGAGCCAGACTTCACCGAGATCCCTGAAGGCGCCGACCTCGGCGAGGGAGGAAGCGTCGTCCTGCACTGCGGCACCGAGCGCAAGGCCAAGCTCGACGTCGTGAGAAAGGCCCTGGGGTCGACCATGTTCATGCTGCTCTTTGCGGCTTTCCGAGCAGTACACTTTGAGATGACGGGACAAGAAGACGGACTGATGGGCTTCCCGATCGCCAACCGCCACAAGCCCGAGCTGGTCCAGTTGCTCGGGTTCTTTGTCAACTCGCAAATTCTCCGACTCAAGTGCGCCGTTGGCACGCCGTTCTCGGAGCTTGTGCGACAGGCGAGAGACCTCTCGATCAAGGCCTTCGACAACCAAGACGTCTCGTTTGACACGCTAGTCAGCTTGCTACGGCCCAACCGTAGTCCTACGCAGAACCCGTTGACCGAGATCGTATTCGCGTTCCAGACCATCGAGGAGGGTGAAATCGTCTTGGGCGACGTGGTTGTGGAAAACGCATTCCTGAAGACGCAGCTGTCGCGATTCGATCTTGAGGTCCAATGGTACGAAGAGCCCGAGGACCTGCGCCTGGAGCTGATTTACCGCAAAAACGTCTTCAAGTCTTCGACGATCGAAACGATTGCGCAGAATATGGTCGACTTCCTTGATGCTATTATTGTCGACCCCGACTTGGAGCTGAGCACCGCACGACCAGAGGTAAGCCATTCTGTCAACACAAGAGGAAGTCGAGAACTGACAGTATATGCCAAGAACCTTCTAGCAAGTCGTCAATCGCCGTCCAAGGCATACTGGGAGCGGACGCTTGACGGATTTAACGGCGTCAACCTCGCTTTAAGCTCGTCGCGTCCCGAGAAGCTCGACGCAGAAGCGCAGATCTTCGCTCTTCAGCTGACACACGATATCACTAATCAGGTTGTGACTATTGCAGAGCAACTCGAGGTCTCGCCAGAAGCCGTGCATACCGCAGCATATCTCCTCACACTAGGAATCTACTCGGACCAAGACGACCTCATCATTGGTGTGCAGAATGCCGAACAGAACGACCAAGAACCGCCGTCTTCCGGTGTACTTCCTCTGCGTGTGTACTTTGATTGGAAAGATTCGCAGTCAAGCCTCGTCCAGAAGGTTCACCTCAGCCTCACCGGCGCCCTTGACCACGGCAGGATCTCGTTCGAGACTTTGTGTAGTGCGGCCGGGGCTGAGAGTGCTGCGAATCGTCATGCACTCATCCAGCACGCGTTCAGCTACAATAACGACTCCTCCAGGAAGCCCCTCGCGTCATTCCCTGGCAATAACCTGGGCGAATGCCACGAGTTTGATCTGGTCGCATCTATCCAGCAAGAAGACGAACAAGCGCGTGTCAACTTTGCTTACCAAGCCTATTTGTTCGCTCAAGACGCAGTGGCTGGCATCGCCAACACCTATGCTCGAGTCCTGGATCAGCTCGTCGACCAGACGCGATGCGAAAAGAAACTGTGCAGCCTCGCTGTGTCAAGCGGTGACCCAGGTATACGCTCAGACTCGAGTGCGGAGTCGCTCATCGAGCTGTTCGAGTTCTTCGCTCAGTCTCGCAAGGCGACTACTGCCGTGGTCTGCGGCGATGACTCTCTCACCTTTGAGCAGCTCGACAAGCGAGCAACTCGCATGGCTAGTTACCTACGATCCCGCGGCCTAGGAAAGGGACAATTCATGGCTCTCATGGTATCGCCGACGCTGGACATGATTGTCTGCATCCTCGCAGCCTGGAAAGTCGGCGCCGCGTACATACCCGTGTCGCCAAAGTGGCCCGGTCTGCGTGTCAAGCACATCCTCAACGACTCATCGGCGACGCACTTTGTCACGAATCGGGAACATTTCACTGGCAAAATCGAGAATGACATGCCAGCGGTCGATATGGTCTTTCTCGATGAGCCGGACTTTGAGGAGTCCCTCGCGGCCGCGCAGAGCGACTTTTCGACGACCTACGTATCCAGCGAGGCCATCTCCCACTGTTTTTACACTTCTGGGACGACGGGCGTGCCCAAGGGTGTGTTGCTACGTCACCGTGGAGTATTGAACCTTCGACGCGATCTGCAACCCCGTTATTTCAGGGGCTCGGAGAAGACGATTCAGAAGGTGACGATGACGTCCGACTTTGTGTTTGACTTTTCCATGGAGCAATTTGCGCTTGCGTTTCTCTCGGGTAACACCCTAGTCATGCTCCCAGATGGACCGACGGGCGATGACAAGTTCTACAAGTATTTGAGCGCGCAGAAGATCACTTACATGAGCGGAACCCCATCCGTTCTCTCCCGACTTGACCTTTCCAAACTTGCTGATCTGCAAATGATGACAGTGTCGGGAGAGATGTTCCTCCCCAATCACTTTGAACGGATCAGGAAGGGCTTTCGAGGTCCAATCAACAACTCATCTGCCCCTACAGAGTGTTCCATCTACAATCTGCTGCATCGCTTCGAGACCGAGGATCCTTTCATCAATTGCCTCGGGCGACCGATCGCTAATCACCAGGTTTATCTGCTGAATGAAGCTCTGCAGCCGGTTCCGTTGGGCGCTCCCGGAGAGCTCTTCATTGCAGGGCCGGGTGTCAGTGCCGGTTATCTGAACCTACCCGAACAGACAGAAAAGAAGTTCCTGCCCAACCCGTTTGTCGATGCGCAGAAGTCCCCGGCATATGCGACCATGTACCGCACTGGCGACAAGATGCGTCAGTTACCGGATGGCAGAATTCAACCGATGGGGCGGCGAGATGACCAAGTCAAACTCCGCGGCATCCGCATCGAGCTGAGCGAGATTCAGCAAGTCATGGCGACATGTCCCGAGGTTTTGGAATGCGCGATAGTCCCCAAGTTCAAGGGCGAGGTAAAGACTGGAAATGTCGACTTCCTTGTGGGATATTACACGACAAACTCTGAGGACCTCGGCGAGGCCGACATCAAGACCTATCTCAAGGAGCGACTACCTCCAGCGTATGTCCCAAGCCGTATCGTCCTAGTTCCTGGACGGCTACCAACTACAATCCAAGGGAAGCTGGACCTCCGCAAGTTGCCCGAGGTCGAGAAGATGGCCGATGAGGTTCCACGGGAGGCAGCACGCAATGAAGTCGAAGCCGCGCTCTGTCGCATCTGGGGCTCTTTGCTTGGAAGCGAGGTGGGCATCCATGAGAACTTCTTCGACGCTGGAGGTGACAGCATCATGTCGATCCAGCTCATCCACGATATGAGCCGTGCCGGGGTCCATGTGACTGTGAAAGACCTCTTTGCGCACCCAACCATCGCCAAGATTGCAGAGTATGCCGCCCGCAAGTCGACTGGGAAAAAGCGAATCGTCGAAGCCGAGCAGGGCCGTCTTGATGGTGAAGTGCCGCTCAGCCCTATTCAACAATGGTTCTTCGAGAAGAATTTCTCCAACCCGAACCACTTCAACCAGAGTTTCATCATCAACACTCCACATCTAGATATTGCAAAGCTCAATCAAGCCTGGACTTCGCTTCAAGACCGACACGACGCTCTTAGACTCACTTTCCAGGTGGTCGGCGATGAGATGATGCAACAATACCGAGAACGATCAGCCAACCGAGACTTGTTCGTTTTTCAAGCAAACGATCCAGAACTTCCTACTGCGCTGGACAATTTACAACGCTCGTTGAACCTTGGAGATGGACGCGTCGCAGTAATTGCGTACATCGTGTCTCCAGAATCGGAGAGTGACACCATATGGATGGCTTTGCACCATCTCGTCACTGATGTCGTAAGTTGGCGTATCATGACACGGGACCTGCAGAGCCTATACCAGGGACAGACGCTCGCGGCGAAATCCAGCAGTCTCCGACAGTGGAACACTGCGCTGCAGCAGTATGCTCCAACAATGGCAGAAGAAGCATACTGGCGAGAAGTCCATGAGAGCTGCCAGAAACTGGTGCTTCAGAACGATGTCAATGAACTGGCACGCGCATCCATCCAGCTTTCTGAAGTCAACACCAGGCTTTTGTCGCGTTCGGGTCCCAGAGTTCTCGGTAGTAGCACCTTGGCGATCCTACTCACAAGTGTTAATCGCGCTCTGACTTCGTGGCACGGTTCGACTTTGCCCATCACACTTGAGGGTATTGGTCGCCAGGATCTCTCGGCCAAATTGGACGTCAATAACACGGTTGGATGGTTTACGACGATGTATCCATTCGTGGCGCCAAACGCAGCAGACCTTGCCTCACAGGTGTCGAAGGTTTCCGAAGCAATTAAGAATGTGCCGCGCAAAGGATTCGGGTATGGCATCTTGCACGGATACGACGATATCCCCGGCATCACGTTCAACTACCTGGGTCAAGTAGAAAACCATGCTGTAGCTGGCGAGGCATGGCGACTTTGTGCGACATCCGGCTCGCAATGGGGGACCAACTTCTCCGAAGAAGACAGTCACTTGGTCGCAGGCTCACTGACGCTGACCGCCAGAATCGAGAATCAGATCTTGCATCTCGATGTTGCCGGCTTTCTTGGAGAGGATCGTACCCAACTTCTACGCCAAGCTATTTTCGATACTCTGAATGAGGTTACCGAGCTGATTGTCCAGAAAATGACCGCGGTGGATGACGTTCAGACATCGCCTGAAGATAGCGAAGAAGTCGATGAACAGGTCGAGGAGCCATCTGAGACAAACAAATTCATTCCTTTCTTCCAGTTCGACGACGCACCCCGCGACGGCCACACAGTCTTTTTGCTGCCACCCGGTGATGGCGGTGCCGAGTCGTACTTCAACAACATCGTCACACAGCTCGACCAGCCAAAACTTGTGACATTCAACAACTACCCCCTGTCGAACCCCGAGAAAGCTGCGACGGAAACATTCGAGACGCTGGGACAGCGCTACGTGGAGTGGCTGCGCTCAATCCAACCTCACGGCCCATACCACCTCTTCGGCTGGTGTTTCGGAGGAGTACTGGCATTTGAGATGTGTCGCCAACTGACCGCGGCCGGCGAGACCGTCGCATCGCTCTCCCTCGTCAACTCGTTCTTCAACCTCGAGCACAACGCTCGCGCAAGCGGCCTCGACGAGGAGAGTGCCGTCAGCAAGCTCGGCATGCATCCCATCAACTGGCACTACCGGCCGACGGCCTTTGACCCGCAGGTCCTTCGGGATCGCCTCGGACGCGTCAACTTGTTCAAGGCCGGGGCGTTCCACGACCCGGACCGAGAGCACCTTGGTATCCACGATCTGTACAGGGACATCCCGCTGAACGGTCTAGATACCTTCCTGCCTGCGGCCAAGATCGAAAAGGTCGTCATGCATGGTAAAACCCATTACAGCTGGATCAAGGACAAGTCTACTGTGAAGACTGTTGTGAATGTTCTTCGAAGTTGTCTGTAAGGTGTAACGAGCTCCATTTCTGATAAAGCAACGGTCATCAGAATCAACGAAAGTAACGAAGAATCTGGCGTTTGGGGGACTCTCTGGAAGAGCCAAATGCTTTTTTTGTAATTGGGTTGGGGTTAAGATCTGGCGGGCTTTAGAAAGAGGTACAGTGATCGGACAAAAGTCTCCGCACCTAAGGGCTACTATGGAGGTTTGCGAAAACACCCTTTCGACAATCTCATAAAATAGACTAAACTAGAAAGATAAGCATAAGGGAGTTCGAGGAAACTTTTGTATTTTCAAAATTCATCTGGATATAATTTTCCGTGTTGAAGCGGCAGATTTTCGAGGTTCAGACGCAGAGCAGATACAGTCCGTACAGGAAATATTATGGGCTTCATAAGACAGTGCATAAATAATGTAAACGTGCCCTCTTTTGGTTAGGCTGTTCTCGTCACCGCCACATTCGATGGATTGTGGCTTCCCCAACTCCCTTTTGGCCGTTCTTTCCGACAACTCACACAAGCACCCGGGCTTTTGGGGCATTCCACCCACTGTTGGTCTCTCCAACTCCAGCACCGAAACCAACCTTCCACTGAACATCCCGTCGCTCATCCTGTCTTACCGGCGCCATCGGCATTCATCTCGCTTCGCAACGAGATAAGATCAAGCGCCTAAGCTACAATGGCGATTCCAGCATCGGTGTCCAGGCTGGGAGTCCTGCTGCTTGACCTGTCAAGCTCTAGGTGAGGACATTCCTCAATCAGGAGGAGTAGTACGAATTGTCCGCCAGGGCCACCGACTGTTTCCGCAACACATGAAACCTCTTCGGCATTTCGACCCTGCCCAAGCGCCACCTCGACTTCTGTTCACGCTTGCACGTTCAACAGCGAGCTCGCCGCCGTGCATTTGACATCGAGTCTGTAAACACTCTCCGACTGTTTACCGCATCGCCAGTCGGCGCTCAGTCCGCCCCTTTCCGCAGAATGAATACATCTGGACAGCCAGGCTCGACCAAAAGCCAGTCCACCCTTGCTCGGTCTTGATACATATTATTTTGTCGGCTTTTTGGCTGTCAGGTACACCAGGGTCGCATCAAAACGTCCAATGCTGGCGCAGCTGGTTCTGAAATATCGTCAATGCACGGATGGGCATCATGATGGCCCATCCCTCTGCCAATTCCTTGCAGCGGTTCACTGTCTATATCTACCTTCGCAGGAAGGTATAGCGACCTACTTGCAGCCCACCATTCTTGACTTGCTTTGGGCAGCGAAAAGCGGATTTGGCGTCGTCTTGTTACTCTTTTCAAAAAGCAGCAACCGGCACAACGGGGCTAAAACGTCGGCTGCCATTCAACTCTCCACTACGGATTTGAGCAAGCAGAACCACCTGTGAACTGCCAGATCTCATGGAGCATAGGCACTCATTCCTAGCCAGTCGTCTTGCTTAGATCACCACCCATCGACTGCGATGCTCGCGTACATGAGCTGTTAAGTATTCATCGGCTACTATCCAGAAACGGTGCCTGCTGTTGATTTTCTTGACGGGGCACGATGCCTGGTAATGGGAACGGAAAATGCAATCGGGCTTGATCACTTGCGATTCCTTCATCGCGAGGCACGTTTGGCGCCCCACGAGTGGAGGCCCTCACTCTTTACTGATCGATCATATCACGGGGTATATACGCTTCCGAGGTCTTTCTCGCAGATTGCGACAGCCTCATACCCTCATGGAAGGTGGATTATCCGCCCGCTTTGGCTCTGGAAAGCAATGAGGGGTAACTCAGCGCAACTCCGTCCGGTGCATTGGACGGACATTGGGGCTTTTAGCAGCAGCTCTCGCACTGATAATCGGGCACTGCAAGTGAGCAAGAAATTGGACGCAGTCTGTCTGGTATTGGAGGATTGGGTGGGATTGCATAAATGCACCTTAGATAGCTTCTTCGTGCTTCTACTTGACTTGTTGTCACTCTGGTCTTGGTCTGTCAAGACGGAGAGGCTCTGGACTTTGGGGGGAAATACCCTTGGCGCCTGTTTGTTTCCGACCACAAATGCCGTAAGGCTGCTCGGAACCAGAAGCTCGAGTGTTACTCGAATTGGGGAGTGGAAGAAGCCTGAGCTTTGTTCATACTTGCATCCCGACGGATCCCCAGTCCGGGATTTCAGCCGTCTCTCTGGAATTCCACAGCTGGCAGAAGAGACCAAGGACTGGAAGCTCTAATCACTCGGCCGCAGGGCAGAGGCGCTGAGGAGCAATCTCTCAGGCTGGGTTTCCGTGTGGAGTTAGCGGGAGTGGGCCACAGACCACCAACCGCGCTCGCGCTCTCAGGCGGGCAACCAAAAAACACACACGAGTCAAACCAAAAGGTTGCGACAGCTCTCCGTTGTTGCTACTCGGCCACTGACATTTTGACGTCTAGCTGCTTGCGACAGAAACATCTGCTGAAGGACTCGTGTTCGGATTAAGCATCAGCATCAAGAAGGCAACAACCAGGCGCTGCTCAGAGAGGCATCAATCATTCCTGGCAACTGCAGGTAATGGGAGCCGCACCCATGTCACTCGGCTAAGTTTACCGTCTTTGCTCGCTGGCACTAAAAATCCGCTGCACTGCAACGACGACTGTGAGCTCTCTCAGAATGGACGTCGACGGCAGAGACCCGGACCCTCGACCAGGTCCAACACAACGTCGCACATCTCCGTTTCCGCCAAGATCTCGGCCACCTCATCAGCGCCGTCTTGACGAGCATCCTCGAGATGTCGTCATGAACCGCGGCGACGAACCACAAAGAGATCGGGGCCGATCTGACCGAGAGCCTCGAGCTCCGCACGAGACATCCCACAACCGGACACGCTCCATTTCCCCAGCCTCGAGGCGTCCAGGCGCTTTTCGAGATCGAGAGTATCCACGCGACGGTCGGCGCGACGATTTCCGTGATAGGGACGACATTCCGAGAGGCCCTCGACACAGGTCACGGTCTCCAGGCTCGCCTGGAAAGAGGCGAAGAAGTCCCAGCCCTGGACCCCATCGCAGCCACAAGAAGTCAAAGCGTGAGAGGGAGCGAGAGAAGCGGCGAGCTAGGAGAGCGCGGCATCGAAACTCATCATCTCACCGTCGCTCGCAATCACCATTCGACAACCACCATCGATCGGATAGACCTGGTCCCTCGGGCGCACAACGCGCAGACCGCCGCAGCCAGTCTCCTCCCTTCTCTCGGCAGGCTGGCGCTGAGAGGGCCCTTTCACCCCTTGCACGATCCCGCCGGAATTCTCTGTTGAGTGACCGCGGCCGCGACCGCGATCGGTCACCGAGGCCTGGGTCGCATCATTCGCAACTGTCTCGTGCTCATTCTCCCCACCAATCCAACCATCCAGAGGCGGGCTCCTATTCGCGTCGCTCGACTCCATCACACGACCCTGCCAGCTCCCACCGCCCGCCTCGTTCTCCACGAATGGATCGACCACCTCCGACGGGGCCCTCGGCGTCTCGTAAGAAGAAGCGTCGAGAAGATCCCCGCAATGGAAAACGGGGGCAGCCCTCGTCTGGCGCCAATAGTATTGAGGTCAACACGCACAGGAGAGGCGACCCCCGAAGTGGTTTCGGTGCACAACCTCCGCCTTTCGGCTCGAGACGTGACCGATACCGTAGTCAATCCCCACCCTATAATGCCTTTGATACTTCTCGCCACGGCTCGTTAGATGCTCGCTCGCCTCGCAGCCCATCGAGCCACTCTGCCGGAAGGAACTATGAGCAATTCTCCCCTCGGGATGCACCCTCGGGCCCTCGACATGGCAATCTGTCTCCAACACAACCTTCAGGTCCTGTTCAAGCTGGTCGTGGCTTTTCGAGTCGTGGTTTCCGAGGTGGTAGCTTCAGCTCGACGCGTTCCGAATCCCGCGGTGGAGCCCATCCTCCACCAGGACCAGCTGGCAGTAGAGGACATACCAACCACTCTGGCGAGACCACGCCCGAACCATCAGCAGCCCCTAACCACTCGAATGATGTAGGAGATGTCAAGAACGACTATCCTGAGAACCACTCGGTTGCACAAAGCAGAGAATCCCAAAACGAAGATTCTCATGCTGATGAGAAGGACAAAGAGCAGCCACAACCTCCGAGCCAAACTGCCGCACCGGGTCCGCCAGCTAGTACTCCCACGGGTCCGAGAATCAGCTTTTCACTCAAGGCAACTTCCAAAACCCCCGTGACTGCGCCCAAGCCGGAAATCTCTCAGAAGTTTAGTGCAACAGCTCCGAGGAGGGATCCACAGCCTGTTGATGATCGGAGTAACAGAGACCGTGATCTGCCCAAGGATACGCCCACCGGGCCCTCGTCCTCCAGAGCACGACATGAGTCTGACCATCATGGCAGGAATCGGGCACCGGAACCTAGAGAACCTAGAGAACCTCCCAGAGGCCCCCGGCAGCCCGAGTCGTCCCGAGGACCACGGCATCCCGAACGACATCCCGAGCCCTCTAGAGGGCCACGAGATCTTGAACCCAGAGGCCCGCGCCACCCTGAGCCGCCCAGAGGTCCCCGACAGCCACGGACACGCAAGGTCAAGAAGATCGAACGACGACTGAAACCCAAGCCGAGACTCCCCGAACTCATGGCCAAGTCTGAATCACCGTTCTTCAGAAAGCCTGGCAACGAGTCCGTTGTGGGATCTGGTACGTACGGAAAAGTGTTCAAAGGCAAACATGTCTACAGTGGCAGACTGGTTGCTTTGAAGAAGATCCGGATGGAAGGCGAGAAGGACGGATTCCCCGTGACCGCCGTGCGAGAGATCAAGCTGCTCCAATCCTTGCGACATGATAATATTGTCGCGCTGCAGGAAGTCATGATAGAGAAGGACGCCTGCTACATGGTATTCGAGTATCTCTCCCACGATTTGACCGGTCTGCTCAATCATCCGTCATTTACTCTGGATCCAGCTCAGAGAAAGCATCTCGCCAAGCAGCTTTTCGAGGGTTTGGACTATCTCCACACCCGAGGAGTTTTGCATCGTGATATCAAGGCTGCAAACATTCTAGTGAGCAGCGACGGAATATTGAAGCTCGCTGATTTCGGTTTGGCTCGCTTCTATACCAAGCATCATCGCAATGATTACACCAACCGCGTGATCACGATCTGGTACAGATCGCCAGAGCTACTCCTGGGAGAGACGCAATATACTGCGGCTGTCGATGTTTGGAGTGCAGCGTGCGTCATGGTTGAGATTTTTACTCGCCACGCCATCTTTCCTGGCGATGGAACAGAGATCAATCAGTTGGATAAGATCTACGCCATCATGGGCACACCCACCAAATCCGAATGGCCCGACCTCACCAGGATGGAGTGGTTCGAATTGCTCAGACCTGGATATCGCAAGCCGAGCGTCTTTGCCGAAAAGTACAAAGAAAAGGTACCAGCCGCTGCATTCGAGCTTCTGGCCTCAATGTTCCACTACGATCCAGCCAAAAGGCCATCCGCTGCCGAGGTCTTGGCTCACCCTTACTTCACTACGGAGCACCCACCGCCCCGACAGGCCGTCGAGTAAGTCATGCCGGCGCCACAAGCTCACTTGAGATGTACTAACTGCTGCAGGCTCGCCGACATCCAAGGCGAATGGCACGAGTTCGAGTCAAAGGCACTCCGTAAGGAGAAGGAGAGAAAGGAACGTCATGAGCGAGAGGCTCGACGCGCGATTCAAGCCAAGGAGGCAGCAAAAGCAGAGCGTGATGCTCAGACGGAACGCGATGCTCAGACGGAACGCGAGGTTCAAGCGGAACGCGATGCCCAAGTGGAACGCGATGCCCAGACGGAACGCGATGCCCAGACGGAACGTGATGCCCAAGTGGAACGCGATGCGCAAGCGGAGCGTGATGCTGTTCCGCGGGACAACGAAAGAAAGCGGCCGGTTTCGTCGCCAGAAAACAGTGAACCGAAGCGGCTCCACGTGGAAGAGCGCCAATCATCTCCGAACCAGCCACTAGACGGTGCACAAGAGGCGCCGATTGTCCATCAAATGGGTCCTGAGGTGGGTGGCCAACCCTCAGAGATGATGGAACGGGATGGATGAATGGCGGAACTGAGTTTTTCTAGTCGTTAATGTGTTAGCAAGCGAGGCGTTCGCCTGGCCCACCGAAATTCAAGACATCATCCTACCCAGGCCGATCGTAATCTGAGTCGTCGTGATGTGGTGCCATAGCCGCCAACTGCCTCTAGAGACCGTTGATGTTGACCAACGGGACGTCTCAGGATGCAGAGGCAAGGTCGACGAAGTGCTGGGTAGGGAAAAAAGGACGCAGGCTAGAGTTGGCCGAATGTCTTTCGGCCTTTCGCTTCGGGGAATCAAATGCTCCAACTGTTCCCACGAGAGTCCGGAGAAGATCGTAGTTTGGCCGTGCGCCTGTTTCTGTAGAAGATAGTATAGCCTGAGCCGTCGCGCGGCGTGGTCTTGTGAAATAGAGCGTACGAAATCGCAAAGAAAACAGAACGGCGTGGGCGAAGAAAAATGAAAGGATCGCAACCCAAGAAAGAGTCGCCCTCGGGATCTTATCGTGGTCTCTCCAAGTAGTTGAGCTGTCTGGTCGCATCGTCTGTCCACGGCAAAGTGTCAGCAGCTATTCGAAAGGGGCGCGGGATGTGTGTGCGGTGTATTTGGGCAATTCGCTCAGAACACTTTCAAATATTTTCATTGGCATAAGCCTCGAAAGGACAAGGATACATTTTCTTCATCATGGCGGTTGATTGGAAAGGCGACAAAAGGGGGGTATTGTGACTTACTCGTCGTGGGTGCTGTGTTCCGCACGTTCGTGTTCAGACCGTCTTTCTGTATTCGTCGCTGTTAGCAGTTGTACTCGGCAGGTACAAAATAGGATGAGGTGCATGGGGGAATCGCTCAGAATGATCAAACGAAAAGACTCATTGGCAGAAGCCTTGTAAGGTAAAGAGAAATTGTCATCATAGCGATCAATGGTTGATTGGGAAGCAGGATAAGGGAGGAGTGTTCTTACTTACTCATCTTGAGTATCGTGTTTCGTACCTGTGTTCGTGTTCGTGCCGTCTTTCTGTGTTGGTCGCTGTTAGAAGTTGTACTCGAGAAAGCATGGAGTAGTGAATGAGGTGTATAGGGGGAGTCGCTCAGATTGTGAAAGTCCAAAAGACGCATTGGCATAAGCCTCGTAAGGTTCCTTATTGTCATCATGGCGGTTGATTGTTGACCAGATGGCAAGAAATGGGTGGTATTCTGACTTACTCGTCGTGTAGGTCGTGCTTCGGATGTTCGTATCCATGTCGTCTATGGTTGTTAGCAGCTGTACTCGAGCAGAGTTGGATGGAAAATAGCGTGCATAAGGGAATCGCTCAGACGGTAAGATATACTCATTGGCATAAGCCTCGTAAGACTCTTCATTGTCATCATGGCGGTTGATTGTTGATTGGGTGCCACAAAGGGGGTCGTGCATTCTTACTGGTTCGTGGTGGATATAATGTTCCGTATGTTCGTGTCCATGTCATCTATCTGTGGTCGCTGTTAGCAACTATATTCGTAGAGCTGGAAGAAAGAATGGGCTGTATGGGGGAAACGCTCAGACAGTAGAAAAGATTCATCGGCAGAAGCCTCGTATGAGTCAGAGTTGGATAGTCATCATGGCGATAGGTGATCGATTGGGCTGTCAAGAAACGGGGGTTGTTCTTACCTTGTAAGTGTTGTTTTCCTAATTGCTCATCTTGTCTGTCTGTAGCAGTCAGCAGATGTACTTAGCAGGCATGAGATAGTGGGTGCGGTGCAACGGAGAAACGCTCAGTACGACAACGGCAGAAATATCAGCGGCATGAGCCTCATTATACAGACAAGAGAATTGTCATCATAGCGATTAATAATCGATTGAGAAGTCGAAGAATCGGGGTTTGTTCTTACCTCGTAGATATTAAGTTCCGTATTTTCGTACCATGGCCGTTGTTCTGTCTGGTGGATGTCAACAACTTGGCCTCGAGAAAGCAACATATCTGGATGGAATATATGGGAGGGAAAGGCTCAGATCGATGCGATGCAAATGTCCATGGGCATAAGCCTCATAATGTTGCGAACTGTCAACATAGCCATGGACAAGTGGACGGACAGTCCAGACGGGGGAGTCGACTGTGTGGGGCGTTTTTCTCACTTGCCTTCGTGGATCCTGTATTGCGCGTGTTTGGGACGTCCTTCTGTGGTATCTGTCAGCAACTATTCGCAAAAGGGGAATGAAATGTAGATTGGGTATTCCAAAAGAGAGCTCAGAACGAAAAAATGAAATCAGCGGCATGAGCCTCATTCGGATCATGAGCAAAAGTCATCATAGCTCGTTGGATGTTTGAAGAACCCGGATAGAAGGTCAAGAAACGCGGGTACTCTTACCTCGTGGGTGTTGTGCTTCCTTTTTTCTTTCCCCCATGTCGTTGTCTGTGAGTGGTGGCTGTCAGCTGCTGGACTCGAACAGGCATGGAAAGTGGATAATGTGTATGGGGAGAACAGCGCTCAGAGAGAAAAGAAAGATCAGCGGCATCAGCCTCATCATGCTATGTATCTAAAATTTTGTCATCATGTCGATGGGGGTGGGGAAATGAAAATGTCCAGTTGGGACGGCCAAGGAAAGGGAGGGATTCATCTTACCTGGGGTGTGTGGTGCTGTGTGTCCTGCGTGATCATGGTGTTTGTCTGTCCTGTGGAGATGGATTGTTAGCAGCTGTACAGAAAGAAGGTATCCCTCGTCGAGTTTGGAGTGTATGGATACATCGCTCAGAAAGAGAAACATAGATTCAGCGGCGGATGCCTCATCTCAACCTGATAAGTCATCATGGCGATGGGGTGGACATGGAAGTCCGGATGGAAGGGCAATGAGGATTTTCTTACCTCGTGGGCGTTGTGTGCGTTCCACTTGATGGGTCTCTTCTGCCCATGGCGGTGCTTGTCAGCAGTCTAGTCGAGAGTACGAAGTGTTCTGGAGATGAAGTGTAAGGAAATGGGCTCAGTTGAATTTGTGGAATCAGCGGCACAAGCCTCAGCACGGTTTCTCCCTGTTTGTCATCATAGCGAGAAATGGAAATGGAAATTCCAGATAGGAATGCCAAAGAAAGTCGGCTGTTCATACCTGCTATGTCTTGTGGGTGTTCCGCGTGATCAGGATCGTCTGCCGAAAGTGGTGAAAGTCAGCAGTCTAGTCCAAAGCATGGAATGTCGTGGGGATTGGGTGTATAGTACAGCGCTCAGGGAGAAAAGGAAATATCAGCGGCATCAGCCTCATGAGATGGATCGTAAGATAATATTTTGTCATCATGCGAGGGACGGAAATGGAAAGTCAAGATGAAAAGTCGACAAGGGGGTTGCTTACCTCGTGAGTGGTGTTCCGCCGTTGGCCTGAACAACTCGTCGTGGGAGGGTGGTGCGACAATGTCTCCAGGGCATACTTGGACTTTGGACACCTGTTATTGGTTCATGCTGTTAGCTATCCGAAGAAGACGTGAGCGAATGTGTAGTGTCTTGGGCGATTGGTAGGCTCAGACTTCCAACATGATCTTCCAACGGCAGCGCTTTGGAGCGGTGCTGCAGTGCGAAATGCATGATCATCATGATGCCACAGTGTAATGGGGGAGAGCTCCCACTCACCGGATGGAAAGACTTGCCCAGGTCGAGCCGACTCGTGTTGTGTCCGTCGCCAAAGTCGCAAGTCATGCTAGAGCGCAGATCGGACTGCTGCGAGGTTTGGTATGGCGTCTGATGTCTGAAAATGTACACATATCAGCATGCTTCTGGGCATGGTTAATGTCTGAGAATTGAGGGATTGAGAGGCTTCAGAGGTATCTGTACGTTTTCAGCAGAAGCAGTTTCTGACTGCTCCATCAAGTCGACTGGTTTGTGCATCATAGCCTTGGGGGATGGAAAAGGGTCGTGAACTTACTAGTCATGGTTGAAGACCTCTTCCAGTCGATTCAGGTGGTGTCTGCGTCTGTGGCCAAGAACGAGAGTAGTAGAACTGCAAGGGTACGGGGCATCATCTGTGGCAAACACCCATGTTAGCTTCCGTGAAGGACAAGAACATGGGAATGATGTCTGATGTGCTTTTGGTCGAGGCTCAGAAGTAGGGTTTGTGTTCAGCAGCAGTGCCGTAGGCACTACCTCAGATACATGTTCTTTGATTGATGCATCATAGCCCCCCGGGAATGAAATGTGCGGGTAATGAAGGCAGACTCGACACTCACCAATGTGTGAATCTTCAAGTCGAGCTGGTGTGTAGCTTCGCTTTGTTGTATTCGAAGATGGTACCCGAGCTCATTTGGAATGGTGGTAAGATCCTGTCATGAGCACGAATGTAGGTTCCCGATGACAAGTCAGGGGTGGACGTGGCCATATAGTCATAGAGTTCGCAGCTCAGAATTCCGTGGACGAGTGTATGAGGGGATCCTGGCCGGGTGGTGTTGTTTCCGTAGTGCTTGTACCCAGGTCGACCTGGGCGATTTCAGTCGACTGCCAGGGGCATAGCGTTCCTGTCGCGGGTCCCTGTTAGCTTTTGGAAACAATGATGAGAAGTGCGAGTAGGGCGAGGAATGTGTCCAGCGTTCAGAAGCATTTGGTTATTCGGTTGTACTCAGCCATCAGCACGTTTGTACGAGTGATGTCGGCTAGCACGAAGTGGTCATCACCGACTGGGAGGGAGGTTTCGATCCGAAAAGAGAGAAGTGTGTAAAGTGCACTTACTGCGCTTGAGTTTTCTCGACTAGCCAAGCTGGTACCGTGGCTGTCGAGCATCCAAGGTTTTGCCATTGCTGTTGTGGACTTCTGTTAGCTGATGACTACACCATGGGGAGGCGTGAAGTTCAGAAGATTGGTTCCCGGTCCTCAGAGCGAATTTCGATATCTCGGTCATCGACGCATTTCTGCGTAATATTCCCACGATGGAGTTTGTAATCACAGACTGGATGGATTGTGAACTTGGAAGAGTAGAGGGGAACCTACCGCCTGTGTCGGGACCTTGGCCAAGCTATTCGACCTGCTCAAGGTCAGTATGTGAACAAAAGGAGTGGTCAACAGGCCAAGGGGTATGATGTTGAGGGCTCAGAAAGAACGGTTATGAGTATCTAGTTTTGTAATCAACAGCAACGTACAAGTTGCTTCAAAGACTTGTCTGCTGTAGATGATCATTATTGCCAGTGGGAAATGATCTTCCGTGTGATGCGAAAGGAGCTGAAGATGGGGACAACCTTACCGTGGAGGGAACATGACGTTGAATCGAAATGGACTCGAAACAGCTCAGCTGAGGCAGTGTGCTGCAGGTATTATCATCTGTCAATACAAAAGATTAGCTGTTGAAGAATACATGACGGGAGCGGCTGGTGGTGTTGATGGTGGAGGCTCAGTGCGCCGTTGAGGTAATCAGTAGCAGCGCGGATTCGCGATGCCTCGGAGAGTGTCCACTATGATGGGTGGTCATCACTGCCCGGTGGATGGTAATCCAGGTAGACTGTAAAGATTAGAGGGAGGGGAGACTTACTATTGCCAAATGCCATATGGTCGAAAGCATCGATGTCTGTCATTTTCAGGAGTCAGCATTTGCCATCGCAAGGCCGTCAAGCGCACAGTGCGAGGTAGGTGAATGGCTCATTAGGTCTATAAAATGTAATCGACGGCAGCGCGACAACACTGCCTCATGTTGATGGAGTGTATTTTGTAATCATGGCCAGGGAACTTGGGGACTGTCGAAGATGGATCAACTTACCACACATTGATCTGTCGCGAACGGCCTGAGGCCAGGGGTGGGGGAGGGAAGACTTGGTGCGATCACCGAGAACCTGTCCATGCGCAAAGTCAGCTTTGAACGACAACTAGAGTGTCCAAGTTCCCTCGTTCCAAATGGAAAAGGCTCAGGCAAACCAAAACATAATTCATTAGCAGCACCATCGGCGCAGCTTCGAAACGATAACTTGATCATCACAGCCATGGCAATCTAGATCGGGGAGTTAAAGGAGGGGGCAACTTACCATGGGCATTGAACCTCGAATTGCTCAAGGTTCTCCAAGAGGACTGACTGTGTTGGAAGGGCGCATTGCCAGAAATCGGCGAGGGTCAGTCACTGTGGCAGTAACCTGTCAGCTATGCGCGCCAAAGAAAGGGGGTGGTGGAAGGAGAGTCACTTGCCTTGCGATGCATCGCCATCATCGCCGACGCATCGAGACATCTTCGAGGTTCGACAACGCCAAGTGAGAAACCCACAATGATACTTGAAGGTCGGCGACGTCTGTTGAAGCATGCGTGATGCCGGTTGAAGGATGTGGACAAGGTCTCCAGGAGAACGAGTGTTGTGAATGGGAAGGGGAATGGGAATGGGAATGGAGGTGCGAAGGCAGGTCTGGATTGTTGCAATGTGTTGGAGGGGTTCGGCGAGGACTGAGAGAAAATTTGGGCTCCTTTTGTACTTGAATTTCCAGTACCTGGGTGGGCAACTGATTGTGCGCAGCCAGTGCAGCCAGTCCATTGCCGTTTGCACATTTGCCTGGAATCGGCAGAAATTAAGGCGGTGGGCGCCCAGTCGGGCTGTCAACATGAAGAGCAAGCTGTTTTTCTGCCGGCAATTTGCCCAGGCAATCAAGAACCTGCGCGCGAGCGTGAAGGACGGCGTGCGTTGCATTTGTTGGGCAGCTGGTTTCCTATCTCTCGAGATGTCACTCCATCGCGAAGTACTCCATCGCGAGGTGCACTCGCCGTCTTGGTGTAGCCTCACGATCTACTACATTGGTACCTATGTACTTAGATACATTCAGTAGGCATAGGTACCTAGATACACTCAGTAGCATACAAGTCTCTTTGCCAATGAAGTAGTTTTGTCTTTCTTGTACTTTGCATAATAGTCCAATGTTTGTTCCTACATTCACACGATGTGAACGAAGGCAGTTCTGTGCTAATCCGGAGCGCGCTTTTGTTTACATCAACACACCACTGAACGCAATAATTCCACCAAGCTTAGACTGCAAGTATCTACGAGACTCAGCCTCTGCCCCTATTAGCACATTGCGCCCGAGTTCCGTAGTGGCTACATCCATCCCATTGGCTCTGGCTTATGCTGTACAATTGGATGATGATTCCCATTCTGTCCCAAAGCGGAAGCAATAGATGGACTGAAACCCATACAATTGAATTTTCCCAGACTGTTTTTCTCGTGCATATTTGTAATTTATGGCATTGGATCTGAGGAACGCTCTGCGTGCTCTATCCTGGACTGCCGCCGAGTTCGGGCTGTGGATTTCTCGTAGTTCTCGGTAGACATACCATGGTGCATTTTTTCCATGAGCACAAGAAAAAAAAATTGCCAGACTAGATTCAACCAATTTCTGGCTGCAGTCCTTTTGGTCAAACAACTCGTTCTGCTGCAGTGTTTGCCATCTGTTCAAAGTTGGTGCTCGAGGCTGTTCAGGTCGCGAGCATCTAAGTGTTTGGTGGAGGACTTTGCTGACTCGAACATCGTGTTCATCTCCCACACAAATAAACGGCGCTACTACGGAACTTCGATAACCAAAATTTCTCTGCAGCAGCATAGGTGTGCGAGGAACCAATTCTTAGGACTATGCTTGTTATGTGCTTGATATTTACTTAGGTACCTGGACACGCAGTGACAACCCACTTCTCTGGAGGCACAGCTCGATTTCTAGGCCCGCCTCTGCGAAATCGTCCGTTTGCACCCACGCAGTCTCAAAGCAGCTGGATAATCCAATGACGCGGGGCGTCGACCCAAGGGACTGACTGACCCTGAAGAGGGGTCTTAGTCGACCTGTTTCCAAGCAACTAAAGCCAGTTGACCATTGGGTTGTCTGGCGCTGTGGTACTAATGTAGAGTCGAAAGCTGTATAGGAAAACATCTGGCGACGAAATAATTTTCCGGTGCCTCGGGTTGGAGCTCGCGATCCAGTAAGAGCAGTTTTTCTTGCCTCTTGTCTTTGCATTCTAGTGGTAATCATTAAATTGAAGCAAATGGAAGTCGTGTGCAGCTACTTTGATCCAAGCTCTAGGTTACCCGTCGTTATGTTTATATTTATCATGGCCTTTCCCGCCAAAATGTGCAGTGTCGTTGCTCTGCATCGTGTCATTTGGAAGTGTCAGAATTTCGTCCGCAATATGTCGTGGATTATATCTCTTGACAATAGCAGTCGTCATTGCAACAGGCAAGGTTGAATGGGCTCCTGTGTTCAGAGTTATAGAGTACGTCTTGACGTTATTGTTTTGCTGAAATTGTCAGTGATACTTGAGCGTAGTCGAGAACTGCTGTGCAGCACCAAGATTCGGTCTTGGTGAACTGATGCTGAAAATAATGGATGTGCAGAATTATTGTGTTCCACTGAACTTATGTTTATCATTTGGATTCAGTAATATATTTCTATCATCGTTCATTGCATAAATATGCAAAGCCTCGTGGCCTCTGTGAAGGACGGTGGGAGTCAGTTGTAGCCACAAACGTAGAGTGTGTGTTTAGATACAACTACTTCGAAGAAGGTTCAGATAAACATCTGTTTAGAAAAAGATGTCGAGCAAAAGCCCATAGATACTTGATAATACAGTTCTAGTCGCAATCACGTCTGCTCGGTTGATTCGAGAGCTTACGTTGGGTCTGAGGAGCAATTGACACTCGTCGGTAGCTCATACTCCAGCCTTGTGTCTCGCGAGTCGTTGGCACCGCGCGAAATAATGGGACTCAGGGACACCATGCGGCAGCCTCGCTAAATGAAGACGCCTCCTAGCTCTTACCCATACTCTGGGAGGCTTGATTGCTGCAATTATGCTTCATCTATGCCCAGAGACAGCTCGCTTCGCCCCACGTGGACAGAAATTGCACCTCAATATGGCCTCATTAACGATTAAAACACAAGACTCGTGGTAATATCTAAATAGATTGACAGCATATGTGTGCTCTCTCTGCTCAACGGCTTCTAGGACCCACTTGAGCTACTTGACGATACATCTTTGGCATATCTCCTGAGCAGAGGCACATCTGCATTTTAGCCTCTGGCGCACTCAAGTAACGATCCCACGAGCAAAAGTCCTTGATCACCAAGTCATCCATCATGGAACACTACTTCAATCCAGTTTTCTACGATCAGTCAGTCCCGTCGTGACTTGAACTCCGTAAAAGCTTCGTTTCCACAAACGACTCTGAGGCCAACCGTTTTGCGACCGTCTTCGTCCTCTCTCTTGTCTCAAAGCTTTTTACCCGCCGACCCAACTGCCGCGTGCGCTCTCTGCCCTGTTTTGATTGACATATCATCTATTTCCACCTCGGAGAAAAGGATCTCGTTATTGATTGGGAAGGGGAGGGGGGCGCGCGGACACGTGTGGCTTTGCCGCCCTGGTGGTCAGATGAGCTTACTTTTTTGTCATGGTTGCTTCTTCTTGTCTCTTGTTTCTCTTTCAGGTCCCCAGTCGCGGTACGCAGTGCAGTTTCCTCGTGTCGACAACGTGCAAACAGCAATGTAGCTGCTCAGGCACGCACTTGCTAAGTGCTTCTTCTATAGCTTGCCGCATCTCGGTTCATGATGAGATCATGCTGCGCTTCCCCTTTCGGCGCAAGGTCATAGAGTTCAGGTGTACGAGGTACATATTCTTCAAGTACACATTATCGAAGGACTTCAAGGCTTCAGACACAAAGACTGCATTCTAGCTACTTCAGCGTGTCTTTTGACTATCATCCCGAGGTCCTCGGCTTAGTGATCCATCAAATACTGTATTAGATTCATTGGGATTGCCTGCCCATGTCAACGTGAACTGGTGATAACATCATCCTGTGAGGTCGGCGGACTAATCATTCAGCTGTCAAAACCCTTCAGGCGGTACCTTGCATACTGTGCGCGTACGCGGCACCCAACGCGGTCTGGCAAACTCCCATCCACTACCTCCCACAACATAGTCGGGATCTGTTCGTCGCCCTCCCCTCTAAAAGCCCACAGCAACCTCCGGCTAAGGAACGACAGCAAAAGAAACAAAGTGAACCGTCAGATTTAGCTTTTCTGGGCCCCCAAGGGCAGGCCTCCGGCTGCGCACATGACGCCTTCCGCTGCGTGCCAAGCGGGTCAGACAAGCGCAGCCGCCGGGTACAGCTTCATTTAGGCAAAAATGGACGGGGGCACAGGAGAAGAAGCAGAAAGACCACCAGCCTCCTCTCTCGACCTTCTCTCGCGGCCCCACGCGCGGAAGATTTGCAGCGGTTCTTTGCGAGAGTGCAGCGTGAGAAAAGCACACAAGCAGCAAATCTTGGTTCATGCAGATCCACCCCCCAGATCGCTGTCTTCCGCGGTTCCAGCGAAGGAAGGAGGTTTGCGAGAGAGAATGTGGTCAGAGCATCCAAGGACAGAGACGGCCTGGCGGTCCTGAACCTCTATCTATCGGCTCAGATCTGGGATGACGAGACCCATGCCTTGCCTCGAGACTTCGTTCTGCGTACCTGCTAGCTACTACTGTGATGGCCCGCACTTCGGCATGTCTTACCGGAAGGGACAAAGAAGACCAATACCGATCTGACTTGGACTCACGCAGCCCTGCCGCTGGCTTTGTCTCTGCCATCCCACGAGCTTGTCTCATTCTTTTTCAACTTCCAGGGCAGTGTCTCGAATCACCCGCCGTGTATTCGGCACGAGCAGACGCCGCGCGGTCTCCGTTTATGATGTCAAACCGCCGCTAGAAAGATATGCATAACTACTTTGACTTCGGAATTCGGACTGCATACGTGGGATATATGTTTTTTTGTTTTAATCGTCGTCACGTAGAACCTCTGTCGCGTCATTACCCGAGGACATCTCTAGTCCCGCCTGCTAAAGGTCAAGTTTGATCCAACACCTGGGGGCCCGCAGCGAACAAAAAAGCCCGTGGTCGTTCGAGGTTGTCAAATGGCCCTCGCGGCTAGGCCTGTTCTGGCGACACAAGGTCACCCAGCCCTTATTTTGCCAGGCCAGGCACGGCGGCCGCGATGCTACCGCGATGCTACCCCGGACTTTGCCTGGCCCTTTGACAGCCACCGGCAGACAGATCGCCAAGATCGAGGAAAAAGGATGGGACAGCCAGGCGAAGACCAGGGGTGTGCGGGTTGTGTGGTGGTGGTCGTCACAGTCAGGTCAGGTCATTGACAGATTTCCCAGGGGGTCGATCACGTCGGATCTGCATCCAGGGTGGTGCGAAGGGGAGGGGGGGAGCTGAGCAGGAGGCCACCAGTTCCCTCCCCCATGCCCTGCTGTGAGAAGGGACAAGTGCACCCGGTCGCTCCCTCCAGCGTCGCATCGCAAGCCGGAAGGAAGCTCGAGAAGCGAAAGAAGGACGGTGCAAGGGTTTGGCGCCTTGTCCGATCAGTCAGGTTACTCCGGCCGATTGGGTTCATGCTGCGCACAGTCTTCGAGCTAAGAGGAGAACGAAAGAGGAGATCCAGCTCTTGGGAGGATCTGCGAGAGCGAGCAAATCATTTGTGGGGTCCCTTTCTTTGGTATCTTGTTGTTGTTACTAAGTGGAAATAGTAGGATAGCTGATATGTATAATAGACGCGTGTTATAGCCCGCCCCTCTTCTGTTACGGCCTCATGCATAAACACGAGACCCCTCCGAACCTTGGGTCTCGAAGAGGTCCCAAGAATGGGAGATAGAAGGCAACAAAAGAATAGTCCCCTGGTATCTTGTTTGTCCATGGTGGCGCGCAAAGAAAGTCCTCCGAGAGTCTAATTTTCCTTGGGGGGACACAGGATTTTGAGCTGTTTCCTGATACTCAAGAAAGGGAGAGCAGCAGCATCAGAACCCCTGGCAGGGGGTGGGAATAGACAGGCACAACTGACTGCATGTCTTTCATATCATGCGAGGAATGGGCTAAACCTGCTGCCGGTAAAGAGTCCCGTATGCGAAGTTCAAAGTCTTTGCAGGAGAGTGATTATTGCATTGTCGAAAAGATATCAAGCTGGGACGGCGAGATGGGATCCCCACATGAACGCCTCCGCAATCTCTACCACGTCAGGACCGATCGCGGCGGTGATCGTTGAGGAAAATGTAGCGAGAGGGAAGGAGCCCAGTTTGTGTAACCAAGGTCGTCCAATTGTGCTTGGATGCGGGTATCGAAAGGGCCATTGCGGGTTGGCGCCGAGTTCAGACGGTTAGTATAGTCAAGTCCGTGCTCGATGCGTTCCTTGTTTTCCCGAATGCAGCAAGACACACGATCATCAAATGTGGTCCTATAGATGACCCAAACATTATGGAACTTCTGCGGCAATCTGCGCCTGGATCCAAGAACTGCACAGCGCATATGTCTGTCTGCCTGTCTTTTGATTCTTTGGGTGGCTAGGCCTTGTCCGTACAACGGGGTGGTGGCGTTTCCGACCACGTTCCACGAACGCCGAAGGGCCATTCATTCTCGACTGTCTGATTATTCCTTTCGCCCCCAACATCATGTCGTGGCTACCGTGTGATACGGAGCAGAACCAGGAGCTACATGCCAGAAGAAGAAATACCATGGCATGACTTTCTTTTTCTTTAAACGCGACGGCCAGGTTGTGTGGGGGCAGGGAAGCGCATATGTACAGGAGTAGGTTCATGGTCACGACGCACTCCCCGGCGCAGACGCCCACGCTACACGGCATGATGCTGTGCAGACACAAGAGAGGGAGAAAAGTAAACTGGCGCGACAGGACCGTGCTATTTACGAACTAACTACCAACTCATGAGCGTTCCCCTGGCGAACAATATATGTGCTTTTTTTCTCACCCTCTCCAGCCATCTGGTTTCGAAAAACCCTTGCTTACTTACTTTCTGCAAAGTACTTGGGACCAGATGAAAGGACCTCATGTGCGTTTCGCAACAGCAAGGGATGGGGAAGTTCCCAAGAGAAAAGAAAAAGAAAACTTATCGCTTGGACTTCGATGTTGCTTATGTTTTGGGGGGCTGTACAAGCGTAGATAAGGCATGTGTTATGTATTATCAGACACTCTGCATGGAATTGTGCCCGGCACATTGGTTGGATGTCGTATTAAGGATATTCAAGCTTAACTGCAATAAGCACTGGCCCACACGGAGAATTATGTCATTTAGAAAGACATTTATTATACCTCTTTGATATGGTATCATATCGGCGTCGTATTCCGGAGTGCGACGTTGGTGTTGTTCATGGCTCGGGCTCTGAATGGCTGGTCCTCGAATGACAGTGCAACGGTCTGACACGACCTGCTGAAACTGGTCTGGTCTCTTGATCGTTGCTGATATTCTGTATCATGTGTGTTATGATAATGCTGCTGCCGCGAGTTATCTGTTCGTTCAAGTCACTACCAACATAACTCGTACAGACTTCTGCAATGAAGACTTAGTGTCGCGGTAGCATCAAATTGCTTACTGCATAAAGTTTTCACACAAAGACATGGGAACATATAGTAAGGATATTTTTTGGATTTATTTTTCTCGTAGTTGATTTGTACAGATCATGGGAGATTGTGAAACTCCCAATGAATTGGCTTGCTTCTATATACCGAAAGCGGTCACCTGCTTGAGTCAACGTTCTCGACAGAACGTAAATAAGATGACTAGCCCGACAATGCACATACAAAGCGTCGGTTGTGTTTCGCCACCAGAAATAGCGCCAGGGTCTTTTCTCGAAAAAAGAAATTCGTGACCACATTGTTCCGATCCCCCAAAAAGGACAGTAGTAAGGATTGAACTCCGAAAACACCCCGCCGCAAATCCCCTGATCCAGCCCTGTGATGTATGCGAACCAAAGGAAAGAAAGAATGTCTGCCACAATCTGAGTCGTACCGCCACCTGGAGAATAGAATATCTATATATACAAAATAAGACAATGTTGCAAGAAGGCATTGCCTACATAAAAGCCAGCGAAAAGAAAAGTGGGTTTTCGGCCGGGGCAAAGTAAAAAGGGTGTTCAGTACTGCTTCGATAATGGTCGAGGACAGCAAGTGCGTCTCGGCCTCATCTAAGCTGCGTGCGAGAAAGCTTGAGGGGCTGGGCCGTTGCTGAAGCTGCGCTTTCGCTTCATGTAGCTCTCGTGCGAGTAGTCGTCGGATCTCTCCGAGCTCTGGGGCTGGCTCGTGGCACCTCCGGCGAAGGAGTCTCGCATGGGAGTTCTGGTGCTGGAGCCAGGCATTCCACCGTGGAGAGCATGCGAGAAGTCGTGGGACGGAGCAATCGGTGCGCTCATCTGAGGCATCGAATACTCGGAGAGGCCAGGTCGGATGCCAGGAGTCCTCGGCTGCGTAAAGTCGACCGGCGCCGTAAGGGGCGCAGACGGGAAGCTGGAGGTATAGGCCGAGGAGTACGGGGTAGTCGAGGTAGCACGAGGGGTTGCCGGTCCGTTGGCCTGCAGGTTATGTCCCGATGAGACAGATCGGTACTGTTGCGTTCGCAGGTCCAGGTTCAACGGAAGGGTGGCCGTCGCCGCACGAAGGCGGGAATTCTGCGGGGGGTGCTGAAGTGTGGCGGGCAGGCTCGAGTAGTTGATGTGGGTGGGGGAAGACTGCAAAGAACCAGCTGCAGAGGGTTAGACATGTAAACTTCAACATGTATGGATAACAAAACTTACTGGAATATGAACCGTTTTCATAGTTCATACCACTGTTGGAAGTCGAGCCTCCATGTTCAGACGGGTAGCGGCCGCCAATGGCAGGGCTCGCGTTGCCGTTTTGAAAGCCGTAGTCAATGGCATCGCCCTTCCATGACATGCTCGTTCTCAACGGCGACTGCATGGTGTCTGATCTTGACCTCGACATGGTCTCTCGGAGCTGCAGCGGCTGCAATGGTCGAACCTGCTGTCGAGATTGCATCTGCATACCACCTTCCATGCTGCCCTGTCTCGCGAAGGGGTTCGATGTGCGAGGCCCGCTGGTCATGGGGCTCGCCAAGTGGCTAGAGTAGTATCCACGGTCGTTGGAAGTGGCCGACATGGGCGAGAGCATGTCTGGGGAGCTCTGGTTGAAGCCAATACCTCCAAAGGACGGGTTCATTCCTGTGGGAGACATGTTGGCATCCCCGTCGCCTCTCCTGATAGTGTCCAGCATCAAAGGCCGTATCATATGCTCGGCATATGACTGTGTCTGGAAGTCGATGTGAGGCGTGATAGGAGGAGTGTTGATGGTGTGGACTGCTCCGTAAGGGGAGTGAAGAGCCTGAACATTGTCAAAATCGTCGGGAACCGCGCGCATCTTGATCATACGATCGCGGTCGTCAGCTGTGAGACGCTTGATCTTGGCACGTCTATAGTAAGTCAGCACTGAAATTGCCCCTTTTACAATGGCTCGCTCGGAACTTACCGGTTCTGGAACCAGACCTGGACCTGCCTTGGGCTCAGTCCAGGAATTTCCCTTGAAAGGCGCTCGCGGTGAGCAGCATCAGGGTGAGGTTGCTTGGCAAACTCGCTCATAAGGAAGCGGGTCTGCTGGTGAGTAAGGCTTTACAACATTAGCGGAAGTTGCGCCGACAAATAATCAAGAGGCTTACCGAAAACGCTTCATCTTCCTCCTAGCAGCTGTGCGCTCGGCGGCAGTCATCGGCCGGCTAGATTCACCATCGCCCTCAATATCAAGCATATCATCATCGTCGACAAGATCGTCGTCTTCCTCCTTGCTCATGACAGTGTCATCTTGTTCCTGGCTGATGTCCCGAGTCCGGTCGGCTGACGAAGCTGAGCTGGGTCCGTTCATGTTGGCAGGTCCAGCAGGTGCTGCGGAAACCGACAGCTCGTCCTGGATGCTCTCCGTCTTGATCCCGTTTGCCATGGCCTGTGCCTCGGATGCCTCATGGGTGGGTGACTCGACTTTGGGGGCACTCAGATTCTGACCGTTACCAGCGTGTGCTTGGCTTCCTGGAGAGCTCACTGTGGCCGAGCCTGATCGATTGGCGGTCTCCCCGGTGGTGGTGGCGGCAGCGTTGGTACCAGCGGTAGGGGAAGGCAATGCTGCACTTGCATTGCTGCCGTTGTTGCTCGACGCCTGTTGGAACGGCTGAGCGAACAGGTTGGGTTCCCCAGGAGGGAGATAAGAGTAGTGACCCTGCCACTCAGGTTGTGAAGGAAGCGGCCCCTCGAAGTTCGACATACGTGGGTTCGTGGGCTTGTGTAGTAGGGTCTGGTACTTGCCGGACCAATGGCTTGACTCCGAATCAGGCTGTCTGGTAACAAGCATTGGGAAAATTGTGTAGTTGAATGGTTGATGTTACTTCGACACGAGACTAGAAGATACACAGCAGCTCGCGGGACGAGGGCTGTGTGTATGAAAGGTAAAGGATACGACTTGGTATAACGAGCGTGGGCGTTTGTATTTGATGGAGCCTGGCAAGTATGTCTGAGGCGGGTGACGTCGATATCGAATTGTTTTGGGCAAAAGTAGGTCCTGCTCTGTTTGCACTACGAGGGTCGTGGTTCAACGGTAAGAAGCCGGTTCTCGGGCAGAGAAATGAACAAGTCGGCAGCTTTCTGAGCTCTCCACCTCGTTGTGTAGAATTGTTGTAGATCAACCTCAAGTCGAATTTTTCCTTTCTGGAATTGATCGTCCTCAAGACGGCGGCAACGACTTGTTCTGTGATCCTTCCTGCGAATGAAGATCGAGACCAGCCCTACAAGTAAAGGTAGACAGGATATAAAACCAGTGCAATGGAAAACCTCCAAGCCAAAGCATAGATAGAATCGAAGAGAAAACGAAGGTGAATGTGAAGACAACGAAAAAGGTAGTTGGTAGAAGAAACGAAGGAAGTCGTTGGTTGCAGTTGAGCCTCTCTCAGATTGGGAACCTGATATGTATAATAAATTGAGAAGCGTTAAACGATGGTGCTCCCAGTGGGGTTGATCGCCTCAACATGCCTGGACTCGACGGACCCAGTTATTATGTATGGGTTCGAGGTTTGGCTTGTGGTTGTAACAAGACGGCATGTCGAGGGTCCCTTGTTTGTATGGATGGCAGAGGTGGAATTAATACCGGCCAGTATGGCATACCCTGACGGAGAAATGTCCAGGCTGGATCCGAACGAACGACAGGGACCGCACGGATGGTGGATGAACGATCACAAGCCGTCCATGGGTGCTTGGGGGTGACTTCGGACGATACGTGACAAGTTTACGGTAGAGATATTGTGACGGGCTTCGAGCTGCCCGTTTTGAGAGACCCCATAGCTGGCCCTGAACGGAACCGGTGGTAAAGAACAAGCCTGCAGAAGACGGACGGTTCAGCCACACATTTACCCTCTCCTGATCTTACTGGCCGTTATTCGTTCGCACTTACGTGCTGCATTATTGGGCTACCTTTGTTTTTCTCCCAAAGGTCGTCACTTTCTCGTCATCTCGCGCCGAACTGCAACGGTGCTTCTTTGACAATGGGTCGGAAGCGAGAACCGTGACTAAGTTCGGAGGATTTTGCGAGTAAAACCCTTCATTCTAGTCTACGCTTGGTCGAGTCCAGACAAAAGAGGGCATAGCATAGTGAGCTTGTTGGTGAGAGTCTCCGGCGGATAGTGAGACCTGTGCTGCGCTATAAGCGACCCCGCTGAAAAGAAATCGAGAGGGGGGTCGATGAAGCTTAGCGGCACTGCTTCTACGTCTTTTAGGTGGGAAGGGTATACTAAGACTTGCCCGAAAGAGGGAAGCTCATAGCAACATCGAGACACCAAGCGAGGAGGTTTCTCCATGGGCTCCTTCATAACATTCAACAAGCCTCCAGCGGATGAAGGCATGACCGTAGAGAAACTGTGAATCTCAGTCGACCCAATGAGAAGGAACTTCTAGGCCTCGCAGGTGTGGCCCCCCTTTGGCCTGCCGGAGACGGTGCTGCTTGCCTGCGAGGTAGGGTGTGCTTCTATGCGTCACGAATTACCGTGCAAAGTGTTTGGCTGCCAAGATGGCGACCTTGCGAGCGACGAGGGTTGTGGGGGGGAGTGCATCGAGCAGAGCGACAGAGAGGAAGCAAGGGTCGCAGCCTGTAATGCCTGATCCCGGCGAGCCGGACAGGGAGTGATGGGAAGATCAGCCTCCCTGCCGAAGACCTTGAGCCCATGTCAGCAGCCGTGGAGAAGGATGTGAATGTACAGACCTGCATACATATTACATTCATGGACACGTACGTATCCCTAGGCCATCATGAAATCCTCTAGCAAGGTTTCGAGGTCTCGATGTCAGTCGGGAATCGAGAGAAGAACATTCGTGGGATCTTGCACAAGAGGCTCGGGCGCTCTCTAATGTTAGTCGTAGCCAGGCCAGCTGCCGGACGACAGAAGGCTGCTAGGAAAGCCATATCGTGTAGCGAGATTTGAGAGATTTCTACATACGTACGGAGTACGAGCCCGAAGGGGGTGGGGGGAGGGACGCCAAGCAGTGTACGGAGTAGTTGGTTCAACTGGACAAGGCAGATCCGACAACGGCTTGAGTGCTGTGACCTAGCAGCGAACCTACGCGCAGACCTCGGTTTGCGGATAGCCTCGAAGGGAGAAACAGAGAGAGACAGCAAAGGACGGCTAACTGTAGCCTGTATGGAGAGGTCGTGCACGAGAGTGAGAACCAACTGCTGGAACCCCCAAACGACGACACCGCTGAACAGGAACGGACTTTGACAGAATAGGGGAGTGCGGGCCAACCGTACCTGCCTAGGCTATGTGGTTAGCGACTTCCTCCTCAGCGGGACTTAACCACAGCATCAGTACTATGGTAGGCTAGGCCATTGGCGCGGGCTCTGAGGGATCATAGGAACGCTCGCCGAACGAGCCGTAGCCTGATTTGTCGATGCTACAGCTATCTTGTCCTTTGAGAGCAACCTTTAGTAGGAAGCCTCTGTGGGGCCTGGTGCCGGCCTACGTATACGGTGTATGTGCAGTTTGGATACCTCGTACCTTGGCTTCTTGGTGACTGGCAGCAGAAGCAGCAGGTCTCTGCAGATAGGGAAACACGATGTCTGTGGTGTGGTAGCAGTGCAGCAAGTGATGGATGCTACTAGTTCATGAAGCATGCCGCCGGCATGTATAGGATATGCGTGCAAGACTGTCTGGTATGTACCTACTCTGTGCTGTAAAAACGTCTATCTCATGGTTGGTTGCTGCCAGTTTGCCTCGGCGGGGGGCTAATAGGGGCAATAGGCCAAGTCTATACTATCTCATTATTACCTAGGTCCCGATGCTACGATACATTCTTTGGACTGGATCTCTGGTGGGCTGATTCGTTGTGGCTCTGGGTTCGCGCCGTCAATGAACGTCTTCTGTGTTATGACGCGTTGTGCCGTTTTGTGCTATGTACGTGTGTATGGTGGGAACCTGGAAACATTCAATGCAAAATGCAGAATGCAAAAGAAAAAGAAGATGCACGCCTCGCCCAGCAGCAGCAGCCAAGCAGCAAGCAGCAAGCAGCGCAGGATTCCCTGCCTCGGCCAAGGCTAAAGACCCTACCTAATCGGGCTCAAGCATCAAAGTCTGTGCTTCAAGTTGGACGCATCTGCAGCATGGATCCACGCCATGGTTTGTTTCATCAGGGGTCGCGGCGACGACATGGATCATGGTCGGAAAGCGAATCTGTATTCCGCAAACGCCGTGTCCGTTGTGGGCATAGCGAGTGATTCGGTGCCGCCAAAACCAAAGTGGCGCCGAATGCAGGCCGGGACAGCGATACCAGCAACCCAAGATGTACGGCAAGGCAGGCAAAAAAAGCCAACAGGCAGATGATCCTCCCGGCTAGCAGGGCCACTACAGAGTACAAGCTATAGCGGGACAGGACAGGCGCCGAGCGACGAAGAAAGCGTTCATGTCTTGAGAATTCTGCGAGATCCAGGATGTTTTTGCGAGGTGAGGTGATGCAAGGCCCAGCACGGCATAAGGAACACGAAGAGCAGCTGTCGTGATCCCGGGCAGATCAGAAACGCCTTACGCACTTGCACGTACGGAGCTGAAAAAAAGGCCGACGCCCATCTATCAAGGATTGTCGAAGCGTAGGGATCGAGCAAACAAGATTGATGGGGAGACGGTGATTTATTTTTCCTGTTGAACATGAATCACGAACAACTTCAAGATGGTGGTTCTGTGGGTTCAAGCACGAGTCCTTCAGATCTCGACGCAATTTCGCAAGCACAATTCCCATGGGGTAAGCTTGGCTGAAAGCCCCGGGTAACCTAGCAGCTAGAGGAGCCTAGCATCGCGTACATAGCATCAACGTGTCTAGCTTCGGGAATCTCTAGCAGGGCGGCCAAAAGGGCCAAGCGAAGCCGACTAGAAACCCCCTAGAACCCTGAAGAGAAGCAACGCGGTGCTAAGACACACGAGAAGAAAAAGAAGAAGAAAACAAGATACCACATAGCGTGGGAAATAAAACTGGGCAACAGTGTCGAACCATACCTCAGTTAGGTAGGTAGCCCGTTCAAGCCCGTCACAGCAGCAGAGCCAAGCCACTCGAACTGATACGATTCTCCGATTCTTGAAATCTCGACCCCGTCTACCCAGTCAATACCACTAAATTCCCTGCTTCCAAACCCGAGTTTGCGAGGCAGCGTGAAAATGTCAATGACGAAGGTTGACAGAATCTTTGAAAAGCAAGAGCCGCGCTTCTGGTGGCAGGGCTCCTCTAGAGCTGTCCATCTTGGCCCTGGCATGTCAAGACAGAAGACGGCTGTCGCCCCCATGCAAGCGATATCTAGTAATTAGGAGGCTCATGAACCTTGCCTGTCAGTCATCTCGGTAGGTAGGATTGGATGTACGTGATATACGATGGATGATGGTACAGACAGGCCAGACCACAACTCAATAACACTCTGCCCACGATGCTCCAGTATGTAATCCATTTGGATCCATCCGTACCTGCATATTAGCGCCCTACAGTGTACAGCCGTACAAACGGAGTACAGCTAGCCTCCATACCTACATAGCTTAGCGCAGACCACTTATTAGTTTTTAGTTCTGTAGCTACCCGTTGAGCTTCTTTTCTATGATCGACTGCTACAGGCGATCGCGGGTAAAACCCCTCCCCTCCTCCAGTCCCCCTTGCTCCGAGAGATGATCCTGAATGATGCTCTGATGGCTTGTCGCGCGATGTGGCTGAATTAGACACGGCTCGGCTATGTCCAGTGGGCACGCTTCTCCTCCCCTCCTCCTATAACAGATCGGCTAATGTAGATGGATGATGGGTGATTCTGCAGTTCTTCCCCGTGGAAGCGAGGCCAGAGGATCAACATTGTTGCCCAATCGCAATCGGCGATGTGAATAGTCGACGATCCATCCCTCCATACGTTGTGTCCCGGGGTCGTGGTCGACTGTTAGCATGCCTGCTGAAAGAGGTAAAGACAAATTTATGCAATGACGTCTCATCTGTGCCGCTTTTTGAAGACTGCACAACACTTTATCTTTCACTCGTCTGGAGTTTTGGCACATCGCCGCGCTTGCTTTTAGCTGTTGAAGGAGAGGAGTTGTTGGTCAAGAATTCATGCCCCAGTGGCGCACGATAGCAAGCTTTCCAGCGCTGAGACGACGACCTACGGGACGACGGCAACAGCCTATAGTGGCCAGCCAGCGCACGTGCTACAGGCCGTTACAGCGCCCACGAAGCGAAGCGAGTCCATCTGCATTAAAACCTCCAAACCTTAAACGTCGAGATCGGCATATCTGCTCCACGGCTTCCGGATGCGGGCTGCCCTTCTTGAACGTGGTCACTATGCAAAACGAAAAGAACTGCCGAAGGGTTCTGGTCGTCGGAACTTTTGGGAAAACGTCGTGTTTTGTCGCGGGTTGGAACAGACAGGCAGCATGATAGGGACTGCTGAGATGAAAGACACCGATTGCGACCCGCCAATCAAGAAATCGGACCTACGGCAGAGTAGACACAAAGATGCATCACATCGTAGACCTATTCTCTCGGCTCGGGACCCAAGACCCCTCCGAGAATCTGGGCCTTGTTGCGGCCTTCCGCAAGTGGTTCACAGGTCCGTTAGCACCACCCACAGCAGATCGACGAGAGCAACGATGCGCAACAGCAAGCCACTCGACGCCGTGCCCCATGGTCACCACAGATCAGATACCTAGCCAGTATTCAGCTGATAGCACAGCGCCTCGCCGCAAGTATCCGCGCCTGTCGGGTGCGACTCGGTCTCGGTTGCCCAACGCTATGGGTTGACTGACTGACTGACTGACTGACTGACTACTTTATCTGTCTGCCTAGGTAGGTAGTAGAAATAAGAAAGGGACAACAGCGGCACCCAGCACGAGACGGAGGGAGGAAGGGCCAATGCATCAGATATTTCAAGGTTAGGCCAGGCTACATACATACATACATACATAGGGGCATGTAAAGGTAGGCACGACCACATAGCTCACGTCTTTCCTCCTGCTCTTCTACCACGAAGCTGGTCATGTACCTACCTAGGTAGACTTCAACAAACCGGCACATCATGAAATCAAGTCTTCATCTTCGTCGCGCCCAAAAGTCACCATCCATCATCACATATGAAAAGCATGTTCCCGTTTGGGTGGAAAAGGGTCCCACATTGTGTGCCGTGACACGAAACTCCGCCCACTTGGACTGGCCCTCTTTCCCACAAGCTGTCTTCGGGACCTACCTACATTACAGTATGTACATACACATATTGCCCACCTCTGACCGATGTTGCTGCACAACACCACCTTCGGACGGCCGAAGTCTATACCGAATGTGTATGCTGTCAAGGTCATGTCAATGTACGCAATGCCTGCTCCTCACTAGGCGATGCATCACAGACAAGTCCGGCCCTCGCGTCTGACATGGCAATGATGGCACGGCCACAAACAAGGACGCACGCCATGATTCATTCTGCTTATGATCAGTCGGATGTGAGCCCACCATTGAAACTGACCAGAATAAACAGCCCTGCATCAAGCAGCTTGTTTGTACCTAGGAAGGCCTCTTCGACAGCAAAGTATGTACCTCGGGAAGGCATATTCACGGCAATGGGAATGGCATACCCCATCTCCGTTGACGAATATGGCCATGATCGAACGAAACGGCCGCGGCTGCGTTTGTTTCCAATACAGCGGCTTGCAGTGGCACATTGCGCAATCAACTTCTCGAGCTCGACAAATTTAGCAACAACTTCCAAGATTCCCACTGGGTCAGGCCCAATCTTAGAACAGGCCTGGTTTCTCTGGACACTGGATACCACTGGCACCCGCCTGCGCAGCCACTTTGACGCCTGTCGCGAGTGTCAACTGTACGGTTCATCCCAGCGCTGTCGTCAACCGCCCGCTGCCAAGACAAATCAGACGCACACCCTGGCAGCAATCCGTCGCGGCCCTCTGCTGATAGTGCCAACCTAGGTCCAGATACTCCCAACTGACAGAATGGTCGAACGAGCATTCACATGGCCTGCATATCAACCATTGCCCCGCGAATGTTGTGGTTTTCTTCCTCAAAGCCAGTACCGAACAGGTGGTTAAGGTTGTTTCCGCGAGAATAGGCAGTTGGATAACCGAAACCAACAGGTGCAGTATCCATTTCCCTACGAACGTCCGAAGCAAGAGGGCGTCAGAGACCATCTTGGTGCACCGAGACCTGCCAATCCAGTGGGAAAGCCCCGGCAGGGAAGACGGCCCCACGCAAGTCTGAGACGCTGCGATCGTACACGCCCCCCATTACGACCTACCCAACAGGAGATCTGATACAGGGATGGGCGGCAGCAACTCCAGGTGAGAGCTACGACAGCCTCATCGGGACTGGGCCCTTTCTGGGATGCCCAAAGTCGGTAGCTATAACACTGTCATTAAGGAGATCGCTGTCTTGGATACTACAGCGTCATCATCACCGGCCCCGTCTGCCAGCAGCAGAGCCACATGCCCCCGGAACTAGACAATACTGTAACATTACGGAGCGCGCAACTAAAAACGTCGCACGCCCAATAACGTTCTCGAAGGCCGCTAGATTGGGCAGGTCGCGACAAGTCTAAAAAGGATTTCCATACCGCAGCCGGGCCATAGTTGTCAACTGGGGAACGCTGGCGCGACTCTGCAGCTATAGTAGTAGTATGCGGTAGTATGTCCCCCCAATAAGGCTGCGCCTCTCGGAACCGGCGCCGTATAGTGACTGCCAGGGCGAGCGGGTAGAGATATTAACAATATTGAGCTTCAAATTAAGCTGCAGACGTCCATCAACCACTGCCGCAACCCAACGAAAACCTTATTTCAACCTTTCGCAATTGATCCCCAAGATGACAAAACGCTCCAATCTGGGAAACACAAACAGGATCAATCGTGGTACTATCCGCTTCTCTTACATGTCATTTCCCGCAAAAGACCTCTCTCGGCTCCTCTTTCACACGCCCCGGTCCCGTCAATGTCGCAGAATCATGACGGACACATAGAAAATCAATATTGGTGGATACGCAGCAGCGACGATCTACCATTGGTGCATCTGACTTCTCAGTTCTAACATGGCTCGGCATTCTCCATGGACCAGGACATCGAGAGCAAGACCTATCACATTGTACAGGCCTGTTGTGGATTGGCCGTTGGGTCCGGTCAGTAACAGGAAGTCCAAGCGATCAGCAACCTTCCGTACGATCAGCCCATGGCCTGCACCAACAACCAAGATGCAACCTGCATTGCGGGGGTTTATACCCTCCCTCACGAGCGCGACCTATTATTCCGACCATAGATATTGCTCAATCTGCTGTAAGGCTGATTTGATTGACGGTGGTCAATCTCCATGAGACATAGTTGTCCTTATGCATCGCAACCATCGCAATATTCGGTTTGGTGTCTCAACAGGCCGCTTATTCCAACTGCCGGCGCCGAAAAAGATGACAACCACTCACTCACAAATGCCGCAAGTGCAGGACTAACAACAGTCGTCTTGCGAAGGTAAGTTAGCAAAGTCTTCAAAACGCTCTGCCTACACCCTAGGTCAAGATAGAATTATTCCCCGTCCCTCACCCCTGCGGATTGCCCTAGAATGATGATCGATACCAACGATGCCTCGGTAACGGCAGTCTCTGCTTTTCGAGCGATCTGGTTGGTGCGATATTCAATGTCAGCACACAGAGACCTGAAGCACGACCGCGCAAGCCTCTCGATCCATTGATTCGGGCGCCAAGAAAGACGGTGGCTTCACGACTGTAGGGGCGATCCGCTACCGATAGCACCGACGAGGATACCATGCCGCGCGACGCCGTGGGACCTGGGGGCTATCCTGTGGCCCTAGCAATCTCGGTCGGGAGCGAACATCACCCTACCGCCGTTCCTTAGCCTGGATCTGAACCGAATGGACCCCCCGTTCGAGCCTTGCAACGGAGATTCCGGACAGAGCACCGATTTACCTAGCAACGTTCGGGCTCGTGATGGTCACCTAGGTATTCACTTCTATGCGCGCGGCCGTGAGCAGACTACCATCATGTGGCATCGCTGTAGCCGGTGGCATCCCGGCTGCGGGGTGGCTAGGGGAGCGCCTATCGCGGTCGAGCCTCGAGCGGCATAAACCGCCTCGACAATGACATCGTGTTTTACGATCTAGCACGGCGAACTGACTTGTGCTGACACAGCAAAGCCACACAAATGGGGCGAGTTCGAGCGTGTTACACGACGTTTGTCTGGACTACTATCACTTTTGATTAACTGCCAACAGACAGGTGAGCAATCTGCAATGTTACGGGTGGCATTTCGCATGTTCTAAAACAACTACCACGTATCTACCTGGAGATCAGCAGTTGCGGAGATGGCTGAGTGAGATCAGTCCAGCATCTCCCCGGGGGGCATGATGCGAGAACAAAATGTCAATCGTCTGATGTTCTGACGCCAAGAACCACATCTCGCCAAATCGTGGATGGACAGGACAGGCATGATTATACACCCATGGCTGCCAGGCGCGGTTCTCTGGTCGCGTCGTCATCACCGATGCACAACAGACACAACTCCCTGCTATTTTTCTTCTCGCAACCGTTCTGGCCGCTCGACTCTGCCAATTTTAGCGAGGCCTGTGGGGATGGACTCTATTTATCTGATTCAACTCCAAAATGCTTGCATGGGGTTTGATCCCGGCGTCTTCCCGCTGTCCCAGCAGTTTGGTTGGAACGCGAAATTGGCCCAAGGAGCAGTCAGGCTAACGAGAGCGCCGCAAAGTATGTGAGCTCCCCGGTGTCGATGTGTTGATCCATCTGAGATGCAACCCTAAACAGGGATCGATCCCATGGAATCTCGACCTGTCGGATTATCTGGCATCAAGGGCATCCTCGGTACAGCTTGGGCCACTGGAACATGGGTCAGGGAGGCTCGTTTGGCTTTTCTTTTCACTTCTTTATTTTTTTTTTCCCCTTGCTTTTTTGGCTACCCAAAATCTTATTCATCGTTATGCTCGTTTGCCCCAGCTTCTCAGGAGCAGAACCCGCCGCAGTCAGGTCATCGCAGACCGGAAAACCCGCCATGGTGAGAGAGCTCCATCCAAACTGAAGCACGGACGTGCAAATATCCTGAGGTCCACAATAGAACAATGTGTGCGTTGTTCGGTAGTATTTTGCTATTCTACCTGAACCAAAGTTTGATATCCCGTGGGCAGAGGGCAGATTGGTATGGAAAAAACCGAGGCTGTCTTTGTTTTTCCCTAAAGATTCTAGACCTTGCTTTGCGCGGGGACTGCTGATGACAGGATGAGATGATCATCACTCCCGCGTTTGAGAGACAGGAGCCGAGAACTCTATAAACCCCCCCTGGCACGTGTGAAGAAAAGCAAACCTCTCTGCTGTATGGTACTGTATGCAAATGCTTGCTACATTTGCAGAGAGATCCCAGGCTCCCAGCTCAGAATTGTTTGCATCTGCTGCACCATGCAGCCTGCAACGACAAAGTCAGTCTCACAAAACTGGATCAAGGCTGAAAGGAATACGAAAAGCGCCTGAAGCTTGGATGCCAATTGTGCTACGAGAGATGATTGCCGGGCGGGCTCAGCTACGTAGCCTCAGCTGATTTTCAGTAAAAAACGTGACTCCAGTATGGCTGCCACCTCGAGTTCTTTCCTATCCTGGTTCTTGGATACTGGTATCCGCTGAGCAAGCGCTGCCAGTCGGCTCTCGCGCCAATCTTACTCCCACTCCTATTCTCCATTGGCAAGGGTTATCGTGGAGACCTCGAACGGCGAACGGTGGGAGCAGCGTTCGACTTTGCCCTTTGATGATGGATCACTCTGGCGCCGACTCCGAGAGTGCAGCGGCAAAGCTACACCGAGAAGCGGCTCAACAGATTCCCCTATTTTTATTTTTCTCGGGAATCGTCAAAAAAAGTGAAGAAACGAATAGGCCCTTTTCTCCATGTTTGATCGGCGGCGGGCGGTAATCTCCTTCGCACCTGTCGCACCTGCGGCAGATATATGACCTGAGATAAAACGGTCGCTCTTCAAAGTCGTTTTGCTCACAGCCGAGGTGGCCTCGGAGGAGATGAGAGACGATGTACAATCGCCACCCCCTCACGTCTAGAATCTCTGCCCTGGCTGATATGAAAGAACTCGAGCCACACCTTAATAGCCGTTAAGGGGTATATGCCACTGGATGATATTACTCGGTATATACGGCACATGTTGCAAGTGAACAACGTGTGAATTATCTCGGACAGGACTGAAGCTCGATTGCGATTGGTCACTATTCGGCGATCGAGTCCCGCGGGTGTTGCATGCGTGTATACTATGATGTATAGTATGGATCTCGCAAGCACTGTTGGGAGGAAGTAGCCGTCCGACTGACGTCTTGGTATCGAGCTTGCGAGGTCAGCGTCATGCGGACGGACCAGGTGGTTGTTTTCGAGCTGTCGTGTATTTTCACAGCTGTTCAAGCTCATCGGAATGTTTACGGCGGCGAGAGACATGGCTATAACGGGAGTGTCTTGCAGGATCTCGATTTACTGGAATTAGTACTGAGACGTGCTTGCGAGAGTATACGGTGCCTATACGGGAAATTGTGATGGAAAATAAGATATATGCTGCGGCGGTTGTTGACCATGACGGACCAATACTTCTAGCAAGTCACCCTAGACTTAGAGACCCAGCATATGCCGGCATCACGGGGCCAGCCTTGAAGTGATATCTCACAAGCCAAGGACAAAATATCATGATACCGTATCCTATATTCTTAGAAACAAAACTTGTAGAATACTTCGTGATTAGGTTCATGGTTGTATTCAGGAGCTACACCTAGAAACTGTCCTTAGTATTCAAACATACATGACTTGTCTACCAAATAATCTGATAAGCACTAAGTTCTACATGACTAGTCAACAAATCAACAAATATGATTACAGATCTTCATCATCAATTTATTGAGACGTACAAAACCCGTTTTCAGAAGTGTAAAAGTTCAGGCTACGAAATACTTTCATATGTCTACCTATACTACAGACCGCCTTGTATCATAAAATGGTTATGATGCTGGAAGCAACAGTCATGCTCTGACAAACTTCTGCTCACACTATTGGCAGTTTATTTCTTTCTGATATTCCATATCCAGACAGTTCTCAGTCTGATAACATAAGCGCAGCGTTGTCTCAAGCGGCACGCAAAGCAACGAGGTCTCCCGCAGACGGCAGAGCAAGAGAGACACGCGCGGCGCTTAACTCACGCCTCCATTGCGACTTGAACCGGCTCGCAACGGCAAAAGAAGGAGTTGTATATCGTTCAAGATTAGGCGAAGCGCCGAGCCTGTGGTAGAAGAAGAAGTCTGGCCGCCCGGTGACTTGGTGCTGCCGCTTCGTGCAGACGACCGCTATTAGCCGGCTGGAATGAGAAAGGGAGAGGGAGCACGTGGGATGGAGATTTAAGCCGTTTGGCTGGATCAAAGGGGATTTGCCGGCGCGGGTTCTGTTGCGGGAATTGATGCGGTCTTTGGACAAGCATTGGATGATCGAAACTTTGATATCAGGTTTGAGGGACGTGATTTGGTAGAGTAGATTATGGATAGAACAACTAAGCGGTATACTTCTAGAATAAAGAAGAGATAACATTATACAATTTCACATTGCATTGAGTAAACCAGATATAGAATCTGGAATTTGATCAAAGTCATTGATGGCCAGTGAGATTACAAGTGACTATGCGTCTATGTTAAGTTTAATTTGATCTATTCATTTTCAATAGATATTATGTTCTTGAATGAGTGTCGTAATTCAGTATTCAGCATAGCTAAGGATTTTGCTACATCATTATCTTATTAATCAAGACTTCACAACATCTTGCAACATCGCCAACACAATAGAATGCAGCACTCTCATAACACACGACTCTTGATCCGAACGCAAGAAAACAGCCAAGAACCTTTGAGCAATGGTACTTCGTCATAAAACTGCCTAGAGTCGAAAATGGTAGTCGTAACCGCCACATTTCACCAAGGCAAACCGTCGTCCCCATCGCGGTCTCAGTCAGCAGCGGAGACCTCACGCCGCAAAAGCCCTACCCGCGACGTTAACCAGCGTTAACTTTGTCCACCAGTCCAAACATGACAAGCGCGTATCGTCGGTTGCCAGGAAGGACGCCTCGGCCGAGTGAGCCTGCGCAACGGGCCACTACCAAGAAAACGGACGTGGCCTCGGGCCTGGACCGAGAGAGAGAGAGCCTGGACGAACCCTTCTTTTCGCAAGAAACACCGCTTTGGAAACATGTCTCTCACCCCACGTTTGACACGGCGGCGGGTGCGGCCCGCCATGCTCTGTCTCTCTCTCCCCATCGTACCGGAAATTATCCATCTAGGGAAGAGCCGGCGTGTCATGGGATGGACGAACTCATGTCTGTGTGGACTTTTTGATGGCACCTGCGTGTTTACGGGAAAGAAACGGAAGACAGAAACGGGCACTTTGGCACCAAAAGAATCCAAGAAAGGAAAGAAAAGTACGGCAGGGCAAGAGAAACGCAAACGCCGCTAGCTAGGCCGTTGGAGCGTTTCGCGCACGCGGGCGCGGGCCAGGGGAACGACCGCGTTGTCTGTTGTTTGTCTTTCTTTCGGATCTCGCAACAGGGAAGAGTAGGCAGGCAAGAAAGCGCGTGGTCCGGGACGGGCGAGGGATCGCATCGTGGCTTCTCTCTCGCCATGTCTCTCGGCCGGGGCGGACTAGCTCCCCCAGGGAAGGGAAACAAAACACGATGGCGGCCGGAGCGTGAGACGGCTCGGTCGACCGTTTCAACTAACCTAGGCCTTCCTAGTGCCAATCATCCTCCGAGAGAAACAACTCGCAAACAAATCCTGGAATGTGTTCGGCCGCTTTTATCCACAACCTCGTGCACTGGGCGCGTAGAGTCCATTATGTCGGCGGGAGAGAAGGAGGGCAATAATGTGGTCTAGATCTGGCATTGCTGCCAGGCGAGTCACATAGTATAGCTGACTATGGTCTATAGTCAAAGGGTACATGTTTCTAGAACACGTCACTTCGTCGACGGGGCACAATCGATGTACTAGTTACGTGATTTCTGTCCTCGTACAGACTGTTATTTCATTAGCCCAGAAACACTTGCATGACGTCTCGCAAGCTGTCATAAGCGCACTGACGAGACAGTGGGCTCATTTTCTTGCTGCCACGCCCATCCTCGCACTGGCCGAAACGACGAAACTAAGTGAAGACCACGGCGAGTCCGATCATTGATTTTGTGTATGTATTCAAAAAAGCTTGTCGATTATGGTATCTATACATCGCCCCGTCTAGTAGTCATAGAATCCCTTGCCGCTCTTCTTGCCGAGCCAGCCCGCGTCCACCATCTTGGCAAGGAGGACGCTGGGCCGGTACTTTGAGTCGCCCGTCTCGGTATGCAAGACCTTCATGATGGCCAGGCACGTGTCCAGGCCGATGAAGTCGGCGAGCTGCAGCGGGCCCATGGGCACGTTTGTGCCGTTTTTCATGATGGAGTCGATCGAGTCCCGGTCGCCAACGCCCGTCTCGAGGCAGATGACGGCCTCGTTGATGTAGGGCATCAGGATCCGGTTGGCCAGGAAGCCGGGCGAGTCGGCCGAGACGGAGGCGATCTTGCCCATGGACTTGCAGAAGGCCACCGCCGTGTCGAGGGTCTCGGCGCTCGTCTGCAGGCCGCTGATGATCTCGACTCCCTTCTGGATCGGCACGGGGTTCATAAAGTGAGTCGACACCACGCGGGAACTGGCAGACGTGTCCGTGGGGTCCTTTGTGGTGGCCGCGGCGATCTTGGTGATGGAGATGGAGGACGTGTTGGTCGCCAGGATGGCGTGCTTTGGGCAGATCTCGGCCAGCTTGGAAAAGATGTCAAACTTGAGCTTGGGGATCTCCGGGACGGCCTCGATCACAAAGTCCACCTTGCTGAGGTCTTCAATGGCAGTACTCGGCGTGAGCAGAGACCTTGCCTTGTCGGCCTGTTCTTGTGTAATGCGCTGTTTCGAGACATCCTTGGCCAACAGCTTCTCTGTGAGAACGAGTTAGTATTATGATACATGATGACATACTGCTCAAAGAGCAATGCTATATAGGATGAGGTCACCAACCAGCGAAGCCCACTCCCTTGTCCAGAGAAGCCTGAGATGAGTCGATAAGTGTCACTGGCACTCCGGCCCTTTGCGCGGCAACAAGAGCAATTCCCAGTCCCTGTGTTGTTGTCAGCATGGAAGACTCGGTATGTGAGCGCACTTGTCACATGTCAAGCGCAACATACCATCTGGCCTGCACCAATGACACCCAAGCTCTTTACTTCGGCGGCATTTCTAGCAGCCGTCGAGCTGAAATACCTGGCCCGGCTGGCCAGCTGTGGCAGAGCCCTCCTCGCGATTATGCTTGCCATTGTGACTGTGATTGATACAAGATGAACAAAGTAGAGTCCCTGTAGAAACGAGAATGTGTCCAGACTCAGTGATTGAGATGTGATGCAGCTCACGAGCGCTTATCGATGGAAACAAGCTCGGCTAACTTCGGGGGGCCCGGGGTAAAGTAGCAACCCCGGCATTATGGGCGTTAGCGCACATGCACAGCAAGAGAGAGCACTAAACGCCGATCACTCTTTGTGAGCCAGTGAGTGGGGCCAAAACCACTTTAAGCTTGTTGGATGAACGCGACTCGACGCGCTTTCGGCTTGGGTTTTGGGCCCATCCAAGACGCGTCACCCGTGTGTAAATTTACAACGGTCACAACTCGACATGGTGAAGAAAACACCAATGCGCCACGACTAAACGACCAACAGGCAACCAGACTCGGCGAGAGTCTTGAACAGCCATCATGGAAGCCGCCGAAGGCTCCACGGATGTTGTGCACCCAGAGGTGCGGGCACACATCAACAGTCTTGTTTCTGCTGTAAGTGCCCCTCTTGTTCTTTGGCAGCGCAACGGCACATGTAAGGCTAATCGCGATCTCTTTCTCAGCTTGGAGGTTTCAGCGCCGAGGATGACGGACGATATGTCATGGGAGACTCCGCCCTGGAGGTCCTCCGCGACATCAAGAAATGGATCCGATTCTACGACGAGAAGACCAACCGAATGGATGTTGCGCGATGCTTGGCCGAGGCGAACCTGGTGGAGGGAGACCTGTTGCATATACTCGCCTCATGGCCCGAGGCCGCTACCGATAATAGATTCAAGTCACGAGCCGCCCTGGCCTGCTGCGAGCTCATGGTCCCTCTGACGTGGCCGATGGAGCGCAACCGCGAGGAGATGACGGTCAACCACCATCGACATCTCCCCGTGCTGCAGCTGGCACAGCTCGGCTACAAGCGCGCCATCATCAACTTTGACGCTGCGCAGATACTACACACTGCTGTGCGCGTGGCTTTGCCATCCATGGCCTTGCCCAAAAACGACCGGACGACGCGAGACGAGGGTATCATCAAGCTGGTTCTGCTGTTCCTGCGCAATATTGCCATGATCGCGCCCCCACCAGGTGTCAAGTACGACGGAGACGAGTCGCAAATTTCCAGATCGGCATTGATTGATGCCTTCTCCTACCAGGATATACTGCTCACAATCCTTACGTTGGCATCGAACATGGGCGACGATTTCAACCACGAAGGTGTCATTCTCATGGAAATCATCTTCCACTTAGTCAAGAGAGTCGATATCAACAAGCTGTTCATGGACGACAAGCAACTGAGCAAGGCAAAGGCGAACGAATTAACCACGCTGATGAGTAAGGAAGCAGCGATGCATCGACCACACAATCGCAAAGCACCTACCAGACACAATCGGTGGGGAACCATGCTCTGGGTTCAGCGGGATGACGGCAAAATGTCAACGGTCTCTGGACAGGATGCGCTCTTTGATGCTGCCACGAGACAGGAGAAAATGGACAGCAGCAAGACGTACCGACCACCGAGGAGAGCGAGGAAAGAGGAGATGGAGCCCAAGGACCTTGGACCTGCGGTCACGTTGAACGCAAGAGCACGCGAACAACTGCGGGACTTTGTGGAAGAGTTCCTCGACTCGGGCTTCAACCCACTTTTCCTGAATGTGCGAAAGAAGCTGGACGAGCGCAAGGACTATGTTCTCGAGTATCACCACCGACAGTTCTTTTACCTCTCGTCATGGTTTCTCGAGGCCGAGCGCGTGCGACAAAAGGCGTCGAAAGGCAAGGCGAGAAGCCAGGAGGAAGATATCGGCAGTTTCAACTTGGTCGCCACCGTGTTGAACCAAGAGATGTTCATCACCCTGAACAGAGCCATGCAGGAATCCCTCGACAACAAGAATTGGCAGGAGCTGACTGCGGCCATGAGGTGTTTCACGCAGATTCTGCTGACCGTGCAGGACATGAGTGAGACCGGCAACGAAGCAGACGAGGAAATCGCCGAAAACATTCTCAGCCGCATCTTCTACGAGGAAGAGACACACGAACGTGTGGCAGCGGTGATCAGAAACTTCAAGGACCAAGGTTTCGAGTATCTCGATGCCTGCACCGAATTAGCCCACACCTATCTGCGCATACTGGAGACGTATTCGAAGCAAAATGTCGACATGCAGGTGCGGTCCCGTAAGAGGGTCAGGAGAAAGAAGAAGGCCGCCGCCCAGAATGATGGCGAGGAGAGCAACCCGATAGAGGAAGACGACGAGTCTGAGAATGACCAGGCAAATGCCGAAAAGACTACCAAGGAGCGGAAATTCAACTTCAACAAGTGGGCCGACAAGTTCATTCCCCAGCCAGTCGTCGACACATTTGTCCAGTTCACCAAATACTACCAAGACTTGAACGATGCCCAGCTGAAGCGCGCGCATCGATACTTCTATCGCATAGCTTTCAAGCAGGACTGGGCGGTCATGCTGTTCAGAGTGGACATCATCCAACTGTTCTACGGCATGATCAAAGGTCAGGAGCCGCTGGACAGGAGCTGCAGCAGCTACAAGGAGTGGGAAGAGCTCGTCAAACAAATCCTGAAGAAGTGCATCCGCAAGATTGAGGAAAGGCCAGCCTTGATCATTGAGATGCTCTTTTCAAAAATCAATGCTACAGCACACTACCTGCAGTTTGGCTACGAAAAGCAAACGATATCATCCTCGACACCAAAGCCGGCGGCAGAACTCGAGTTTCGCCGTGAAGTCGAGCATGACCAGAAAGTGGCCATTGCTGTAGGTGCGTTGCTCGACAAGGAGATGGCCCATCATATCAAGTGGGTGAGAGATCAGCTCAGCGCTGCGGAAACCGAAAGGAGAGCTTGGGAGACGGCAGAGAAGGCAGTGCAATCGGTTGAGCCGTCCGGTGCAGACAACGCGGAGCAAACAGAGGGAGCTGCTCCGCCAAGAGAAGAGGCATCCGCCATCTTTGTCCGTCCCGACGATGACGCTCGTCGGACGGCGATGTTCAAGAACCCTCATCTCCGCCTTCTCATGAGGCTGGTCGGTTTCGAGCGCCTCGCGCCAACCGTAGACGAGACGCCCGAGTCGGCCTGGGTCATTCCCGCCTCGCTCACCGCAGACCAGCTCAAGGAGTCGTTGGACCTGATCAACAAGGCCGAGTTCGACCCGCCGACGTTTGAAGAGGGCAAGGTAGCCGAGGACCAACTGCGCAGAAAGACGGCGCCGCGCGCTCCTCGGAAGAAGGCCGTCTTTGACGACGATGAGAGCGGCATCGACGACGACGAGATGCTGTTCCCCGCCGGCGGCCCCACGGCGCGTCCCGCCACCCACAGCGACGCCGACAAGCCCAAGAAGACGCGGCGCAAGCGCGAGACCAAGGAGATCACCGAGGAGGAGCGGGAGGAGCGGGCGCGCAAGCGCCGCCAGAAGGAGAAGGAGAAGGCGCGCCGCTTCAAGTCGGACGTCTACGTCCACGCCAGCGACGACGAGACGGACGAGGAGGCCGACCGCGAATTCTTCGCGCGCGAGGCCGCCCTGCGTAAGAAGCAGGGGTCCATCGCCAAGAGCGTCGCCAAGGCCATGGTGCTGCCCCCGAGCCCCAAGGGCGCCGCCGCGAAGCGCAAGATCGCCGAGCTGCTGGCGGACGACAGCAGCAGCAGCGACGACAGCGACGGCGACGATGAGCTCGGAGACAGGACAAAGGGCCCGAAGTCGTCGCCGGAGTCGGCGACCACTCGTCTCCGAAACGCGACGCTGGTCGATGACGAGGAGGACGAGGACAGCCAAGACGATAGCGACGATGATGATACGCCCCCGTCGTCGAGTCCGCACGGTAGCGGGAAGGAGGAGACCGCCAACAAGAGGCGGCGCCTGTCTAAGGACAAGGACGAGGAAGGGGAGGAGCAGCCCAGCGCCGCCACTGCTGACCAAGAGATGGCGGACGCGGACGCAGATGGAGACGAGGAGGATGTCGCCCCCAAGCCGGCTGCTCGCCGGAGACCCCGGGCCAAGGCCGGGTTTATTATAGATAGCAGCGACGAGGAGTAATTTTGCTTGGACTGCTTTGCCGCGACATAAGAAATCATGATATTTGTTGTATGGCGTTCAGGATCAAGATGGAGGACACTTGGACAGATGAATTGAATGATTATATCGTACATGTTCCTTGAGTTGTCTCATATCTGGGTGATTGTCTTGACTGTACGAGAATGTGATTGAATTTCAACAAAATATAGCCTCATCAGGCAGTCGCAAAGCACGCACAAGAACAAGCGAGAGGTTCTTTCAATGATTTTATTAATCATAACATTCATAAAAACCAGTGCCTAAATCGGGTATGCCAAACTATTTATGTACAAGTAGGAAAAGTGTAACCCTTCCATTGGAAAAAAGGCGCTTCGAAAATGTTGGGAATGATACATTTAAGCCTTCTTGGCGCGCTGGCCGTAGGCCTTGGTGGCGTAGTCGCCGGCGTGGACGATGAGGTCCTCGGGGCGGTAGTCGTGGCGGCCGGACAGGTAGCTGTCGAGGATGGCCTTGGTGCCGTCGGCGTAGCGCTTCTGGGCGTCGAGCGAGGTGCCCGACATGTGGGGGACCATGGCGTTGCCGGAGCCGTCGCCGAAGGGGTTCTCCATGGTGCGGAAGGGGTGGTCGGCGGGGGCGGGCTGGGGGAACCAGACGTCGCCGCCGTAGCCGTTGAGATCGCCCTTCTTGACAGCCTCGGCCACGTCCTCCTTGACGACGATGGCGCCGCGCGCCGTGTTGACGAGCCAGGCGCCCTTCTTCATGTGCTTGAGCAGGTCCTTGTTGAACAGGCCGCGCGTCTTCTCGTGCAAGGGGCAGTTGATGGTGACGATGTCGCACTGGCCGAGCATCTCCTCGAGGGACTCGACGCGGCGGCAGCCGATCTCCTTCTCGACCTCGGCGGACAGGGGCTGGTAGTCAAAGTAGAGCAGCTCCTTGCAGTCGAAGGGCTTGAGGCGGCGCAGGACGCGCTCGCCGATGCGGCCGACGGCGACGGTGCCGACGACCTTGCCCTCGAGGTCGTACTCGTTCTTGGCGGCCGCGGCCACGTCCCACTCGCCGCGGACGATCTGGTTGTGCGCGGGGACGAAGTTGCGGACCAGCAGCAGGATGGTCATGATGACGTGCTCGGCGACCGAGACGACGTTGGAGCCCGTCACCTCGGCGACGGTGACGCCGCCGTTGGTGGTGTTGGCGGCGTCGAGGTCGACATGGTCGGATCCGATACCGGCAGTGACGGCGAGCTTGAGCTTCTTGGCCTTGGCGAGGCGCTCCTTGGTCAGGTAACCAGGGTGGAAGCTGTGCAAAAAGTGTTAGTATGTAATTCTGTTACACTGCCGCGGCACGAGGCCTTAGGTTGTGCAGGTACGTACGGAGTGGTGATGATGATCTCGGCGTCAACGAGCTCCTTGTCGAAGGTGGAGTTCTCACCCTCCTTGTCGGAGGTGGTAACCAGAGTGTGACCCTGGTCCTCGAGCCACTTGCGGATGCCCAGCTCGTTCTCGGTGGTACCCAGGAGCTTAGGTTGCTGTAAAGGATCAATGTTAGTTCTGTTCGCAGCATAGCATGGCACCGTTGATCTTGTCGCAAATAGCTCGAAGACGGACGAAAATCCCGAGACTCCCGTACATGTCGCCAGATTCCCGCACTATAGCTTGGAGTAACGTCATTGGACCATAATAAAGTCCCAACTGACAACTCGCCTATAATTGACGGAAAAGCGGGGGGCATATGCGGGCATCGTGCGGGCACGTCGATCCTGGCCATTTGCGCGGCACGATCAAGAGAGCAGAGGATTGTAAGAAACGTACCTGCTTGGCGTGCTCGCCACCGTCGTAGAGAACCAGAAGAACCTTGACCTTTTCACGTTGACCTGTCAGCATGCGAATCGAGGCTGGAGAGCCGAAGGGGTTGCGATGGGGGAGCGAGAGGGGGGAGGCGCCCGTCGAAGCCACAGCCGGCCGGGTGGCCGTGCCGGCTCTGAACGTCGACAGGCGTGGGCTCTTTGTAACAGAAGCAACTGTAGAAAGTGCCCTTGTTGATAAGGGACGAGCGTAACGCTGAACAGAACGGGCTAGTAATACCATTTTGAATGTGTCTTTTGTAAGAACTGTTTGAAAAGTAGAGATAGGTGTTGTTGGACGGAGTTGAAGTGGTCTGTGGTGGTTGAGGCTCGACTATATAAGTACTGAGACCTTTGAGCTAGTGATCAGGAGAGTATGAGAGTGGTAGTGATGACACGGCAATGATGATGGGAGAACTGGGGGTCTTAAGTAGAAACCTTGATTTATCTGGCTGAGGGGGTATTCCCTAGATCGGACGATCAACGGTGGTAGTAATTATGGTTTGTGGCCCTGCATGGAAACCGTGCATCATGTCTAGACAGAACATCGTGGACATCTCGGAAGGGTGAGCAAGTACCACACGAGAGGGCCGATACATGACCACTCGTGAACGCGAGTTAACTCCAGGCCCAGTTCTACCCGCATTCTGGGTAACAGACAAGTCAAGCCGGGAGATAACCCTCGAAGTACCAAGGCCCATGTGAGCCGAGTTCAGCTACGGGCCAGGCGGCCGTCAAGGTCTCGAAGGGCGGCATTATTTCGAAGCAACTCCATAGCAGAGCAATGCTGTTACGCGAATCGAATCCAAGCACATCCCCGCATTTGATACAAAGTGGCGTGGACGTTTTGCCAGCCTGCCCTGCAGTGGAAGCAACATACCGAAGCTACACGGGCGCTTGAGCTCTCACTTGTCACTATCGAGTCGACACCCCGCTTCGTGATTCGGCTTGGTATTGCTTGGGGCTAGCTAATAATTGTCTTGCTGTGCCTCCGAGAATAGTGCTTGCGCGCAGCGTGCTGCATGGTCGAGATGGCTGAATGGGTTCGGGATGCTGCGGTGGAAACTCGGAATATCCATGGACGGCCCCGCGGCCGACCCACCCCTCCGAAGTTGTGCGAGCATCGAAAGCTGGGAGCTGAGAGAGCTCGGAGCTATGGCTCACTGGAGTCTGGCCAGGATGACCGGATAGCAGTCAGGAACAATATAGTCGATCATGGTATTTCCCAATACGTGGTGAGAGCCGAGAGCAAGACTCTTTGAAGGGATCCTCGAAGCATAGTCAAGTCGTTCCAGCCCATGCGAGTACGTGATCTTGGCAGCAGGACGTACATGCTGCTCGGTCTATTCTACCTGTCGCCAGTCGCCTGGGTGATCGTGTAAAGAAGCTCAGCATCCAACCTTGGCAGCGGAGAGTCCGCATTCGCCAAGCTCGGGAGTATAATTGCGGGGAAGCCTGCCCCAAGTCGTGCCATTGGGCAACGATTCTCAGTTTCTGGTTCTGGAACCCCTCGGGATACCCCACCAGGTGTGCTCAGTGTGACGGCAGTCAGATCCACGCTGACTTCATGTTTGCATGGAAGTTCGGAACAGAGACAGAGAACTGGGCTTAGTTAAGCCGTGAGATGATCAAACCGCCATTGCCTTCCTCCAATACTAGTTGGCAATGAAGGAGTGCCCAAATTACAAGGCGCTGGCCCGAGATGAGGCTGCAAAATGACTTGTAGAGACGGTATCTTCCTCCCAGGTCCGAGAGTGATCTGGTGGATCCAGGCCCGGACAATGGGAATGCAGGTCCATAATGCCGAATGTCTACCGATAGAGATCGGAGGCGGCTATGCGATGATAGTAATCTGTATGGTATGTTTCATGCTTGTGCTCAGGTCATGAGCCAGATAGGTACGTGTTCACTCTTTTACTACTATTGCCGGAACAAGCAATGGCAATTGGCAACGGCGCAAGAAGGCGGACCTGGCATCTTACGACAGGGCTGGTGGGTGGAGTCCGACCAATGCCGTACAGACGATGGCTTTGGGGATAACTCGGCGTTCATCTGCAAGCGTCGCGTTGCCCAAGAAACCCCGGGCGAGCAAGTGCTGAGTGATATCACTGTTGGCTATTGCTTGCCGAGGCGATGAGCGGCTAGTATCGAGTAGTTATTGCCAGAAATTCCCAGATAAAGTAGAAAGGGCAATCGTGAGTCGTTTGAGTGGCAGCTAAGATGCCAGATCATGCAGCTGGTGGTTTATACCGGGCTCACAAGATCATGACCGACGAGACGGCGTCCCGCCTCACGAGTCACCAACGTTTTCTACAAATTTCAATACGATGATAAGGTTATGAGAGCCGTCCTGCACTCAGGCTGCATAGTTCGGAATCTCTGGGACTCGCCGATGCCCTTTCATCCCAATGGTCGGCAACGTCGGAGGAGCAGGTCCTTGAGAGCTGCGTCCTCCGCGTTCGCATAACCACGGGTGGATCATCGAGAACGTCAGTTGCCCCAGAGATTCAACGGTGATCACCAGGACCTTGATTATGTCCGAGAGGGAGACCGGGCGCATGGTAGTGACGGCATACTTCTGAGGGCAACATTTGGTCTGTATCGGAACGAAACATGCCCGCGGCCGTTCGCGATGCCATGTTTTACGCACCCTTTGGATGAAATGGTTTGCGATGTTAACAAGCTCAGTCATAGGGTCGGTTCGGAACTTCGACTGCTCCAAGGAAGCGCTACACTGCGGGCACCACACACGCCGGAATGCGCTGGAAGGATGCCGCTGCGACATGGATTCCCCGCAATCTTTCTGCGTGCCTCGATCGCTCTCGAATCTCCTGTCTCCCCCTTCGACTTGCTTGCTGGCAACTCGAGACGACGAATCACGAACGATGAGCGAAATACTCTCTCCCGCCAATGAATTGCTGCTTGAATTGGGCAATCGAGTTGCGGCAGAGCTGTAAAAGAACCAACATGATACTCGGGGTCGAGATGGCCTGCACGCTGAGGATAAGGTGTTATAGCGCACAAGCGCTGCTGAAATACTCCTTGCAAGCGTAAAGTCAACCACTAGTCAGTCGCGTCAACCACGGCTTCGGGCTCACGACATGTAACAAATGCTACCGCAAACTCGAATCGTTTGACTTCAACCAAAACTAGGTGCTAAGAGGTAAATTTATAGGCCCGTCAGATATTCCGTCATTGGATTTGGGACTGCTCGATTGAAATGCCGCCCCTATATGAAGTGAAGGTATGTTTCTCGTGGAGATAAAGTCAATCTCGCGGCACGCCGCACGGGGCTGGTTGACCTTGCATCTTGCCGAATCGCCTTGGTCAAGATGAAGAAAATATCAAATTGTCATCTAGTAAAGTTGAAGCTCAAAGGGGCTTTCCTGTTTTATGATGCCCTTGGTCTGAATGCGAATACCCTGTGCTTGGTGCTCGGCAAGTCGCAACGCGTTTCAACCATTAGCCCGGGTTTCGGCTGGGTGGATCGCGACTCACGAGCGTCACAAGACTGCCCGGCATAGTAGTACAGCCGCGGACAACAAAATGGGCGATGATCCCGGCAGAGATGCAGAGATTGGGAAGAAGATCTTTGGATTTCTGGGGAACTTGAAGAAGATACGTTGTTGGGTTCACGTCTTACACTGCCTGTCGCTTTGCTGGTCTCTGCGCTGTGCCTCCACCGTCAATAATATCGCATCATGTTGTTCAAGTCAGTCTTTGCCCTGGCGGCGGCTTCGGTGGCGCTGGCAGCTACACCTCAAGGATTCTCGCCGGCCACCGAGTCTCCCTTGATGGTGTCCTTCTCTGGCATTGACGCCAGCGGTGGCAAGCAAGTCGCGAAAGAGGGTAAGCTGGAGCCCACAATACTCTTGATATACTTCCTCGAGACAGCATGACTAACATGATCCGCTCGCAGTGTCGCAGAAGCAGCCTCAGATCGCCACGACTGCAAAGTTGACTGGAACAACATATGCGGTCATGATGGTGGATCTGGACATTCCGACCGACAGCCCGCCCCAGACGAGCACCCTGCTCCACTGGATGCAGACGGATCTCATGCAGAGCAGCAAGGCCGTCGCCATGAACACGACCGCCGGCACCTCCATGGTCTTTGCCCTCGAGATGCCGGGCGCAGTCGCCGCCGCCGCGTCGTACATTGGGCCCGCGCCTCCCGCCCGGACTCCACTGTCGCACAGGTACACGCAGCTCTTGATCGACACCTCGTCGGCTTCGACAGAGAGCATGAACGTCCTCATGCAGGCGGCGCAGAGCCGCCAAGGCTTCAACGCGGAGACGGTCCTCACTCGGGCCGGACTCCAGGACAAGGTCGTGGCCGGAAACTTCTTCGTCGTCACGAACCCTGGCCCCGCCGCCGATTCGACTGCTGGTGCTGGATCGGCTACAGGCGCTGGAAAGGGGGCGACGGCCGGAAACTCGACCACGGGAAGTGGCCGCGGTACTGGCACTGGAAGTGCATCGAACTCGAGCGCAACGACGACGGGAACGCCATTCAGGTCGGCTGCTGTCGGGTACGATGTGAATGTTGTGTTGCTGGGTGTGGCTCTGGTTGGAGGGACCTTCTTGAGTCTGTAAGCGGAGAAATATTATATATTATACCCCGAGAGCCCGAGTATGTTATTATTTCATGGCCAGCCAAACTCTAATTATATGTCAAGCTTCGATGCTTAGCGGGCAACCGGCCATATATTTTCAAACTTCTCACGTGCGTTCATGGGATCTATTAACGGAGTAATACCTCGTTTAGACTCGTATCTCCCGTCTGTGGATCGATATTCAGCTCTCTTGCGCCGTAATCTGTAGACTGGCGGCGGGCCATTGTCGAAATTCAAAGCTGGCAGTCAGCAACCGCGCGGGCCGCACAGACGATTTCCAGCAAAGCAGCCAGGGCGTTGTTCGACCTGACCGTTGACAAAGGCGCCCGCGCGGTTATTTACACATGTGGACCCCGACAATTCATTCTCATTCCTTTTAAGCCTGACATTTCTCCTACAAAGTCGGACAAATACGATGCCCTTGATGAAAATAAGTCTCCGGTGGCTGGCTCTCGGCTTGGTCGAATTTGTCGCATTGCCAGCTTAGTCACGCTATTCAGCCATTGTATCCTCCTTCTCTCTAGAGCTTGTCAAAGGTTGCTTTGTGCTTGGTAAGATAACGCGCGCGAGTAGCACCATGACTTGTAAGCCATGGCAACCGCATTTGCAAATGCGAAAGTGATTACGGCCATCCGTTTCAAATTAGGTAAGAAGGCTTCAAGAACCGGCCACTATGAGATTGTATATATGGTAGGTGATCAAAGTCGAAGATCCGGTCAAGAAGTTTTGGTAACCTCATCACTCCATCACATCTTACTCAACAAAGACACAGAAGATATTGCTTTGCTATCAAGACTACAAACAGCCACTTGACTATAAAAAGATAATCACCACATTTTCGAACGACCAAGACTTAGATCAAGAGACAGACATGACGAAGACCATCGTTATCCTCGGCGCCGGCCTCGCCGGATTGCCCGTCGCCCACTACCTGCTGTCCCGCACGGCAGCCACGCACAAGGACATCCGCGTCGTCCTCGTCAACCCCAGCGACACCTTCTACTGGAGCCTCGCCTCGCCGCGGATCGTGCTGCCGGACCAGCTGGCCGAGGACAAGTACATGTGGTCGATCCCGGAGCTGTTCGCCAAATACCCGGCCCCACAATTCGAGTTCGTCGCCGGCAAGGCCGAGACGCTGTCGCCCGAGGACAACTCGGTTGTGGTGCGCCTAGCCGACGGCTCGGCGCGCACTATCGCGTACCACACCGTGGTCGTGGCCACGGGCGCCGACGCCCGCGAGAATATGCCCTGGAAGCCGCTCGGCAGCAGCCGTGAGACGCGCGACGCCATCGCCAAGCTGCGGAGGGACATCCAGGGCGCCAAGTCCATCGTCGTGGCCGGCGGTGGCGTCACCGGCGTCGAGCTGGCCGGCGAGCTTGGCGCCGCCTACGCCAAGGCCGGGCTCAAGGAGGTGACGCTGGTCGTGGCCGACTCGCTCCCGCTTGAGCGGCGGCTGATGAAGCGCACGCGCGAGTCGGCGCGGCAGCAGCTCGAGAAGCTTGGGGTCAAGGTCCTTCTCGACTCCCGGGTCACGGGCGTGTCTCAGGACGGATCCAAGCAGAAGCTCGAGATCTCGCGGCAGGGCGGCGCCACGACGACGACGACGCTGGAGACGGACGTCTTCGTGCCGACGTACGGCGTGGTGCTAAACACGCAGTTCGCGCCGGCCTCGATGAAGGACGCCGAGGGCCGACTGGCACAGGACGCCACGCTGCGGGCGCCGGGCCACGCCAACGTCTTCGTGCTGGGTGACGCCGGCAACCTGCAGCCGATGCAGGGCATCAACGTCGAGGGCCAGCTGCGGCACCTGACGGGGCAGTTCGACGCGTACCTGCGCGGCGGCGCCGTCGCCGAGTACAAGTTCGACGGCACCAAGATCATGATGGGCGTCTCGGTCGGCCCGAGCGGCGGCACCGGGCAGTTTGGCAACATCAAGCCGTTCAACTGGCTTGTTGGTATGATGCGCAAGCAGCTCGGCACGCAGTACTCCAAGGACTACGCCGCGGGCGTGCGGACGCTGTTCGGCAAGTGGTAGAGATGAGATTTCGTCTTCATATCATGATGCTTCCAGCGTTGCTTTGCTGATACCATTTATTTCCTGTTGTTCATTATTGCTTCATCGCCTGTCTTTTGCTTGAGTTTCTCAGCTGTCGCATAATCCTAGATAGACTAATAGAAATATGATATTTGACTGGTATCGACCGTCTTTAATGCGTTTGAACCTGGTCCATGTGGTATATTAACAGAACTTCTTTGGAAATCCAGTGGCCAAACATGATCAAGTATCACATCGGATATTGTGGTGTGTTTAGCGAACTGAGCGAATTGATGCTTGGAGGGATAGGGGCCCGATGTGATAGCGGGGCCGATCGAAAATGTGGAATGTCAACACAACATCGTGGATGGCCATCGTGAATTACTATAGAATCTTACGTAAGCTAGCAACGAGACAATAATGACCCAGTTCGGAGGATGGGCCGTGCTTTATTGAGTCTGGAAACTTCCATACGATAACGGGCTGGCCAATGAGTAATTGGATATATTCCGTTGACCAGACCAGGCGATATCCTTGTCTGATGACTCTATGGTCGCGTCGCGCTGAGAAGTTTATATCTTTGACAGCAGTTACGACACCAGAATTCAAGACACCCGATACCTTGAAATGCTCTTGGCGCTGCCTTATTCTCAGACCAGTCCGCAAAGCTGCAATTCTGAGGAAGCAGGTATGTATACTGCGGGCAGGCTTCCTTCAAGCAGGACTGTTTTTGTTCAGTGATGGTCCAGTTCTTGCTTTCGCGCCTGTTTGTGACATTTATGGTGAAAAGTTTGAAAACACCATCTCGTCATCTCTTGGATTTGCCTGTGGCCTTCTCAGCCTTCTTCTTGTCCACAAAGTCCTTGATGATGCCGTGGAGGTCCGAGTTCCGCCTCGCCAGCAGGAGAACATCATCCGTAGTGATAGTTGATCTTCCGGCATGGCGACTGAAGCTCTCCAGGTCCATTGCGACACTCTCTGGCATGATACTTAGCATATAGAACGCAGAAGGAATGGAGTAAAAGTCTCACCGATTTGAAGCCAGACCATCTCCATCAGCGCGCCTATAAATTGAGGCGTGACATTTCGCTCTCTCCTCAGCGACTCTTCATCAGCAATCTTGCCCACGGCAAACCAGAGAGCAGCTTTCAGGCGCTATCATATTGTAAGCTGGTATGCACTTTGTGACAATGATAGATCCGTATATTACCTTGCGCACTTCCTCATCCGCATCACCTGCCATGATCCCCAGTGTCTTGGCAAGAGTGTGATCTCCAACAACGAGGTTTACTTGTGATGTTTCAAACAAGCATTGACGCGTCTGATCGCGTTAAGTGTTGCCGCAGTGAAATGTGGGGAGGGCCCTTGTCTTCACCTGGCCTTAGCAAGGGGAAATGCCAAATGCGACCCTCTAGCGGTCAGGAGGTTGCGGTTATTCCCCGTGTAGGGTTCCAGCTTACAGCCGTAGCGGGGCTCTTGGCTTTTGTTGTCGCACTAGCGAATTCGCTGTGAGGCTTCTTTTTAGTGATGTTTTTCCCACTCAGCAATCCAAGGAAAGTTTCTCGAAGCTCCTCAAATACTCACCAGAAGCTCTCGGCTCCTCCGGCTTCGAACCAATTTCCCACCATTTCTGCAGCTTTTCCTGCTTCCTCGTGTGCTTCTGCATCCTACCGAGCTGGTCACCACTCCCAATTATCAGCAGCCTCTCCCAAATACTGCGCAAGAAACCTCCGCGATATCCTCCTCCCTTCACAATGTCGGAACTCCAAGATCTAGTCGCCCACCTGGGTGACTCGGTTCACCAGCTCTTCAGCCTGGTGACCACGGCCGGCGAGCGCTTCACCACGAACCTCACGGCCTCCTTCTCGACCATGACCATCAAGCACTGGATACGGCTGGTCATGATCGTCGGCACCTACCTCCTGGTGCGGCCGTACATAATCAAGTTCAGCTCCAAGTACCAGCAGAAGCAGTTCGAGAAGGCGCACGCGGAGGACGAGGCGGCGGCCGCCATCTCGCCCAACCAGCTGCGGGGCCAGGTCGACATCCCCGAGGACAGCGACGACGACGAGCCGGCGGACCCCGAGGCCACGGCGGCCACCACGTCGGCCGACTGGGGAAAGAAGGCCCGCAAGAGACAGAGGGTCATGCTGAAAAAGCTAATCGACGCCGAGGAGCAGAGGCTCCTGGAGCTCCAGGAGGACGAAGAGGACAAGGATATCGAGCAGTACTTGACCTAAGCGGCAAGGGGCAAAGGGGGGACTCAAGGGCTCTCAGCAGCGACCATCAGAAATGATGTTGTTGTTCTACGACTATTTCTGTGGCCTCTGAATCAAGGCTCATTGCGTGTATATGCTCTAATCACTGTACATAATCGAAAATCGTCTCTGCCAGTCAGGGCTTCTGGGCTTCCGCTCAAGTACTAATATCAAATAATAATGCTCGACATATCACTCGCAACCCTCTATCAAGCTTCTGAAGGATAATGGCGGTATCCAAATGAACATGTGTAGCATGTATTGTTGATAAATCGGCAGAGACTGAAATCACTGCGCACGTGACAATATAGCTTCTAGGGAAAGAGCGAAGCTAACAGGGCATAGCACATCATTTGATTTGTTTCACAATTGTCTACAACTGTAGGTACGACCTGTGCTATCTACTTCTCCTTTCAGTTCCTTGCATTCAATGTTGGCCACCTTTGCATTTGTACCTACATGAATCCCTCGGCGGTCTCATTCTTCTACATCACTGACGACGAAATGTGTCATCATACCGGTTCTCAAGATCGAGGATTCCAAACCTTCGACCTTTGCAAAGCTCAACCAATCTCGAGTCGAAATGGGTTTGTGAGTATCCAAGCTATAACAGTATCCAGATGACAACCTTGGACGAAAGTACATGAGTTTGTACTACGCAGCAGACTCCAACAATACCGGACATCCGGAAGCGGCAGCATACATTAGAATGCAGCCTGGGAAACCTGGCAGACAGATGTTGTGCGATCCCTCGAAACTCACTGGAACACTTTTCTCGCGATATTCCCACCGAAAGTCAATCATAGAGAGAATTCCATGAGTAGCCACAACAACTCCTGTGACGGGCCATCGCGGAGAAGATCTACCGACAGGCGTCATGAGTAACACAGCGTATGGCCCGCCGCCCATGCCATCACCCTTTTTGAGAGCATATAGACACACTCTCCTGTATGCCGATGCTTCCCACCATCTCAGAACCGAGATCATCAAACCGGCCGGATGAGCTATGATGGCCGACTGACGACTCCAACGGATAGCGGGTCATCGAGAGAGAGAGAGAGAAACAAACGCCAAAATGTTCTCGAAGAGAGGGAAGTACAACATATCGGATCTAACCAAATAGTAGCTGCCAGGTGGCAGTACCTATCGTAAGGCAAACATACGACTGACCATGGCTCGCGGCCAACAGTCAATATTCTGCGCTGTAGGTGGCTTTACATTCTACGACGCTTCAAACGCATACGGATACGTGCGCATCGGGTGTTTCTTCTTGCCGCACGCATACCAAGATCCTTTCGACCGGCCGAGTCTGTTACTCCAGAATCCGAGCAGCACATGGTACAGCGCCGAGCCTGGACTTGAATCCCCGGCTGTTCTTCTGTCTCTCGGCAATGATGGTATGTTTATCAATATGAGCAGATTATCCGCTCATGACCGAGGAACTGACAGCAGCACAGATCTGGCGGTGTCAAAGGTTCTGTTTAAGCAAACATGTGGACAATAAGGCGAGAGTGAGGCTTTCCGCCCGACTCTCTTCCCGACGAGTATAAGCGATCCATATCATAGTATCCAATCTTGGGACGACATTGCGATATTCGCAAGGCACTCTCGGCTTTGTCATCTGATCATGGATCGCACCAATTTCCGACTGAGAGAATCACGATTCGTACCACTCTGGGGCCCCTGACGACATTTTCCCAGTTGCCTTTGGCGTAACCGTGGCATGTCAGTTCCCTTTGGTACCTTGTGTGTTGCCTTTGACGCCCGACCAAGATATGGCCGGATGTGGGATTGGCCGTCTGGCCACATCCCGCCAAATGATTATCGTCTCATGGGACCGAAAAGGTAGCGTCAGCAAGGCCTTCGGAGGCCGATTCTTCCCAGGTTGGTCGAGAACAACTTCTAACTAGGCGTACTAGAACAGCCCTTCATTGAGTCGGTGACATCCTTCCAAGCGAAGTTCAATGTACCTGATACCGTCGAGTGTCTGGTGGTTAATCAGATGAGATGGTTCATCTAGCTGCAGTACTCGCAACATAGTTTCGGCCAAGTTTCGAGACGTTTTGCCTCGAGCCAAACGCGTGGGAGTCTATGCCGCGCGCCAGTGTGACTCCGGATAAGTCTCTGCGTTGTTTACATGCATTCATCGCCAGCATCTTGCCCTATAGCAAGATGGCGAGAGTTTTCGTGACGAATGCCGGCATTAGTGTTCTCTGCTGACGACTTCTGGGAAGCCACGGCTAGGACAATGGAGGTGTGTGTTGTGGCTTGGCCGCATCTTATAGAGATCGGTGTATGCGATGCATCTGGGTTCCAAGTGGTAACAGCCAACATAAGCGTGGTAGGCGGCTGTGTGATTCGGCAGTCCCTAATCGTCTATTTCAAGCCGTGCAACTCGAATTGGGCAGACACACAGTCAAGTTGGTGTGGGCGTTGCCTGCCATTGATGCAGCATCTAATGGTATAAATGAGCGACACGGGCTTTCCATGCACGCAGCGCACATTGTGTTACCACTCCTCGCTGGATGAGTGGAATCTGTTCATGTAAGTTGTGTTGGTGCCTCTCAACCTACTGACTGGTTATGTTAGGTATGTCAAAAGAATGACTTCATAAGTTAAGTATTTGCTTCGTGGCGCTTTAATCAGCAACGCGAATGCATGCTGGTGGGGATTACTACTAGAAGCTGCATTAGTAGGCATCGATTTCGATGAGATTGGCAACGGCGCCCTCGGATCTTCCAAAGCCAAAAGCATACGATACCATATCGGATGGTCCTCCGAGGCATAGAATATGCGAAGATTCTGCGCAACCTGAGCCACCGCCATTGTCCGCCCCCGGCTCTCTCACTGCTGGTATGATGACACCTGCGAAGGGACCGAAGCTCTGTGCTGACGGACCTGGACTTGTTGACGCATGTACCTGGAATATCTCAACGGTTCTGCCCACAAAGACCACGGCAATGCCAGTATACGGTACCATGTACTCACGTTAGGACTTTCCTTGCAAAGCGAACGGCAGACCGCAGTCGATAGCTGATGAAAGATCCACCGGCAAGGCCACAACGGTCTGATGCTGCGCCCGGCTGCAAAGGGCAGCAAGAACGCACGAGACACTAGCTAGGTAAGCCCGTGAGGCGCAGGTCATCGTCACTTTATGGCAGGCGATGCAACCAGGCTTGACTTGATCCCTCATCGGAGCCGGAGCTCGGTATGCCAATTCTCGCAAAGATCATAAAGAATCTCACGGGTCCGACGGATGGGGATAGCCACGATAAAGTCAGGTACTTGCAGGAATCTCGCAATCGCTGTGGTAGTGAGGGGCACGCACTCGATCAAAGAGCCAAGAACCCGTATCCTTGTCGCTACATGTATCCCCTCCCAGCAGCAGCGGCCGACATCGCGAGAGAAACGCTGTAAGCATCCCGTTCTGGCTTGGGCGAAGAAGCCGTGGGACCCCGCGGCTTGTCAAAAACTCCCACCGCATATGAGGCGTTCCCAGATCATCATTGAGAAGGACTAGTGTGTGCGCTCTAAATTCTGCGACTGGCTTGAGCACGGCAGACGACCTGGTCAACCTGTGTCCGCCACTGCCCTGAAATGGTATGAGCTGCGGCCGAAGAGTCACCTCACATGAGGTAGGTGTTGGGAGGTATGTATGCAGTTCCACGGTGAGACCGCGAGCTTCTTACTCTTCAGTCTTATAAGACAACACTGCCTCATATTCCCCCGTATTTCCTCAGCAGAGGCCCAGCAAGCCAAGGCCCCCAACCTTATTCTACATTGATCCACTGTCAAGCGTCGGGAGGACCCTCACCTCGAGTTCTGGGCTTACACTTTATCTGGAAGCACTTGTTCCCATGCGGATCACTTCCAGTCCTGCCACATTCTAGAAAATTCATCTTTCTGAGCCATTTTAAGCTCCTCGCGTGGTGTTTGACTTTGCTTTGTCTCAGTTTGTCACGTCTTTACAAGCGGTGTAGTCAAGTGCCAAAAGAGAGCTTGTTCGGCACAGAGAAATACTACTGCCCCTACTACTTTTACTACCTTGCTCGTCAGAAGACAGTGGAGTCCCCGTGGGTTGGTGCTTCAGGCTGCATCTGCCGTCATCATCACAGTCACCCATGCCTACGATGTCCTAGAAAGACCACTTCTTCACTCGTCTTTGACAATATGCCCGACGCTCTTGACCTTGAGAGCTTCTTGCAGAACGGATACTGGCAAAATTCAAGGGCGCGGACACCGGATCCGAGAGGGTATGTTACCACTCGTTACTAGCTCATCCATCCCACCCAACGTTGTCGCCTGCCCTGGCTACACTGCCGATGGTCCCACGGATCGCGGGGTATTTGCGACCTGGCGGGCGCTCAACGTCATATCATGACCACATTTACTGAGACAGGCCCGTCAATAGTATAACGTACTCGCACGATGATCCGAATATAGTACCAAGAAATGTGCACTCCACATTGTTTCCAGAAGAACACAGACCGCGTGCCCCAGAGTTCACAGCCGAAAAGCCACGCCGATCTGTGGTTGTTTACCCGCGCAGTACATTTCGCTCAACCAGCGTCGAGGACGAATCTGCGTCAGTAGCGAAGGAACACGGGTCGACCCTCTCGGCTTATTCTGACGAGGAAGCTCAGCACCCTGGAGACCAGGATCAGTATCCCATCATATCTGACATCCTGCATGAATTCAATCCCGAGCGACGATTTGTATACAACGGACCGAGCTCGACTTCGGAAGAGGAGGAGAACCCCAGCCAGCACGATGCAAAGCATTCGGAAGAGAACATTGAGAAGGATTCGCCCGCGAGAGGCAATGAGCGGGCGGCAGATCATGATGACGCAAATGAGTGCCGGAAGTACATTTTAGTCGAACCCAAGGAGGAGGAAGGAGAAAAGCCACCCACAAGACCTGAAAACGACGAGCGAGCAAGACGCCCCATCCGCGAAAGGCGCAAGAGTAGGTTGGAAGAACTACCTACTATCATAACAGACTTTGATCGCGACGGGCGCGAAGAATCGCGACAAAAGGATATTCGAAGATCACGATCTGCGACTGGCAGAGAAACTGGCACCGACGACTACTTTTCGCCTCGCCGCAGTTCGCATCGATTACCCAACGAGTCTCTGCTTTCGCCTGATGTGACGAAGCACTCTACCAAGGGGCGCGATCGAATGTACTATGATTACAGCGGGCCTAATACACCCAGTAAAGCGCGAAGTAGGACTCGGGAAGACGACCGTTCCCGAGAAAAGCGATTTCCGAAACGGCTTGACGAGACGGTTGAAAGGTCATATTCCGCGGGGCCGGTAGATCCTCGAAATTCCGAAGCTTCTCGAAACGCTCAAAAGGTAACGAAAGAAGCATCAATCGGGCATGACAGTAAAGACTTTGCCGTCCAAGATAAGCAGCGGCAGACTGCAGAACGGCCATCAAAGACCAGCCGGCAAGACTCGTGGTCGTCGACAAACCGTCCCGATCGTGAGTCCTTGAGGCCACGATCTTCAAGCTTCAGAGGTAAGCGCGAATCAGACGACACTAGATTTTCAAGTGAGGAGGAACCCGATCGACGCCCAAAGCCGCGCCAGCGCGTCCATTCTTTTGTGCGCGAGGAACGTAATGGTCGTCTTGCAACACCAGTAGAGCTCAAGCCCTCTGGCATGCGTTCGAAAGTGGGCACGCCACTTGCATCTCCACGAGTGTCGCAAGGAGAGCTATTCCCTGATCGACCGGATAATCACGAGCGGCGAAACTCCCGCAGCGCAACATTTCCTGTCAATGTCGGGAGAGATAATCAGAGGTTCGAAAACAGATACCGTGCAGAGGATGAACCTCCGCGGCCGCCCTCGAGAAACTCGACGACAAAATCCGCTCGTAGCTCCGCAGCTTCTATTGTGGTGCCAGTATTGACAGCTGTCGCTGCTGCAACGGCAGCCAAGGAGCCGGGAAGCCCAGCTGATCGGAAAGCGACTGGTATCCCAGCGTCTCAGAAAGCAGCGGTACAGAAGATCATTGCGTCTGATTCGAGATCTGATTCACGCTCGTCTTCGTTGACGCCATCTTCGTCTACTACTTCTAGACGCGATTGGGAACCACCCAAGTTTGATCCCGTCAGAGATGGCGTTCATGATGAGAACCCCAACTCGTCATACAGAAGATATTCGCAAGGACACAAGGGCAGCCTTCCTGACTTGCCCGAATGCCCCAGGACGAAGCCGCAACCTCACCTTATGGATTGGCTCACACTGCCAAAGTGTGATCACTTCAATATCTGTCCCTCGTGTTTTAACACAGCATTTGCGAACACGGAGTGGCAAAAGTTCTTTGTACCACCGCCATTCCGATCTACTGATAAGCCGCTGAAGTGCGACTTTGGTGCCTCGCCATGGTATCACATCGCTTGGCTGCTCATGCATAAGAACCAGGCATCTGATCTCAACATGTTCCAGGGACTGAACCATGTGACCAAGAACCACCAGCCGTGCTCTGGAAGCCGCGAGGCGAGTCGTGTCTGGTACACCATCAAGGACCCGAAGACGCGGCGTTCCGTCCAAAACTTCAAGCTGTGTCATCATTGTGCCAAAAGCATTGAGATATTGTTACCAAATCTCACGGGTCTCTTCGTTCCCGTTGGTGCGTCCGGGGATACCTCGAGCGGCATCTGCGGCATGCGCAAGCATAACCACACCGGCGCTGGCCGGGACCGATTCGTGGTGCTGTTCGACCAAATGGAAACGACGTCCGACCTCGCGATCGCGTCCAGGCGTGCGCCGGACGTCCAAGCTCTGGCCGATAAGATCCGCAGCATCTGTATGAAGGACGAGTGCTACGGCAGCCAGCCGGTACGGGACCGCATGTGGTACTCGATGCGGTCGCTACCTTACTTCACCGTGTGCGAGGAGTGCTTCGAAGACGTGGTATGGCACGAGGTGGAGCGCGGCTATGCGTCGAGCGTCGACGCCGAGTTCTACCGGAAACCACAAAAGCTCGAGACGGCCGCGTGCCAGCTCTACTCGGACCGCATGCGCCGCTACTACCGCGACGCCGTCCGCAACGACGACCTCGAGTACCTCAAGAACAAGATCGAGCGCCGCAGGCAGAAGGAGCAGGACTATTTCGACAGGTGTAGAAACATCGACGCGGAGGCGTTTGCGAAAGGTTGGGACAGGGCTCGCGTCGACGACGAGCTCGAGAGGGCGAGGCGGGAGTGGAGGCGGCACGAATAATGATCGATTCAAGAAGATTTGACGAGTCAGTATTATGAGGCGAAAAAAGAAAGGCTTTCAACTTGTTGGTCGGGTACCGAACGGAACGGAACGGAACGAAAAGGGCGTATGAATATGATGACTGATGATAAACGTATCAAAGATTACCGAAATTACCTAGGTAGTGATTACCCAAAGCATATAGCGGGAATAAGAGTGAGAATAGAATGAATTCAAGTCACAAAAGTCAAATATATAGAAGTTTGACCAAAAATGAGTGCTCAATGTATCTACCATGGTCTATCTTGAAAGACCTGAAGCATCATAGTATTAATTTGAGTCCGCAAAACAACCGTTGTCAGATATACAGCTAATATTGGTTGTTGACTTGCGTTACCTCATGTATTGAGCTGAAAAAATGATTATATGAGACGCTGAGAGCCGGTCGATATCAGCTTTTGCTCTGGATAGACCTCTACATTCCATCTACCGGTAGCAGTACGGCAGCTCTGCAGAATAATACCGGTAAGTTGATCCGAGCTATTTGTGACAGGAAACTTGGGTGTAATCGCCGATTCAGATGGCCACAATATCCACGGGACTCTAGAAGGGGAAACATAACAACCATTTCGAATCTTTCAGGTAGAACATGGGTAAACATGTGTTGTAAAGCTATCTGGAATATGTACAGTATTGAGCCGGCCCTGAATCCTATGTACGATATTGCAACAGTATTCGGTACTCGAAAGCCTGTGCTTCTCCAGTATTATACGAGCAATCTCTGCGTCTTTGTAGTCCGGCTCCTGAGTGACGGATAGCGGGGTTTCGTGGTCTCTGTCTTCTGCGTGAATGTTGGCGTCATAGTCGAGCAGTAAGCGAACCGTCTCCGCGCTGCCACCATAAACCGCACACATGAGAGCAGTTTGGCCGGCCCGATCACGAGCTTCAATATTTGCACCCCTTTTTAAAAGGATCTGGAGTGGTTCTACCGAACGACCCTGCCCGGGTGTGGCTGCCAACATCAGCGGTGTATCGCCAAAATCATCCATTTTTTCGATGTTGGCTTTGTGGTCGATGAGCTTTCGAACTAATTCGGGGTGGTCGTGTGCAATTGTCCACCCTAAAGATGTCCTTCCTTGTTTATCCAGATTTGGGTCGGCTCCCACATCCAAGAGCATTCGAACAATTTCCATCTGCCCCGTCTTGGCAGCAATCCCAAGCGGTGATTGCCCGTCGGAATCTGTAACATTGACGTTGGCGCCTTTCGCGAGGAGCAGCTGCACTGTCTTCACGTGCCCCTCCTCAGCCGCAAGGCGCAGGGGCGTTCTCCTCCTGGAATCAACTCGATGAATACGCGATGCATCTAGAAGGAACACTAGCTCGTTGATACCGCTATATGCCGCCAAGTGCAGTACTGTCCATTTCCTATACAGAGCGGCTTCTCGTCGATTGAATCTGATCCATAGCCTTGGATAGCGTTGCCATTGCTGATGGATATCAGCTACTTGCACAGATGATCCAATCATTCTCTGGCTCTTGAGAAAGGCTACGGTGTTCCAGTCGACCGAGCCGGAACGTAGGTGGCGAGTCCAATTACAAGCAGCGTACCGATAGAAAGTGTTTCTCCAAGCGCTGGAAGAAATCGTCCCTCACTTCGCACGCACCCTCTGCGAAGTCTTTGAATCCGAGATATGTTGTGCAAACCATGAATATGGCGTCTTGCGCTGCGGGAAACCACTTCTCCTGTATCTCCTGCCTCTGAAAATATTCCTGCGTCGTGTAGTGGACCAGACGCACGATGTTGCTCTGCTCGTCAATCGTGACAAGCCCGGCGCAAACGGAGATGATGTCGCTGATGTCGACGAAATCGTCTTCGTCGAGTGATGACTCATCAGTTTGTACAGCCAGGGCATGTTGAAGCTCTTGGATGGTCAGCTGCCATTTTGCGCAAGTGATCCACATAAGCACTCGCAGAGCCAGCTCTTTGCGGGCTTTGGACTGCCCGGTGATACGTTCCATGGCGTCGTCGTATGCTGAGCCATATGCGTTCGAGCCCCTGCCAAGTCGTTGCAAAGCAGTACGGACAGATCTGATTGTTGTTGTATCGACCAGAGAGTCCATATGAAGTTGAGCAAGTAGAAACCTGTCAATCATGTCAGTGAGGGGCTCCCGCATTTTTCTTCGAGTTCATTTACATTCCGTCCGCGCTCTTCGTTATATTCGTCACGATTTCGTCCTGGAGATCGTCGCTCCGCTGAACGCAACGAGGTAGTCGAGGCATTTTCCCCATCAAATATTGACCAATATCAGCGACACTTGCGCGAATCTCTATGTTCCGAGCTCTAGCGAACTTTTCCGCAATATCAGGTATGTTTCTCGAGGTTGCGAAGAAATTCAACGCAATCTCGGTCTGTATACTGAATATCTGCTGAATGAGTTCTGATCGACAGTTGTCATAGTCTTGACACTCGTCCAGTGCGTCGACAATAATACATGACCGTTTGAATCCTCTCAGTACAGATTTCAATGTATCGAGGATCTCTTGCAACGCTGGCCTTGACTGAGGTCTCTGGCGTCGATGAAATAGATCCTGGACTGCCTTAGATATCGATGACTTGCAACCGACCAATTGCTTGAGAAGGCTGGAAAACAAATCTTCGATAGGCTGAGTCTCTTGGCGACGAAAGTTGCAATATATATATGCAATTCCGACACTAAAATAAAGTCAGCTTATCATGTTGGATGTATATACCCATCATGCCACGGGCTAGCTTTAGTATGTCTATAGTGTACTTACTTTGACTGGCTTCTGTAACGCTCGTAAAGGTCTTCGATCACAATTGACGCAAGAATGGTTTTCCCTGCTCCGGGCATTCCAGGACAAAACAGTGTCTCTTTGGCAGTCGTTACCCAATGTTGGTATTCCTCTGACTGAAGAAGCCACAGACCCGTATCCGCCTGTCGTCTTCTGATGAAGTCATTTTGCTGAGAGGTGAAGTCGAGTGGGCTAAGCCAATCAAGAATGGTGTGATTATTCTCGCGTTCTTCTTGGCTTTCTTGGATCCGGATTATAGTGTCAACACCGATCTCAAGTTGAAGAAAATGGCCCTCCCAGCTTCTTGACGTATCTTCTAAGCTCCATAGAAGCTCTTTCAGATACTGATTATTTTCGATGGATGTTTCCTCAATCTTCTGAAGGAGCTTTTTTGTTTCGATCAAAAGAGCTAAAGCCAATAGAGCCTTCTCTCTCTCTCAAGTGCCACCAATAATTTGTCGACTTCCTTTTCATCAAAGGGCCACTTCAGCGACGCAACAAGCTCGCTGAAACGGCTCCCACTCTTCGACGAGTCCTCAAGCTTGTCATTAATTAAAGTCAGAGTGACATGGAGACGGTGTAAAGGGGCGCCTGGCTTCTCCAGGGCAGTAATCTTCTCCGACCACGCCATGTCTTCGCCTGGATCGTCTGCATTATCTTGGAGTTGTTGAAGCATATCGTCGCATGCCTGCACCTCGTCACGTAGCCGCTGGCGGTCTTTCGTTGCTCCCTTGGCGCTTCGGATATGGGAGAGGACCTTGCCCGAGACCTCGAGCACAGCGATGATGCTCGCCGCGGCGCCGAGTGCCTCCATCGTGGAACGACGGTTGTGAGAACACAATTCCCACGAGCCGCGTGCGGCGGCTCGTTATTAGTGTAGGCATGCGTTACCTCGTCAGGCTGCGGGATATGCAAACCCCGCTCCCCATTGGACATTTGCGTCGACGTGTCATGCATATACCCTTGTAGACACTGCATAATACCTGTGACTCGTGAGGCGAGCGCTTAGGTAGCCAGGCAAAGGAAAGGTGCCTAAAATCTTCGCAAAGTACCTATAAAATGTAGAGCCTCGAGATAAAATGTTGTAGAAACGACGGATGATTGGTCCCGAGGATTGGGCGAGGCGATCTTGAATGATTTCGATTGGAAATTATGGGGCTGGGTGCGCTCATGATCTGAAAGTAGTTGCACCCGCTCTCTCATCAAAGACGGGCGGGCTCTACCTCCCTTGCTCCTAGACGCTGGCCGACACCATTGCAGTTGCCTAACACGCGGTATCATTCGTGATTGCAGCAAGTCGATAGGGAAACTCCGACTCGACGCGACTCCATTCCGCGAAGGGAAATGTCTGAGAACGCAACAGAGATTGAGCAGCTCACGCTCGAGGCCTTGAACACCCTTATCTCGAAGCTCGGCAACGCGACCTGCCCAGCTTCCTCTTCTGGTGGAGGCGATGATGACTCCTTGTCCTCGAACGCGAACCGCCTCGCGCTTTCCGCCACCATCATCTCCGTCGCCGCGTTTGTGATTGCACTTCTCCAGGCCGTGCTGCAGTACGCGAGCGCGGGCGACTTGTCCCGCCAGAAGTGCAACTCGGCCGCCATAGGAGCAGCAGCAGCTTACGTTCGCAAGTCGTGGTCCCTGCGGAGTTGGCGACGCAAGTTTTACTACCCCGAATTGGTAATCGGACCTTGGGTTTTGGACTGCTTGCGATTCGACGAAAAAGAGTCTGATAGTAAATTGGTTCGCTGGATGCAGGGACTATGTGGACCGAGTAGTCCTTACTGTTGGAGGAAGTTTGGGCCAGGACTTATTCCGAAAGACGGCATCACGTACGTCGGAAATGAAGGGATTTTCACGGGACGATTTGACTAACGAACACGTTGGGTAGAGATGGTCATTGGGTGTTGTATCCAAGGACTGAAGCGAACAAGTACTTCAAAGACGTGAGGGATTTTCCAGTCAATCCACAAAAACTGACGTGGAAGTACTGGCTGATCTGGAAAGTCTATGTGGTCATGAATAACTACCCAAAGTCGCGCCGAGCCAGAGCATCCTGGGCGCAGTTATTAGATTCTTGGGACATCAGAGACTACAGTGCACTTGTGCGCGACACAATTGATGCCGACTGCATTCCACTTGCGCTCGATGTCCCAACTCAGCAAGTGAGTTTCGACAACTTAGCGAGGATCTGTTATTATATGGGGTTCACATCAATCAAGATCAATGCGGAGCGACGAGAATTCAGCGCAACTGGAGAACTAGGGTCCATCACTACCGAAGATATAACAGGATATGGACGTGTAGTCAGATTCCACCGAAACCATTGGAAACGTCTGTGTATGGGGGCGATGTGGCCCGGGGAGTGGCAATGGGCCAACTGGGGTCAGATGAGTGGGCGCTTCAGATTGGATACATTGGCATCGCGAAGGGCTGAAATGATAATTCCCCAGATCATTGAAGACGCGCGCTTGGCCAGTGATGTCTCTACCTCATCTGCCTCAAAGGTATTTAGGTGATCCTCTCGAGTGAAGTTTACAAGCTTACTAATGATGGCAATAAAACCTAGTCACCACAGGACGATGTGGGAAAAGATACCAAACAAAGCGAATTCTGGCCAGCAAGGGCAGCATGGCAAGACGAAATGCGCCACATAGGGATTATGTGGCCATCGGTCATTTTAGTTGCGGCATGCGCCCCTATTTCTGTTCTTGTTATTGCATGCCCTGGCGAAGCACTGTTGAGACCGTTCAGAAAAATCTTCGGCCGAATCGCTGTTCAAGTCTTGCAAAATGAAGGCAAGACATACGATTTGATAAAGACTTTTCATCTGGGAAGTTTTCATGGTAAGTACCGGTACGTGCTCATGGACGGAGTTTTCCCTGTCACTGGCAAAACTCCTCCAGGTACCTTGGACGGCGCAACTGGATGGGCCACATAGTAAGTGAATTCTCCTACCATCATCATTTCCATGTTTTGCTTCCAACGAGATCAGTCTTCGGAACCAAGAGAATTGAAAGCGATTCTGAACTGTCTGGTTGCTTCAAATATTGCAGCTTGTTTGGGTAATGTTGATATCATCGTCCATTAACACATATCTGCTAGTGACATGTTTTCGTACTACGACAACCGTGATACTTCAACAGAAAATAGGAATGAATGGCAGGACCTTTGTAAGCATACTCCTATAACATTGTTTTGCCGCTGCTAAAGTTGGCCAGTGATTCAATTGTGCTCCTTCCGATTATATTTTACCACTTGATCACACTGTGTCAATTCCAAATTATCTACTGACTGATTATCTAGTGTCGCCTGTCCTCACAGAGCAAGATGAAAGCAGTGATGCGACTTCTCAAGTGTCAACCAGCCCAACAATTCTGCCTATCTCTGTAGAGTTGCTCAAGGATTTCGATTTGTTCAAGTGGAAACAGCACATTCGCAGGGCTTGGAACGTGTCCGGAAAAGATTACCAATGGCCTCCCTCTCCTGGTGCAGAACATCTGCTATGGCTTCAGGTATATCTCCTGGACCGTGAGATCCAACACGTCATGCAATCTCTGAGCACTGCTGTGAAGTTCAAAGGTCCGTTATTGCCTAGACACAACAGTTTTGACCCAACAGAAGATGATCGAGCACAAGCCTTCACCTCCAAGATCATCAACGCTGTCGATCTTGCGTGGTCGAACGCAGACGACCTATCAGCTCACGAGCCGCTCATAGCTCTGGAACGCAAGATTGCCATCGAGCTTGGCGTACCTTTTTGTCACGATGATACTAGCTCATATATAAGTCAGCTTGCAGACTTGTTGAGGCTGAGGTGTGTTTTCTACGCTGCATACCTGATGGCCATTCCGGATTCATCAGAATTCATGCGGTACACCAATGATCTCAATAGTCATATAACGCTTCCCATGATCTGAGCAGGCAGGCCATGAGGATACCACCAACGACGGGTCTAGAACCTCTGTGAAAGAGGGATGTGCGTCTAGGGAAAAGGCTGAGCCGTGGGGGATAGACTCTTTGTTGAGAATATCCCACGACCACGTATCGGGGTCTCGCGCCAAAAGCTTGTCGTTCTTATCATATCTCCAGCAGCGGGGGAATAAGCTCAGGGCCAGGACTGGGAATGCTTGTTGACAGGACGGGACGATATCAACGGCATTTGATATCCAGACGAGTACATCTCTGCCAGTGATTGGTTGTCGAAACTGATTGCGTAGTTTTCTATCTAGGTATCCTCCAATCAAACATCCGTCAACCTTCAAGCTAGAGACACATCGTCAAGAGTATACTGTTGACTAAATAGATGTACTGCAAACCATTGCCGCAGGCTTGTTGAGAAATTAGTAATCAGCGGTCAGTATATAATCGCCAGCCGGTCGACCATTTAAACAAGCATGGAAAATGCAAAGCGAAACTATATCGCAAGTAGAGCATTATTCTTATCATTATCAAAAATAGCATACATCTATCTGCACGGCAGGTTGGGAGACTTAACTCGAGCTGTGCAGGAGATGTTTCAAAGTATGGGCACTGCAGCAACGTCCTGCACGCAAACGGGCAGCACGCAATTCCAGAAACTACCTACCCACATGCCTCGCATTGCTTTCCCGTCTGTGCGGTATCGGAACGCGTAATAACAAGAGGCAAGCCAAGACATGTCACGAGCGATAAGCCTTCCTTTCCCTGCCGGTCCAGCCGTCTGGGTGCGAGATATCCGGCTCTGCTATTGAAGATCTCAGCCAAGGAAAAAGCTTGAGCAGAATGGCATAATCGCAGAGCTGGATGAAGCTCGGGTGCTGTTTGAGCTCGGTGGGTCAGGGACCCTGCTGAAAAAATGGTCAGGCCGCTCATCAGACACAAGGCTGATTCAACCCACTTGTGTCAGGACGCAGGGAGGGAGGAGAAAAAAGACCGGAGATAAAATTGGATAGATGGGATGGCCGATAGGTAATGAATGTCTCAACAACAACGGTTGAGGAGAAGGGAGAGGGACTGTGCAATAGGTGTAATGTGATTTGCCCGCTCCAGACTGCCGACTTTGTGTGGTTCCTGCACGCGAATACTGGGTGATAAATTCGCAGAGGGGGCGTGTGGGCAGTGGATAACAGGTGAGACTTCTTGGGAACCAGAACCCAAAAAGAGGAGAGATCCAGACGCCAGAACTTCACTTTTCAGAATTGGGTTGGGCTAAGCAATTGCGCGTGGAGGGGCGGGCACCACTTGGACTCACTGTAGGCCAAGCAATGACCATGCAGATTCGGGAGAAGTCGGAAGCCACTATGATCAGAGTCTGCTTCTACACAGGGGCTGTCGCGTGCTTCGAAACGTCCTTCCCGTGTCTTACATGTCACTTCGTCTGAAGGAGAGAAAGAAAAAGAGGCCCTGGCCGTTTCGCTGCGATTTTCCGCCCGCGGTGGATAAAGTTGGGGGGCCAGAGAAAGAAAAGTTTGCGGTTTTGGGCTTACTACTACACATATGTATTCGAGGGGCAGGCTTGGCCCCATACCTGTACGATGTATACTACTACATGATCACAAGAATAAACGAAATTGAGTGCTTTCAAAGACAATATGAATGTATAATTAAGTCACATGGCTTTTGCTGCTCGATCTAGAACTTCTGAAATAGAAACAAGGTCTAGCCAAGCCAAGAGAAAAAAGGGCAGTCGAATCCTAAGCTCCCAAGCTCATGCAGGGACGAGCTCTGAGAGTCCTGGGCAGCGGATTCTGCTGACTGTCTGTCACCTTGGGCGCCGAACCTGGGGCTGGGTCAAGGAATTTTTTTGCTGATGCATGGATCGGACGGAACCCACAAACATGCATGCAGTTGAGGGAATGAGAGTGACAAGGGTCGTGTTCCCGAATGCTGGAACTGCTCTTCTTCAATTGAACCCATTGATTCCATTCAGATCAGACCAGCCGTTCATCGGATCCTACCTTGCCAGCCCATCCTCGAATCCCAGAATCCCTCTGGATCCCCGTTGGATTTTCGGATCTCCTTCAGGTGTCAGATCGGTCATAACTTGAAGGCCATCTTGGCTGCTATTGAGAATGCCATTTTGCAGGTAGATGCTATTTTCGAGAGTCGAGACTACTATTCGGTGTCCGTAGTTTTCATCCAATCATCTTCTTCTCCGCAAAATAGACCCCGAGTGGAGGAGCGATCATCCATCTCCCATTCTACATACTGATCATACGCGGACACCATATCGTCCCATCACTCTTTCTCAAACAAAAAACCAGAAGAAGAACAAGTCGACCTTGAAATCTCGTATCCTGTCTACATTGGGCAAGTCTAGCCAGCTTCTCCCACGATAACTATACGCGCGGATGTCTCCACGAGTGGCCCGTTGGTGTCCGACACTGCACATTAGCCATGGGCGCTATGCTATAACCGTTCCCACGCGGACGAGCAGCAGCTCCCCCACAGCACATCCTCCGCTAAAAAACGAACCCTAGCAGCGGTCTTGTTAGTCGTGAACCCCAGTGCCGAGAACGCCAGGTGAGCACCGAGCCGGGCCATGGAGGCTCGAGGCTTGACTAATGGCAGAACTACACAGAACCCTACCTAGGTCAAGCTCGGTGAGGAAGAAGAAGAAAGCTGGGGCCTAGGTAGGGGGCCAGAAAAAAAACTGATGATGAACCGCAAGATGCCGAGCCTGGGGTCGGTGTTGATCTCGGTCTCTCTTTCATTCAGATATCCACGGTTCCTTGGAAAATAGGAAATTCTGACCGGAGTCGGGTCATTTCTCGCATGTAATGTTGTACGTACTGCATACGAACCCGTGTTCTTCCATCCGTCTTCTCGTCTACACTCCTGACCGCATCCATTCAATGCAACGAGACCGTAAAGCGGCAGCGTCTGTATTCATCAAATCAATCAACCCTCCTTTCTTCTGCCAAGTCAGCCACACAGCTGCAGCCCTGTCGATTGGCTCTCACCTCAGCCCAGCAGCTGCATGGCCGGTAATATATCGCCTAACTGTAACTGCCCGTAGCGTCGTCCACGTTTTCCCCTGTGGCCAGAAAAAGAACATGGGCTCTGCTGGGTGCAGAAGGTTTTGGCAGACTCATTCAACAATTGGTCTCTTCACTGCTAGTACTAGGCACGGGGACTGGACTCCGAATGCTCGCTGACTGAACTGACCAACTGACTCTGACCCGACTCCGGAATACGGAACCTTGCAGCCAAACATGGAGTCCCTGGAACCAATTTAGCTCCCGAACCCCATTATATGGACCCAACAAATCTGCTGCTAGGCCATGCTAGGCCAATATACTCCCTGGATGCAAGAGGAAAACCCGGAGATTGACGAGACCTGAACGGCCGCCGCAAAGCGAAGTCGTCGTCTCTTGGAGTGTGTGATTCATCCAGCAGCCATTACAGGCCTCTATTCGACATCTGTGATACTCTGGTGGCCGTCTCTTATGTATTAAGCATTTGCCGGTCTACGACTCTTTGTTCACAGGATCATTACACGAGGTATATCACCTAGACCTGGGCCATACGTACGATTCGCAAGTACAACCTCTGCATCCACAGTAGTGAATACAGGGTTGCAGCTTCATCCAAACTTTGTTTTATCCCATGATTGAAGCCCGAGTTCCTGCTGTCTACGTACACATGCCGTCCAGCCCTCTGCTTGCAGCTTCTCATTTTCATCTGCCCGATCTCGCTCCCTCTACCTAGCTTGCCACGAGTGTCAAAAGCTTGAGTATCGCGGACTGCCAACCTTTTTTTTTCCCTTACACACGCATTCATCTTGCATCTCTTTGCACTTTTTGGGGCGATCACCGTCCAGGAATACTACTACATACCAAAAACCCACCCTTGACCGGCCAGGGGAGTTTTGGGACCATCTCCATAGGTGTCTGATTCATTTGAAACCGCAACGAAACTACTGCTTTTCCCCCTTCGTGTCACGGGCTGGCTATAACGGCATGGCTAGGATTCTCAGGGCAGGGACCTCCTCGACGGGGGCAACCGGGTCAGCAGCTAGAGACTTGATATTAAAACGCCCACATCTCGCGGCGGGAATGGTGTCGAGGCGAAGGTCTGATTTGATTAGCAACCACAACAAGTACCACTTCGACGACCGCAGCGCGAGTTCAGATCATCCCATCGCTACCCAACATAATAATCCTAATACCACCACTACCACCACCACTACCGGCCACCCAGCGCCGCAACCCTGCACACCTAGTCCGTCTGCCACGATTCTTCCCGAAGAACCTTCGTCACCCTTGCGCGCGCCAACTGTTGTCGCCGCCGCTTCTCACCTCCGTTCGAGGTTCTCCTCTTTTACTTTTTCTCTGCATCGTCCCTCTCCACGTTCAATGGCGTTCAACTCTACGACATACAGCACAGCTAGCTCAGATATTTCCACCCCACGGTCGTCCAGCCCGTCCTTCTCCGTCAACTCGGCCCGCTCCTCCTCCACATCCATCACCAAGCGCATGTCTATAAGTTCTCGGCGGTCCCAGTCCCAGTTCAACCCAATGTCTTCCGTCAACATTGCCGCCATTGAGGCTCAGATGAAGATGGCTGCCCTCGACGGACTCCGTGGCTACGCCCAAGACCACTATGGCGAGGTCCAACAATACCGCACCACCGACTATGTCCCCAAGTCGTCCGCTGGCGGTTACCAAGTGCTGCGAGAGCCTCTGTGGAACAAAGGTACGTTCTCTTCTCTCCAGCAGTTGCCCAACCCTCGGCAAGACACTAACACATGCCAAAAGGCCTCTCCTTCACACCCGAGGAGAGAGTGTCGAAGAACTTGACTGGCCTCATCCCCCATGCCATGGAGAGCCCAGCCACGCAGGTCGAGAGGTGCATGAAGATGATTCACTCGAGACAAACCAACATTGACAAGTACATGTACCTGTCTTCCCTCAAGGACCAAAACGTCGATCTCTTCTACCGCGTGCTTATTGACAATGTGCGCGAGCTGATGCCGCTGGTCTACACCCCCACCATTGGCGACGTCTGCCTGCAGTACTCGACCCTGTACACCCGGCCAGAGGCCCTATACATCTCGATCAAGCAGCGCAAGTCGATCAAGACCATCCTCCAAAACTGGCCTCACGCCGCCCCTGAGATCTGCGTCGTGACGGATGGATCCCGAATTCTCGGCCTTGGTGACCTCGGTGTCAATGGTGTGGGAATTTCCGTAAGTTCCATTTCTACTATACTGTGCCTGCAGCCCCTCGGCTATTGGCTATCCAATGAATGACCCCGAAACTGACACTCTATATTTCCAGATCGGGAAACTAGCTCTATACACTGGCGCTGCAGGTATCCACCCCGGCAAGACCCTCCCAATTGTCCTCGACTGCGGCACTGCCAACGAGGACAACCTGAGGGATCCCCTGTACCTCGGTCTGCGCGCCAAGCGACCTGCTCCCGAGGTCATGCAGGAGTTCATGGACGAGTTCATGGCCGCCTGTGCCGAGGTCTACCCTGACATGCTCATCCAGTTCGAGGACTTTGAGACCGAGAAGGCCTTTGCCTTCCTGGAACGCTACCGCAACCAGTACAAGTGCTTCAATGACGACATCCAGGGTACTGGTGCCGTCGTCCTCGGTGGCTACATTGGCGCCGTCAACCTGTCCGGCGTTCCTCTTGACGAGCAGCGCCTCGTCTTCATGGGCGCTGGTTCCGCCGGTGTTGGTGTCGCCAAGCAGATGGTCGAGTACTACACACGACGTGGCCTGTCGGAGAAGGAGGCCAAGGACAAGTTCTGGCTCGTCGACACCAAGGGTCTCGTGACCAGAGACCGCGGTGACAACCTCGCCGAGCACAAGAAGTACTTTGCCCGTACCGACAACAACGGCCACCAGTTCAGGACGCTCGAAGAGGTCATCGAGTACGTTCGCCCGTCGGCCCTGGTTGGTCTCACGGCCACCTTTGGTTGCTTCACCGAGTCCGTCGTCCGCGCACTCAAGGCCTCGGTCGACTCTGGCGGCGTCGGTCGCCGACCCATCCTCTTCCCCCTCAGCAACCCCCTGACCAAGGCCGAGTGTACCTTTGAGCAGGCCATCCAGTGGACCGATGGCACCGTCATCTTCGCCTCGGGCTCTCCTTTCTCCCCCATCAACGTCAAGCACAGCGAGGGCACCGTGACGTACTACCCCAACCAGGGCAACAACGTCTACGTCTTCCCCGGTCTGGGCCTCGGCGCCATCCTGTCCAAGTCCACCAAGGTGACGGACGAGATGGTCTACATTGCCGCGTCGTCGCTGTCGGAGACGCTCAACGCCGACGAGATTCACAAGGGCCTCATCTACCCCCGCATCGAGCGCGTGCGGGACGCCAGCGTCGTCGTGGCCCGCGAGGTCATGAAGGCCGCCCGCCGCGAGGGTGTCAGCGCCATCCCCGAGTCCCAATGGACCGAGTGGGAGGAGTGGGGTGATGTCGCCCTCACCAAGTGGATCAAGGACCGCGTCTACGATCCTCTCAAGCACTAGATGCGCTCAAGAGAAAGGTTGATCTTATTGAGGAAAAAGATGACATGGTCACAAGTCTGAACGATTAAAAAAACGGTTGGCGTTTTTTTTTTTTTTTTTTTTTACAACTTTTATTTATTCTTGGCTTTCTCTGAGTCAGGATAGGCTTTTTAGATATCCCATGCATTTATGGTTTATGGACACGAGCTGGCCGATAGTTGCCGGCAAAGGAAAACTCGGAGATGGGCGAATGCTCTGCATATATAATCTAGAGAGAGTAAGGATAAGCAACCTCCGAGTGAGGTGAATATACTACAGGCCTTTATGGCCGCGACATTTGCAATGCAAACACAGATCTTTTACTCACTTGTGATTTTTCACTATGGCCATCTACTCGTAACTCATCAACTCATCCCGACAGACTGGAGTGATTTAGGATTTTGCCAAGTATAATCTGATTTCTATTTGGTTCTTTTTCTAATATCAATCTATTTATTCAACTCTTTGTCCATCTGTACCCTCCACTTGGGCGCATTCTTCCTCAGGAGCCAGAGACAAACATTGCCCGACACCCAGGCGAGAAGCCCAATCATGGTCATGAGCCAGCCGTCGCCCATGACATTAATAAGAGGCTGGGCGATGATACCGCCGGTGCAGCTAAAAATGTTGCGGACAAAGTTGTTAAGGGCGACGCCGCTGCTGCTGCGCCGAGGCATGAACTCGGTCAGCATGGTGGTCGCGGCGCTGAAGACGAGCATGGACCCGACGCCGAAGAAGAAGTTGGCGATGCATGGCGCGATCCAGTGGACGCCGTGGGCCGCCGTCCAGCCGTACCAGATCAGGGCGCCGGGGTATAAAGTAGCGGAGATCCACGCGTTCTCGCGCATCCGGTCCTCGGGCAGGTAGACGAGCTTGCCGTCGGCGCCGTAGCGGCCCGCGCGCTCGGCGGACCGTATCATGATCCGGTCGAGCCACGCGCCGCCCAACAGGGACGCGACGAAGTACCCCAGCGAGCTCGGGATGTACAGCAGCCCGATGATGATGGCCGAGAAGCCGTATGGCGATTCGGAGAAGACGGACTGGATGCTGATGTTGAGGACGTACAGCGAGCCAAAGGTGATGGCGGCGTAGTAGACTGGGGAAAAGTGTTCGGGTTAGCGTGTGTGATGGGACATGTAGGGATGATTCATCTTACCGACGATGGCCACGGCCGGAAACCGGAGGTACGTCACCACCTCGAGCGGGTCGATGAGGGCCTTCTTGAGGACGGCGGCGGCGTGCTGCGACTGCATCTGCACGGACCGCGTCGTCGAGACGCGCGACAGGGCCTGGCCATCGGCGGCGACGGGCGGCGGCGGACGCGCGACGAGCGGCCGCCGCTGCGCCAGCGTCTCGGGCAGGGCGAAGAGGATGAGGATCAAGACGACGGCGCCGTAGCACGTCAGGAACCAGACGGTGCTGCGCCAGCCAAAGCCCTCGGCGAGCGCGCCGCCGACGATGGGCGCGATCAGCGGGCCCATGAGCGGGCCGAGGTAGAAGAAGCCCATGGCGCGGCCGCGCTCCGCGGACTCCCAGATGTCGGCGATGGTGCCCGCGCCGACGGCCTGGACGGACGCGGCGGCGCCGCCCGACAGCACGCGGAAGACGATGAGCATGGCGATGTTGACGGACATGCCGCTGACGAGCGAGAAGACGACGTTGAGCAGGAACGACGACAGGTAGATGGTGCGCCGGCCGAGGGTCTCGGAGAAGGACGACCACCATAGCGGAAAGATGGACATGGCTAGCATGTAGAAGGCCACGGACAGGTTGACGACTGTCGACGAGACGTTGAATTCTGCCGACATCTCGGGGAGGGCGGCTTGGGACAGGTTAGTCCTTTGTCACCTAAGGATGTGCAGAATATCAGAACGCTTACGGTAAAAGATGGCCGAGCCCATGGGTGCCGCGGCCGCGGCGACGGCGACGATCAGCGTGATGGTCCACTTGGTCCGGTTGGAGTAGTCGTAGGGCCTCTGAACCTCGGGGATGACGGCCAGCTTGGCCAGCAGTCCGCGCCGCTGGGACCGCGGCACGATACTCAGCGCCCGCGACCGCGTCGACGAGGCCCGGGAAGCACCGCGCCGCTGGGCCTCGACCGCCCCGACGTCGACATCGTCGTCGTCGACCTCGTCCTCGCGGAGCACGGGTGGCGGCAGTCCCGGTGCCGCGCCGGCCGACTTCTCGTCGTCGGCGATGGCCCCGTCGTCGTCCCGCGTCGAGGCCCGGCTGATGGGGATCCTGGGCTCTACCTCGCCCTCGGTCCGGGTGTAGGTCTTTTCATTATCATCGTGAGCAATATCTGGCATTTGTGCGCCGGTTTGCACTTATATCAATCACCAAAAAAGGCGGGGAGGATTTCCTTGGCCCGAAGTGCCGGAAGCGAGGTCGGCTATGCGCTAATCTGAGATAGATCGGGGTGAAAGGCCTCGGTGTTGCCACGATACTGGCAATTGTACGTATAACAGTCTTGTAAAACAAAGTTGGAAATGATTAGTGTAAGGGACCTGGTATACGGCTGATGATCCAAGTCAGAAAAGCCAAGAGATCGGGAATCGGAATTCCAAATGTCGGTCTTATCTTTGAAGGAAGGAAGGGAAAAAAATCACGACTCAGGAGAAAAAGGCGCCGATTATGGGGAAATAAACCGGGTTGGTGAAAAAAGGACCCCATCCTGTATGGGTGGGTTCTTCTATAACAGAGCTAACGCTTCCTGGGAGCCATCACCGGATCCCGCTTCCACAATGGCGTGCTGCAGGACCTGCATTAAGCATTTCGGAATGTGGAGAAGGGCTTCCTATCCTACCACTCCGGATATCTGACCCGAATCATTCGCCTTCGTGCCGAAAGGGCCGAGGGGTCCAAGTTTCGACCTTGATGGGCAACCTTGTTATAAATGCTATGCATATTTCTGCCGAGATGTTCGTCGTTGGAGTATTGCTGACTTGCTTCTTGCTTTGGTATATTCTATTTGTCAAGTGACTCACTTGATCAAACAGACATTCGTGACTAGAGCAAAAACGAAGCCGCGATGGGGAAGGACAGGTGATGTGGACAATTGGTCAGCCTTCCGTCGTGGACGACCACGCAGAAGACTGCTAATCCCGAGTCGCGAAGGCTGACAAAACAGATCAAAGCAGAAAGAACCTACATCCTGACTGCTTACATAGCTTCATGAGTCGCAATGGCACCAACACGACTGTCGACATACTTGCACATCATTAGCGTGTTAAGAGATCACAACTTGTTGACACTGGCAAAGAGGGGAACATCAGATTTTAATCCCTCGGAGGGAGTTTCATTCTCATTTCGTGCAGTCCATCTGGGGTATCTGTGGAATCTTCGCCCTATACGTCTTGGCGGGAAAAGTCCAGAAAAATCACAATGCGTCTCAACGCCTCTCAACGCCTCTCACTATCTCTCCATGCAGCCTGACCAAAGAATTGGAAAGTGCGAACACGAGAACCACCGTGTAAAACAAAGCCGAATGCCCAAACCATGAACCATCGTGAACGCAAACCCCTGGAGATTCCCTTGTCCTCAAGAACCAACAACTTAGATGTCGCCATCGTCGTCGCTGCTGTCGTTCAAGTTGGTGAACATGGTGATGGGGTCATTCTCATCTCTGACCTTCTTGGGCTTGATCTTGGGCTTGGGCTCCTCGTCGGCCTCATCCTTGACGCTGCCCTCGCCCTCGGGCTCCTTGTGAGACTCGCCCTTGACGGCGTTGGCCATGTCACCGGCCTCGTCCTTGACGACATTGGCCTTGTCCTCAGCCTCGTCGTTGAGGACCTGAGCCTTGTCATCGGCGCCACTGGCAGAAGCACCCTCGTCGTCTCCATCATCCTCATCATAGACCTCCTCCTCCTCCTTGACGGGGGTGGGGGCCTTGGCAGCCTTGCGTCCGCGTCCGGTGGCGCGGCGCTTCTGGGGGCCGGGGGTGGCCTCGGAGGCCTCGTTGTCGGCCTCGGCGCCGGCGTCGTCGACGGCGGCGGTCTTGCGCTTGGCGGCAGCGGCGGCGCGGCTGTTGCGGGTGCTGGCCGAGGCGGCACCACGGGGGACGCCGGCGGGTGTGGCGGGCTTGGTCTTGGGGACGGCGGCGACGGAGAAATCGCCGTTGGCCTCCATGGTCGTGAGCTTCTTCTTGATCTGGCCCATCAGGTTGGCGGCAGAACGAGGGTTCTGGAAGCCGACGAGCTGGGACAGCTTGGGGATGTCGACCTGGACAGCATGGTTAGAATGGGTTGTTGCGGATAGTAGAGGTGGAAGTTAACAGTTGCGGGGATGGTTGGGATGAAGGTCAAGTGGGGGAGGAAGAGAAAAAGGTGGGAAGGAAGTTACGTCGGCGCGTGAGGATCTGGCAGGAGGGGAACGTGAAAAGCAGAAGAGTGGGCGTCGACGACGGTGGTGGTGATGATGGAGACAAAGCGAAACTGATGTATTGGGACTTACCTCGGGATCAGACTTGAAAGACTGCCAAGCGGCAGCGAGGACCTCAACCTCACGGGCGGTCAACTCGATCTTCTTGGCGGCAGCGCCGGTGGTAGCCTTGCCAGACATCTTAATTGAGATTGGTGACGATGCGAGTGAATTTGTCGAGATCTAGTTGCTAGGTCTGGTGACGGTGACTTGCTGTGCAGCACCGGTGCGGGATGAGGGTGGTGATTGAAAGGAAAGAAGAAACAGGTTTGCTGATGAACCTTTCAAGTGAGCTTGATGTATCTGGAAGTTGGTGATGACAACCAAATGTTTGTATTGGAAAGGTAACCGCAGAAACTTGGGAACTGCAGGATGGAGTGAAGATGTTGGGTGGAAAGAACCAAGTGTGCACCAGGAAATTCTTCAATGCGTGCACGTTTATCAACAGCACAATGCCAGACGTGGATTGCCGTGTCTGATTGTCTGTCGCCAGGGCAATTGGGCAGGCCGAAAAATAGTCTGGTCGTCTCGCCGCGCACGACAAACGGCGACGATATGGACAAATCATGATTGGCAGTCACCCAAAAGTTGAAGAGCCGCACTATTGATACTAAGTCACGTCGAGGCGACAACAATCTAAACAATGGATCAAGTACCTGTCCCGACCAATATGTACTTTGAGCACATCCTGCATTTACCGCTGTCATAGCTTTGAATAGTCATTCTCGAATTTGTGGTTCCACGATTATTGGGAAACGAGCCGGTGCTTTAGTCATCTGCAGTCTTCTCATGTTTCCCCTGATACGCCTTGACCCTGCTCGAAATATCGTAGCTGCAGAAAACTGCAACTTGATGGTACATCCCGTAAAGATACATTCATTGGAGTACTTCCTCGTAGAGATGCGCCCGTTGAAGTACCTTCTTATAGAGATGCGCTCATTGAAGTATTTTTTTGCCAGTCGAGGATGAAGACCTAGCTCCTGTTGAACTCTTGAATTCCCAATTTCCGTTCCAAGTAGGTCCATTCATTTACACGGGCAACTTTGGTACGGCATACTTGAACACATTTCGCGGATCATACTTCCTCTTCAGGTCCAAGAGCACATCGTAGTACCTTCCATACACTTTCCTGAGATCCGTGTCTTCGTCGCCAAGCAACGAGATATACGACGCTTCGAGAATATTCTCAGGGTCTGTCTCCTTTAGTTCCTTCTGCATGGCCAACGCCCACGCCGCCGCCTTTCCTTCGTACATTTGGTCGGGGGAAACAGCTATGATCTCGATCATGAGATGGTCGACCCGCGAGCCAAAGACGGATTCCTCGCTCGGCTTCGGGGATCGAAGGGTGTGAACAGAGATGGCCGTGCCGCCGCCGGGTATCAGTCCGCCGTACTTGGCCAGCACCTTTGCCGTCTGCGGCGTGTAGCGCTTGACGCTGGTCGTGTAGGTGCGGCCGTACGAGAGCCAGGTGACCACACTCTCGTTGTCCACGACGAACTTGTGCACTGTTTTGGGCTCGGGCGAGTTCATGATGCAGTTGCCCAGGCCTCCGATCTTTTCGAACCAGCGGCGACCTTCATCTTGATCAGCCGCTCCCCAGACCGCGAGGAGGGCAAGAGCCTTTCCGAGACCAGGCAAGTCCGCAACCATTGGCTGGAGCGACAGAGCTGCTGGTAGCTCGCCGGTTGCCACGAGCTGTTCGTAGCCTTTCGTGTACGACAGAAACGTGGCTTCCAGATCGGATGATTCATACACGATGAGGGAAGAAAGAATCTAACTCGTGACAGCAATCAGACGCTGCTGCTTTTCCAAGTTGACGCTGACCATGCGTGGACTCACCTCCTGCAGCGCATAGACTTTTATCTCAAGTTCGACAATGGCCCCGAATATGCCTCCCCCACCACGAATGCCCCTCAGGACCTCGTCGTTGGCGTCCACGAGGGAGCCCGTGGCGTCGACAAGCTTTGCGCCAACGATCTGGTCGACGCCCATTCCATACAAACTGGCAAACGGGCCGTAGCCGCCCAGCGTCGCCCATCCAGTATACCCAACGGTCGCTATCGTGCCGCTAAGAAGACGAGATCAGTCCTCTCCTCGCTCCAAGAAAACCAAAGAACGACCGCACGAGACCTTACCAGGGCGTGACGAGTCCCTGCTCCCCGAGCGCCTTCACCAGATCTCCCAGCAACACACCGCCTCCGACCCGCGCCGTCGTCCGACTCTCGTCCACATGGACAAAGTTGATCTCGCGCATGTCGACCATCAGCGCGCCGGACACCTGCGTCCTCCCGGCACAGTCGTGCCCGCCGCCACGAATGGTAAAGTCGACATCGTTGTCAACGCAGAACGCGACCAGCGCCCGGACGTGCTCGGCATTGCGCGGCCGCGCGACCGCAAATGGCCGGGCCGGGCGGACCACGAAGCATTCGCGCGCCTCCTCGAACTTTTTGTCGTCGGGCGTGTACAGAGTTAGGTCCGGGTGCTGCTTCTGCAGCCGCTGCCTGAGCTGAGTCGCGATCTCGGGGGTTCCAGGAGCCATACTTGTAGATACACGGACAAATATTCGAGAGGGATCCTTTTCTTCTTTCTCGAAATGAGAATCACGATAGACACGGCGCAGGCGCGGGGAGACTCGAAGTTGATTTATAGTAATTACAACTCCACTAGCGGATGCCGTAAGACGGAAAGACATAAGCACACTACCAGTAGGTTTGCGACCATGGGGTGAGCAGTTGGCATAACGCACGCCTCGTAGCCTGTAATTGGATGAACACCTAGTCGAGGTCTCGCAGGGCCAAGGGATATCTCGCCTCGAAATCGAAATCGTGATATCCAATGAATGGATATGTTCTCCCGCCGCACCTAGACAGAAATGTGGCTGCGTTGTTTCATCTGCCCGACGGCGGCCGCTCGTCCGGGGTCCTGTTCAGCTATACTATAGGAGCCCCGGGAGTGAGAGTTGGGGCGTATAAAAATAGATGGCCACCGGCTCTAGGGAGAAGTAAGCTGTCAGAACCTTGAATACAACAGCATCAAGGATCCTGTCTTTCGATGTTAGCTTGGTATCGTCAAAAAATGACAACCGTTCAAAAGTGAACTTCATGGAAATAAAGTTGGACTCCAAGAGGAGACCGCATGACTCCTCAACTCCAGCCTGATAGAAAAGGTACACTTGCGACTTACGAACTGTCCAAGTGACAGATGCCATGTCACTGTACTGCGCTCCTGTGATACTTCATCTCGGTCCGGGCAACAGAACAGCATGCTCTAGACAATAGAACGCATACATATGTCGCTGATGAAGAATATTCACTGTGGAGAAGATGAACATAATTGTCGGGTATGGCAATGAACTCGTTGAAGACTCTCCGGTCAGAGAATCGTGGGAGGTCTTGTCAAGCAAAAAGTATTGAAGATACGATTGTGATAAATAAGAGAAATATTAGGCGTCGCCACATCTTGCCATCGCAATATATTGCCATGACTACTTGGCTGGGAAATGACGGGCCATCAAATGTATTGGGGTAAAGATATTGGGTGTAAGCAATACTCTGTATACTGACAAGATCGTCATCTTTGAGTTTGGAGAGGCATTTCCATTAGTTGGCCATGTAGCCTGTGCCTCGAAAACGCATCCACGGATGCATCCCAAGAATATCCGGGTCCTACAGGGCAGTATGCGTTTGCACAAGATACCCGCTTCTTATATCACGTTCCCTGCTTGCCTTCTTGATACCACGCATCCCCATTGCTTTCACCTATATAGGGACAATAGGATCCTACAAAACCACAGACCCCATCGTCACGTCAGCTTTCCCATCTACAATACTCCCATAAGGACACCGGCCGGACCGATCGCCATCAGCGACATGTCGGCCCCACACCACGCCTTGGTATTCGGCGCCTCGGGCATCCTCGGCTGGTCCGTCGTCGACCAGATCCTCAAGAACTACCTGGAGGAGGGAGTGTTCCGCAAAGTGACGGGGCTCTCCAACCGGCCATTGAGTGCAGAGAATGCATTCTGGCCTGCCGCGGAGCCTGGCACGCCCGCCCTGCAGATCGTGGACGGGATCGACTTGACCTCGGGAACCGTGGATCAAGTGAAGGAGACTCTTCAAAGTCGTGTCCCTGATATTGATACCGTGACTCATATTTACTATTTCGGTATGTGCTGTCCAGCAGTGTGCACTTTTGGCCAGTCTAGCTCACCATCCTAGCTTATATGTTCCATCCCGACTTCCCGACCGAAACGCAAATCAATCTCGGTATGCTGCAGAGGGGCTTCGTGGCGGCAGAGAGCCTGGCCCCGAATCTGCAATATGTGATCTTGCCGGCTGGCACCAAGGCAAGTCCATTCTGATAAAAGCGACTCGTGCAGAGTATGATGGCTTACATCACCAAGGGATACGGCATCCACTTGCCGCAAAGACCTTTCGAAGCCCCGTTCACAGAGGACATGGACGACACCTACCAGCCGTGGCATGACGAGCTCTTTTACTTCGCGCTGCACGGAGAGCTCGACAAGCTCCAACGGGGCAAATCCTGGAAATTCGCCGAAGTCAGATGCGGGCCAGTCGTAAGCTTTTGAAAGTCCTCGCACTGCCCTTACTGTAAACGTTTGCCCGCTGACATTCCTCAAACGATAGATCGGGTTCGTCCCGCACAGCAACCCGTACAACCTCCCGGGCGTCTTCATGAACTTCCTGTCCGTGTACAAGTTCCTACACGAGCAGGGCCACCCGGATGCCCGGTCCAAAGAGGTGCCGTTCCCCGCGCCCGTGGAGGCCTACCACACGCTGTGGAACGACGGCGGGCAGGACATCTTTGCGGAGTTCAGCATCCACCTGTGCCTGCACCCCGACGCCGCGGGCAACAGCGAGGTGTACAACATCGGCGACGCGGCGGCGCCCGCGAGCATGGCGGACCGGTGGCCCGTCGTCTGCGCCCTGTTCGGGCTCGCGGGCGTCCCGCCCGTGGGCGCGTCGGACCCGGCGTTTGTGCTCCCGGCGGCGTTTGTCAAGGGCCATTCCGAGGCCGTGGCGCGGCTGCGAGAGGACAGGGGCGTCGTCCTGCAGGAGGTCGCGCTCGAGGGGTTCCTGGAGAGGTTTGGCGAGTTCTTTGCGTTTCATCACCACTTTTCCGTCGACAAGGCGAGGAAGACGGGATTCGCGCATGAGCTTTCGTTGAAGGACTCGTGGCGTATGGTGTTTGACCGGTACCACCGAGCAAGACATTGCTATTACGGCGCTTAAACGCGTACTGGTGTATCCACATGCCGGTCGTCTTGGTCAGTATGATTCTGGTGATACAAGGTCTTGTATCGCCACTGGATAAGTCATTCCGCCACATATTCGATATCCATAATAATCGTCGTCGTCGTCGTCACCGCGTCCGCCGCCGTCTTCGTTCGTTTGATGGTCGTCATTTGCAGGCTGAAGCGATTTCCAGAACCAGCCGGGCCGTCCTGCCTGGAAATCCTCGTCGTCCCAATAATTGCCACCGCATTCCTTAACTAGTATCTTCCACACGTGTACGCTTTCGGTCGAGATGCTGAGCTCTCTATCTCGACTAGGGCTCATGGAACGCATGATATTTTCTATGGGCCCAAGAAATATCCATGGCATCTCCTTAATGTAATCTGTTTCATAACAGTAGAAGGGCTGCTTTCTCGAGGCGCGGAAAGCTATATGAATCTTGCGCAGGCGCGAGAATATCGTTGGCAAAGTGGCACAGAGGGTGTCTACCAACTTGTCCCCGAATTCTGGACCATTGTCGCCCCGGCTGAGCTCCCGGTAGGGCCACCTAAAGGAGTAGATATCTTCAAGGTGAAATCCGAGCTCGAGAGACGTTATTTCGTTGAATAAATGGTACGGAATCAGACGAGGGACTTTGAGCAAGACCGGGAGTGTGGATATATTGAAAGTGTTTGCCCCATAGATGACCCTTATTGCCTCGATATAGCTAAGTTGCACACGTGTAAGCCGAGTTCGGTCAATAACAGCAGTATTCTCTCGTGCTTGAGGAAAATATCTCGGGGTGCGTCAATACTCACGCTTGTCGGCATGCCACGAGCCAGCCCACACTCTTGACAAGACCGATTTCACACGTCGGCGCATGGGGCTGGCAGTCGCAGCAGATCGTGTCGCCTGTGTCGCGATACCAAAAGTGTTCCATGCAACGGTCTTCGTATGGCTGATGAGGCGGGCAGAGCCTGTAGACGTTGGGGCGGCCAGCGACGAGCTCCGGGTCCTGTTTGCGATATCTTGAGCGGTGGCAGACGCAGCCAGCCCAATACCACCGGAAGGGTTTGGCCCTGTTCAGGCCCCAGGATGAGACGCTCCCGTAGTAGAGATGATCATGGTCACTATCAAGAAGGAAGGCGTCCTGCCGCTTGCGTTTCGGCGGATATTTATGGAACAGATCCAAATGCAAGGTCCTCTGCGCGCCAAATACCTCGATGAGGATCTGCCTTCGCAACTCGTGGGGCAGGAGGCCGAAAACGCCGTAGTTTTGCATTCCATCAGAGGTGGGCTTTGCGATAGTCGGCGATTGGTCCTCAAGGTCGAGGAATATAGGGTCGTCGGGGGCGGGCGATCCCGACTGCCCGCTGTACCGCAAGCCTTTCAGTTTGCGGCGAATCCATTTCCTGATAGACTTCATCGTTACACTGAAAGAGCAAAAGAATGTGAACAAGCTGACGATGGTGGTTGCGAACTTTTTGGTTCTTTGCCATCAGATCATCATGCAGATAACCTAAGGGGGTTCATTGATCGCTGCCTGTAAACTGCGCCTGGACTTTCTGTGGCTGGTGCGGCCGCTGGTAGGAGACCGGCGCAAGGCCAGAGAAGCATATCGAGCCATTCCCTTGGACTACCCTCTTCGTCTTTGAATTGAGGCTATTGATATCTCGAGATTTTGGAGTCGTGGCCGTTCATTTTTGTGTACCTCGTGGTGGTGCTATGCTACAACTGTGCATAAGTTTATGAGGGGATCCAAAGCCAAAAAGGGATCATCGACAAGGTTGCGCGCTAGGGGCAGATTCCAGGCTGGATGGGTGACTGGCTACACAGAGAGCCATCAAATCGGGAGTCTTGATTCGCCGGCTGTATCAAACGCATCCTTTTTGACATGTGGCAGCAGGGCGAGAGGCACCAGGGAGGTGAATATGGGTCTTGTATTTATTCTGGAACGAATGGAGACCGAGTTTGAAGCTTAAGGACTCCTTACGGAGCTCTCGGGGCCCCGCGCATGGAAGCAAGCCTGTGACGTTTTACGGCTTGGGGATCCAGTGGAAGATCAAGTCTTTGCCGTGCGACATGCGCAGGAGGTTGCCATACATAGCACCATTCATCCTGTGCTATAGAAAGGAAGAAAGAGCTCGAGCAAGTCAATAGTGCTTTTCAACCCCACAGGCTACTTATTATAGTTTGTATTCAAATCTCCATAGATTCTCAGCAATGTTAGAGTTCAGTAGAGCCGCAGATCAGCAGCGAAGAGCAATTGGGTTAGCCGCTGTTCCTAGGTACCTTACCTTAGCCAGGACTGTATCTGCATGTGTAGCGTACGTGTTGGACGTCAGACGGACACTTCAGACCTGCATTGGATAGCGGCCGCCAGCTAAATGCTGTGCCAGCCAACTAACTGTGCGTCGGTTCAGAAGCCAATTAGCCAGACCAGAATTGGTGCAAATGAATACCCACAGGCCATCTACCGTTCATGGCTTGTGGAGGGACCCGGGGAGATGGGAGTGGATATGGTTTATAGCCAGGTAATATACCTGGGTTGGTAGCGCGGGGACATACAAGATTGACAGGAAACACGAACAATGAGATGTGTTGTCGACCTCGGCCTGGCATAATCCATACCTTCACCTCGACAAGTGCAGACGACGCGTTAAGTGGTTTTCTCCTCAGAGACCAAGAGACAAGACGCGTCCTGGTTGAGACTTCCAGGGTCCCCGAGAGGTCCGAACGCGATCCCCAAAAACTTTTTTGGTCGCAGACTCCCGCCAGGAACGCGCCTGCGGCAGGAACCCCGCTGTTGGAAAACAAGGCAGCTGGACAGGTGCACTAAAACGCCCCAATCGATCGCTGGCCCGCGCCAACCCTGAGCGTCTGGAGCCGATTACAGCATTAATTAAATTTTACGGGGGTCTTGCGACGGGCTTTGTAGCGGCCTGTGATGGCGTGGCCTTGCATGAAATACGGCATCGCTCGCTTTTCCCATCACCATATCCATCCCACTCCTACTAGTAATACTAGATAGAGCACAGCCAAGAAGAGGTCAGATACCTTGATGCCATTCATTGAACGCACTCGTGTGCGCATTCACTCAATCCTTCCTTCATATCCCATACAACCCATCGAGTCCCGCCCATAGTCCCCAGCATCACCCGTGCGCCTTAATCAGCCAGAACCGGTCCGTGAGCGAGCCTGGACGAGCATGACGAAGATCAGAACCAGCTAGCCAGCTCTCTGCCCCCCGTTCGCAACTTCTTGTTACCATCTTCATCATCTTCGTCCATTCCTTTCTCACGGCCAGTTGGTCAGGCTGCCTCTTGCTGGGCAAATCCCTTGCGCGGCCCGCCCCAGGAGTCAGCTGTACTGCTGACTGTAGCTGATCGGCCCAGCTGCTTACCTATCGCTGCCATCGCGCAAAGGGCTGTGTATGCAGGCGTCTCTTTGGGTTTCATGACCGAGACAATACAGCCAACTACAGCTCTCCTCTGCCGCCTCTGGCTCCAGACCACTACATCATTCGTTCCTTTCTTTTTCCCATCTCACATATCGTATACCCCGGCAATCTCGTCGCCGCCGTTCTTTTTCTGATTCTGTACCAATCTCCATTCCTGCCATAACACAGCATACGTACAGGACCTTCCTGCATATAGCCTCCCGCCGCTCCTTCCAACCACCCGAAAGCCCATTGATTGACACGTCAAATACTCCCGGCAATACACGTCAGTCGCCAACGATCGCAGACACACTCAGTCTGCAGCAGCTATCCGTCGAGCTCCCGCAAAGAGAAGACGTTTGTACCGTCAACTACGGAACCCGCCAGAACAACCGCGCATTGTACCTGGAAAGAGCCGAGCCTGTGGCACCACTCTCTCAGACAGTCAGGCACTCGTGGAACCCAACGTCGACTCTGCTGCAACACTCGGGGAGATGAACACGGACAAACGCTCAACTCTACATGCTCGATTCACACCAGAGATGGACGAGCTTGGTCTATACACACTTTCATAATTTTCTTCTCCCGAGACCTTCATCCGACGGCTAAGCATGTTCTGCGCCAACACGTAACGCAGGACAAGCAATCGGATACTAATACACAGGACACAAAAAAAAAAGATTAAAACATAATAAACAGCCCTCAACATGGCCGACCAAGCAATTCTTCCTACCAGCACTCCACAGGGTCAGCGATCCGCCATGCGCCGAAACTTGCGGCCTAACTCTCCCTCATCTCCTTCTCGGCAACGATATGCGGATGCGCTGTTGATGCGCCTCACGCCGGCCTCGGCGGTCGAGGCTCTCCTGGTCCCCACCGGAATCCTCAAGTCATGCCTCGACGAAGCATCTCCATCGGAACAACACTTTGCCATGAGGACCGCCATAGCTTCCAAAAAGATTTATGAATGGCTCGACGAGCTATCGGATTGGCCATGGCCCAAGGAAAGCACGTCTGCCGGTTTCGAAATGACATCCAGCAAGAGAATCTCTCCAGGCGCTCGCGATTCGGACGAAGACAAACATCAGAGCCTGGAGCTCGAAAGTGCTGGCGACGGAGACACGGAATACATGGGCAGTCTGCGAACCACCGAGGTCGTGCGGTACGAAGGCAGGATCGAACAAGTGCAAAAAGCTCTCGATGAGCTCGATCTCGAAGACATTAAATCCCATGTCTTGTTCAACCACATCATGCCTCTATCGCGATCGGGTACGCCTGTTTCAGACGCCGGATTCTCCTTTGCAGGTCCCATGCCATATACGAAAATGGAGGACATCACTGCCGTCATAACCGCCATTACTGTGCAGACACTGCCGAATCTCTCGAGACTGACAAGACTGCTCAAGACTTGGAACATCCGAATCATTGTTCTGCGCAAAGTCCCCACAGTGCTCAGACTGATCATGGAAGCTCAAGCCGCGCTCAAATCCGGCTGGAGTGCCATTGAAATGAGCCTGCCGCCCGCCGGCACGTCAACCGAGTCCTCGGTACTCTCCCGGAAAGATTTTGAAGTGATGAATTCAGTTCTGCGGCAAAAGGTGTCCTTGCCAGGCCGAGATTTGGACTACATGTTGGATATCTTGGAGGGCATGAAGGACACATTACCGGACGACTGGCTCGATCAGATGGATGCTGTGGAGAAGGACTATGCTGAGTGGGCGGTTACAGCAGAGAGGCACGTACGAAAGGGGGAGTGGGGGGATGTCTATGTTCCAACGCGCCCGGACAGAGGTCGAGCAACTTCAGCAACCCCACAACCGAAGATCCGAATTCAGACTCCCAGCCCGACTAGAGATCGACAGGGCACAAGCAGTGCGGCTAGCGAGGCAGAGGTTGAACCCCAAGGCGCCAACAAAGACGGGAGTGAGGCAACTGATGATGTGCCAAATTTGCCCAGGCATGTTTCGCCAAAGAAAGAGATGGGCTCCAAATCTGCTAGCAAAGCGCTCCGCCCAGAGTCTCAACGCGAGAGCGGGAAGCAGTCCAGAACGTCGGTCAAGAAAACGGAATCCTCCGAGTCAATGCGCCGAAAGGCTCGAGATTTTGACGGCGCGGCTGATAGACTTCGAAGCAAGCACTCGGACACTGCACTGTCCGAGGTGAATCGGAACATTCTCCGCGGTACGCCGTCAGAGAGCTCGGTTTCAAGCTCGCAACTTCATCACAAGGCAAGCCTGTCGGAATTCGATACAGAATCTTCCATCCTTGAATCCGTTTATGAAGACGACGAGGCAGAAGACGAGCTTCAGCTGCCACCCCCGAGATTCGAAGACCGGCGGTACAGCGAGAGGTCGATGGCATCAACCGTTCTACGCGACCCTGCCAGCGATTTTGGTCTTTCCGAGGAGGCCTTCAGGGGAGATTTGAGCGAGCTCGAACTGCCCAGGGTGTCGGACGCGGATGCGCAGTTTTCTAGTGATGGACTGAGCCCGCCCAGTTCACCACCGCTGAGATACATGCGCAGATCACCTTCTGTTTCGTTCAATGGTATCCCTGGTATCACAAAGTCGCCCGAGGAGGGTTCGTCGCCACCGCTCAGCCCATTAAATCCCCCGCCGCATATTTTTGACACCGAGAGCTCTTTCGATTTCGGAACCCGAGCAAGCAGCCCAGACCATCCCAGCACTATCAGCGAGGCTGGTGACGACTTACACCAGCAAATCAGGGCAGTACTCAAAGGCATTCCCAGCAATATTCGACTATCAACAAGACCTTCTGCTATCAACTTGAACCCGCCGGATCTCAAGTTGCCGAGCCGCCCCAGGGCAAGGACCTCGGAACCATACCGTCGCAGCACATCTGCTGTGTCCACTCGCTCAACCATGTCTTCTCGATCCGAGACTCCATGGCTTCTAGCTCCGGCTCGTGCATCGCGCCCTCAGTCCAGAGCTAGCCGCGAGACTCAGACATACTACCTGTCCCGTTCAAACGGCGAGCCCCCATTGAAGTTGCTCGTGCGCTGTGTCGGAGAAAAAGGAGAGCGGGTCATGGTCCGTGTCGGTGGTGGCTGGGCTGACTTGGGAGAATACCTCAAGGAGTACGCCATTCACCATAGCCGACGATCCAAGGGCGAGGGCAAGGTTGAGGTTAGAGACTCTTCAACCTTGTCGGCGACCAAGACCGGATCTAGCCCGCCAGGCCGCCCAGCTTCGGCACTCGACTCACCAATTACACCACTCACAGTACGGAAAACTAGAAAGGTTTCGCGTGGAGAGGGATCGTCGAGACTGCCTGCAACGCCAGCTATCCAGAGGGATGAATCGCCATCTGACGAATCGGGTGATTCGCGAGACTCGAACCTGAACAGCAGCATCCTGGGCATGTCGGGCCCACACCCAAAGAAGACCAAGTCACTGGACGAGGAAAGCCGCCAATGGGTCGAGGACATGAAGAACAAAGTCCGCAACGCTAGTGGTGAACAGCGGAGTGCTCTTGAACAGTCCCAGAATGGCAACCAGAACGGCCATCATAACGGCCATCACAACGGCCACCAGACTGGCCACCAGACTGGACACCATACCGGCAAGCCTGGCACTCAGCCTGGCAACAAGTTTGGCGAGCTGGGCAAAGTAGGTGGAACCAAGCGCGTGTTCAGGAGAAAGGTCTCTTGATTCTGATATGATCAATGTGGACGCCGTTATGAAATCGTTGCGTTGGAGTTTAGGCAGGGAAACGATCAATGAGGTTTTAGGATAACCAATTAGGTTGGTCGATTGGGCCATCGCCCATCATTCTGTCATTTATTATTCCCTTTTGTCGCTTTAGGTCGATGTTCTACCAATACCCCCATTTCCTTCAGTCTGTGGCTGTTGAAGCTGAATGAGAGAAAAATATCATAGTACCATCATCCAGCCTTGTGCTTCTGCCCTGTGCCGTTACTCCAGGACTTGACAGTGATTCATGAACATTCAGGTCAATACCATACAGCGCCATGCTTGATGCATAATATTGTTTATACAGAGTCTCAGCAGGACTCAAGCTAACACAAAGATATCCACTGAAACCGCGTCTCGACCACCAACGGCCACGCGACTTGGACAACTGCAACGTTATCATCGAGCTCGAGCTTCCCTTCCTGGTGCCGCCACGGACCAACTCAATCCACAATTTCAAAACGTCGATATCGTGAGTCCGGAGTCTGGACCTGTTCTCGAGGTCCAGAACCAAGGAACAGCTCAGCAGAGATCCAGATGACAGTTCATCACCAAGACGCTCAGGGGCACCTTGCGGCCTTGGCTGTTCGGACCTTGGACTCCACCGGCAGAAAAAACACACCAAGGGGACCCGCCCGCGAAAAAGGTCTCCGCCGCCGTACATGCAAGTCATCGTGGGCCGTCATCGTGCCCCCGAGCCTTGATTTTTTGTGTTCCATGCCCAACCGAAATTCCATGCCAACCGAACGAAACCCACTTCACATGCCCCCGGGGATTGTCCCGTGGGGACGGCGGCTTTTCCTCTTTTGCATGTTCGCTTCAAGCGAGTTCCGCCGCTTGCTGATATGACTAAACATTCACGATGCAGATTTTTCTGGCTTCTCGCTCCCTGCATCGTCTTCCGGCCGGCGGTGTGTGGACGAACGGGTCCGACGAATGTGGGACTTGTTCTCTCGGGTTCTTTGCTCGTCTGCGGCAAGCGGGCGGGACGGTGACGAGTCTGTCCCTTCCGGTCCCGAGAGAGGGAGAGGAAGAGGGATTTGATGGCCTCGCCTGGGCTGGAGAGTTGCGGATACATGGGTATCGGGTGTCGGCTCAGAGGTAGAGAGAATCTGCAACGGCTTTTCCCTTCTTTTGGTCAGGATCGCGAGAATCCACGAGTACGGTGCTGGCTACGTCGCGTCTCGGAGTGTCGCGGTGCTCAGGGAATCTACAGAGCTCATTATGATAGCGCTCGATGCTGGTGGAGGGATGTGACTGCGCAACGACGATATGTCCTTACTGAAGCCATTTCATGCTCTTGCCATCTTGTAAAAGCTGCGAGTATTCGTATGATGTTTGCATGGTACAATTCCTATAAAATATTTTGGGTTTGAGGGTTCGCACAAGGAAAGTACCGCTCTGTCTCCTGGTTGTTCAAGAAAGTGGTGATGCCAAAACACATAATAGTTTCTATCATGTGGCATGTGGAAGGAATATCATCCGCAATTCAAAAGTGTAGAAAGACAAAAAATGAAATGCCCGCTGGCGGAATTGAACCGCCGACTTTCGCATGACGCACGTAATGGATACGAGTGCGACGCAATACCACTATGCCAAGCGGGCGTCTCTTGGATGATTGCAAGACGTCGTTATAGACGACTATATCCTGCATACCGAACACGTGTCCTCGAACGCGGCAGGAAATGGCGCAGAGGGGTAAATGGGAACCTCAAATCTGTTGGTGGGGAATTATCGTGACTGACCCAACTAGGGCGCAATTGATTCAGATCAATTACTAAAGCTTATAGAAGGATGTTGAGAATGGGGGGGAATGATGGGAAAGACTAATGCTGTAAAACGGAGACGCTGCGCAAACTGCGTCGCTTAGAATTCCAAGTTTAGCGCATTCCAATAGGCTAGAAAATCAAGCTCAAACGGTCCCGCTAGGTTGTGTTTTCCGTTTCCAATTGTTCAACGTTTTGTCGACTATACTTTCAGGCGCTGTATAGGACTATTTGATGCATTTTGTGATGTCATCATAGAGATCTACTTAAAGAATGTAGAACACAATCGTATATATTGACAATTTCTGAATGTCCTCGGAAAGGAATTGTGTCATTCTGCACTGCAAGCCGCGTGATACCAGATCCAACGGCTCAGTCAATGCTTTGGTTTCTCGGTTTGCTCTCTATCACACAAGTGCCGCGAAATGGTGGGAGATCTTTATTCTTCCATTGCATCACTAGATGTATAGCGTCGTATGTTTCAACTCGTCTTATAGCATGGCAGCACTGGATGAGTGAGCACTAATTCCTTGATGCATTCCCAAGTGATGCTTATACAATGACCGTCCGATCCTCCGAACGGCTTACACTAAAAAGACAGTAGAGACACGCCGTGGAAACTATGACATGGACCGGTCAATCAGAACGCGGGTTCCATGATACGACTACTGCATATAACTGAAATCAAGTCCATGTCTTGAGGTTTTCGTAGAGCAGATCTCGGACGATCCTACCAACTAGCCTCGGGCAGTGAAATATGATATTCAACTACAAGTAGGCCACCACTCCCATGCTCGCTTCAGTTCCAAGGTACAGTCATCTATTACCGCCACTTTCTATTCTTTTCATACAAGCCTTTCAAGAAACCATGGCACCTCAGCTGATATTTGGAACAGCTTCCTTTGGAGGCCCGCAGACGGCATTTCAGGACGCCGATGATGTGAGGACGCTGCTCCGAGCGCTCCGAGATGCCGGTATTCAACGTCTTGATACCGGCGCACGATATCCGCCGACGAACATGGGTAGATCCGAGGAGCTTATCGGAGAGGCTGTCAAGGACGAGTTTGCAGATTTCATCGTCGACACCAAAGTGTTCACAGACGCGACCAAGGACGGGAGCGGTGACTTGACGGAGGATGCTATCGGGAAGTCTGTCGATGCCAGTCTGGAGAGATTGCAACGTTCTAGTGTAAGTCGTCGGCGGAATCCGTTATGAGATCGAATACGTCTGACATTTGAACCTGCCAGGTCAACGTCCTCCACGTACATCGAGCAGACCCTACCACTCCATTGGCGGAGCAGATTCGGGCTTTTAATAAACAGATCACGGAGGGTCGCTGCAAGGAGGTAAGTCAATGACACAATCGGCACACAAACCACAGTAATCTGACAACCGATTCTCAAACACTAAGTGGGGTATATCTAATGTGCCACCCCCAGTGCTCGAGGAGCTTTTGCAGTTGTGCGAGAAAAAGGGGTGGAAGAAGCCCACCTGCTACCAGGGCCAGTACAACTTGGTGACCCGTGGAATGGAAACGAAGCTTCTGCCCATCCTCCGGGATCACAATATCAGCTACAACGCTTTCATGTATGTTTCTTACCATCTAATATACTTCTATGAAGTATACTGATGCTACAGATGTAGGCCTCTCGCCGCTGGCTTCCTCACCGGCAAGCTGATCAACAATGACCACGCCGGCACCCGCTTCGCAGATGACCATCCGCTCAGTAAAACGGCGCAGAAGATGTTTGGCGGCGAGGAGTTGTTCGAAGCTATGAAGATATTCGACGAGGAGGTCAAGGCGCAGGGACTCGACACTGTCGAGGTCGCTTTGCGTTGGATCGCGTACCACTCGGCGCTCAGAGATGGCGATGGCATCGTTGTAGGTGCCAGCAAGGTGGAACAGGCCGTTTCTACTGCCAACTTTATCAAGAAGGGTCCGCTGCCAGAGTCAGTTCTTGTATCTGTGGAGGATGCTTGGAAGTATGTTGAGAAAGCTCGTGGAAATATAATTTGAACACGCATCAAGCCTGAACAAAGATCTTTGCGCTCCAAGCGATATTGGCGAGTACAAACTACAATCAGCTTATGAGACAATATTTTGTCGCAGCTCGTATGCCATCGCCAAAATGTATCCACCTTTACTATTATATCCTTCACTTCAATTTTAGCACACAGAAGAGGTCGGATTGTGCTAGATCATTCACCACAAATGTACCTATCATATGCAGATTGGAATCATCACATGATTGGCGAGGTAGGGCGTTTTGTTCTTTGTTCGGCCCCCAGTGGCGGACATAGGTGTGTCTCGCATTACCACACCTACGTGGCGTGGAAGTTGATAATGATAGAGTCTCAGGCCCCGTTTCTGCAATCAATACGACCATAAGGTCCCGTTGAACTAAGAGGAATATCAAGGATATATATTATAGTGAGATTTACATAAACTGGGCTTGGAATACCGGCCAAGCACAAACAATCATTCGCGGCTGAGGATTGTATTTTTGACTTTCATAAATCGTACCACTGACGACCGCGTTCCGTAGACTGGAAGTTGGTCAAAAGCAATGTCAACAGTGTCGATTGGCCGGTACAAATACTGGCATTCATCAATGATCAGGGTATGTCCCGTGGAGTTACACGGCATTCCACAAGGAGCCTTACCAAGGGGCCATGATTGGTCAATGTTCAAAACATCACCTTCACTGCAAATTTAACCCGCACAGAGCAGACCGGTTTGCTTCGTATCACCACACCGCCCGTAGCCTGGAAGCCCGGGGTGGTACACGATTGGTCACCGATGGGCAGGTACCGATGGGCAGGGATGTTCTTCGCTGTCCCATTTTCACGGCAAATTCAATCCTCATGAAAGAGATCGGGCTGCAATTGCCCAGCCCCGTTCACAAGTGCACCAGGCAATCCTGAGTTCGATTGGGATGTCGAATATCGATATTGTGGGTCTCTTTGATTGATGAAATTCATCAGATCATACATGAGCCTCGTCCAGAGATTGGTTTGGGAGTCATCTAGGCAATCTCAGGCCTCTACTTGTTATGAGATTATGGTCCCCCTCAGGCTGAGTAGATGCACATCTCAGGACCAACTATGCTGACCCTTCCCCGTGATTTCATAGCCACTTACACCAACGACCAACTAAGTTTCCAGTCTGCAAGACAAATTGAACTCTCAAATGCATGAATGCAATAATACTACAGTCTACACCAGGGGCTTTTTTTTCTGTTGGGGGAGGGGGGGTCCAGCACGCCCATTCCATGTGCTCTCTGTGGGCTAAGAAATCTTGGTGTAGGCCGCCTTTGCATTATCGCCAAACCCTCCAAGATTGAGCGAGAGTGAAGCTAGAGACGCACAGAACTCATCGCTACAGCTTTTTCGGCTTGGCTACGGATGATTCATCACCCCGAACCAGTCTGCCATCCGGAAGTCTCCGCTCCGTCTTTCGCACTTGATACAGAACAAAGAGATACACGAGGTCGCAGCCGAGCGCCGTAACGACCAGAAATATGGCGAACGGGTTGAGGAAGTAGCCATGTGCTTCAGGCCAGTACCACCAAAGTAGACCATTGCAGAGCGGCATGCCACAAATGGTGCCTATGAAGCGTGTGAACCTGTGGCGAGCATGGTGTGTAAGCAGAACAGTCGCGATCTTAGTTCGTTGCAAGTACATTGTAAAATCCTAGCTCATACGAACCAGACTCCAGTTCAACAAGACACAGCTGTGTAGTAACAAGTGGTGAGAAAGAACACTTGGCTTACCAGATCTTGTAGTCCGTACCACCCGAGTGTCCACGATTAATGAGCATGGCGATACCACAAGCGCTCGTCAGCAATCCCGCCACTGCAGCCGACCAAAACGCCATTTCGGTGGTGTCATACGCGTCCTGACCGAAATACCACTTGCCCGTCTTGTCACCGGAGCCCCGGTGCGGCTCGGCGAGCCACCACGACACGAACGCCCAGTGGCCCCACAGACAGACCACAGCGAGCCCGGCCATGAGCCCGGCCATGTGTCGGCCGACCCAGGGGGACGTCTGTGCCCAGTCCCGGGGCGCGAAGCGGACGGTCGTCCAGGCGCAGCCGAGGTTGAGCAGGAACCAGAGGCCGAAGCCGGCGCGCTCGAGCCAGGCCTGGCTGACGTAGAAGCCGTAGACGGCCTCCCAGGTGATGTTGACGACGAGGGCCGCGGCGGGCAGGCCGTACGACTGCGTCGCCAGGCTGCGCCGGATGGTCAGGATGTAGGTCAGGTCCCAGCTGACGACGCCCAGGCCGAGCAGGACCGTCGAGAGCGGGACGAGCCAGGCGGGCGCGTGGTCCGGCGCTATGTCGGTGGAGCCCATTGGATGATTCTTTATGGGATTTCGGTACACTGATTGTTAATAATGAAGATGAGCAGTGTGCCAGTCCTTTCGAAGCGGCGGGAAATTGTTATTTTCTCCCTTGTGACGCTAATCTTAATGACAGCTGGGGCCCTTTTTTACGGATTGGCATGACATGGGGCCTCTGCTGTCATCATTGATCTTCGCCGACTTATGTAATGAATCACGGCCCACATACACTACATGCCGGTATATATACTTAAGAATGTCACATGAACTTATGTCTTTGGCTTGATTATCATAACGTTGATGTAAACAAACGTCGATTTTGAGGTGCGAGTGTAATATTTCTGGATGAAAAGTTGCCCCACAAGCTGTTTCTGTGTCACATTATAGGCCAATACTATCCATCTTATGGTGTATTTAAATCAAGTATACTATCTTGCATGAACCTTATTCACTGCGCTCAGTGGTTAGAATGATCAATTTACCTATGTTATAGAGCTACCCTTTCAACTAATGATACACTTGAGTATGCAAAAATGAAGCTACTCCAAGAATCTAATTTTTGCAAACCTGGCGGCCCTCAACATAACACGATTGACATTCGCTTTCAAGAGTTTTTAGTCGATTGGAACTTTTATATTTCGAACATTATACTCCAAATACTTTCGCAATTTCTACACTGGCCGATATTTGAAGAATTTTGTGGAGCCGCCTTAAACTGCAGTATCATGCCAGTCTTGGATGCATGATCTGATTGCTTGTCGTCGGTTATCTTTGCGGTATAGCGCAACATCTCCGTTCGTCTTTTTCTGGGACTCAAGCAAACCTGCATATAATATTGGCCCATAAGCGCGGGGAAACGATCCCGGGACTTTTCATATCCACTGATCATGCGGCTTTTATCTTACTGAAGGAAGGAGCCTCGGGAAATATGAAATAATCCATCGTATCTGTGTAACAAAAGTAAGTGGTAGTCTTCAGAAACCGCCAGGTGTGTTTGGTTTGATATATTCGTATGTCAAGGGAGCTTGCTGACTTTCGTGTCCGGGGCGCCATCATGGCACATGCAGCTGCGCCATTCCTCGTGATTATCGCCGGCGGTAGCCTCGTTGGACTGACTACGGCATTGGCTCTGGAGAAGGCCGGCATCGACTTCGTTATCTTGGAGAGAAGAGAGATTGCGCCTAATGTCGGAGCGTCAATCTCTATACATCCGCATACCCAGCGGGTGATGGAGCAGCTGGGCGTATGGCCCGAGATCAAGGCAGCCGTATATCCTCTCGAGGACCGACACCACTACGATGAGAATGGATATCTTCTGGACGATTCCGCAATACTGAAAGAGATATCAATGATGTGAGTCGAGATAGCTACCCCCGTAAAAATGTAGACTGCAATGACTGAAAACAATCAAGGACCCTCGGCCGCTGGACCACGTTCATGCAACGCCAGTTCTGGCTCCAGTGCATCTACAATCAGATCCAGGACAAATCGCGCATCCGCTCAAACTGCGAAGTGGTATCCTTCACAGAGTCCGAGAGCGGCGTGGAAGTGACGACAGCCAACGGAGAGATTATCAATGGCGGCATCCTGATCGGTGCCGATGGGATACACAGCTCGATCAGGAGACTCCTGGCAGACAAGATCGAAAGCCTCGACGCAGTGGCCGCGCGAGAGATGCGCGACGGCTTTGTGAGCACTTACCACTGCATCTTTGCCACGTCGAGAAACGAGAACCCAAAGGCCGAAGGGAAGCCTTTCCTGCCGCCAGGCACAGTACACAATGTGTATTACCGCGGTTTCTCTGGAGTGGCTGCAGCTGGCGCTCCCGGCCTCGTCTTTTGGTTTCTGTTCGTCAAGAGCGACAAGGTCACGCACACACCCAACACGCCACAGTTCATACAGGAAGATACCGACGCAACTATCGCCAAGTACGGCGACTACGCAGTAGGGCCGGGATACACGTTCAGAGACCTGTGGGCGAGCCGCATCAAGGCCACCATGGTGCCGCTGGAAGAGGGCGTGCTGAAGCCAAAGTGGAACTCGGGCGGCCGGGTCGTGCTCTTGGGAGACGCGGTGCACAAGGCGACGGTAAATCCTGGGCTCGGCGGCAACGTCGCGGTCGAGGGCGTCGTGCACCTGATGAACGAACTCGTGCCGCTGGTGCGTAGATGCGCGGCGGCCGACGGAGGCGGGAGGGTGCCAACGGCGGAGGAGCTGGCGGCCGTTTTCGACGAGTACGAGAAGAGACAACGGCCGCATGCAGACCTGATCGTGAGCATGTCGGGATATATCACGAGGTACGAGGCCATGGAGACGTGGTGGCTCAGGGCGCTCCTCTGGGCCTCTCCGTGGGTTAGTGATCGTGTCAAAGCAAATGGGTTTGTAAGCTACATGAAGGAGGGGCCTTGGTTGTCTTTCCTACCGAATCCAGACGAGTCAGAAGCTGTGTCATAATTAAGTATAAGAACAGAGAAAGCAGAATAGACTGGCATTCATAAGAAAAAAGCTACGCGAGGGTGTGAATCAAGCATACCGTCAAGAAGCTCGTGATGAGGTCCCTTGGTTTAACAGCGTGTAGAATTATTTGCGGTCTTTCGACTGTATCAATAGACTTGGCTAAGATTATGACAATCAATATACCCTGTTTCTAACTCGCGCAATTTGCAGCAACTGGACCTGTGTCGCTCATCAAGACCTCGCCCGCGCCGTTCTTCCGCCCTGCAAGGCAGACGGGGATCCTGTTCAGCTGCCAAGCCCTTGGACCACAGATTTCGAATGTCACCGTATAACTAATCTTTTTGTGCTCATACACCCTCGTTGACACTTACACCCAGATGAATAAATCTCAGGCAAATAGTCCGTTCAGCCATGACCCTCCCCGGGCCATACAAATACGAACCCCTGCGGGGCCCGGACGACATCCGGCTCCTCGACATCCACCCGGGCGCCGCCGGCGACCCGATCGTCATCACGCTGCGCACCGCCTCTCTCTTGGACAACCCGGACTTTGAGGCCCTCTCGTACGTCTGGGGCGACCCAAAGGCGACCCGGGAGGTATCGTGCCACGGCGGCGGCACCCTGGGCCTCACGGCGAACCTCTTCGACGCCCTGGCCCAGCTGCGCCTCCCGGACCGGCCCCGCGCGCTCTGGGCCGACGCCGTGTGCATCCACCAGGCGGACCTGGACGAGAAGGCGCGCCAGATCCAGATCATGCACCGCATCTACCGGTCGTGCCGGCGGTGCGCCGTGTGGCTAGGCCGCGCCGACGAGCACTCGGCCGCGGCGCTCGACATTGTCGAGGCCATGGCCGGCATCGTGTGTCGGCGCCTCGGCCTTTCCGACTCCGAGCAGCTGGAGGCCCAGCTCGAGGAGCACGGCCGGGACCCGTTGCAGGCGCTGCGGATCGGCTTCGACCAGGGGCTCCCGCCGCAGGACTCGCCGAGGTGGATCTCGCTGTTCCAGTTCCTCTGCCGGCCGTGGTTTTCTCGCGTCTGGGTGAGTTCGAAAGATAGCCCTCTTCCCTCTCCATGCTCAAGACTGACCGGATGACAGGTCATCCAGGAGGCCTACTTCTCGCCCGAGATCTTCTTCCACTGCGGGGACCGGACGGCGCGGTACGCGGCGCTCTACCACACGGCGGACTGGGTGCTGAACCACGGCAACCAGGTCGGGTACGCGACGGGGTTCGCCGCGCCCGAGGTCCACTCGACGCGGCGCTTCAACGTGCTGTACGTGCGCGCGGACCATCACGCCCGGCGGACGCAGCGCCTCGCGGACCTCCTCAACAACCACAAGAAGTTCGACGCCACGGACCCGCGCGACAAAGTGTACGCCATGATGCACCTGCCGCCCTTCCGGCGCGAGTACCCCGGCCTGGTGCCCGACTACCGGCCCGCCAACACGACGGCCGACGTCTACGCCGACGTGGCGCTGCGCCTGCTTTCGTCGAGGGACCCCTTTCGCGTCCTCACCATGGTCGACGCGAACCCGGACGAGGACGAAAAGGATCACCGGCTGCCGTCGTGGGTTCCCCGCTGGCACCGCGCCGACAAGCGCAGCGGCGTCTCGTCCATGTGGTACCAGTTTATGTCGGCAGCCGTAACCCCAAACGCCACAGCCGCGAAACACATAACCAAAGTCCCGGGCCCAGGCCGCGTCCTGCGCGTCCGCGGTCTCGAGTTCGACGTGGTGCACGACGTATGCGGCCTCGAGAGCTGGGGCCCGCGCATACCTTCAACTCCACGAATCCCCTTGTTCACACCCGCGGAGCCGTGGACACCATACGACCTCTCGTCCCCACCCTACGCCAGCAAGCCCGACGTGGTGGCGGCCTACAGCATGACGCTGACGGCGTCGTGCCGGGAATACCAAGGCTTCTACGCGATCCGCTGCGCGCCCGAGAACCATGCCCACCACGCCGCCGACTTCGTGGCCTGGCTGACCTGGATCCGGACCCTGCGGGAGGCGCCGCCGGACACGCCGCACCAGAACTTTTATCCGCCCGGGCTGTACTCGCCGGACCAGCCGACCCTGATCGACACGGCGGAGGCCGAGCTCACGGACATGTCGCTACGGTATAGCCTCATGACATGGAACTACAACATGGGCCGCAGTCTGGTGAGAACCAGTCGGGGATATCTTGGTACAGCGCCGAATGATGTGAAGAAAGGTGATGTGGTATGCATCTTCATGGGCGCCGCGGTTCCGTTTATCCTGCGTCCGCGAGATGCTGTCGATGGCGGATATACACTGATAGGTGATGGATATATTCATGGGATCATGGATGGTGAGCTCGTCAGTGATTGGGATGAGACCAAGCAGAATCTGCGTGACTTTGACATCCATTGAACACATCCATTTGCAAGAGTGTGACGTGTTCACGAGTCAAAAGAAGAGATGGCAGATTTCTTGCGAACAAATAATGTAATTGAAAGGAACCAGTCCATCTCGATTCCTGCTCTAAACTTAGCTGTAAGTGGAGATGTTTCGTTCATCAGCTATAGAAAACACCTAACGCCCTGCCATAAAACATGTCATTTTCGACTCCAGATAAGACGAAATAGTCGCTGTAAACTTTCTCCGTCAAGTTGTGAATGATACTCGCATCTCGTTCAACAATTGGTATGTCCGTCATACGCCGTATGTAAGTCAAGTCGAAAGCAGATATCGTCTACAAGTATACGGCTACATCTGCTTCGGGGACCGACAAAGCGAGAACAGTCTCACTTCTAGTAAGCCATCTCTCGCTTCTGGGGAATAGGTGGCGGGGGCTTCTTGGCCCGGCTAGGAGGCGGCGGCGGAGGAGCCTTCTTGATTGACAGTCCCGTGTTACTCGTCGTCCTGCTCAGGCTACCATAGCTTGTGGCTGGGCTCTCGCTGCGAGCGTAGTCGGGGCTTCCGCTGCTCGTAGTTCCGTCGTATTCATCGGCGAAGACGTCCTGAGAAGTGTTTGTCGAAATTCGGCTGACCGGTCGCAGGTTGCCCCGAAGCGATCCGACATTGATGGGAACGGCAGCAGAGGGGACACTAGGGCTCTTGCGGAGGTATTCCTGCGAGGGCGGCGGCAGTGGTGGCTCGCGGTAAGAGGGTCTGTCGCGGGGCCCCTCGAACGTGCCACCATGCGTGCTGGAACGGTTAAAGCCAGGACGGGGAGGCGAGATGGGAGTCGCAGTGCCGCTGCTGGCCTGGCGCACGGTGCGAATGGGCATCCGAACCGGTGCAGGGGCGGGTTCTTCGTCCTCGTAAATGTCTTGGCGGCTTGCCCAACTCTCCGTGCGCTCGTTGCGGTCGCTGTATGAACGAGCCGTGTTGCTTCGGGAGCGAGTAGTGCGGCGAGACAGGCCGACGTCTGGGTTGCCACCTCGAGTGGATGAGATCTGGCCGGTCGAGGCCGGCCAGTTAGCACGAACACGACGTAGCTCCTCAGCACATCGCTCATAGTACTCGAGCTCGGCGTCCATGAAGTTTGTGAGATCCTGGATCGCCTCGGCCTCGGCCTCCTTGATGTCTTGCATACGGCGGTAGACGTCCTCGGACGACTCTTCGTACTTGGCCTTGGCCGAACGGAGCTCGTCCTCGAGTCTGGGGTCCTCGCGCTTGGACTTGGACAGTTTTGCGGTGCTGGCATCGTAGGCAAGTCTCCTGTTCTCGAGCTTCTTGCGTGCATTCTGTTTGATCCGAGTTAGATATTGGCCATGAATATGACTGGCATGCTTGATATATGCCAGACAGGGGCCTACTTACTTGGTACTCCTTCATCATGGCGAGGTTCCGCTCGCAGCCCTCGAGCCAGTATGAAGAGGCCTGTGCGGAATATGTTTCCTGGAGGCCTGCAACGCGCTCGTTGCCCTGGCCCATGGCAATGAGGCAGTTGCCAAACTCGGAGTCCTGTTCAAAGTCTTCGCCGTGACTGATCATGGTCCTCCCCAAGAGACTAACTGGGAGAGCCTTCTCCTTGTCATCGGAAGCATCGCATCGCTTGGACAGCGACTTTGTGTAGACGTTCATGGATTTTTGGAGCTTGTCCATTCCTATAAGAGAAAGAGCAGGAGTTAGCATATGCAAGGTATACAATGAGAGTATATGCTGTGCAGCATGCAATCCTTGTATGGATGGTATCCAAGTACATACCGTCGTGCCTCAGTGCCATTTCAGTCTCGAGCATCTTGAACTCGTCCGACACGCCCGTCTTGGCCTCCTGGCCCATCTTCTCGCCGGCCCATTGGAAAGCCCGATCGAACTTTTTGGTGATATGCATCTTGGGTGGTTTGGCCAAGGATACCGGCTTTGCTCAAATCAATGTGTGTAGGTGTTCGTTCTACTAGAGCGAGAGTTGGTCTTGGACTCGTCAATCTGCAACTGGTGGCAGGCTGAAGAAGAAAGAACGAGATTACAAGAGAAAAAAAAGTGAACAAGAATCAATCGTGCAAATCAATTGCTGCTGGGGGGGAAGAAGAACAATGGTATATGATACAACAATCCGAATAATCGCAGGCTTATCAAGTCTGGCAGGCGGCTGTTGGATGTTTCAATGCTATGGTTATCGTTGTGGCTATGCCAGAGCTAGGGGACTAGCCAGGGGTTTGGGTTTGTACCAGAAACGTTGATCCAGGTCCAGTGGATTCAGCGTCCCGAAATTAGCGAGTACGTAGAGAAACGCGTGTCGTTTGGGTGTCTAATTGGCGACGGTGCCAAGGGTGGTAGAGGAGCTAGAATAGTAGCTGCGGGGACAAGGACTAGTGGCAGTTCCAGAGGGTATGTAAAGAGCCGGTCTCGTGTGGTCTGTTCGAGATGTCTCAACGATAGATATCGTGGCAGTCAAAGTGGGAAGTTGTCTGAAGAAGTGGTTGTTTTTTCTCTAGTCAACCTTCTGGATGCCGCGGGTATCTTTGTAGGAAATAGGGCGGCTTTCTTTCAGTAGCTGCGAAATGACGTTGTTCCTCTGCGTGCTTGCTTTCTTTTGCTGAGCCCGCTGTGGGGTATCGCCTTGCCTCAGTTTGAGATACGAGAGTGGGAACAGGAGAAAGTGCGATGATCGAAAATCGGTTCAAGCAGCAGTAGCTGAACATCAATCTGGGTCGGGTCAGGGGGCGCGTGCCCTTCTTTTCAATGCCAGAATACGGATGACCTTAGAGTGGCAAAATGTGACAGTGCCAGATTATTGTTTATCTTGTCCGCGAAAAAAGGGGACATACGAGCCGATTGTTGGGTTGCATGTAGACAAGCATCGGCAAGTAGTGCAATATGTACGATGGGCGATCGCTAAGAGGAAGCCCTGGAGGACCCTCCGACCATGGTCAAATCCTGGGAAAGAGCAGGCACATACGGTACGGAGCAAAAGGAGCATACTGCCTGATTGGATCAGAATCGTGGCAATCGCTACGGGGGCGGAAGCGACAGCAGACAAGACTGCTACCAAAATATTCGCTACACTTACCTACTCTGCTGCTCTGGATACCGTCTGTTATCTCTTCCGTTCCTGGGGTCCGCAGCGCCGAGGGTATTGATGGTTGCAATCGCCAGGTCCAGATGGCAGCTCAAGCAGGGACCCAGCCAATGCAGCCGCCAGCATGCAATGCTTGGCGTCCCCGGCCTGCAGGCCTTATGCACGTGTAGTGTATACCCTAGTGCTAGGCGTGGTCAACGAGGAGGAGGAGAAGAGCGGGGAGATGTGCAAGTGATTCGCCTGCCACGAGCATGGGAAAAAGACGATGGCGAAGTTTGGTGGATCTGGCCTGGAAGATAATCAACAACATGGCCAAGGGACAGCCTGTCTTTACAACATAGGGCTCCGAAAAGCCAAGGTTGATGCTGGCCATTGTATCGTGGCCAGGATGAAATGCCGACTGTCCAAGTGGGCTATCAGTGGGATCCTGCCAAGTCCTTTACACTCGAGAGCTTGTATTCGAGTGAAGATGTCGACTATTGGACCCAGAAGAGGTTGGATTGATGGCTGGAAACTAATGTGCCCAAGCAAAGCCAAGCTCGCAGCTGTAGCATGCCAGAACCGACTATAAAATATCATGCTTCAAGCCCTTACCGCAGTAGGCATATACTTCCGCAGCGGACAGTCGAGGTAGTATAACTTTTCTTGTCTCAACAAGGTGTATTAGTGCACCACAATTGCTGCTGGAAAGCAACATGCCTACAATACGACAAGCCACTCGAATGTTGATCGACTCAAAAGCAGCGGCATCAGTGGGCCATGTTGTCATCGTCCTCAACATCGTCATCGTCGTCGTATCTAGAAATAGTAAACAGAAAAAGAACACTGCCCCTCAGCCGTGTTTCTAAAGGCGCGCGGGTTTTTCGAATCAATGGACAGCGAGAGCTCAACGTTCCAGAATTTCCTGAGCCCAGATCCCGTACCCACGCGCCGGCGAGATCGAGTGGCTGTCGGCGCCGTCGGCTGCCCTCCACACTTTTCAAGGGTGGTTCCCCCCCTCCGGGAGCGCCCAACCAGAGCTCCGGTGGTTGGCTACAGTGGAGTGCTATAGCGGGTTCCGCCTGCTATAACTCACCAAGTCACGGAGCCATTTGTCCTCCAGCTCGTAATTCACGAATCGCTCAAGGCGCCAACGCCAACCTTCTGCTCACCACGCATAGAGGCGTCCCTAGCAGAGGCCTAGAATCCCACGGCAATTGCTACACACGAAAGAGGCGTGAGAAACAGCGAGAAATACCTGTAGGTTTTCCCTGAAAATCAGCGCATATCCCAATGGTCGATCGCGGGAGGAAAAATGACGGCGCAACGTCGGTGACCTGACGTCCACACGTGCCAGCTTGGGGAGGTCAAATGTCTCCCAATAACGTTGAGTCGGATCTGCAGCCACAGCGCCACTGCGTGCCTTGGACCTTCTGTAGAGGGAATAGAATTGCTGCCAGCAGCGCTTTAGCGAGCGGCACAAGAAGAAGAAGAACCTTCTTCCCCGCTCCGTCTCTGGCCATGCGGCCCGACATCAAACAGAAAAGTCACCCATATCACCCAGGTGACAGGGAAGAGCGCGGCGGGAAAAATGGCCACCAATGATCTCGGTCGCCAGCTCGTCGGATTATTGATCGAAAGGGTTCTACATGCAGTGAGATGTGTGTGCCACGAGAAGGATTCCGATTTGAGAGAAATGTCGACCACTCGAAATGTTGACCAAGACATTATTTGGCCATGGCGCCATATCATTTACAACAAGTATAAGGTTGTATGATGGTATACGAGCAGGTGTGTGCTCACCAGTGTCCTGCGTATATAGCAACTTTTGAAGATCAGTTCATGCGAACCGCCAGCACCAACATTGGGAATTGGGAGCGGCCTCACCCTTCAGCGCTTGTGTGCGGCTGTGCTGGTACGCACAACGTTCTGGGCTCACTCCAGAACTCCCACACTCATTCACTTTGCCAATTGCCCAGTGGCCAAAACAAGCGCGCGCGGGCCAAAACCGTTTCAGCCTCGAATTAGCATCGCCAATCACTCCGTCGATCATGCATTACATCTCACCGGACCGATCCCAAGATCAAGCAATTCACGCTCGTCACTCTGCAAGTCTGTGCGGATTTACCCAGTTATCCCATTCTCAAATCCACAAATGTTGCCGATCCTTTTTATTTTTCCCAGCAGGCCCAGATTCCAGACCGGCTCTTATTGTTGCTGAATTCCCGTTGTTTTGGGTGGTTCTCATTGGCTTTGCGTCTGGAGCATACGATTTCGCGTGACGTGATGCTTCAAGCTCTCTGTTCCCTGGTGGTATTTGAGGACCCGGACCAGCCCTACCGCTCTCCGCGTTGTGTACTGCCGATTATTCTGGGTCGCACGGAATTTGATCGACTGGAGAGGGTCAAGAAGCCCTGCCCGTCAAGGAATGCAAGACGAGGCATCTGCCGTATCAAGAGGCCGTCTGCCGCCAGCGGGATTGCAACGGCGGCTTCGTGGTCAGCCGTGAGGGATCGTCGAAACAGCCGTGACAATCTCAATTATCACGTCTCGTGTATGTGCTTCCATGTGACTCGAATCGAGACGCGCCCTACTTCCAGACATTGCACCGCCTGAACAAATCGAAGCAATGCTCGCGGGATTTTGACAGGTGAGTTTGGTTCTGGGTCGGTGAGCCTTGGATTATGTGTACGCCAGTACCTGTCGTCGCTCAATTGCACCGTAACCGCACAATGCATGTAGCAAGACTGTTATTGCTACTTGAAGATTCGTACGGGCAGGTCCATAACGTACCCTCTGAGCAGTCCGCTTCAAGTGGGCGCTGATTATAGTCGGCTCCAAACTGTCAGACCAGGTCGATGAAGGCTTCACCACCGCTCTTGCACCGGGAACAGTATAATGTTTCCTTGTCCCAAATAAATTGATCTCCAATGGCTCAAAGCAAAGGAAGAATTGCCAAAGAACGAGATTATTGAGGACACAAATCCATAGGTACCTAGGGAAGTCCATGGTCAACATTGAATGGCACGGGTATCTCAGGTTGTTGTACCCCGCAGTCCGAGATCGCTCTTTCCTGAATCTCAGTTCTGCTTCGTGACCATGGCAGTAACGCGTCACCTTTTCGCGCATACCATATCCTATTCTGACGCAGCGACAAACACCTTGATGAACAGAACAGACGAAAACTTCGGCAGCAACATGTCGCCCGCATCGTCCCCGCCCATCGGTAATCGGCGGTCAAGTTGTTGCTTGGGACATCGCTCTCGCTCGCCATGTGAAGCCATCATCTCCGATCACTTATCTTGCGCTACACCGAGAACCTACGGCTGAGCGACCAAAGCAGAACCAAAACTCATGGGTGTCAGGCCCTCACTGTTTGTGTTTTACCAATTCTCAGGATCGCCAAGTCGCCTGCGCAGTACGCCAAGGTGCTAAAACCGACGGCCAAGACGACCTCTTCGTTCCTGATTTGCGGTATCGCCAGCCATCAATATCTTGGCGGGCATCGGTGCCTTGTCCACCTCGGAGGAGATGCAGGCCAACCGTGCCGCGCACGAGGCGAGGCCTTCGTGATACCGCGAGACCGCATATCAGCGTCGGCCGGCTGCGAACGTGCTTCCGATAAGACACGTGCGAAGCCTTCAGCCTCTGGAATTCCCGGCTACATATTGCTCACGTTGGCGCATTCGTGTACAGGCTTACTCGGAAATCACCCGTACTCGCTCAATCATTTTCCAAACCAGGGCACTCCATCATCTTCGCGACGCTGAAGATGCCGACTTTACGCTCACTCGCCATTGCTGGAGTGGTCGGACTGGCCGTTGCCGAAGACGCGCTGTACAGCAATCGGCTCGGCAAGCGTTTCATTGACAGCGAAGGCAACTACAACATCTCATTCTACCACATCAATGATGTCCATGCCCACCTGGATGAGTTTTCATCATCTGGAACAGACTGCACAAACCCGGCGAAGGGATGTTATGGAGGCTATGCTCGGGTCAAGTCCGTCATCAATGAGACGCGGCCAAGCCATGAGGACAGCTTGTTTCTCAATGTTGGCGATGAGTTCCAGGGCACACTCTTCTATACCTTCTACGGTGGTGAAAAGATTGCCGAGACATTAAATCAATTGGGCTTTGACGCGATGACACTCGGCAACCACGAGTTCGACGCTGGCGACGATGTGCTAGGAGACTTTCTCCAGAACTTGACGTTCCCCATCGTCTCGGCCAACATCGTCTCTGACAATGAGAAGCTCAACAAGACCATAAAGCCATATCACATCTTCGAGGAGTATGAATTGGCCGTCATTGGTGTGACGACCGAGGAGGTTCCCAGCATCAGCTCGCCCGGCGAAGGCACTACATTCAGCGACCCCATCGAGGCTGTTCAGAACACAATCGATCTGATCAAGAGCACCACTGACATCAAACGCATCGCTGCCATAACGCACATTGGCTACGATGTGGACATCAAGCTCGCTCAGGAGACCTCGGGCCTCTTCCTGATCATGGGAGGTCACTCGCACACTTTACTTGGCGACATGGAAGGCGCCGAGGGCAAATACCCTACCATTGAGACCAACAAAGACGGCGACGAAGTCTTCATCGTCACGGCCTACCGCTGGGGCGAGTACCTGGGCTACATTGACGTGACCTACGACAGCGAGGGCAAAATTCTAGCGTACCACGGAGCGCCCATTCATTTAACCAACACGACCGCGCAGGACGAAGACCTCCAAACTCAGATTGATGCTTGGAGAGTACCATTCGAGGCTTTTGCTGCTGAAGAGGTCGGCGAGACCAATGTGGAGTTGGATCAGACAAAATGCTATGATGAAGAGTGCCTTCTTGGTGGCTTCATGTCCGAGTAAGTTATTCTTCTGAAAATCATGTTGGGTTGCCATCATTCCCACTAACACTATGCAGTGCTATGTACCAGTACCGTCTTGATGGAGGCGGCGCTCCCGACTTCGCTCTCATCAATGGAGGTGGTGTCCGCGCAACCATTGACGAAGGCAAGATCACGCGCGGCGAAGTTCTCACTTCGTTTCCATTCGGTAACGCTATCGTGGAAGTGGTCTATGACGGCGAGACGCTGTGGAAGATACTCGAAGGCCTCGTCAGTATGGTGAACCAGTTCACTGGGGAAGAGGTCGGGTCCCTGCTCCAGCTCAGCAAGAACATCAAGGTCGAGTACAACCCCGACAATGAGGTGGGCAGCCGACTGGTGACCGTGACCATCGGAGGCGAGCCGCTTGATACCGAGAAGGATTACAACGTTGTCACCATTGACTTCTTGACCGGTGGCGGAGACAACTTTCTTGAGGAGGTCGACGGTGCCGTGCTAGATCTGATGGACGAGGTACTTGTGTCGTACATCCAGGCTCAGTCACCGATTGCAGCAGACTATAGCGTTGCGGACAGACTTGTGATTGTCGACGGCCAAGCAAGTTCCGGGGAAGGTAATGCTTCAGCTACAGCAACCGGAACTGCAGAAACGTCGACACCGACCAGTAACGATGCTGTGAGTCGCGGAGCTGTGATGGTATCTTTGGCTTCGACAGTTCTGGCTATCATCAGCTTCGTGTTGGTTTGATATTGAGATCCTAGTCGATAGGTGGGTGGATAATCATATATCCTCTGGATTTATATGCAGTATCTAGGAAACTTCGACAAAATAATCTTCATTAAAATCATGACACATCTTCGCCGAAAATAAAACAGAAAGTAACTATCAGTACATGTGAGATTTGGAGAAGCACACCGGAAAAGTCTCGAAATTATACGGTGCTCCATTATCACCGTCCAAGGGTCATAGCGACTACCAAGTATAAACTGAGAAAAGACCTAGGCAGGAGCCATACCTAATGTTGTAGCTGGGCGGCTGAATATTGTACTAACAACTGCACTGCTCGTCCACGATGAAACGCTACATAGTCGGCAGCGCACTGCTGCTCGTCGCCGCGCCGGTCGCGGCAGAGCTCGTCGCAACCGGAACTATCCTCAGAGGCGCCTCGACGCAGCCGTTGGCAATCGAGGTGACGAGCGACAGCTGCAAGTTGTCGCAGAGCTGAAACTTTTCAAAGTACACCCCGTACGACCGGCACGCCAGCCTCTGCGCGCCGGGCGCCGTCGAGGGCGAAGGTGATGGGGGACTCGTCGGCGTCGCCGGCGCGCACGGCGCCGGACCCCCGGACGGGGTCGATCTCGAGGCCTGCGTATGGGCCGGCGTCGACGACGAGGGTGAAGGGGCCTAGGGTTGGTGAGGCGGTGGGACTTGTCACGGGTGATGTGTTAGATGTTGTGCTGGCCGTGGTGCTCATCGTGGTTGGTTGAGATGGAGGAGCGCTGCTTGGAGTCGCGACACTGGCGGTCGTGGAAATGGTGCTCGACGTGGTCGATACATCCTCCTTGAGAGTGCCGTCGCTCTGGCATTGCTCCCCTATGAACTGCGTCAGACAACACATCTCAAACAGGAAGTCGGGCAGTAGTAGATTTTACTCACGCTTGTACACGCGTATAGACACCTCGACGGAATTACTCGGCGCCCCGTCCCACGCGACAAAGACCTGGCTCGACACGGTACTCTGGTAGAAAAAGGCCTCGCCAAACGGGAAGAAGGCGTTCCGCCACCGCAGCGCCCCGGCGTCCGTCACGGAGAAGGACTTGGTGATGGCGCCCGTCTGCGGCGCGCCGAACAGCACCGGGTCGCCCGGCATGTCGATGGTGGTCTCGTCGACGCCGTAGGCCGTCACGCCGTCGGATAGCAGCAGCTCCTCGCCCGAGAGTATGTATGACGCGGCGTCCTTGCATGTCGTGCCCGGGCCGGCTGACCCGCCGTTGACGCCGAAGCCGATGAATCCGCCCGTCGGGTAGAGCACGTCGGGGTTGACGCCGCGCTTCTTGGCGCCGGGGGTCAGTGCGAAGGCTTGGAAGATTAGTGTTTGGGTTGGAACTGGTGGGGTGGTGTCGCTGATGCTGCTGGATGCCGGGGAGGAGGTGGTTATTTCTGTCGAGCTGGTTTCCTCCGAGCTGGTTCCTTCTGAACTGGTAGTCTCTGAGCTAGCAGTGCTCTCGATGGAAGAAGTGATGGCCAAAGAAGACGATGGGGAAGGAGAGTCCGTGGTGCTGGGTTCGGCGGAACTGGTTTCGGTTGCACTAGGGATGTTGTTTTCTGTACTGCTGGCGAGAGTACTGGTCAATACAGCATCATCGGCAGTGGATGATTCTATAGAGCTGGTCTCCGTCGAGGATATAGAGACGCTGTCTGTACTGCTAATAAGAGTACTGGTTACTGGAGTATCATCGGTACTCAAGGATTCTGTAGAACTGGTGATACCGCTTTCTGTACTACTAGTAGAAGTACTGGTTACGAGAGCATCGTCGGTCGTGGACGATTCTCTGAAAGTAGTTTCTGTCGAGCTGGAGATGCTGTTTGTAGTAGTGGTAGGCGCAATGTCGGAAGAGTCGCTAGTACTCAGGTCTGAAGAACTGATCGTGGTCGAGGAAGATATACCGTCTGTGCTGGAGGAGTCCATGCCGGAGAAAGTGGTGATTGTTGAAGATTGACTACTGGTGCCAGACTCCGAAGACGTGGCTGTAACAGTCGACTCAATGGCGCTGCCCGTCGTACTGGTAGAAGCACTACTAGTCGTCTCGACGCTCTCAGTCGATGTCGACGAAGCCGCCTCGGTGCTTGACACACTTGTCAACGTGTTATCCTCTCCCGACGAAGATGCGCTGCTTTCCGCCGTCGTCATCGTCGTTGCCGTCGTACTCTGAAGCTCCGGGGCTATCGTTATCGAGAAAGACGACACCGAGGAGGCACTCCCAGTAACAGTGCCATTGAAAACCCCAGTCGCCGTGCTACTACTCTCCGTCGTCGCATTTCCAAAAGGAGGGCCTGAAGTCGTCGGCGAACCAAGCTCCGGTGATATGAGCGCCGAGCCCGTAGTACTACTGGTGGTATCCGTCACAGATGTCGTCGTCTGCCGTGACGACGACAGCGACGAGAGCACGCTCTTCCTGCTACAATGTTTTGCCTGGGCTCCTCCTCCCGCCTGGAGGAAGAAAAGGAGCACGGCGAGCCAGGCTTGCGAGGAGTGCATTTTCACGTCCGACAAGCGTCTGCAATATGAGCCAGAAGGTACAATAGAAAGCAATTCCTCACGTTTGTGTCCGCGCAGGGCTGTATGCAGCAGTATCGCAGCCATTATATAGGTGAGCATATGTGCTACATGGTCAAGAATTCTAGACGCCCAAAAGTGAGACATTCGCCAAATGCTCAAATGGCTTGGAAGCCCGGCCGGCATATAGGAATGAACAACAACCCATCCTTAGTTTAATGTTCAGCGTGGCCCAAAAGTTATCTCGACTCCCGACTACGCGGTTCAAACTAGTATGGGGCAATCTTGCCTGCCGTCCGTCTCCCTTGGGGTGAGTGCTTTGGAATTCTGGCTGAGGAGCATCACTCTGGAAGGTCATGAGTGTTCTCGCAGGCAGATGGGTAGTTGTCTGTCGATTCATTATACCATGCCTTTTGAAGCCGCCCTCCATTCATCCTGAAGAATTTAACACTTTGCAATGATTTCTCTCACGCGGCGGGCATATCTACGCGTTCACATCCACCATCCCGAACGCTTCAGTCATCTCGAGATATAGTCATTCAATGCTAAACAAAGTACAATACAAATGGAACGTGCTAAAGGCGCTCTATGTGCCCTTTGGGGTATCTTGTAAGTAACCGTCATGCTACCTTTTACCTCTCTTCCCGAGAAACTCCTATAAACATGGCCTTCCCAATGCACTGATTCCTGGTCTGTGTCCGATCTTTCTATTTTTTTAAATCTTTTTTTTCTTGTTCTAATTCTTGTTTATATTATATCCAGCCTCCAGTTTCCGGCCGTCCGGGAGGCAACACGCCTGGTGCTGTATACGTCTGGGTTCTCGGTGCTGGGGCTCTCGGCGCGGGCGCGGGCGCGGGCGATTGAGCCAGTGGCCAGTTCGGGGTCCTTGGACTGTGTGCGAAACTCTCGTTCCTGGCGTGGGCAAAACTCGCAGCTATCGGGTTCCTCGGGCTGTGCGCGAAGCTCTCATTCCTGGCGTGGGCAAAACTCGCAGCTATCGGAGTCGCCGCTATCGGAGCCGTCCTGCTCCTGTGTACTGTCGCGATTGGCGACACGGTGTGCGTATGCTGGAACTTGACATCTTCTTGCTTCCAGCCACCCATGGGTTGGAACTGGACACTATCTTGCCTCCAACCACCGAGTAGCAGATCCTTGCGGCTCTGCTCTATATAATCATCCCCCTGCGTGTACTGGTTCTGGAGCTCGATGTCGTTCGCCCAGTGGTTCGGAGTGGCTCGAGCTGACCCCGAATCACCAGTGATGGGGTCGTAGGGGTTCTTCCGCATCGACTTGGACCCGGATTTCGGTGTCGAACCAGTCTTTGCGGTGCTCGACCTTTTGCGTGTGCTGAACTCTTCCGGCCATATGTGCACAATGACCAAGCGGATGGTAGGCATACACAGCACGATGACCGTGACCTTGACCTCGAGCGATGTCCAGATGACGGGACTCGTGTAGTCCCAGGTGGGATTGGAGGACTTGGAGAACTGTAGGATGTGGACCAGGCGGAAGCACGCAGCCAGAACGACAAAGCTTCCAAGGCTGAACATGAAGAGCGTCATGAGACGCTTCTTCCAGGGCATGTTGAGCGAAATAATGATCGGTAGCGGTATGATCATGATGGCAAAGTCCTGCGCGATACCCATGACGGCCGTGTAGATGGCGAGGATGTTGACGTCGAGACATTTGTGGGGATGGGACGCCGCAGTAATGACATTCCAGTTGTAGCTGATCGGCCAGCATTGCAGTATGACGATGAGGACGTTGGCCACTGTTGATAGCACTACCCAGCCCATTACGGTCCAGCATATTCGGCGGAAGGTTTTCATAGAGAAGACTCTGATGAGAAAGAAGAGCAGGCTCACACGACAGAGACCCAGGACGGCAATGTAGAATATTTCGTCGATGAAGAACAACTGCCAACGTTAGTAGGGATTCGGACGTCTATGGTCTTTGGGGTATATACCATTAATGCCGTCTGGATTGTGTTCACGTCGAGGTCCCAGATATCTCGACCGAGTGCCGTGATACGGACTGAAAAGTCGTGTTAGCATACATGGACAGGAATTGCCTGATTGTAAGGTTATAGCTGACCATAGTTTCCGAGGACGATAAAGGGCAAGAGGAAGACGAGAATGAGCAACACGACCCAGTCGTCTGTCCCGGCCGTCTTGGTGATCTTGTATCGTCCAATCAGTCGCACCAACATGCAGAACACAGTAACCGTGTCGAGAACCAGGAACGGGGCGATATCCTCGGTTTGGTGTCTCATCGGCCTGTCGCATGCCACTTCATCGGTCTTGGCAAGCTCTGAGAAAACATCAGTATGCTGAACGGTTGAACCAACTTGAACGCCGTGGTGATCTTACCCAGCCTTTCCAGTACCGTGCAACTTTCTGACACACAATCATTGACCGCGGAGAAGAATGTAGGGTCAGTACAAATACAGGTAGAATTCGTGACCGTGCCGCAAGCGGACTCGGGCACCAGCTCGAGTATACATTTCAACTGTCACTTGTGAGCGTGCTGCCAATATCGTATAACCGAGGATGGAACTCACCCCGCATGCTGGTATTTCGTTGGCATAATCGAGAAGAGTTTTCGCTTGACCCAGGCCGAACAATAGAGTCGCCGCCACGAGGTAGAGCTGTGCGACCTTCATTGCTGGACGAGATGTCGACGAAACCAGACTTCCTTCGGACCAAACTCGCCTCGACGACGCGCCCTACGATGGACTGGCGATCTCAACTACCATCTCGTAGACTGGCCTGCAGATTTTGTTGGTTTTTTTTTTTTCGGCCGACTGTCGCCGTTAAGGGATGCGGAGCTGAAGAGTCTTGAGGCGAAAAAAGGGAACGACTCAGGGATGAGGTGAGCAGCCTCATTGTTTGAATATAGCCTCAAGGGCAACCCTGTTCGCGGACGGCCAGGTCCACAGTAAATTAGTCTTTCAGTCTGAAGACACGCGGTTGTCAGATCCGTGGCGGCGCGGCTGTCTATCACAAAACTAGGGAGCTAGACCTACGTCCGTGTTCCTCACTAACATCGGGGCGTCTTATTCCAACCTAGCAAATACGGTCCATGAGATTAGCGTGCTGGAGGTTTGCAGACCGCCGATCTGTTCTGGGCTGATCTGGCAACCAGAAGATGCAAGATTCGATCCACGCTCAGCCTGGGCTCATATCGTCAACAAAGTACTGTATCACAATATGAACCTTGCCGTAGGTGGACATGATCGTATTACGACTGTCGTCAACATGGTGACGATGAGTGTATTTGGCAGTATCAGACGAATGCTAGCCTCTCGCAGCAAATTATAAGACGATCAGGGACGCTGCAGGTTGTCTTCTCTGGTGGAACCATGGCCAGGAGCCGGGACTCGGTAGGTGACCGAACTGATGGCTCTTTCACATAATAGTTCTGCCAGTAGCTCCGGTCCGCTCATCGTCGGTGCACACAGACCGTCTGCCTGCATTGCTGCTTGTCGCGGCAGCTTATTGGCAATACAAAGTCTGCAGGATTCGAAAGGCTCGCAGTTCTTCTTTTGCCATGCTCACCGTTCATGGAAACAAAAACCGGGGGTACTGAGAATCGATAACATGATCTTCACTGATATTCCCATTCCGAGTCGGACTCCCCAGTCAACCGTATCTTGCATCAGCGGATGTTCCATGTACAGTCTGAAACAGGCTATGTATACCCAGTATCTAGGGTCGACGCTCAGATCAGGGCGCACTCTGCCGAATTAGGCAACGGGATCTTGTTCGATCTATCGATCTACTGAGCAAATCCGGAGAAGCAACCCTTGCACGGGTTAGCTTACGGCTCCCTAGTAGAGAAAAAGACGTGAACGCTAAGAGGCATCGTACTTCGTACATGGATGGCTCATTAGAGATAGCTCTCGACCGAAAGAGAGGTCGACGCTAGGCAAAGCACTCTACAGACCGGCTTTCCCGACAGTCCGGAGTCGTAGGCAGCCGTCCGGTGTCTGGGATGCCATGTGTTGACTCCTGGCCAGACTCGACAAGAAGCTGGCCTCTGCCTTGGGGAACAGACATTCGGAGAATCGGGTTGCACCCGGCCAGGACGAGAAGAGTCCGCCTGCCGAGCCCGGAGCAGCGTCTGCACTGCGCGGCCTCGAACTGCGACGAAGCGTCATGAACGAACCTCACGTGGTCCAATGTATCCCAGACGAGGTTGTCGAGCCTTTAGTTCCCGCGACGGTGCCGGCGGAAGGAGATATGGGTTCCTGACAAGTCCTCGAGTCATGGACCCTTTCTTTTGGTCACATTGGGGGCTGCTTCTCGTACCTTGCCCTTCAGCCCTGGCCAGCGGGTGATCTTCGCCAGGGGTCAATAAAAAATAAAAAATGCGGAGATTCATGTGGCTTGATGGATATTTATTGGAGTGACGTTAGCTGTAACAGAGATTGCCGTCTAGAGAACTTCTGTCGAGGGTTCTGTCGTATCGTGCAGACGATTTTGATTAAACCAAGAGGAGCCGCTCACGTCATGTTGGTCGCCCAGTGCCATTGATGCCCTCGGGCCTCTTGTCAGTTTACTGTCATTTCTGAATCTGCAGTGTTTGGTTCCATTTGGCGAGTTTCCAGTCCTCGGTCCATAATAATTAGTGACAGGTCAGACAGGGAAGCCCGTTCACGCCAGGCTCACTCCACCAAGTCCACTCTTCCTTCTCTGCGCCTGCTATCACTCAAATCAACAAAACACCGAGAAGCAACTTCAACCGAGGCAGTCGCGGCGCGTCGAAATTTCAGCTTGGGGGCCAAAATGCTCCGTACTCACCACCTACACTAAAGTACAGAGTACTGGCTAGCACTGCCAGGCGCCGGAAGCTTGTCGCCGACGCCGTCGCAGATCGTCACGATAGTCTTCGGCAGTGCGGTTTACCTCATTTCCACAATTCAGCATGCGGCCGCTCGCGAAAACACTTTCCACCTGATCGCTCTTTAGCTATAACATTAGAGATGTCGCCCGTTCATTCTGCACATGGTCAACTTGTGTCGGGCTCATCAATAATTAGTAGCCCCATTGCACGATTACTTATTAGTTCCAGTCGTGTTATGAGCGCTTCGTGATCATCAAATTTTTGTATTCATTTCTTTATTGGTTTTTACTTGACCGACGCGTATTCGTATTGCCGAGCAGGTTGCAGACCGTCTCCAACGCCATCACCAGACTGATTAGCCTTGGTTGGTATGACCGCAAGCTATCGCCCCAATCGGCAGTAGACCTCTTCTACGCGATTCCAATCCCTCCATTCATTCATCGTTTTGATCCCTAATCGAATCTCTCCTTGTCCTTGATGGGGAGATCGCTACCCGTGGTCTTCTTGTACTGGCCGCGAATGTAGTCGGAGATCTGCTCGTCCTTGGCCTGCTCGACGGCGCTCTCGTTGCTCTGCTGGCCCTGGCCGAGGACATGCTCCTGGACCCAGTCGACACCTGGAGTGGTAATCAACGTCAGCACATGGCAGAATGCGGGGAGAAGTGCACGACTTACCCTTGTCGAGGCCGTCCTCGCTCTTTTCGCTCTCCTTGCCGCCGCCGGCCATGCCGTTCAGCTTGTCCATGAAGCCGCCGCCGCTGCTGCTGGACTCCTGCTGCTGGCCCTGGGTGGTGGCCTGCTGGCCCTCGGCCTTGTTGCCACCGGTGAGCTTGTTGACGAAATCCATGATTGATGGTTGAGTGTTGTTGGGTGATGTATAGGTATTTGTTGACTGTGGAAATAACAGGTAGAGGAATGAGTTCTCAAGAAAGAGGAGAAGAATCGACAGACACTCCGGAAACACAAACAGCTGCTAATGATATCTGTCGGCAATCAGTTGGATGGCTCTGGGTATCGCCAAGCCACCGCCCGTGTAAATCAAGCTGGGAGGTGAATCAACAACCAATCGTGATGCCATGATGTCACTGCCAAGAAGCGACTGCCCAGCCCCCGCGAGCTGTGTCACTAAAGATAAGGTTTGGCGGTTCACAAGGGGCCTTGGAAGGGTTGAAGGTTAATACTAAGAACCTGGACAGACTCTCTCGCAACTTGTTTTCTCTCGCGATGCACAGCAGAATCAGGGCAACTGCGTATCTTTGTTGTTCATGCCCTTTCCATTCTCCATATGAATCTCGGCAGTGATATATCTATCTGCGCAGATGCAGATCTGCTCCGGAGTTACCATTTGTGCATCTGTGAAGCCAATGCAGGATCCCCCGCAAGATCGGGGATCCCCGCCTCTTCAGGGACCCACGAGCGCTGATCTCTCCGTTCTAGGACGTTTCTGGGAGGGGCCCTTCGTGACCGCATACCGTATTTTATGACATCTCATCAAGTGCTGGCAAGCTGTTGAAACTGCTGCAAACACGGTACCAGCACGGAGTTGCAGATACTGGGTGTTTCCAAACAAACAGGCAAGCTTGGATTCTATCACGTCTCCCATCCATACTGTGTAGGTTTGTTTGTATCCATAAGAAAGCATTCCGTGCTTGTCATTTTACCGGATCTGTTGGGCCGCATCTTCATGATCCAACAGTCAAGTGTCATATTATTTTTTTTGTCATCCCAGGTGTAAAGCATCCGTCGACTACAGAAAGAACATACGCCCAAGATTGGCAAGCTAAGACTCAGGAGCCGCATCTCGCATGTACTGTCCACGGCGACCTGCGTGCATAATGTGGGAACACCTGCCCATGACTGCTTTATTCTTGGTAAGCTAATGTATGCGGTTCAGTACTGATGGAGACTTGGGAACCTGACAACGCTCGCCTGAGTCCGCTGTCTGTTTGCATTGCCTGTTGTCAACGTGAGTGAATATCCGCTGCGGCAGGTCTACACTTGATTTCCCAAGGCCATGCTTGGTGATGGCCTTCCAGATTTATTCTGCAATTGCCAGATGCAAAATTCAAGAGCCAGAGTATGCTGAACACTGTAGGTATGCAATGGCCAACGACTTGACGCCTTCCACCAGCAGGGTCTCTGAAACATGGCAAACGTCGACCGCTCAGAATATGCGCGGTCCCTGGGGGCTTAGGGAAGTCGCAGGCGATATTTGCTGTGTTGACGTGCCTGATCCTGCCGTTCTGTCCATACCTTCACTCCCTACAAACGGGCATGCAGCTGTTTGATCCAGAGATGAAAGAACCACTTGGGACACATCAGATTCCTGAGCTCCACCATGGCTGCCTGTTGTTTGTCCAGACTACAGATCGTCAAATAGCATCACGCCCAGGCGGCTGGAAACAGAGTGCATTCATTGACCATGGCATCTCTTGCAGTTCTTCAGACTGATTCGTGGCTCTTTGCCACGTAACAACCCGAAGTGACATATCAACCGTTTGGGAAAAGGCGGTGGTGGTCGATGACAGGTCTCTCTGAGAGAATCCGCTTTGGTTCTTGTCGCGCATATATTCTCCATACCCTCTCCTCTAATTTCTTCCGGGGATCCTCTGGTATCCATCTCGCTTGCCAAACCTGGGAAGCCCCCGATTAATGCCCCGTCGTTGATTACTTCATCCCCAGATCACCAGTACGCCCTGGCATCGGCCCTGGCCTATCATGACGAGCAGAGTTCAAATTACCAAGCCGGTGTGCAGCCACTGCAACGCATCGACCGAGGATCTCTCATCCTGTTCAGGTTGTCATCTGGTCCAGGTAAGTCCCCCGAAGTTCACTTTGACAAGCTGGATTACTGAGGCATCATCAAGTACTGCGGCAAGGAGTGCCAAACGGCCCATTGGAGAAGACACAAGGCAGACTGCAAGTCAAAGCTGTCCAGAGATGACTGGGTGCCCAAATTTGAGCGGGAAAGGCGAATCCCAGCTTGGGTCGAGATCCCCCTAGTGCCCGTTCCAGGTGAACTTCCCATAAAGATCCATATGCCTGGTGGCCATCGAAGAATGCCCGCCGTTGATGCACTTTGCCTGGACAAAAACGAAGGTGCAGACTGGGCCAAGCCTCTCAACATGTTGTTCACTGGTATGTACTCACACCTGTACCCGCATTCTACTCGGAATGACAACCCGTACTGACAATGCTACAGTGTCTGGAGACCTGGCAAATGTGGTAAAGACCGTGGTTGACCTGCCCGAGGCGTTCTCGGCGCCTCTACGCATCGTCATTCATGATGAAAGCCCTATCTCACGACGGAATTGCCTCCTGATATTAATGGCCATATCCTCCAAAGATCCAAGAGTCACTGCCGAGCTGGCCGTCAATCTGTGGTACAATGAATACTGGCCATCGGGATATGCCGGTGCTTTGCAGCGCATGATCAAGTCGGTCGAACGCAACCTCGCGGGTCTTTCGAACCTGTCGGCAATGACCCCAGAAGGACTAACAGACCCTGCTGTGTTTGAGCCCTTCTTTCAACAGAGAAGAGTCTACGAGCGAAGATATGGAGACAACACCCTCAGGTTCCACTTGTCAGAACGGGACTGCCAAGAGATGTTGTTTGTCTCTGGAAACGAATTCAACATCATCAAAGACGGCGCCAACCTCGAGTCCTGGCGACCCAAGCCATGGGAGGAGAAGAAGGGTCCTCTTCGGGACAATTGGGACACACTTCTCATGCGCCTTCCTCCACACTGGCGTGAGCCTTTTTGCAAGTACCATCACGAGCGAGTTGTGTTGCCTTATGGTTCCCCGCGGAACGGGAAGTGGTATGTGAACACGTGAGTCTATGCTATTCATCATGAACGCGGTTCGTAAGTTGACCGTCACATAGCACACTCGGGCTGTCAGAATACGCTCGAATCAACCCCTTGGAGAGCTGGGACCTCAGAGAAGTTCTCGCAACGGACGCAGGAGTACCACGAAACGATCTCTACGGCAAACTTTTCTTTCATGTTCGCGGCCTGTTTGAGAAGTTCATTGTGCGACTGCAGTCACTCAAGGTCGACTTTGATATCCACTTGTGCAAGGGAGCTGATTTGCCAAGGCAACTTGCCGGTATCAGATTCGATAGAATCGTGGTAAGCAAGCCGCTTGAGAGACTGTTCAGGATGACTGACTCAACACTCTGTAGGCTCCCAATTTGGGACATGCTTCAACCATGGGACTGCAGAGAATGCTCAATACTTTCAGTCCGCTTCTCAAACCTCCCACAGACAATCCCCATGCGACCTTGATTGATGTGCACTCCTCGATTCAGCAGCAAATCACTGACTTTGATTCTTGCAGCATGTGCAATCCAGAACATTCCATGGCGTTGCGGGTTACTCTCACACTGCCAGAGCGTCTGAAAAAGTTCAATGAGGACATGTTTTTGCATCTAACGCCGCCCATCGGACCATCCTTCGAAGAAGGAATGTGTTCATCGCGGAGTTGGAAGCGAATTCTAGCGGGGAAGACTCTGGAGAATTTTGATTTAGCATGGGACTTTTACCAAAAGATTCATCGCTTCCCCGCGATCGCCGCAGAAACAGGCGTGCGCATGAAGGCCAACACAGTCGTTGAGCTGAAGCCTATGGCGCTCAAGCTTCGGGGGCAAGACAAAGGCAGTGAAAAGGCCGATCCAGAATCGCAAGCAGAGTTTGATGCGGTCTTTTGCTTCATCCCAACGAGTGACTGCAGGTATGTCGAGTGGCAGAAGTCTACGATTGAGATGGCTACTAGACCGACTGCAACGACTGGTGGACGTCACGGCCCGAATTGCTACGAGGATTGAAAATTTGTCGATAAGAGAACGGTGGAATGGTACGGGTCAAAAACTACATGACTCTGATTCAGGTTGGGATAGAAATATGCCTCTCTATGTTCATGATGCTTCCTAAACGGTATCTCGAGAGTCGAGAAAGCTGACTAACGAGGAGGAAGTCGTCTGATATGTGATACTGTCGTGATAGGCCAGCCACGTTCACTAAAGTATGGAAAGTTCATTCGCTTGTAAAGTCTGATGGGGAATCTACCTGGATAGGTATCAATTGATTGGAAAACGTTCGCTCGTGCAAAGAAGTGGATCGTCACAGGTGTTCCGACACTATAATAGCACGAGTATTCTTATGCCCACGTGCAAATTCCCTATCTTGTTTGACAATTCTGGGGATGATTTCCGGGGAAGTAATGCCTAGGGCTTACATCTGGGGCCCCCTTGCGATAGGCACCGACATACCAAGCAATAATGACCCCGCGCGACCGCTACGTCAGGCATACGATTTTGACGATGTCGCTGATAGCGAAGGGCGTAGAAGACCCTGATTGGTTACAAAGTGAATATAGAACCGAGCTCTCCCCTTGATTTTGGCTATTTGATATGGGCGAATTCCGCTCGGCAACAAATTATCAATTTCTCTTTCTTCTCATAGTCCTATAACCTCAACTAGAACATTTTCATTGCAAACCATAGATCAGTCACCACATCATGGGTAGACTCATACCAAAGTATGTCCTGGCGTCCGTCGCCGTCTCCCTGGGAGGCTTAATCAATGGCTACGATACAGGATCCGTGGGCGCAGTCATGGAGATGGACCAGTTCACGAAAACAATGGGCCACTTGTCGCCTTTCCTCGTCGGCTTCTCTGTGTCACTAATCATGCTCACGGGCGCTGTGCCTTCCGTGTTCGGAGGCCAGCTCGCAGACTCCCTTGGCAGGCTCAAGGTCATCACGCTCGGCGCAGTGCTTTTTGGCATCGGCGCCGCCATCGAGGGGAGCGCATCGAGCCTGGTCCAGTTTCTGGCTGGGAGGGCCATTGCTGGGTTTGGGCAAGGCGTCTTCCTGAGCAATGTGAGCGTGTACATTTGCGAGATCGCGCCCGTCAAACACCGCGGTATACTGGCCGGGCTGCCACAATTCATGGCAACGGCCGGTATTTGCGTGGGCTACTTTACCTGCTACGGCACCGTCAGCATTCAATCTGGAATGGCGTGGAGGATTCCGTACATTATTCAGTGTATCATCAGCGCCTTGTTTGTCGCTGGCTGCATGATCATTCCGGACTCGCCGCGGTGGTTGATGCTACACGGGAGGCGTCAAGACGCCCTCGTCGCTCTGGATTGGCTGGACTTTTCCATGGTTGAGGCGGAGCGGGACTTCCTCACAGCCACGGAGCAGAGGAGCAGTCTTTCCCTCTGGCAGAACCTGGTGTTGCTCTTTCGACGTGGGTATCGGTCGAGGACTATTTTGGCTCTATTTGTTCTGGGCATGGTTCAGTTGTCTGGCATTGATGGCGTCTTATACGTGAGTGCATCTCCTCCGAACTTGCAACTCTGTACTGACTCGATGGTAGTATGCGCCTGTTCTCTTTTCGCAAGCAGGACTTTCGTCTTCGACGGCCTCGTTCCTCGCTTCAGGTGTCTCAGCCATTCTGATGCTCGCAATCTCGATTCCGGCTTTCCTTCTCGCCGACAAGTGGGGAAGACGGACTTCTGCGATCACAGGTGGTCTCGGCCTCGGCAGTCTCATGTTGCTGATCGGTTCGCTGTATGCCGCAGGCGTGGTCCATCCCTATGGAGCCGCCCGATGGGTCGTCATCGTGTCCGTCTTTGCGTTCGGCCTGACTTACTGCGCGACGTGGGGGATTGTCGGCAAGATCTACGCGAGCGAGATCCAGCCTTCGAACACAAGGGCAGCCGCAAACTCGGTGGCGCAAGGCCTCGCTTTCGTGAGTAATTGCCACTGCTTGCTGGTCAGAGTCCAATCTAACGGTCGTCTCCATAGTTCACAAACTGGCTCGTCGCAATCCTGACGCCGATCCTGCTAGACAAGTCTGCCTTTGGTGCCTACTTCCTGTTCGGAGGACTCGCGCTGGGCACCGTTGCCGTGTTGGCGGCGTATATGCCAGAGACCCGGGGCCGGTCGCTCGAGGAGATACAGAATGCGTTCCACCAACCGGGGATCAAGAATATCGTGAAGAGTCTGCGAAGGCGATTCCAGCAAAAGTTGGGACCAGCAGGAAGAGAGAACATTGAGCTCGCTGACGCTGTAAACGGCTCGCTAGCGGTGCCGGATGCGAGCGGTTCTTCTCTGACTGGCCTGCGGCTTGCTGTCAGTAATGCATAGGGTAAACGCACCAAGATGCGTTTGTGGCCGTATTGGGTGGTTTGCCGCATAGAAATACAAACTTCCAGAAAGCTTGATCATTGATATTCAGTTCAAGCTGAGAGAAGGCCGGAAATCCCCGGTTGTTTACCACATAGCATCGCTTGCTGTCAGTGTTGGTGCAGATGTTAGAAATATAATCAAATCATGGTCTTTACTCCGTAGTGGTAGGCATCATACCTGCCCCTGAATGCTGTGCGGATGTCCACAAGTCGTCGGAACAGATCGTGAAGATATGGTTTTGTTCCGTTTTCCATCATCCCATGTTTGTTGTCTTTGAGGTCAGCAGTCGTGGGGCCAGGTGACTACCTAGGTAGGTGATTGTCCTTGAGCTGTGCCTTCCGTGCCAATATTCACCACCCTCCTTTCACGACTGGACCCGCCTAGTTCACAGGTGACCGCAGCAACCATCAGACAGAACTGCACGACAAGACGAGAGCTCATCAGTGCGAATCGCCATTTGGGTGCGCTTTGCCGGATCTAAATCATCAATCTTCTCCCTTTCTTGGACAATCCCTTCGCAATCATAGTATCTTGCTCCTCCATTTGGGGGTTCCTTCCTGTTCGGCCCACCTAGCCCACATCATCGGATCCGTCTTCTGCCATCTAGACCATTCCGGCCAAGAACCGGACGGTGCATCGCAGCCTATCCGACTCCAAGAAGTGAATCCAACAATCCAGCAGTGTAAGTCCGGCGGCGTCTTTGCTCTACGCTGAGAGCATCTTTATAAATATTGTCACCATTTCAAACTGCTGAAAAGACGTATCGCGCCTTCGGACAATTCCTGGATTGGCCCAAGTTCACTTTCAACTTTTCGGCACAGTGGCTTAGCGAAAGCTCCTGTGCGAACGCAGCAGTGTTTTCATGTCAAAGGCCAGGACTCGAGCTCTTTCTTGGTCACAAGGGAAACGCAGTCGCTAGCTCTCGGCCTGTTCGATCTTTTCAACGACAAACAGAAGTCCCCCACCATTTCGTCTGTGTCAAGCCATTCTTTCGAGGACTTTGGCAATCAAACACCAACTTAAGCTCGGAGGATACTTCCAATCGCCCTGCCGCAGCTCGGCAGCTTCCATCATATCATTTGGATGTCGGTAATCGCTGAAGATTTTGACACAAGAACGACTTGGGCGTCTTTCAAAGGTGCGAAGATGAATTGAGACAGCATCCTGGTCGCTTCTCTGACATTATCTGCGCAGCATTGCCGATGATGCCTCGTCCTTCAGTCTTTACGCAGCATTGGTCCGCTGAGGCATCGGCACACTTTGCGATGCGGGCACATGACGTTGTCGGGCCTGTCATGTATGATGGAGAGAATCTCCTGGCTCAAGTACATCATCAGCGCTTGGGAGCCAAGATGAAAGAGATGCAGAGTCATATTGATCGACTCGCCGCTTTTCCATTCTCCGACCTGGACGATCGCGAATTTCTCGACATGAACGCAAGACCTGCAACAATTACAAATTTACATCAGAACGATAAGGAGAACGATTACAATCCGGTCGCCTCCGAGAGCATGTGGGCAATTGAGGCTGGCAGCGACAATGAGAGAGGTTCGGGCATCGATAGTTGGATCACTGGTCATGATGCTTGCTCCAGCAGCGGTGATAATGGTTCATATGACTTCGGAGCCTTCTTCGCTGATTCATCAGACTTGTGGAACGATACTATCGCATCTGATGTGTCCTACTGGTCCGAGAATGGAACCAGTCAGTCCTCGGTCGAGTCTCCGTCAGACTGTGGCGAGTGGGGAGACCCCATTGACCAAAGCCTGGATTTTGAATCAATTGCGAGGCGCCTCAAGTGGAAATACCCTACAGCGTTCAGCCGCAGCGAGAAGACAGTCCCCCATACAGAGGAAGAGATGGGCTACTATCTAGAGGCAGCCGATTTCCTGATGGACCAGGCCCACCGCCATCGCAACCAGCGACTTCTACGACAGTGCCAAGCATTCCGAAATATGATTAGAGTCCGATACTCCAAGGAGCAATCAGACACCGATACCCCGGTCGTCGACTGGGATTTTGTCATCCAAGACTTGAATACGCGCATGGCTCAACGCAAGGAGCATAAGAAGTCTAACCTCTCGAAGGAAGTCCAATAAAGTGTATCACGAGAGCATTGGGAGGACGCACAATCGTCCACAGTTTCGTGCCAGAGATGATCTCATACATATACGCCTTGGCGACACCATCGAGCATACAGAAACTTTGGAAATGCTGAATCGAACTGGAGCAAGGAAGACTGTCAGAGGAAGATGATGAGACTCCATGTTTCCACCATGCTTCAATGTTCTCGAGATCACAAGTCTGGTTGGGCTGAGCGAGAATTGAAGAGTTTCTTCGCAATTTCTTACTTCAACGCAATAGTAATCCAGTTCTTGATATAGAAATGTGTCCAATCATTCGTGGTACCTGTGCATATGTCGTGGATTTTGATCACAATCCATCACTCGATCTAGAGAAATAGACCAGAGCTGTGACGCAGAAGCTGATGTGCTCTTGATATTGTCTCATGCCCGCTCTCGTGCCTGTGAAATCACATATTGCACGAGAGATTTAAATCAATGTTGGCTAACCTCATGTACGTAGACAGGCGCGTCTGTCAACTTGAAGAATCTTGATTCTTTCGGGTGATATACATTCAACTCGAGGTTCGTATTAACAAAAAGTCAGTACACCTTAACTCAGAGTTTGGCCAAGCACATCACCTCAAATCCACCGGAGTAAAAATTTTCCCTCCAGAAAAGGGGCCATGAAGATTGCCGAGATGTTTTAATACAGTCAGCGAGAAAATCCGCCTGGAAAGACATATGTATAAGGCGCATCTCAATTGGTATCAAGGCCCGTTTCTCATGATAATAATCACTCCACACTGAGCCCAGGACACAGTGGTAGTGTCACAATTGAGTCCGTGGATCTTCGGCAATATATCAGCTGCGCAGCTTCGTCGCAGCCATGTTCTCGGTACATTCTCGATTGTAGATGGCGCCCATGGATGTTCTCGAGTTTTCCAAAACAACCGTACATGAAGACTAGAGATCATTAATGGTAGACAAGACGTAAATATTTCATTGCCAGAGGAAGCAATCAGGTTCAAGGACAGCCATCATCATCGACCACTGAGAAGGAGCGCTGAGGGGCCTTAAGGTTGGGGGCCTGTGGCCCCCAAGGCCTGGCAGCCCCGCACCCGGCTGAACCTCGGCCGGCCCCGCCCAATCAATCCCCACGCTAACCTGGGATGCGTTTTTAATCGTATGAATGCGTTTAAGCTACTCTCTTCCAACAAGCACAACATGGTGTTGTGGCAGAGTGGTCTAATGCGCAAGACTAGAATCATCATATGAGCCTATCTTGTTCCTTCGGGAGCGTCTGTTCGAATCAGGCCAACATCGATTCTTTTTGCCTCGCTACGCTCTTTTTATTGACTGGAATAGCTTCTACTTTGCTTTGGGCATCGTTGCAGCTCGTTTCTGGCTGATTTGGATGCGAATTGAGTGTCGTGGCGTTGACTTGAACGCGGGACCGCGCTAGTGGGCTGGGTGGGGCTAGTCTCTTGATTGGAGGGACCATGGCGGGCCGCGGGCGGCTTCGCCCCACTTTGCCCCGGGGCAGTGCCCCGGGCTGGCTGCGAGCTCGAGTCTTGCCCGGCAAAAGCATGTGTACAGTGATTGATGATCAAAAGGTATGGAAATAATCATCATTGCTGGTTTTAATCATCTCATTTGCTTCTTTGACTACCGTTTTCTTTCGTATTCTGAGTATTGTGGGTGATTTGTTGTTGTCACTCTAGTGTTGTCCCGATTCGGATCGTGATTTCAATTTCGAAGTCAATATTCTCTGGCATGAATTCAATTGAGTGAACAGAATATAAGGATCAATTAGGCCCTGATACTCGTGTTAGAAATTTCTTGTCTGAGTCGGCCGTCTTCTTCTCGTTTTGGAATATTTTCGTCATTTCCCGCGTCTGTCCAATTCTCATGTCCTCATTATGCACTTTGTAGTCGCCAGCTCTACGGTCCGGGTTTCTCCAGACTCAGAGGGACGTGGACCAATCTGATGTCTAATCGCTACTGACTCTGGTAGGGCATTGGGCTGGTAGACACAGACAGAAGGTCTTCTAAGCAAAGGAGAAGATGTTTGCAAGATTAGTTAAACCCCCACCGGGGGTTTAATTTATAGCCTGGTCTTGCGGCTCGAGCTTCTCGACGCTGAATCATAACTCATCGGTTGCTGCTCTCGTGTTCAACCCAAGCCTGTTCGCGATTCGAAGGCACTGTCCTCATACAGAAATCCGACTGAGGGAAAAGAATATTACAATACCAGCCTGGAGCTTAGAAGTCGGCGGCATTTGTTTTGTTTTGGCTCCATGTTCTAGTTCTTCTTCAGTCATTTCTCGACCCTATCTGCACATTCTCGCCTTGTCCACTACCTTGCGGAATGGTTTTTCTAGCCAGGATAGGTGATTAAGGAACTTCGTCTCTTTCGATATGCAGCTCGCAATGTTATTGGATGACTTCTGTCGCCACTAGATAGCGACAAACGGTATATAGATCTTTTAAGTCACCGTCTTAAGCTTCGTATTGACCGTCATCGGCACTGATGACTTCAGACAGCATGTTTGGCGTGTTTGTGGTTTTGTGACCGATGCTCAGACAGTGACGACGAGCTCCCACTTCGTCTCAGCGTAGAGGCTTGACGCTCGGAACGACCGCCGCAGGCCTGTGTTGTAGTTGAGCGCGCCATTCAAAGCGTGGGCGGCGAAAGGGAGGATGTGCATGTCTGGTGTTTGAGCTGTTCTCTGGCCATGCCAGTTCTGGAGTAAACACGAAATTCTGTTCAAGTGCGCAAGCAAGACTTGTGAGTTTCTGGATTATTGATTGCACGTCGAACTTATAAAATTCCATCGCGATCAATCCAGCAAAATCAATCGTCGACGGAGCCTTCTCCAGGTATCGACTGCCACTTGTAAGAACGTATTGCAGAGAAGACGCAGCAAAACACCAAAAAGTCATCCAGGGACAAAAAGAAAGGCTGCACTAGCCGCGAATCGAACGCGGGGCCCATCGATGGCAACGATGGATTTTACCACTAAACCACTAGTGCTCATTTGATGCTCTCATGAGCGGATGAATAAGAGTGGTGGTAAAAGAGTAGATGACAGGAGACTTCAATGAGATGGGGCGCGTAGCATAGCTCTTACCTAAAAATGAGGGCATCGTGATTGGCACAGCCGGGTGGGTGACGCGGTAAAGCTGTGGTGGATATTTGCGGTTACGGAGTCCTCACTTTCGGTTCGGGTGTTGGACACAGTGCTGAATTATCAAGTAAGCTTCAACCACGGTTCTTTCTTTATAGTTCTCCGAAATATTCATGATGCATGATGATGCTGGGAATCGTGCCTCAAGCCAGGCATCATGTTTCTCTCTGGGTGGTGCACTTATCAATCTCACCAGCCTCGTGGTTCATCATTGCGCTGTCGTGTCTTAGTTCCAGGTCGTGCAAAGCTTCTTTGCCCGGTAATTGAGGGGGGATGATATGGTTGAAAAGGCCGGTAATGACAGACCGTGTATAAATGTATGTACTCCTAGGTCTTATGGACAGTTTCCTCCATGATCCTCCAAGTCGTTCTCGCAAGCTTCATAAACCGTCGCTACGTGTATTTTAGGCATCTCACTTGCTTCTGGTTGCCAGAGGTAAAAGTATAGTACATGTAGGCTTCATCTTGGGAAGACACTTCACAGTCACCTAAAGGTCGCGGGAATTGCATGTTGACACACAGGTTCTGACTGGCGGAGACAGCCTGAAGTTAGTCTTCAATGTTGCAACAGAAAAGAGGATCGTGAAACAGAGTCGAAGAACATATGCTAATTGGGGTTAGTTTGATTTGTCACGTCTGTATGATGAGTGACTACGTACCGCTCATGGTTTACTGGCCACCAATGTTCTCTTTTGCTTCGTCACCACCATCACCGCCGTCACCGCCGTTACGGCTAGCCTCAATCTCAATCATTCGTTGGACCGCCTCATCTATCTTGTCCCAATCAACATTATCGTCAAGGTGTTGAAACTGCAAATCGGCGAGGATGTGACCTTTGTGGAACGGGTCGTCTTTGAGCTTCGCCCACTCTGGAAGGGCCCACCCGTCTTGTATCTTGAGCGCGACGTGTTGAACCCTCAATGTCTCGTCTGAGAAGTTGGTATCCTCCTGAATGTGGAGTATGAGGCTGTCCACGTCGTCGTAGCTGGGAGTGGGCTCAGGGCTCTCCGAGAGCACATCGCAGTACTGGCAACAGTAGCAGCCCGCCATCTCTGCCATCTCGTTGAAGTGTTCTCTCCATTCAGACAAAGAAACAGACGGTATGTAGGAAGGCATCTCGGTCGAGGTGGTCAAAGCTGTTGGGAGTTTCTTGCTTGAATCGCTGGGTACTGCTCGAGGAAAGAGATGCTTCAGGAAAGAAAAAGAAGCCCGACCGGGATGGCCGAACTTGGAAGAAGTCTCTTGCTTGAATCGCGAGGCACTGATCGAGAGAAGAGCTTCTCTTGGAAGGAATGTGTTGATCTGGTCGAGGTGCACCTTGCACGTATGCTGAAATGCTCAAAATTGAAGAATGGTGCTGATGGGCGTGACCAGATGGTGAGAAGGGCGTTGTCTGGCAATGAAGTTTTCGAGGGGAATTTCAAGTGAGGATGATGAGTGGGAGAGAGCTGGATATATGAAGGCGGGAACTGCTGGCCTGACTTCTCAAGTAGACGTGCGTGAAGATTGACGAAGCTTCGTCCAATTTGCCTCTCTGACGGTCTGAGCTGAAGAGTTTGATGTGTCACCTGAAGTTCTCAAGCAGGTACATTTGAGAATCGATGCGCCTTCCGAAGAGATACGCCATCTGGCCGTCCTGACGGGAAATTTGGTTTTCTGCCTGATAATCTGGAGCAGGCACGGCTGGAAATTGATTTGCCCCCTTCTGCCAATGTGAGTCATTTGACAGTCGGGGCCGAAAGTTTTTGGCTGGCCCTCCAACATTTGAAGGTAAGTACGGTTGGAAATCGACGCACCTGCCTCCGGACCACGCATTTTGATCGGGTTCTGGCCAGTGACCGGAGAGTCCATTCCGATTGATACGCCACCTTTGGCATGCCACTCGCCGCGGGCTTCCACAACACGGGAGCGAGCTCGCTATGTTCATAGTCTAAGTGACTTGAGTTTGGCGTTTGCTGGCTATATCATGGGACCTCTCTTGCTCCGGTTGTGATCTTTCTTCACAAATCGCACATTCTGCGCTGTCGGACACCAACTGCCGATTGCTAGAAGACAAACGGGAAGGAGAGGAACCCAATGAGTTCCTCCTCGCCGTCCTCCCGCCGATTGCGCGATCTAGCGAGGCAGGAACAGATAGAAATCGACGCACCTTCTTCTGCCAGTGTGAGTCATCTGGTAGTCCAGACCAGCAGATTCATTTTGCGCCCCAACATTCCGAGGTAGGTACGCATGAAGATCGACGCACCTGCCGTCAACTTTTTGCGCCCAGATGCCCTGCCTGACGATCCGGAACCGAGAACTTGTGCTGTTGCCTAGGATTGCGAGGTAGGTACGGATGAATTTGCCGCGCCTGTTTTTGCCAATACGCATGATCAGACGGTCTGGACCACGCTTTGTGGCAGTCGCTCTCCAAGGCCTCGTTCGCGCCCATGACGCCGCCCTCACCGCCTCTCCAGGGATAGAGGAAGTCTATCGGAGGTGTCGCAGGAGAGCACTCCAATTTTCAAAAATTCTGGCGCTGGGACGGGAGCAAGGTGCCCGCGGAAACCAGACAGATTTCGAGGCCGGTGCACTGTCCCAACTTTTGCAATTGCAGTCGGCCGAGGGCCAGTCCCAGGAGAAAGATTACACATGAAGGATCACCTGAGATGACGAGTGACTGACATGTATCATTCAGTCACTACCTAGATAGGTGTGCATCTAGAGATCTCGACGAAATCATGTTACCTTGGTACACAGTTCTTCATCAGGGGAGACCTCCATGGGCGTGTAGCATGGCACGTACGAATTAGTTGCAGACGCACTCCGTTGGCAGAAACAATGTCAAACAATGTCTAGAAACTAGAGTCGCTTGATTGCTGGACTATGGTCTATCTGTAATGCATTTCCGAAAACCAATACGCCCTTGATTTCTCGCTACAAATGAATTCCTTTAGGCCAGGAACATGGCACATCGAACGAACGCAGAGAGAACAAGTCTGGGCACGGCCTAGTGCCAACCTCATTCTGGAACTGAGGGCACGCATTCCTAGTATGCCCTTGGTATCATGTGGTATCATAACTAAACCATCATTCGCAATGCCGGTGGACCGCTGGAAATCCTTTGTCCATGCATTCCTCCACTCCTTCCAAAAACAATCAAATTTTCGATGTACCAGGGAGACCAATCTTGACCGTAAATGCAGTATGCGCCAACAACAGGATGAGTCTGCGCCTTCAGTACCTCGCGAGTCTATCGACTCATTAGCATGGGGGACTGTGCATGTTTTGCAACCAGTCAGTATGTGGCAGTCTTGTGTAGATCATCTGCTCTCTCAAGACAATAAAATCATGGCAGTATGGGCGTGTCTTGCCAGTGATTCTGCAGGCTTTGCCAAAATTGACCAAAACTTGCCGCCATAGCTCGTGGGAATGGCGTAACTCGGTAATAAGATCGTGCATCCGTGACCATCACTCAATGCCGTTTGCTCAGAAGGAGACGACTCATTCGAGGACGCAGAAGCATCATGTACGATGCGAGTATGTTGTGTGTCGGCTTTGGGTGGCTAGGACCTGTCGATAGACGACTTGTGGGAGAATTGGAGCATCACTGGGAAGCTACTCGGACAGATTCTCCGTCAAGTCGCTCTGTAACGACGCCGTGCTGGGACCCTCGTTGGATTGGCCGGTACCTCCAGCTGTACTAGGTCCTTGACTGGAGAATGCTTGGTGCTGAAATGTCGGCGGGGCCATGTGCAAAGGCGGCATCTCCTGAGTGGGAGTTGTTGACTCCCTTTGGGGTGTAGACGACGCAAATGTGTCCAGGGCAACGGCCGGATGTGAGGTGTCTCTAAGCAAGAGGCGTTCAAGATCATCTCTTGAACCAGAGGCGTTGTCTGCCGACGTGCCTTGTGGTGCCAGCCAGCTCGTGTCTCGGGGTTCGGGACCATGTGTAGCTGGAGCAGGCGGTGGCGGAGGAGGCACTCCCATGTTGTGGGTTTGAGCATCATCGTTGTCAGGACCAGCGGCGAGGTCACTGCCTTCGCCCATGTCATCATCCTCGACCACGTCGTTTTCCTCAAAAGTATCGGCATCATGGATCGGCAGAATTCTAGGCGCCGCGCCAGTCTGGAACTGTGCAAACTCCTCCTTTGAGTTCAAGTAGTCTTTCAAGCCAGTCACGCCCCTACCAGAGAAGACACAAAATACTTGTCTTTGGTGTTCCGTAAAATCGGGAGGCGCGTCCCTGCAGAATGTGTCTAGATCATCACGTAAAAAGGCAGTAACGCCAGTCAGACTGAGATGAGTGAGCTTGGGACAAGCATTGAGGAGTCGAATGATACTCTGAGAAGTTTCACGAATTAGCGTCAAGACATTTTCAACATCAGGGCATCTTGTACTCACGGGCAACGTCAGGTTGACGCAGTAGCTCAAGTGAACCCTCTCCAGGCTGCTGCTGTGGTGGTAGTCGGTTACAACATTGCCGTTCGCATCCCTCCGAGAGCGTGCTCGCTGGTTGGCCTTAGCAAGAGCGTACATGCTCTCGTCAGTAATGTTGCTACACCGTACCAGGCCAATGCGCTTGAGCTTGGGCAGGGTTGCAAGCCTGGTGACGGACTCGTCCGTGAGGTGCTGGCAACAGCCCAAATCAATGTATCGGATTCTGTTGCAGCAATGGACAAGCCTCTTGACGGCATCATCCGTGATGTGGCGACAGTGGCCGAGATGGACGTAGTGAAGATTCTTTCCAAGCCTCGAAATGGCATAGACAGCCGCGTCGGTAATGTTGCCACACTTGGCCAGGACAAGATTGCGGAGTCGGGGAGCCACGTCAATGATCTTCTCCACAGCACGATCCGTAAGGCGAGTACAGCAGGTGAGGTCAAGGATACGGAGATGCTCGTAAATTCTGTTAGAAGAAAGAGACAAGAATGCCGAGTCGTCGATCAGTTCGCAGTTGGCAAGACGAAGTTCGCGGAGGGACTGTCCTCGAGCGAGCAAGGCCGTAACTGGCTCATTGCCAATGTTTCGGCAGGAATGGAGGTCGATCTCGAGAATGTTTGGGCAGTTGTTGGCAAAAGCCATGACGGCGTCGTCGTTGAGTTGGTCGCAGTCATTGAGTTTGAGCTATTCGAACGTGTCAGAAACAAGGGACGGATCGGCTTGCATTGAGCCATGGTTTCAACTCACCCTCTTGATATATTTGCAGCTCTCGGCCAGCCTCATCATGCTCTCATTGGAGATGCGCTTGCAATTAGTCACGTTGAGCCCTTGCAATCTCGGGCAGTTGTCTGCAATGGCAAGAACCGAGGCCTCCGTGATCTTGTCGTCCTGGGAAATATCTAGCGCCAACAGATGCGGGCTGTTCTGCACCAGGGCCTTCAGTCCAACATCTGTAAGCTCTTTGCAGTTGGTCAATGTGAGACGCTCGACGCGGGTGCAGACGGCGAGGGGAATGACACTTCCATCGCTGACACCCGACGAGAGAGTCGCGAGATTCAGGCGCTTGATGAATTCGGGGTAGGCAAACGTCGGCTGCTGCAGCTGCAATGTCTGACAAATCTGTGTGTGCTTCTCCCATGATGTGCAGGTTGGGCGGTGCCAAAGCATTTCCACAACGTTGCGGGCCCATCGCTTAGAGACCAGCATGCATCTGAACATATCGGCGGGCGAGTTAAGCCGCGAGAATATGCTGATGAGGATCTCGCTGGGAAGGGTGGCCGCTGGTGGCAGACATTCCATGTCGTTAACCTGCATGTCTTGAAGATTGGGCATGACGCCCAGCGAAGATTCCGAGTCATTGTTGATCGCATAAAAGTCGGACTCGTCGTTATCGCGGGGCAGCGGGGAGTTTGTCGACGACGAAGATCGCGAATCGCGAGCCTCGACGTCCATGGTGTTGGCGTCCATCGGCGTCTGTTGGCTCTGAGGCGGCTCTTGTTGTTGGGTCGAGTCCATTCCGTGGGCGCCGGCGGGGGCGGCAGGAGTGGTTTGTCCTGCCTGAGTTCGGCCGGCAATCAGGTCGAGTGCAGCAGCGGGAGGGCGCATTTTCCCGCCGTAGCGAAGTCGAATTAAATGGCTGGGCAGTGATGAGGATCTGCTGGTCGGTGACGTTGGCGGTGCCTCTCACCAAACCAGGATATGGATTCGGACGTGTAATCCGTGGAGCCCACAGGGCCCGCGCTGCGCTGCTCAGCTGCGATGCTGCAAAAGTGGTCAACGGATCGTGTCGCTCGGCTGGATGGGGTCGATGTCGGCAATGTCGGCGCAAAAGCAAGAGCGCGCGTCCTGGTGTTTAGTTGCGATACTGACGCCTCCGCAACGTCTTGTTGTTGAGTCTGACGGAGGATGCAATGGGATTGATGGTGGTTGAAGTCCGAGCCTGGAGACCAAGGTAATGTGGTTAGAGTGGTAGCAGTGGAACCATCACCCGCTGTGACTGGGTGCGAGGCGCCGGGGGGCTGAACCTTTTTGCTTTAAGTGAATATCGGAGAAGACGGAATCCCCGCCACGGGCGTTGCTACTTAGTGCTAGGGCCCCCCCTGAAACAGACGTCTGATCTGGGACTCCGTCAGGTACTTATTGCACCAAGCCGGCAACGGCGGGATTGATTGATCGTGTGAGTGATGGTATTATTCGATACACGAAATACTTTCTGGGCAATGATGTGATGATGTCTGCGAGACCAGCAGTGATAATTCAGAGTGAGGGGTCTTCCATGCGTCAGGACCCCGGAATCCTATTCAGTACGGATTACGGAGGCGGCAGGCAAGGCAGTGGGCAGTGTATGTTTACTCAAGCTAGCAGTTGCATTGTTGACCTTTGCGCACCAAGCAACAGCCTGGACCGCAGATTTACACTTTTCTCGGAAAGATCCTTCTCAGCAGAGCACGGTTCAGGCCTAATCGAGAAGTACTACTCTTATTTTGTTTTTTTCCCACAGAGCCTCCGACGTCAGTGCAACTGCCAAGTGGGCCACGCAGGACATCATGTTCGATGCTCAGGTGATTTGGTATTGCAGGCGCCTCTAGTTTGATCAAGCGGGTTGCCAGGAAAGTAGATGATTACAGCACCAGTTCCCATTTTGACATCCAACGGTCACTTGTGTCGACGCTAATTCGGGTTCGAAAGATGCTTCTGGCTTCTCCCGCATACGCCGCCTCTCTGCTAAATGATATCTGCCTGTACAGATTACGGATACCGGTTTTGAGACCTTGGAAGTTGAACCTCTAGATCCAGGATAGGGTTATCAGTTCTTCGAGGACTTATTACGAGGTATTCATATAACACTTGGCCCAAATAGCAGATGCTCCGGCCCAAAAGTACCTGTTGATTACTGCAACTTGGAGGATATACCAAGAACAACACATGTGCACGCCTAGCATCGAATGCTATTGTTTGTGCTTGCCGTTGCATGGTCAGCAGACATTGTGTGGCATATCTTCATGCATCGTTGACCTCGACTTGTTTGAGTGATAGTCCCGAATTCTCGTGGCCATTTAGGGAAGGAATAGTAAGCCAGGCTGGTGTCAGTCAGTCATGTTACTATAGACGACTGCACGAGGCTACCTGGCATGAAAATAACAGCGTTTCTGCGCAAACCAAATATCCATTTATTTGCCCAGGAAAAAAAAAAATCTATGTTCGTGCGCTATATCTCGAAGTCTTCGGTTACTTGCCGCAGATACTGGGAAACACAGCGAACAGATTTACAATATAAATGACAACTCCTACGTATTAGGGAGGATCAATCATTTGTCAGCAGTGGGAGGTACATCACACCACATGACTGCTCAATAAGTGCATATCACCCTCGCTTGCAACCTGCAAAGCAAGAATCACATTCAACCGTCTACTGCAGCCCGGCGGTGAGTAAGCAGGCGATGTTGGGTGGGATCGGTGCTGCCCAACGGTGGGCAGCGCTGAGAGCAACCTCCTCGTCATTGTCTTTCTCAGAACAAGGCAAAGTTTGCGCTTTCGGGACTGCTGTGTCCCGACTCCTCCGTCCTTTGCGTTTCTCGGACGTAAAAAGGCATTTTTTTAGTTACCCAGACAACGGACTGCCCATGTCTTGACTCTTTGAGTGGTTCGCGTCCCCCTCAAGGTCGCACTCTTGCAGATAACAATTTCCAGTTGCTGCAGAGGGCGATGTGATGAGGCAGGGCGCTTAACAGAATTATCGAGCAAATCAGAATTGACAGAGGACGACATGAACCCCCTGCACCCGATGTTATTCAATTTTTAATATGACAACAGATTGCAGGGGGCTGTCGCTGCGCGTGGGCCTCTTCAGCCCAGCTGCCCCCGGACCCCAGATACTGGTGCAACCCCGCTGATGAGCCTCTACTGTACTGAAGCCTGAGGATTGCAGATTTAGTAGCTCGGGTATGGGCGGCTCTGCCGGGCCGGAGCGGCCAGTCAGTGGAATCCAATTTTTGAACTGGCGTGGTGCTTTCAATTATCAAGCATCTGCCCATTTGATGACGATGGGAGCTATCTTCTAGCTTTTGATGGAGCTGCAAACATCATCGTCAACCTTCAAACTCCACTACTCAGTTCTACTCAATTGAGGCTCTCTCGTCTTCGTTGCCCGAATTCCATGTCATCGACATAGCGTTTTGTGTTCCAACAACCATCCACTGTACCTCGGATTGTGTACGTCATCGCCATCATGATGAGATCTGCGCGCACTCGCGTCCATCCGGATGCTATCCTCCGCCCACTACAACAGACCCCACGATCCAGGCTGTCACGGCTGCCGCAATGCCCAAGTGCTTCGACGCAAGCTCGAACTCTCATGGGTCGCGAGCGACCCTCCAATCGAGCGTATGAAAGCTTAAACCTCGATCGGATACGCACCGATTCCTACTCGTATCACATCAAGAGGCAACGGTTTCTTGCTGCCGGGTCTATTGCTGGAATTGTCGCGTTCATCTACACTGCATACCTGCTCAAGCAGGAGATCTCCAAGCCGACGAAGTTCGATTCGGGGCTGCCAAAGAATGCCGACCCGTTCTTGACCGAGGCCGGCAGCAAGCGAAAGACCGTGGTGCACGACCAAGAAGGCCGCGAGATGGTCCCCACAGGAAACACAACCATCCAGTGGTTCCCGCGGACATTAGAGTTGGGAGCTGGGGCTGGTGACGGCCAGGAGGTCCACAATGGTGTCCAGTATACACTTGTTGGCCTGGGCACGAGGACAGTCACCTTCTTAGGCTTTGAAGTCTACGTAGTGGGCTACTACATTGCGACATCCGATGTCGCAGCGATCCAGGCACGACTCATCAAGGACATCAACCCCATTGCGACGACCCTCGTGCCAAGCGAGCGTGACGAACTGCGGAGACGACTCCTGAATCCAGTCGAGGGCGAGAAGCTTTGGCTAGATATCCTCAAGGAGGTCAAGCCAAGAAGCGCCATGAGAATCATTCCTGTACGAAACACGGATTTCCCTCACCTGCGCGATGGATTTGTAAGGGCCATCACGGCCAAATCGCAAGCGAACAAGCAGGAGTACAACGACGAGGCGTTTGGAGCCGCAATGACTGAGTTCAGGGGCATGTTCAACAGGGGCAAGCTGCCCGCCAAGGGAGAGTTGATCATGGTCCGTGACGAGAGGGGTGCTCTGACAATCATGTACGACGACGGCAAGCAGCAAAAGCAAAAGACCGAGAACGAAAAGGTCCTCGGTACCATTGGACGCGTCTTGGATGAGAGGGTCAGCCGGGCGCTCTGGCTCAACTACCTTGCTGGAAAGGCGGTAGCAAGTGAGCCAGCGAGGAAAAACATTGTTGACGGTATCATGGAGTTTGTTGAGAGACCGATAGGCACAGTCGCTGCCCAGGTCCTTTAGTGAACAGATCCCACGACTGTTCTGAAGCTGGACAGCTGTAAGCCGAGGCAAAGCGCAAGGCAGATTGTTTTGCAGTCTTCTCGCGATGTACAAAACGATGCACGTGTAACACGACCGAGGAAAGGTGTACATTATAAAAGAAAAGAATACGACGATCCCCAATCCTTCCTGTAGGGAAACTGGCAATTCTATAGCCCCGATCTGCGGGGCGGCCATTACCCACCGTATTGGCAGTAGATTGCGGCCTGGACGAGATATCTATCAAAGACTTCTGATGTAACAAACAGGTTTCTTCTTCTTCTTGAAGTCTTACAGAGCGCGTTGGTAGCCTTGTCGCATCTTCGAGACGAAAGTGCTATGCGTCATGCATCCAGGGACTTGTCGCTCAGCAATGATCATCCATACACCGCTCATGACAGCTAGGGGTCTGCTGACGTCGATCGTCATGATGGCATACAATGCTTACAGATTTATCTTCTATGTGCAGGAGGCGTTTTGTCGACCGTTGATGCAAGAAGGATCAGACGATATCTAGGGTAATTCCTGTATGGCCGTAAGAACCTCAACTGGGCGACTTGGTGAAAGCGACAAGTCGCATCGCGATTTATTATGGATATATCATAGGAGCCGGTGAGTTTCCAGGTCAAATATTGAGTGCAGTCAGTATTGTCTCATGAGCCTCATTATACCATGTCTCACCCAAGTACGTCTTGATGGTTGGCATTGATCGACAGCTATACAAGCCACAGACAACTAGTTGACATCACTTCGAGATGAGATCATTCCGGGAAGTCGTTCGTCCGATCGGGATGATCGACCGGTGTAGGCGATGCCGTGATCGTATACACGCATCCAACCGATCCTAGACTGCAGATCCGGGGTGTTCGAATGAGTCGATTCGGCGAGGCTGCCCACCACACCTCATCCGGACCAACGAATCCGTTGCAACGACTGGATTCATTAGTCTGTTTCCCCACGCGGGAGATGCATACGTAGTCGGCGCCAAGCTCATGAGGCGACGGTCTGACTGCAGGAGAGCTGCGAAGTTGGGGCCTGGTCTTCCTGCGGGGTTCACGAGAGTTTTCGACTCCCAGAGCTACCCAGATCTAAGTTGTATACTTCCTGCACCATGTATGTACGCATGCCGCTTCGCCCGGCTTCTGGGCCATCACCCGCCCAAGGCTTTGGATTTCCCATCTCCTCTCTTTAACCTCTGCATTGCCCCGACTCGTGCATGCTGCCACATAAACATACACGGCATACATGTTCTACAGGTTCTACGCCATAACAGGCAGGCCGCACATACTGGCAGGCGTCATGACGGGGCCTGCGCGCGGCACCCAACGCACTGCTGCATTTTCTGCAGCCCTTTTGCTTCCTTGTACTTGCTGCTAAATTACGCACACGAGACAGAACTCAGTCTGCGAGTGTGTGCGTGGCCCGTGGGATATGGCTGCGCGTCCTACATGACCTGCTACAGATGATGGGAAATCTTGGCGGGCGGCGCGCAACATTGTCTCCGACTCCCCGACTCTCGATATAGAAAGGCAAGATGGGCGGTGGGAACCAAGATTTTCACAGTTTGGCCCTGCTTCCAGGCCCTCAGTGCTTTCTTGTTTCATCCGAAAGCATAGGAGTCTCGAGGGAAAGATAAGGACTATCTTCTCTTGTTTCCCTCCGTCCCGTCTCTCATTCATACTCCAGCGGTAATCTTGACTGTTGGGCTATCTTTCTTCACGAGAGACTCGCCGCTTGTGCGAAGATACGAGTCAAGATGAAGTTATACGGCAGCTCGGCGGCATTGGCTTGCTGCTCTCTGTTCGTGCCTGCAGTCCTGGGCAATGTGGTACCCCAGTATATCGAGGACCTCATCAAGAGACAACTGCCCGCGGAGCCTACTGGAGTCACGACCCTGAGATCCCCCAAGGGTTTGACCGTCCGCTTCAAGGAGCCCGGCAAGGAGGGCGTTTGCGAGACGACGCCTGGTGTCAACTCGTACTCTGGATATGTCGATCTGGATTCCAAGACGCACATGTTCTTCTACTTCTTTGAAGCAAGGTGAGTCTCTCGTGGTCTTGCAACCACCACAACAGCATATGAACTCGGATGAGTTATTGCAAACGGAAATACACATCAACCTCAGAATTATGGTGACTGACCTTATACTCAGACACAATGCCAACAAGGCTCCCATCACCTTATGGCTCAATGGCGGTCCCGGATCAGACTCCATGATCGGTCTCTTCGAAGGTGAGAGACATCACTTCTGCTCAACTCGACGGATGACTAACTCTTGACTAGAACTTGGCCCTTGTAATGTCACTCATGAGCTCGTTACCAAACTCAATCCCTACTCTTGGAACGAGGAGAGCAACATGCTCTTCCTGTCACAGCCTCTGGGCGTGGGCTTCTCCTACGCTGACGAGGTGGAGGGCACCATTGATCCAAACACTGGATTCCCTACGCCCAATGCAAATCCCGACGGGCGCTATGCAAATACGGATCCTTTCAGGTACAGCACCACGGCGCTCGCCGCTGTAGGGGTATGGGAGGTTCTTCAGGCTTTCCTCGAGGCACTGCCCACTCTCGACTCGAAAGTGACCTCGCGGTCGTTCAATCTCTGGACGGAGAGCTACGGCGGGCACTATGGTCCAGGGTTCTTCGACTACTTTGAGCAGCAGAACGACCTGATTAGGGCAGGTAAGGCCGCGGGTTGTCAACTGCAGCTGCACACGCTCGGCATCATCAACGGCCTCATCTCGACCAAGATCCAGATGCCGTTCTACCCCGAGTTCGCCTACAACAACACGTACGGCATCCGGGCCATCAACGAGTCGACGTACGAGTTCGCCAAGACGGCCTTCAACTTCCCGCAGACGGGCTGCTCCGCGCAGCTCGACTACTGCGCCCAGGCGGACCGCAGCACGTGGCTGGGCCGCAAGCAGTGCTCCCAGGCCGTGGCCATCTGCCGCAACCTGGTCGAGGGCCCCTACGAGGTCATCGCGCCCAACAGCGCCTACGACATCCGCCAGAACCGCTTCCAGTCCCAGGTCCCGCCCAAGTACTGGTCCGACTGGCTCAACACCCCGTTCGCCCAGAACGCCCTCGGCGTCGACCTCAACTACACCGGCACCAGCTACGAGGTCTACCAGGGCTTCGACTACACGGGCGACTGGGCGTACCCGACCCTGCTGGAGGACCTCGAGGACCTGCTGGACCGGGGCGTCCGCGTCGCGCTGGTCTACGGCGATGCCGTAAGTAGCCTCCCTTCCACCTCACATGACCAACAGTGTGGACTGACTTTTGACAAGGACTACATCTGCAACTGGTTCGGCGGCGAGGCCGTGTCCCTGCAGGTCAATTACACGCACTCGGCGCAGTTCCGGGCCGCGGGCTACGCGCCGTTCGTGGTCCGGGGCCGCGAGTACGGCGAGTCGCGGCAGTACGGCAACTTCAGCTTCACGCGCGTCTACGCCGCGGGCCACGAGGTGCCGTACTACCAGCCCGAGGCCGCGCTCGAGCTGTTCCGCCGCGTCCTGCGCGACCTGGCCGTGTCCGACGGCAGCGTCCGGGTCACGCCCACGTACGAGAGCGAGGGCACCGAGACGGCGACGCACCACGAGGTGTTTACGGGGTGGTTTACGGGAAGGCCGGAGAATAATTCCAAGTGAGGGTGGTGCGTCCTGGGGCGAGTATAAAATTTGTTTAAAAAAGTTGTTGTGCGATGATAGAGGTTCGGTGTTGCTTTGGTTGCTTCCCTTATGCGATCGTGATTTATTGTACAGTCAATTGGGGGATTGTAAGTGATCAGGGTTCTAGGTTGATTTGTCTGTCATGTTTTCCTTCATCCATGTTATCAGGCTCGCATTCTGTATAATGTATTACCTGTGTATTCTGGTATAATAGCGCACTATCGAGACCACATAGATATCGATCATTTACATTGGATAATGTACGGCATCACAAGCGCACGCTTAGGGTTGCACTCAAGACCCAGCCTCGCCCACCCTCCATCACGAATAAGCATGATTTGAATAAGCTTCTTTGACTTTTGGGTGTGTTTGTGCCCTTGTTTTGGGGCCAAGTGTCAGCTGAGATGTAACGATACGTCTCAATTGGACAGCCATCGCCGTCGAGCATAAAGAATGCCGAGTTATATTCGCTCGCTACAACAGTAAGATGCATGTCAGATTCCAGTGCAGAAACCTGTCCAGTGACACTCGAGCGCCGGAACAGGCCATCCCGGCCTGTTCATGCCATCATGGGTACCGGCCACTCAAAGTTGGGCAGGACAATGCCAAGATTGGAGGATTTGGCGATGTTTATCGTCGATTTCGAGGCTGTATGCAATTAATATCAACCGTGACCAATAGACTTTCTCATCTCATGGAGGAGAACTTGTAACACGGCATTGTGGGTTACATTTCAAAACTCCAGCATCAAGTCCTCCCAGATAGTCTTTCGCAATGTCCCATCTTTTTAAGGGATCTTCCGCCTAGGTTCCGACTGTTCTTCAATTATTGCTTGCTTAGGAACCCCGAGAATGTCTTTTCTCAACTTCTTTGCGCGAAAACTTGGCCATCGGGATACAACAGTCCCTCCAAGATGCTTTGCTGGTTGTCGTTAGTAACATTGCCTTGATTTTTGTTTCCTTGACTTACCAATATTCTACCAGAAAACGCGTTGACCGAGGCCCAAGCTTCGAATAATCAATCCTCACAGTTATGTGAGACCGGCAGTAGTTTCAATCTATATTATAGCACATGCGTCGCTTGCGTCACGAATCAATCAAATGATACCGCCTCGGCCAACGATTACTTGTCATCAACCTTCGGAGACTATTTGGCATATTGCGGTTCCAGCGGTTCTGCGTCCGCAGTTGATTTGGTGCAAACAATTACCGGCGTCCTCTCTACGACTATTGGCGAGCACGCATTTCCCGTCACAACGATCACGACGCTCATCACCCTTTCCTTGAATGCCAACAGTACTGTAGCTACGACGGATGAGTCAACTAGTCTCACAAGTGCTATCTCGACAACGGGGCCGCAGATGTCTTCAGATTCAACTGGTTCAGCGAGCCCGACAACAGCGGCGAACACCAACTTAATCCCGTCGGCAGAACCTACAGCAAATCCGAGTCCAACTTCGGGAAGCAAAGTTTGGATTGCTGGTCCGATCGCGGGGTCTGTAGCTGGAGTCGCGATCTTAGCCTTGGTGGCATTTCTCTTATATCGTCGTCGTCGTATCGCCAAGCAGAAGCCGATCTCAAACGAATACGCGGATAAACCACAACTGCACTCTGACTGTGTGCCAAGGCCGCCGCCCGATGAGCTCGACGCAGGCATGAGGCATGAACTACCAGGCGACGAACCAAGAGATGGGAACGCCATGGTCACCGAGCTTCTGGGGGAGGACCCTCCGAGGAAACTAGATAAAGCGTATGGCAGGAGTGAGCTTCCTTCATATGAACATGAGCAACTTCCCAGCTAGACACAATGCAGCATTTACACACTGGCAGACGGTTAATGACGAAAGTCGACGAGACCAGAATTTGATGATGCAGAATATGTAGCTGCACAAGAGGTCCGGAAGGGTTTCATGTTTGGTATATACCGATTGCTTTTTCTGCGGCTCCATCCTTCTGTCACCCTCGTCCAGCCTCCTCTACGTCTGCGCCCTCGCCTTGGGCCTCGGCAGTGGCTGTGAGCCGGCCCGTTCCCAGACCTGCCTTTGGGCGGGCACTAAGATAAGAATCTGCAGCTTCCCGGAGGTGTTTTTGCGCTGTTGCATGATACTCAATGTTCCCGGATATAACAGTCCCAATTCAGGGCACATCGCCGTTGGGGATAATCAATGCCCGTACCCTATTTGCTCGTCCGCACTTCAATATGCACATTGACGGAAATAAGAGCGCAGCATACATACTCAATCACATACGAGATGTCGGAAAAGCATATCGTCGTGCATCATGATTGTTTTCAATAAGGATCAGTTGAGAGCTCAAAATGGAAGTGGCAAAATTTATTTTGAAGACTGCATCGTGGCTCCTGAGGGCCAGGTACAATTAATACCTGTCGTAGCCCACAAAGCGTTATAATGTTTGAGGAAGCCATTCGACGTGATATTGGTTCTTTACACAATATCTAGGACGACCAAGCTCATCAACGATTGACCAACAGTTTCCCATCGCGTCGACCCATCATCAGAAGACCTGTCTGTTCAGCATCGAACCTACGGTCACTCCAGAGTTTGAGACCCATTTCCAAATGCTATCTCTTTTCGAAACCATCTCAAAGAGGTTTTTTCGCACCCTTCGGAGTCTGTCGGACGCACCCGAGCAGTGCTTCCAGATATGCTGTAAATGAAATCTCAGGTATCTCTAATACGGATCTCCGTTGACTGACCGCTGTCACAATAGCCGGCGCGAAAGCTCAGCCCTCAGCTTGGGATCACTTACCACGGTATTGCGAAGATTCAGTTCCCTTCCATGAATACTATGAGGAGTGCGCAGTCTGCATGGTGACCTACACCGACAACGCCACAGCAACGGAGTTCTTGACGTCTATTTTCGGAGATGACCTTCGTATCTGCAACTTCACTTACGCTGCCGAGACTACATTGTCAACGACGGGAACCAAGTTTATATGGAATCCTACAAGCACCGCCTCAACTTTCACGACAATAACGTCCGCAAGCCTGGCGATCACGGCATCGCCCACGACAGCAACGAATGGCGACCTAGTAGTACCCACGGCCGAATCCACAGCGACCCCAGAGTCAAACTCGAGCATCAGAACTTGGATAGCTGGACCGATAGTAGGCTCAATAGTAGGGATTGCACTGCTTGCTTTGATTATCATTCTATTCTACCGTCGCCGCAGTATCAGGAGACACAGAACTACGGATGATTACACCGACAAGCCACAATTGCAGTCCGACTTGCTCAAGAGTCCACAGCCCAGCGAGCTCGATACTGGAATGAGACACGAACCGGGTAGTGAGTTTGGAGACCAGAATGTGTTCATGACTCAACTCCCGGGAGAGGATTCTGAAGTACAAGACAAGAAATTTGGCAATGAGCGGCCACTGTCCGAACTTCCAGGCTAGGAACAACCAATAGAACAAACTTTCTGAGACCATGTGCCGCATTAACAGAGATGGTTGGTGAAGACTATTCGACAGACTGGACAACCAAGTCATACAGATGATCGCATCCTTTCTGTAGCTGTTCGCTCCAGAACCGCCAACGCCCCGTGTCACTTGGCCCCGGGCTTGGGTGGCATGTCTGCGACTAAATCATTGGATGCGGGAATATTCGAAAACTTATGGATTGAGGCGCTTCTGCGGGTCAAATATCAGTTGTCTATCGCACGAATTCTGGCGGATACATGTCATGATGCCGGTTGTCACTTACCATGGTAGCATCATACTCTTTATCAAACACAGTTTTCAGCTTTGCCGTGTCGCTGATGTCCCCATCATAGACAGAGAGATTTCCCTCTGCGTCAGAGTACAACTGGTCTCTCTGCTCAGGATCCAGGTTCTTCAACAACCCCCAGCCTACTAATACACACTTCTTCTTAGCCAGACGTCTGGCGACTTTCTTGACACGGTCGGCGGTCAGATCAGGGGGTATTGATAGGACCGCTTTTTCTGTCTCATTGGCCGCGAAATTTACCTTGGTCTGCTTCTTTTCGACTTGTTTCTTGGTGGTCTGCTGCATTATGGGTTGATGCGTCGTGAGTTGATGCACCGAGTGTTGTTGCATCATGGGTTGACGCATCGTGGTTTGTTGTTTCTTGACCTGAGGAACAAGGTACATCGGAACCTCCACGTCGCTTTCGTTTTGGACATCGAGCCCCGGCTCCATCGCCGCAATGCTCCGACCCCCATCGACGGTAGTCCGCTTGCGAATCTGGACTTTGGCATAGCGGTTCCCCAGGGGTGTGAAGACTGTTGGACTTTCTCCTGGCACTGGCAGATCAAGCTGAGCCGTCGGGCAGAAGAGCAATGCTTCCCCAGTCCGGAGTGTGACAATGGTCTCCAGCAATGAGCCTGAGGCTTGGTATTCTTGATCTCTCGCAGCGGCGAGGTGCTTCTTCAGAACTTCGTACCACCTCGGCGACAGGAAACGATGGACGAAAGTTGCATTGCAAAGATCGATGAGATCGGGTGACAAAGTCGGCTCCTGTGTCGCAATGATCACGCGGGTTCCTGTATGCCGCTGTTGGCGAATGATTGAAGTAAGGTCGCCCGTGAGGACGCGCGCCTCACCTGTCTGAACGAGAAACTGCACGACGACAACTCATTAGTAAAACGAATGAGAAACGCGGCAGCAGTTCCAAAGCATGTCACAGTCAATGCTGCTTACCTTGTGGGCCTCATCGACGGCCACACGACCCGACCACAAGTGCCCCGGTCTTCCATGAAAATGGATAGACAGATGGAAAACAAGGAGCATGCGTCCTCGGATGCCATAAACGGATCGCTCAGGTCGACTATCGTCAGCGAACCAGGTGCAAAAGCCCATATGTCCATCTCGGCTTGCGCCGGCCGGCTGGTTTCTGTCAACGCGGATGGTGCGAGAAAGGTGTCCAACAGCTGTAGTCGCAATTTGAGTGGCACCTCCTGGCCAGGTGCCCATTTGACCTGGGTCAGACGGCGACGAAATTCATGGTAAGCAAATCCGGGGCCTTCCATTGCCATTTGCCTGACAATGTTTCTGACGACCTCCATATACAGGGGCGTTTTGTCGGTACTTGGATCGACGGCCATCAGCTTGAGAATCCGTGAAATATTGAGCTGGCTCGTCGTCAGGTACAACGGCATGATGTTTGGTCGATTGGTACCAGGAGGGAGGCCGGGCAGACTCTTGTAGAGTCGCTTCATTGTCCAGATGTTGGACGGGCAGACAAGAACATTGACTGGGATCCCAGACGAACAGAGGTAAGCAGCCTCGCATAGCTGTGTGGTGGTATCATTGGTGAAGGTATCATAATGCATCACGATACCAGCTAGAGGCCGAGGAAGTTCGCCCGCGCCACATGTGCTGTCGATATAGCTCTCCAAAAGACAACTAAGAGTATGACTCTTACCAGCACCTTGCGAGCCACAGATGAATACCGACCATGGGATATTCATGTTTGCGAGAACAAGTTTGTCCTTGGGTGATAAACCTGGAGTTTCCAACTGCATCCCTATCAACCCGTATTGCGGTATCACCTCCGTGTTGTCCGCGAGGTTTGACTGAAAAGCTTTGTCGACGCCCGAAGTGAATATAGGTGAGTTTTTGAATGCTTCCAAGCTTTGCCGATAGATGTCGCCTTGCACTTCGAGAAAGCCTGGAGCTCTTTCGCTACTCGGGCAGCTAACCAGAGCCATTAGATCCTTGAACTTTGAGCTTTCATCACACAGCGTGTCATCATCAGTCGGCTCTAACACTACGAGTGTTGGCCGGGGCTTTTGGTCTTTGGGCAATAGTGATGAAAGAGAAGATAGGAATGTATTTCCTCTCGCTACTCCTAGGCCGGAGGAGAACGATCTCGTCACGGGTGCCATCATAACCACAAGAACCTCAGTCGAAGACGGCTGGACTACAGAAGTGGTGTGCGATTCGCTGCGTCTACTGTTGATCTGGTCAATTGCACTTATGAATAAATAGGTGAAAGAATTAAAACTAGTTGAAAAGATTCGTCGAAAGACTATCTTCATAAGAAGTGTTTGCCATAAGCTGCCTATAATTTCTTTCCTCTTTACCCCTCTTGCCCTCCTCAAAGGTTGGGACAAATCCGGCCTTGATAATTGCTTTTCTGCTTTTTGCCTACCCGCTCAAGACATATGTAGGTTGTTTCTTGCCAATAATAATGCCGCATTGCTTTTCATCGCCCCCTTGCCCCTTCGATCATGCCGCTTGTGGACTGAATAACAAGAACCGGTGAGGGCCGGGAGATTGCAACGAGAGCAAGCAGTAGCAACAAGGTGTGAGGGAGGAGTGTATGTAGTAGGTAAGTTCTCAACAATTCCCGCATTTCCAGCAGCCTCTCTCTAGCACCACGTGGTATTTGTGAGTGCTAATCAAAGGCAACATCTGGACCGGCTGTTTTCGAGCTGAAATACATTCCCCTTTCAAATTCATTCCTCCCTCGGGGTCCAACCCGGGCGAGATGTGGCGACATATTCCACCCAAGGTATTGAGTGCGTCAGAGCCCAGCCTTACAATTTGATCGTCGACGAGCATGGGGAAGATGAGTTGGCTGTTACCTTCGAGTCAGGCCCCATCAAAGACTCATAGACGATGACGATGGCTTCGACTATTCGCTGCGCCCATGGCGTACAGTTCATGCTATACCAGTGGAACCACGCAAATGATTTGGACATCATTCTTGAGTGTGACCTTAGGTTCAAATAGAATCCGTAATTGTCTCCGGGGTCGACCAGATGAGTGTGTTGGGTGAGACTCGTTCGTCGGAGTATTTGAATAACACTCTCGAATAGAATGTGAAGGCTCGCACAAACTATGTATTGTATGACCGATTTGATTTATTGGACAATCACCAGTGTCATTTAACGACATAAAGCTCCCGTGCTGTAGATATTTATAGGGAGACCAGAAATGACAAGGATACGATGATGCAAATCTGCACCGCGCAGTCAGTCTCTCCTCTGACCATGAGGGGAACAGTCAGCCATTTGGGTCATTCAAATCATTATTATTTTTGTGTTCGCTTGTCTAAAAGTCTATAGCTTGGCCTCCTCGATGCGCTCGCCCGCCCTGTTGAAGTTGATCTTCTTCCCCGAGTTCAAGCTCTCCTGGAGGGCGCAGCCGATCTTGACGGCCTGGACGGCGCCGGTGAGCTTGAAGGGCAGGGGCGTGTTGTCCAGGCAGGCGGCGGTGAACTCGTTGGACTCGGTGACGAAGGCGTACTCGAAGCGGCCGTAGTAGTTGTCGGGGATCTCGCGGCGGATGCCCTGGGGCTCGTGCATCTCGACGAGGCTGCCAATGGGGTTGGCGTTGACGGTCAGCTTGCCGTCGGTGCCGATGATCTCGGTCATGTCGTGCTGGCCGGCGGCCATCATGCGCGAGGAATAGAAATAAGCGACGCGCTCGTCCCAGAACTCGACGACGCCGACGCCGTTGTCCACGTCCTTGTGCTTGCGCAGGTCGGGCTGGACGGCCGTGATGCCCATGGCGACGACGGACTTGACCTTGGCGTCCTGGCCAAAGTACCACAGCGCCAGGTCGATGTCGTGGATGTTGCAGTCGACGAAGATGCCGCCGCTGAACTCGGCGTAGGCCACGAAGAAGCCCGACGGGTCCAGCTTGTCGCACGTCTGCGACCGGAACACGGACGGCTTGCCGATGCTGCCCGTTTCCATCCGCCGGAAGGCGTCGCGGTAGGACTGGTCGAACCGCCGCGAGAAGCCGCACATGACCTTGAGGTGCGGCTTTGTCTGGGCGGCGTCCACCACCGATTGTGACTAGAAGTAGGCGTGTTAGTCTCGACCAGGTTGGAAGAGATACAATGCAGAGGAAACTTACAATCTCGACGCTAGTGCTGAGGGGCTTCTCGCACAGGACGTGCTTGTCCGCCTTGATGGCCTTGATGGCCTGCTCGGCGTGGACGGTGGTGACGGAGGCCACGACGACGGCCTCGAGGCCCTCGTGCTTGAGCATCTCGTCGTAGTCAGAGTAGATCTTGACGCCGGGCAGCTCCGTGGCGGCCCATTTGGCCTCCTTGGGGTCCGGGGTGAAGGCGGCTACGAGCTCGGCCCGGGGCGTGCGGTTCTGCATGTTGAGGGCGTGCCGGGCACCCATGCGGCCCAGGCCGGCGATGGCTACTTTCAGCTTGCGAGGGGCCATTGTAAAGGGGGTGAGGATGAAGAGAGTGAAGCGTCAAGAGCTGGTTTGTCTCTTGGGGATATCTGCGAGACTTGAGAGATTGACTTCTGGCTCTATGACAACGCAAGCTGTAAGGGAAGATGGACTTGGTGGTTTGATGACAAAAATATCAGGAGATCCCTCTACCCAGGACCACGGGATCCGGCATTATATACGGACTTGCCCTCACTCCCGTCTCGCCATAGTCTTGACAAGTCCTGCATCGTGAAGAGCTGTGGAGGCAGAGCCCGGTTACCTGTTCTGTCATGGTAGGAAAGTTTGGCTCATGCCGTGGACGCGGTGTGTTGAAGAGCTAATGCGCTCCATCTCTCATGACGGACGCGGCAGAGACGATCGTGGCCGGGCAGAGTTGCCAAAAATGCGAATCGAGGCAATGCGCTAAAACAAGAGGCAACTCTCGGCGGGCGACTAGGAATTAGAACATGGCTGATTGGTGATGGTTGAGCCTATAGGGCCCACTTCCCCAGTTGTTTCCCCTCATCCACTAAAGACAACTCTGGGGAACTTGGCATCTGGTTAATAAAAGTGTTTTGGAACAGCGTCAGCTATGGAGACCAGCGAGTCAAACTGTTGGACCCGGTGCGTATTTTTGCTTTCTTGGCTCACAAACCTGCAGGGCCATCATGTGAGAACTGATTCTCGATCATGAATTTCCGTATTCCTCACATCTAGTAGGCCATGCCGGAAAGACCTGACCGCCAGACCTCATCAGTGACACCGCATTAGCCGATTTATACCACATACTATTGACACTATATAATCGAAGGCTCATCCATATTTTCTTTGGTCCGAGCTGTTGGCTTTAAGTGTACGGAAGTATTGCACAATAGGCGGTTTTCACCAGGTGCATCCATCCCGGATACGGGTTCAACCACGACCAGTCGCACTGCCGGCACGTTGTCCGGGTCCGTATCGGCATCGTAGTCGTGCTGTCCTGTCCTACCTCAGATACAGTCATGCTTCAATTGTCTTCGGTTGGCACTTGAGACGAGCTACGCCTTGGGCACATCGCCAACGTCTGCAGGCGAGAATTCGGCGAGAGCTTCCTACCAGGCCCCTCCCAGTCATGTATGTCCTTTAGCCCGACGGCCACGGATGCAGTGACGTCTCATCTATGGTCGTCTCGAGTGTGGAGAGAAGAAACCCGAAAAGTTCGAGTTATAAGACTCGCCGACATGCCCAGTGCACCCTCTAAGATATGGCCCTGGAAACAATCATGGTTCAATTTCCTTCGGTATGATGGATTATGAAGGCGCTCAAACGACATTATGTTGACGACTCGTCTCCCTGGCCAATTTTGCTCGAAAGCAGTGTGCGGACAGGTTCTTTCTTCCTCTGCTGCCACCCTGGGGCTAATCAACACATCCACCAACTGCCGGAATTCATGTGGGCGACTTGATCTCGACCAATACCTTACACGCCCGTGGCAACGGCATGCTGCAGTCCACGACATGCATCTTTGCTCTCGGAAGAAGTTTCCACACTGGAGGAAAGTGGCAGCACTAGAGATGCGAACAAAACACTCGAAGCGCCCGAGGCACCTCAATTGTCCCTTGTGGAAGTCTCGTGTCCAGGGATGGCTATCCCCACCGGTTTTCTCTGGGCGCCCGCTAAAACTGGCAGCCGTGCGGAGCACTCACGCAGGGAGCAGCACAGCTTGATATTAAAGAAGCCCAAGGAACGGCGAGTTGCGTCGGGGCGCCAGGACTCGTGTACGGTACCGAACTCTCCGTTCATGACATCTTACCCGAGAAAGTCTTCTCCGAGACACTCTCTCCAACGAAGAACTCGAGTTTTGGAATCCACTTGGTGCAAATGGGCGTCCCGGAGGATGGTCACTAGGGCACTGTCAGGATTTGCAGCTCAGGCAAGACCGGCAAGGATGGCTCCTCTTCGACGGCGGTGATCCGGCAACTTTGCCCGGCCAGGACTGCGCTGCAGGCGGCCTGGATCACCCGGCGCTGCAGGGCGACTGCGCAGTGACAGTGGAATAGCGCTGCTTCTGTGCTCCCACAACGGCGCCAACAGTCCCGACTGGTGCAGGCTGGTGCAGCGTATCTCAGGCTCTGGGCGCTGACTCTCCAGGTGCCCTAGAAAAGTGGATATTCGCTATGAGACGCGACTTCTGGAGACGAGGTTTGGTTTTTCCTGGCTCGACACAGATTTCCATTTCAAAAATCTCAGGACCAAACGAAATTCTACCAGAGAGCGAACTTCCCAATGCCCGTCAGGATGATCTCTTGGAGACGATCCCGCGCGCTCATTTCACCCAGGAGCTTTGGCGCACGCTATCGAAACCATTGGGCGGGTTCTTCAATTGAGGTAGGGCTTTCACTGCTAGAATTCCCCGCTAGCAGAATGTGCGCCCATCCCCGTCGCTGGGTCGGCTTCACAGAATTGGGCGGCAGATCAATTATCGTAACATTTACAGCCAATTCCCCGCGCTCTGTTCGATTGAACAGTCCTATCTGAAAGAATCGCAGATTTCCATTTCAAATCCCTGATTTGCGAGTATGCGCTCGATCTGTATTGTTGGCAAGCAGTACGGGTGTCTATCAGCATATTTTCCAATCTGATCTGGCATCAAATCCTGTGCTCAACTAGTTCTGCGGAAAAGCGACACAGGATTCGTCACCGAGTTCGGCTTCTTCAAAATCTGGGAGTTCCTCCAGATCATCCCGAAGCACCTCGCTGTCTACCTCGAGCAACTCCATCTCTTCGCTGTCGTCCTCGTCCTCGCCCTCGCCTGTGAAGAAGGCCGTACGGTGTTGAAATAGCTCTGACTGAGCGCCGCCGCTCAGTTTCTTTCTGATGACATGCAATCTGTAGGCAAAGATTATACCGGGTGAGGTCTCATGACTATGTGTCGTGTTCTTGTTGGAGCCCGCCGACAAAGCACCGCCCAGGTCCAATGGCAGCGGTCCTGAAGGACTGGACAGTTTGAAAGAGCCTGTGAAGCCATGGCCTTGAGATTCTGTGATTTGGAAAGAGTTCTTTGCAATCCGGTGGCCCGTGATGATATCTGCAAGTCATGTATGTCAGTTTTATGTTTTTGACGATCATAATAAATAGTGACAGAACAACAGTTGGCATTTCCAAATAGCATTGTATCGAAAGAAAAATAGACTATAAATTATACTTACACACAGATCTCAGTCCAAATCTGCCATACTTCATGTACTCTCTAACCCGTGGCAGCTCCATGATGGCCTCCAGTGTCTCCGGGCTGAGAGCACTGTCGTATGTTCGTATCTCGTGGTCGACATTGTCAAAGATTCTTTCCTTGTCGTACATGACGTTCAGGCCCGCGGATGAGGCCAGGTGGGCAAACTTGGACAGTATCTCGGCACCGAACGACTGATTGGAACCGGTGCCATGGTTATGGTTTGCCTCGGAGCTGATGTTGACCGGCGGAAGTGTGACATGCGGCGGAAGATCCGCATTTAGCGATGCGAGTGAGAGGGTCGGGCGCTTTGGATGGCGGATCACCGTCCCCAACGCGAGCTCCGAGTCCGGACGGAACGTGAAGTCTGGCGGCAGAAACCAGGTTTTTTGTTCCATCTTGGATAGTTTGGACGAGGTCAAGGTTCCCAAAACCTCCCTGGTGACAGGAGACTCTCTGCTTGATTTGTATTCAGGCTGGGGCGCAGCGGTGGCAGAGCAACAATGCCCAATCAGGTTATGCAAGCTCAGGATTATCCACAGCCTTATTCGCCGACCTTTGTGTCTAAGAGTTAGGCAGCAGATGTGCTACTTTTGCGTTTCCGCTTTCTGGCGAAAACCCCGAGACAAGTATTCGGCCTCCAATGATATGTGCTAATTCATTCGCCGTCAAGCACCCCGGAGGCGGTGGTAGTTGGTTAAAACGCATCTTGTTTTATCGTGTTTGTATGTGTATCATAATTCTAACAAATCTTTCGCGGCATCAACAACGCGAGCCAATTGACAAACATGTTCCTAGGTCCCAATCTGAGGTGACTATTGTAGCTTGAGCTTATAGTCCCATAAGCAGTCGTGAATGGCAGAATACTTTGACAAGTCGTCCCATTTCCGCATCCAGAACGATATAGGGTTGATAAACCATTGACCGCTTTGTTGCTCTTCCGCCATTTTGTACAACAGAGCCTTCATACCATGGGTGTCTCCTAGTCTTTTAAATAACTGCACATCACTTTGTGTGCCATCGATTTTCACAATCGACGGGAGTACAGCGCCATATGCAAGCATTGTGGCACATATTCCTGCCGCCACGGCAGTGGCGACGGAGGATCCAGGCTGGCAGACGCCTGGAAACTTGGTGCGGACTTGCTCACAAAGGCTATCCGGGATGTTGTCACCAAACGTGCCGAGCACTGAAGACCCATCTTGCGGCCGTTTTGCGTTCTTCTCGCTAAAGGTCCCGTAGCAATTCGTCGCATATATCGCAATCGTTGCTGGATGGCGAGCAGGAAAGCTTTCGTGCTCCATGGGCGAGTTGCCCGCACTTGCTAGAACTATCACTCCCCCGTCTCGCTCGGATTGCACTGTCTGTATGGCGTTTGAAATGGCATCGTCGTCTCTCGGGAACCCAAATGACATAGAGATAATGTCGGCTTGGCATTCCCGCCCAGCCCACAGGATTGCCTGTATCACTCGTTTAATCAACGCCTCCAGATTAGCTGAACATACCACTTACTTTGGCCACACGAGGCTGGCTTGTCAAGAGATCCTTGGTACAGGTAGCAACACGAGCTACAATAACTTCTGCACCAGGAGCACACTCCATTACCAATCTGGCCATGAAGGTCCCATGGCCAAAGGTATCTGTCGCCGCTGAAGCGCTGCTATGGCCGACAAAGTCCTTTCTCTGGATGATGCACCTTAGCTTGCTCTCGTCCTCCATGGCCTCCATTACGGTGTCGTTGAATCCCGTATCTAAAATTGCGACCTTGGTCCGAGTTCTGATACCGTGTCGCCGGCGCGTACGCTCTAATTCTGCGTTGATGGCTTTCAAGTTCTCAAGCCAGTGTTCAGGTACCGCATTTTTCGCGCTGTGGAATACGGCTTCTGATTGTGACTGGCCCTGTTGGGGCACGATGGTTGAATTGCCGTCCGCAGCCGGGTCATCTAGGGACCTGTGAATATATGAAGGCTCCCGCTTCATCGTCCCAAACCCAGTCCTCGCCAGCCATGCCAGTGGTCGGACAACATGTTTGTAGAACATCTTCCTCCGCATTAGCATGCCCTCATGTTGGCTCAACTCCTTCACGACCGGAGACGGTCGAACGGTAGACGGTGTCACAAAGCCCTCGCTATTGAGGCAAAACTCGATAGCCTGATCAAAATACATCTTTTTGGGAAATCCATCCCATATTTGTGTTTTCAAGTCACTCAGATAGCTGACTGCTATCATATGGTCGAGGTTGATCTGTGCGATTTTGTTCGTGACGTTTTTCGTCCGGAATGGTTTGCAAAGTCCGACTTCGAGCAAAAGTATCCCGATGGCCAATATTCGAGGATATCTGTGGTTCAGGTAGCATTCTTCGAGGATATCATGCAGCTTTTCGTTTGCATTGCCAAAGGGGAACTTGAGGTACAATCTCAGTGGCAATTGATCACGTCGCTCGCTGTTATCCTCTTCGGGCATGAAGTAGATGGTCTCGCTGGTCCATTTCATTCTCATCATTTCCGAGTCGTAGAACTGCCAGTAAGACCATGCCAAGATGTATGCCAATGACACTTTGTCTCTCGGAGCCAGTCGGTAGTTGCGAAGTACACTCGATAAAGGAACCTCCTGTGTCGATAGAGGGAGATGATCCAAGACCCGAGAATCTTTCGCATGATACAGACCACGTTCTGATTGAAACTCGATGACAATACGAGCGTAGAGCTGCTCCTCCAGCAACCGACAAAATCGCATATCTGGGCACGAGTGTAACTTCGTGGGACTTGGAATACGCGGGTGGCTTTTCCGAAGGTCAGTCGTGGTTCACATAGGACGAAGGATATTTCGGGCACGTACATTCGTAAGTGGAACTCTTGCCAGAATTTGAGCTGCGCCGATGAAACCAGAATGTCCAGCCCTGCATCAGAATCAGGCCCAGCTGTAGCATCTTGGTTCTCGAATAGACACAACCGCGCTTGGTGTCGAAGCATCTTTCCTTCCGTTTCATCGGTTGACGACCCGTGTAGTCTGGGATCGCATACCATATTGACTTCCAGAACGTCAAAAAGGCCATTATTCAAGTGCGCAGAGTAGTCGCCGTGACCGACGTGCGGAACGGTATCAGGTAGAATCCCCGTGTCGACAAGCTCGTCATTGACGCACTTATTATGAAGTTTTAGACATGTATCATTAAGCCGCTGTAACTCTTCCTCCGGTGCTTCATCGAAATAACGTATCACGGACGCTTCAACGGTCTTCGTTCGACTGATTGGAATAAGAGGCATGAGGTGTTGGTGGCACGCAGAAATCAAGAAGCCCGGATAAATGTGAACAGCCTTGGGCCACTACCAGTCGAAAATGTCAGCCTACTCTCCAGGCAGATGAGGTTGGTACCTACAGTGCATGCCTCTATGAGCTGCTGGAGCACCTTGAGACTTAGCTGGTTAATATCTTGGTCTTTCAAATATGGAGGCAGTGAGTCCAAGTACATCCGGATGATGTGCAAGCGCGTGGCGACCGTGCCAACAGCGCTGCGGCGGTTGCCAGACAACTTTCGGCCAGCACATATCTCGAGCAGTACTGGTGTGATCGGAGCAGCGCACAGAGCCAGCAAATTGGAAGCATCACTGTCGGACATATCGCCTCGTCCAGTACGATCAAGATTCAGACATGGTTTCCAAATCACCTCGTCGCATTCGTCAATGAATATGAAGCTATGTCATCTATTCATTGTCAGCGCCAGCCTCGTTCGCAATTGAGGCCGCGATCAAATGTGCGGGGTCATGAATGCCAACAAGCCGTGCCTGCTTTCATGGGCACGAGATCTCTATTGGCCAACTTCCCAAACGGACAGTCGGAAGCACACCAAAAACCATTCGAGTCTGACCCCACCTTCGCACTGTCTTGAGCGGCTTTCAGCGTTCTTTTCGACACAATTACCTACCTAGCATTGCGGAAGCTCGGAGCCTAGGAAAATGCAATCACGCGAAGGGCCTTGGGCGGCTCCAGACACAAAGACTGTCTTTGCTCTCAGTCAACTATGTATCTCCCGGTTCGAAGATCTTGTGGCGCAGAATACGACAACTATCGTTGAACTTCTTCAGAATCGCCTGGCAGACTTCAGACTCTGGGCCGACAGCGTTGGCGCTCTGTCGAAGCCTGGTGCGTCGCTTGACTCGAGACTCAAGTCTAGACCGAATGATTTGGAACTTGTCAAAAGTATTCTGATCATGCTATGCGATTTCCTACAAGATTATTATTTGCGAAACGCAAAGGCAGACTCCAGGCATGATCTTTGCAACGTCGATGCCGCCATCAGTAATTTGGCCATGATAGGTACAGCCATCCGTCGCACTGGAAAGGCATCGCGTCACCGGAGAGCGGACCGAACTTACCGTCCAGATGATCACGAAGTCTTCAGGGCTTATCTCGAGCGCATAGCTCTTTCTAGGCCAAGTGAAGCTGGGCACGGTGCGGATGGACTTGGCGACTTGAAACCAAACGAGATCCAAAGCCGGCTGATCGAGGCCAATGTGAGGCGAAGACACAACTTCTTACTTGCACAAAAGCATCACGTTCTCTTGAAAGAGCGTGGTGCAGTGGAGCAGATGACAAGAGACAGAGAGTCTCAAGACTCCAGAAGTGCTCACAGGACGACAATCAAGAGGGAATCAGGTTTGACTACAATAGGGGGAGAATCCATTGCTTCCACGGCTGAGGGGCCCTCTCTTTCTCAGCTATACAAACGTCAGGACACCAAGTCACGAATTACCCTCATCGCTGCCGAGGCAGATTTCCCTGCGATGCCTCCATATACCCCCGGTCGACGAATGTTTCGCTGCCCTTGCTGTTGCCAATCTCTGCTCTACGAGGAATTTGCGGTGCCAAAAAAGTGGAAGTAAGCTGTATTCTATACTTAGCCCAACGCAATTCATAATAGCTGACATGATAGAAAACATATGATAGAAGACCTGTATCCATACACTTGCATTGCTCGAAAATGCCCATCCCCCCATCTCATTTTCGAGACGAGAAAAGATTGGGAGACGCACCTCGACAGAGACCATGCTCCTCAGTGGCAATGCCCTTTGTGTGCAACCAAGGAGCACTTCATTTTTGATGACATGGATGGCATTATCGATCATATACAGAGCCAGCACCCGAAAGATCTGCTGAGCATCACACTACCGACACTATTGGGTTGGTCCCGAGGGCAGTTCATGGGCCTAGATTCCTGCCCTTTGTGCTCGTACCGCGATCGTGTTGACTCGCCTGCACTGGTCGAACATGTGCTGCGCCATTCATACAATTTCTCCCTCTACGCGATGCCTTGGCCAAGTCCAGGGGTTCACAATCTCAATATTCCTGTTGGAACGTTTCGTGTACCACGAGAGGGAAAAACTGCTGCGATAATACTTCAATGGATAGACGGGGTCCCTGAGGTTCCGGGGGGCTCTTCGAGGAAACTCGAGCTGTCATCTTACGATACCCAGGTATTTGACACCGAAATGCAGCAGTTCGATCATTTCGCTACCAATGAATACTTTGCAGATCCATCTGTGGAGCACTCGTCCCATCCCCAAGATACGCAGTCAAGGTCTTCCCTCGACTCTTCACCACTAGTCGAAACGGCTGAAGAAGAACATTACTGTTGTAAATGTCAAGAAGAGACGATATTCCGTGGACCTAAAGAAGAAAGATTGAGACAGTGTGGTCCCTGCGGGCACGAGGAATGTCCAAAATGTCTCGAGCACAGTATACCAGCTCCTGCGCCGCTCCAAGCTTCAGCAGGATCTCGAATAACTCCTTCGCCGTCACCCATGATACGAATGGACGTTATGTGTAGCGCATGTCACGAGGCAACACACTTCGAAGGAACGGGGTACGACTCACTGGTTTGCGTGCTCTGCGGTCATGAAAAATGTGAAGAGTGTCAACCCTCGACCTATGCCTGATGACGTCACAGATGGAAACGACCTGGAAGCGAGAAGCTACGAGATACTCTGTGCATGGGACCGGGTCAAGCGAAAAGTGAGAGAAGCGCAAAGAAAGAAAGAAAACAAATAAAAATAAAACTTAAGAAGGCGAAATATCTCAGTGACTGAGATGCATCGGGAATTGAGCCCAATGCGGGGGTCGAACCCGCAGCCTTGAGATTAAGAGTCTCACGCTCTACCGATTGAGCTAACCGGGCAGATTCTTCTGTGTTGTTGTTGAAGATACCTCGTTGTTGCGTCCCATATTCGCGAAAATTTTGCTCGGCCTTGGTCATGGGGGTGGGTCAGGTAGCAAGCCCCGGAGCGGACAAGCCGAGGTGGGCGTCGAGGTGTGTGGCTCGGGAATCGTGGGGCAGCCACAGGGGGGAAGACACCGGGAGGCACGAGATGGCGGACGCCGAAGGACGTCGGGGAAGGATATGGAGAAGGAGAGAGAATACGGACACGGGATAGGAGCGACGGGATGGAGAAAGATCAAATACCGTCGAGTCGGAGGACTGAATCTAGACTCTGAGGGTCAACCCCTTGCGTGGGGTTCAAGTCAATGGGAGTGCGATCGAATAGACACGTGGCTTAGCCACTGGAGATGGGGTCTCAAAGACAATGCTTGTAGGTAAAGACATGTATACGGCATGGCAGTATGAAATTGGAATGCTCATGTAAATGATGAGCTCGAAATAAGAAATATATCGACGATTTGGGCATGATTCAAACGCACGACTTGGCGAGTCTGATGGATGACGTTAAGAGGAAGCAATCGAAACAGGCGGGGGAAGTCCAACGGTGCGCTCTAGAAGAGCCCCATAGTGCACTCCACAATGTCGCTACCTTGGGTACAGGCGCCAAGCGCTAACTCCACTGATCTCGACTTACACTCCTCCGGGTCTGAAGTTTGAACTGCAACATCCACTCACAATTATCCATCGCATGATGGCAACTCCGCCGGCCAGTCCCAAAGCATGCCACAATTGTCGACGCCAGCGCTGGAAGTGTGACAAGACTCTTCCGAAATGCCAAAAATGCGTCAAGAGGGGTCAGGAATGCCTGGGCTATCAGCGCCTCCTCCGCTGGGAGAGAGGCATCGCAAGCCGTGGAAAGATGGCGGGTAGGACATTCGAAAACCCTTTCGTCGATCAAACTACACACGTCAATTCATGTACGGGGTTTTTTAATTCTGTCGGAGTGCTTGGCACAAAGGGTTATTTTCGAAAATATGAGTTCCAAATCGATGATACTTTGACGGATCCACTGATACAAGACTTGGATCATGCTTCGAGAAAATATCTCTTCTACTGTACGTGTATCCGCCTTTCTGGCCCAGTCCACGATACTGATGTACTACTACGTTTCAGTCGCTACCGATGTTTGCAGAGACTTGGTCCTCTATGACATTCCCAAGCACAATCCTTTTCGAGAGCTGATCCCCATGATACATCAGCACCCACTTCTTCAGCATATTATTGTTGCCAATTCAGCCCTCCACATGTTCAATGCATGCGAAAAGCCCTTGATTCTGCATCATTCAGGCTTTCCTTTATCCATTCAAACAAACATACCAGAATCTTCACGCCCCAGCTCGCCTTCATTGCAGCAGGCCGAGTCTTATAGCTGCGCTCTCGTAGCCAAGCAAAAGGCACTCGTCCTCCTCAGATCCGCTCTCAGTAATCCAACGTCGATGGACGTCGACGTGATCCTAGCAGCGGTGCTACTCTTTATCGAATTGGAGCTTCTCGACTCCGGAAGAGATAACTGGAGACATCACATTAATGGCGCAAGGACAATTATTGAGAAGTTCTGCCATCCTAGCATGCTGACGCCGGCTTCCATGACGCCACTGCGTTGTTCTCTCGTTTCGAATTGTCTGGTGTACGCTTCCTCCCTCGACTCAAAATGAACTTTCCAGGCACTGTGTACTAATTCGTTCCAGATTCGATATTCTCGGCTCAACGCTCACGTGCCCAGATGACGGTACTTCGGGTACTACTTCTGCGAGGGCACTATCGCTGTTGCAAGACGCTGAAGGCAACCACTGTTCCTCGTTTCCTGCAGTCTTGCTCCAGCTCCTCCGATCTGGCGCTCAAATATCCCACACTGGCGATGAGCTCTCACCTCCATATTCAGTCAATGACTCGATGCAACAGCTTCTTGGCCTCATTCATGCTGCGCAGTCCTTTGATCCGCTTTCCTGGGCTGCAAAACTCGGACCAAACTCGCCCGCGCCGGACCTTGTGCACCGTGCAAATGTAGCTTCCGCACATCGCGCAGCGGTTTGTATCTACCTATCGCGCGTTGCCTCTTCACAAAATCACACCGTTCAATTGCCCCTCGATCTTGAGCACCTAGTTGCAGAAATCATTAGTAACATTTCGACCATCAATACGAATGATGCACTGTTCACAGCAACAACGTGGCCTGCTTTCATTGCAGGAGCAGAGACTGGCGATCAAGCAAAGCAGGAGTGGTTAGCCCGACACTTTCAAGAGCTTTGGAAGGTCGAGCCCTGGGGCTTGATCAAAGGAGCATTGGGTGTGTTGGGCAGAATTTGGGAGAAGCGGAAGAAGGTGCGTGAGTCGGCGGTGGCTCATGATCAAGACGACGACTGGGTCGGTGATATAAGAGAGAGTGGTGTCGACTGGCTGATCATCTGAAATTCATCGTGAGGGATCTATCAAGTAAGCATCTAGCTGTTCTATTGCTGCCTCTATTTTCATTCTAACTTTGATCAAGAATCTCCTCAGTCGAAAGAAAGGCCTTACACCCGGCTCACAACCCCGCCTCCTTGCGAGCCCAAGCCTTTTCCGATATCCTCGCATACAGCCTCTTGCATAAGTTCTCTTTTTTCCTCCTCCGTCAATTCGCTCTCCGCTCTAGGTACTCTGCCCCAGATCGCCAGGACCAGCAATCCCGCGGCTCCGGCACCAACGCCGAACCAGAACGTGTTCTTGTAGCTCGCGCCCAGCCCGGCCTCGTCCACCGTTGCCGACTGTATGATATCCGTGAGTCCGAGGACCAGGGCGACGCCGAGTTGTAGCACCGAGTTGATGACGCCGCCAGCGAGTCCCTGCTGCGCGGCGGGGAACGCCGTGGTGATGAAAACGGTGGCCAGGATGGTCGAGATGTCGATGCCGATAGTGCTTAGGATCGTGGCCGGGAAGACGAAAGCCCAGTATCCCTTCTCCTCGAGCGGGATGAGCGCCAGCAGGAGTTGTGACCCCACGGCGCCCAGCCCCGAGATCACGAGGAGCACGCGCCCCGGCACCAGGTGGAGGATGTAGCCCTCCAGGATACTAAAGAGCAGCCCGGCCGCGCCCAGGGGGACGTACCACGCGACGACCTGCAGAGGGCTCGCGAGCATGATGTTCTGGAAGTACAGCGTGCCGTAGACGGAGAAGATGCCCCAGGTGCCGTACAGCAGCAATAGGCCCACTAGCAGTGGTGTCATGGCCGGTGTCGTGAACATTGAGGATGGAAGCAAGGGGTCGGGTGCGACATATGTTTCGACATAGCCAGCGGCCAGGAGCGACAGTATGCCTACAAAAAAGCATACGAGGATGTACGGCGTCCGCCACCCCGAAGGAGCGTGGGCAGACTGAGTGATGGCGAAGACAGTCAAAGTGAGTCCGACTACGATGGTAAAGGCGCCGGGATAGTCCATCTTGGTGTCCTTTGAAGTCGTTTTCTCTGATCTCAGCTTGGAAATTGAAAAGATGGAACTCAACAATGTCATTGCCGTGAGGATACCTCCGATCCAAAAATAGAATCCCCATCGCAGAAACTGGCCGACGATGCCCGCCACCAGAATGCCACCAAAGAACCCAAACACGGCCGAGGTGCCGTAAATGGCAAAGACGAGATTCTTGCGCCGTCCGGGCCGGTAGATGGAGCCCATCAGCATGACCCCCGTCGGGAGAAAGGCGGCAGCGCCCAAGCCCTGCAGCGCCCGGCAGAAATCCAGCATCAGCGGGTTGATACTGAACCCGGCGATGACGCTCCAGATGAGCAGCCACGACAGGCCCCAGAGGAAGACGGGGTAGCCGCCCCAGATGTCGCCGAGGCGGCCAAAGATGAGCAGGGTGCCGGCGATGACGAGGGAGAAGGCGGTGGCGGGCCACACGCTCGACGACTGGGGGATGTCGAGCTCGCGGATCAGGGTCGGCAGGATGACGGTGAAGCCCGAGACGAAGAACTCGGTCAGGAACTGCGACATGGCGATGCTGAAGACGAAGGCGACCTCGCTCCACGCCGTCGGGAAGGCTGGCGGGCGCTGGCGGCCGAGGCGGTCGATGCGGGCCTGGAGAGACTCTTCGACGGGGCTTTCGATCGCATTGGTCTTCTCGGTGTGTGGGATGGGCGGGTTGGGTATTGTTGGATCTGGGGCGCCGATGCTTTCACTCTTTAACGGAGGAGGATGCATTTCGGAGGCAGCTGTTGGGAGTTGGGGTGGCATCGTGCTGTACTCTATGAACAATGTAAATACAAAAGCAAGGCTGATGACTGTTTTTTATCATTCGGAAATATGATACTGGACTTGAAGACTTAGGAGGAGAGATTTGATATTTATGATGACGGCGCTGAAGCAGTATTCAAAAGACAGAGAAATAGCAAGTCATACACCTAGAAAAAACATGAATTATTAATTCATCAAGAAACGGATCTCTGTCAGAACATATCCCATCATCTCATTCGCTATCAACTCTACCTTGCTTTCAACATGAAAAAAGTCGGGATCTTGAACTGACTCTTCCTCCAACATCTGAGGAGATCCACTTCCCGCGACGCTAGTGTCTTGGCTTCCTAACAGAGAAAGGCCTGGATCATGGACTGCCATGCGATTGGCTGTATGCAGTAGTCGCCGCTAATACGTGCAGGGGGGCTATGGAAACTATATCGAGGTTTTTTGGTCTGTATCTGTTCCTATCTGAGGGTTTTCCTGCTTCTCTTGGGAATGCTCACAAGCGTTTTGCATAAGGAATGGTTTGGTTTGCTTATTCATGCGGTGATTTATAAGCCATTGGTATCTGGTGAAATGGTCTGCTTAGGAATTTTGACGTCATTTTGGGATTTGATATTCTATTTTGTATTTCTTGATTCTGAAATTCAGAATGGGCACAGGATGAATGACCTAGTCCAGAAAATGTTTTTGCGTTCACTAATTTTGGGCGTCTTCTTCACTACGTTCCTACAGTTCCGGGAAGCCTGGATAATATTATCAGGAAGATTTGAATTTTTCGATGGCAAGTATTTGATAACAAGAATATCATATTTTCGTACAAACAATCGTGCGTCTATTTCGCCTTGATATTCAAAGCTCGCTGTTGCCTCTGTCTTCTGTCCACAGGTCCCAGCTTTCAGCTCTCAGCTCCGCCGAATATCATAGTCAAGTTGTGGCGATGTGTTGATTAACAAAAAGAGGAAAAGAATTGTCTAGAGAGAATCGGTTTCGTGGAAATATTGCTGACACGTCGCTCTCTGATAGTCCGGTGTTCTCTGGAGAGTCATTTCCACTTAAAAGGCTGGAAACATTATCGGGAGTCGAGGCGTAGTGTTTCCAAGAATAACTAGCATCCATCTCAGATGACCGGAGCACCGACCCCTGAGTAGGTCGGGGGCGGCGAGGTCTCCGACATGAGCTGCGTCTTCTCGGTGAGGACGATGGGGGAGACACTATACACCGGCGGCGGGTCTTGCCTGTGGTTCTCGGACGTCTGCACCATGTCCGGCCCCGCCTCGACGTCGGGCGGCGACGGGTCTTCGGGAGTATATGAGTCGGCCGCGACGATCAGGACCATGGCCAGCAGCCCGACCGTGGCGCCGAACGGGAGGAAGGCCGTCCAGAATACGCAGGCCAGGAGGAAGTAGCGCACGTCAGCCCAGAATCCGCGCGTCGTGCTGTCGGGTTCGGCGCCCTGGGCCGGGTCGTCTCGTCGCGTTGTGCAGGTGTCGATAAGGGCCATTACGATGCCGAGCGCTACGACTATCGCGCCGAAGATGATGAGAGTTTCCTGTCCGGTCCGGGGGACGAGGGACTTTGGGAGAGGCGTGTGATCCATGGCTTGTCGCGTGGGAGGGCTGTTGTCGAAGCGGAGGAGATAGAGGAGCTTTTTGGGGAATCTTGTGGTGTGGCGGGCTTTCAGAGTGTGGTGCAGATGCAGTATCTTGGTGCTCTCGTACTGTCAAGGTCTTGCTTTGGGCGCAAGACTGCGCTTTTATACGCTTATGAGTATTTGCTATGTTGCAATGATTGTCATCCGGAAAAGAATGGGAGCGATATAAATTGTTTTGAAAATTTAAACGTTTCCTGCCGCATCTTGATATCAAACAAAAAGCATTATACTCTACACCTTATATACCAGTGCTCGGTCTTGGCACAGCCGTAAATGGGGAAAGAAGCGTTGACCGAATAACTTCGTATCTGCCACCGAATTGGTCTCCGCAGTGTAGATATGAGAATATCGCGTGCCGGCTTAAGAACAGCAGATGTCATCAGGATCGCTCCCAACCGAAGGTGCCTTCGTCCAAGAATTTTGCCAACGGAAGGAATATACAAAGTGGAAGAGCTTAATTATGATACTTGATGAAATACTGCGGCCGGTCTCTTTTAGAATATCATCGGCGCCACGAAACTCAGTGAGTCACGCGAAAGAACATGAAGCTTGTGTAAGCCATCCGAACCAAGGCTGTGACTTCCAATGTCTGTTAACGTTACTATTTAGAAACTGAGATACGCTCTGCTGCCGTTTCAATTCCTCACTACTGCAAGCTGCAAGAACTTCCAATCTCTCGTCTACCCATACCAACACCCACGTCAAAGCGAAACAAAGCGCATCATCTCGAGATCCTCGAAATGGCCAAGTCACGAACCCGCCACCACAAGCCAACGGCAGCGTCCTCGCCTACAGCATCGCCGCCCCGAACCACATCAGCCCTCAAATCCGACCCCGTCCTCGGCTACAAGATCCGCGTCCTGCTCCACGACTTCCACGCCATGACCAAGGATAAAGCCGCAGAGGCGAGAACATCCACGATGACGGACGCTGTGTACATCGGCGGTCCATACTTCACCCCGAACGAAGCCACCCAAATAAAAAACGCGATCATCGACCACGACATGCCGGCGATGGAAGAACCAAACGACCAAGCCGACGACGAAGATGGAGACAGCGCAGGGCAGGCCGCATCCGAACGTGTCCAGCCCACGACCGTGGAGGATGCCATCCACGCCAGAATGGCGCGCTTCCACGACAAGCGCAGGGCGAGCGGCGACGCGCGGCCGTGCGGCCCGCATGACATGGCGTCCTTGTACGAGGCCGTCTTCGGTATACCGCAGGACGAGATGCGGGACGAGAAGTTCCTGGCAAGGCTGTGGCGCCAGGGACTGCCGCGTCTTGAACAAGAGCCGGCTGCAAATTCGGGGAAGACGACGAAGCGGAATGGAGGGAGGAAATAATTTCTTCGGCCGTCTGATCCATGGGCTTTTCAGTGGGAGCACAGAACGGGATACTTCAAGCGGATTCTCTCACTCAATGCTACGCCATGTCCTGAACAGTACATACAAGCAGACATTATCCAATTCGATATCACGTATCAAGTGGACAGGAGGAACACACAGCTTCAGCACTTCAGACATATATCTACAGCAGGCAGATCTACCGAATAAGGTCGATCATCAGGAAGGTTGTTCTATGTTACGTAACTCGCCGTGGGTGTTCGTTCATCCAAGCTGGCCGGGAAACAAAGTAAGTTGATTTTGCTTGGGAAATTCCAAGCCAACTTTGAAGACTCGATGAACATGACTCTTGACTAATCACCTCATACGTAGTACTTCGAGTCTTCCTAAGGGGTAATTAGTAGTCGCCAGATTGATATGATACCACAATACAATCGTCATCTGGCCGTCCCATACGGGACCAGACGTTCTTAAGCCATGCAGTTTGTCGACCATATCATCTCAGCATTCGCATGCCTTGTCCCCGCCACCTTGCATCCACACAAGCACAGCACATCATGACGTCTGAAAGATGGAAGATCATCGGGGTTGTTGTTCACTTGTTTTGGTTCATTTCACATTTCAGATCCTAGACTTCCAAGCATTTTGACCGAATGAACATGGGTCGTCCCAAGAGGTTGTGAAACATGTCAGATTTGTCCCCCAACGCTCATTCCTAATGACCGGGCTCTTGTTTCCTTCAAACAAGAGCGAAAAAGTCGATGTGGAGTACCCCTTTCCCTCACGCCGTTCTAAGTGCAAAGGTTTTTTTTCGTCGTGGTATGATTTGTTGACCGTTGCCCCCGAAAATGCAGAAGTACGAAGATTTCAGAACGAACAATAGACGAAGACCGCTTAGTAGCCGAAGCCGGACAGGGCCTCGCTGGTCTTGCTGTCAACCTTGGCGTTCTTCTTGGCGTCAGAGAGTTGTCTCTGGGCCAGCTTCTTGCGCTCGTAGTATGCGGCGCCCTTGGCCTTGCGGCGCTCCTCGAGCCTGGAAACATCATGTTAGCGAATCGATCCCTCCTTCTCTCACGGAGCAGTCGTGCGTACCTCTCAACAACATCCTGGTACTTCCAGCCGACCTCGTGGCTGAGACGACCGACGGTGCAGTACTTGCGGCCGGGCTGCAGTCTCAGGACACGGAGGGCCTGGGGAACGACCATCTTCTTCTGCTTGTCGTAGGGGGGAGGGACACCCTCGAAGACCTTGAGTCTCTCGAGAGCGGCGGCACCGCGGGCGGTCTTGTGGGGAATCATGCCACGGACGGCCTTGTAGAAGACTCTCGACGGGGCGCGGAAGTGGAAGGGACCTAGGCGATGTTAGGTTGACTTGTCTCTGAGCAGATCCGAAAGCGGATCATTTCCTCAGCTATCGGATTCGAGTGTTGGTTTACGTACCACCGCGGGTGGGGTTGTAACGGGTCATCTTGCGCAGGTAGGCATGGTACTTGACTGTTGGTCGAACTCGATGTTAGCTGGGTGCGCTCGAGATCCATTCTGCGGAGCGTCGGAAGTTCAATATCTCGTGCCGAGTGACGGCATTCTGCGTTCGATCTCGACCGAGACTTGATATCCGACACGTCCACTGGCGATGGAATGCAACGTACGCTTGGCGCGGAAGAACTCTCCCGAGATGTTGAGGGCCTCGCAGCGGACGACGACGATCTTCTGGCCGTTCAGAAGCTGCTTGGCGACGATCGAAGCGAGACGACCGAGGAGGTGGCCCTTGCCATCGATGACAACCTGAAAAGGACAGGTTAGTTCCTGCATTGCACGAGCGTCGCACCGGAAGCGACTGTGAATCTGCCCAGCATCTTCGATAGTGTTGCCCTCCTCTTGCCCTAATTCGCGATTCGACCTCGTGTACACGTCCACCTTAATTCCCCTGCTCGTGCGAATTCCGTTTTCTGTGGCGTCTTGCGGGCGATCCCAATGCTTTCCGGTGCTCGTGGAGGACTGGGAGAATACTCACAACAGACTCAAAGGACGACATCTTTTCCGGGTAATCGTCAGCGCGGGCTGGTCTGATACGAGGGGGGCGGATGAACAGAAAAGAAGGAACAAAAAGGCAACGCAGACCCCAGAAGTAAAAGAAGAACTCCTGAAATTTGTCTTACCTTGGGAGCTAGGAACGATTAATTCCTCGCTGTGGTTGCCGTCGTGGGATTGTCGTGGATTTGTTGATGAGTCGCAAATCCAACTCAGGATTCTGTGTGGTGAAAATTAATCGGGCACAGTGAGCCCAGGCGGAGTGTGGTGCTGGAAAGCGCTTGACCCGTTTGGGAACAGTGGGGAATTGGGCGAGAGAAGAGCTGTGGACCCGCTAGGGTTTTCCAAACCTACGGGGCAAACTGGCAGTCGCGCTCGCTTTTGGCCAGTCAGCGGCCACACCGACGCTCCGCTTTTGGTTTACCTTGTCCAGTCGGTCAGCACAACTTTCACATAACCTGGCACAAGCCGTGCATTATTTTGTCGCAGCCAGCAAGCTTACATCAGCTCGCTATCCGATTATAATCCAGCATGATGCACATGCAATTCATACCGTATCGGTCTCTATATTACTAGGAACGCATCTCCAAGGCTTTACCAATGTGACCCGCTAGCCGCACTTGCCTACAGCTCTATCTCACGAACCCGCTTCGTATTATACATGCATACCGGGCTGCTATGAAATGGAGGCCGGAATTACTGGGTTCTCAACACGGTGACTCGGTCACTTCTAGAAGTGAAGCCTTTATATGTTGATCCAGTTGGCAAGGCAACAGTAAATGTGCCACCTGAACTCCAGACACTGATCATGCAGGAAACCCGTGAGATTGTCGTGTCAGGACGTAAACAGTCCTGGAGAACAGAGATCCCATTCCATTCTAGTATAGTTGCGGTTTGGAAGAACCTGCTGGCAGATGTTGGTCGATACCCTTCAATACATCATGCACCTCGTTGACAAGCTGCTTCCTCTTGGACCTGATGTCCGGATCGCCTTGCGCATCAACCTCGTCCAATTTGAGCAGCACCTGCTGCATGATTGTTTCGCTGATCTTTCGGTGCTCGTCCTCACACTTCTTCTTGTCTCGTGGCGGGTTGGCAGAGAACTCGACGCACAGCGGGAGGAGCTTGGTGTTGAAATGCGACTTGATGGCCATGAGCTTATCCATGGGATTGTTGGGCACTGAAGGAGGCGAAGGCATCCTGCTGGGCTGTCTCGAGTCCTCGACACCACTGCCCGGGACGTCTAGGCCCTGAGCGCTGTCGCGGGGGCTTCGGCTCTTCTTCTTCTTGCGCTTGTTCTTGCTTTTGCTTTTGCTCGTCTTGCCTTCGCGCGGGTCTGCGACGACGACCTCTTCGCTACTATCCGACTCGTCGTCAGAGGGAGAACCTTCGGGCAGCACGACCAAAATCTCGCTATTGTTCTTAACACTGTATTCGCGGATGGGCGCTGCCAAGTCCTTCAACTGACGTCCTTTGTAGAGCATCTTGATGCGCTTGTGGCCCTTGTCGCTGACCTTCATCACCAACCCCACTCGGTTGCGGACATCTTCGACGAGGAGCTTGCCGTCCCCAATCGAGTACGCCGGGAAGCGTTCGGGGTGGGTGATTCCTTTGTGCTTGATGAGGAGTACGTCGTCTTCCGGCTTCGGCTTCGAGGATGCCTGGAGCGAGTTCTCCAGGTCTTCCGAGGTGATGTAGCTAAAGTCGTCTTCTGTCACGCGCGGCGCGCCGTTGCCGTCTTGAGACGCAAAGGGGGACAGGCCTTCGCGGTGGTTTGACCAGCCGCCGTATCGAGACATGCCGAGGGGAACCGCTAGCGCAGCACAGGCAAGCGTCGAGTAAATGACAGTGGGAGACAAGCCCTGGGCGGCGAGATACTCGTTGGACCCGGCGAGGGCTCCAGATAGCTGGTCGACAGTTGCGTTGACGTAGGTTGCCAGTCCTGGTGGAAGGAATTGGGTGAGGTTCTGGAAGGCACCAGAAGACGCCAAGATTGCCTGATTCGAAGCCACCTTGACGAGATTGGGCAGTCCTCAAGATTGAGGACAGACCCAGGCAAAAAGAATATACTACAAGGAGAGAACAAGGAAGAATAGAAGGCGATCGAACGCAGGAGGGGAACGGAGAGGGTGGAGTCGGGACGACGGCGTTCTGTCAGCGGACGTCAATGGGCGTTGGGTCGAATGGCCAGAGAAATTCGTGTTGCCCAGCGCCGTAGTGGGGCCGGGATCCGTCTGTCTTTTTTCCCCCTTGGTCCACGAGTGCGCCGTCGAGGAGCAGTCAGGCAGGCCGCAGAATACAGTAGCAGCAACCCAGGCGCGGTATGGAGACCCAAGGAGGCCGGTGAGATCTGCAAACCTTGTTCTGATGATCACCGTTTCGATAAATGCAGCACGTTCTGCGGGATGCGTCTCCTACGATGATAGGATTGCTTGCTGCTGAACGGCTGTGCCAAGGATGTTACATATGCTTAGCGACGACGTGTCTACTCAGTCAGCCAGTACTGCAACCGAAAGCGGTGGCTATGATTCGCGTAAAAAGGAGTAAGGATGGGGGTCTGAGAAGCACGCGCATAGGACCTTTGGAACGGATCAGACTGCAAGACGCCGTTGTCATACCAGGTGGCCCCAAGCCCAGTCTGTTTCTCATTGGTCAATATGGTATCATGTTCCACAAGTACCGACTCAGAAGGCACGAGGAATCGAAACATGAAAGGCGCAGCCTCTCCGAACAATAATCTTGTTCATGTTGTATGTGCCAGACTGCCTAGGAGCGGGATTTCATAGGCAGATCCTACTGTCAGGAAAGAACTGCATGATGAGCGACATCTGAAAAGAGCCAACCGTATGTACCATGACGAAGGACCCCAAGTGGATTTGTGTTTCTACGAATTCGCACCACTGAACAATGATGGATGGATGCATGTATGTCAGGCGTAGAATCTTTCATGGGTTGAAGCCTCGTACAGAATACAATAAACGGAGGATTGCATACCTATTGAGCCATGCACGTATTCAGCAAGGCTCCAGTGAATGGAAATACCAGCCTCAGCCCCGAGCAGCTGATATCTGGAGTATTGTAGTGATTCCAAATGCACAGCTTCGGGACTTTGCGACATTCCGACTCATCAAGCCTAAGCATGAGTCGGGAGGCTGAAGATGGCGATTTGGAAATGATTATATCCATTTTCGATATTAGAACTCGGATCCGACATCCCAAACACATCTTAGCCATTTGACCATCCGGGGCCACCTGGGTAAGGTATCGATCGTGTATGTAATTGCGTTATCGTGAAGCATGAATTCTTATCGGCGATAAGGCCGAGGCTCGGTCCATGATGCAGAGAAGCACAAACGGACAACCTTGGAAGTTGCGTCATTCTTCTCTGCGATTCGAGGCGGGTTGAGACGAGACTTCTGGTCTGGCATCGGCTCTCCAGATTGGCCCCTCCGAGGACCCCTGGCCAGAAAGTGGCAACCCGCTCGATGCCGCACTTGGAGACCTCAATGTGGAATATTCGATGCCCGTCTTGTCTCTATCGGTAATAACAACTCGAAGGATGGTGATAATGAATCGCTGAAGGTATGACCAGAATGATCAATCAATTGTGAACATTCATACTATAGAAGGCTGCCAAATTTGTAAATGCGGTATTGTATCTCTGATACAAGTCTTGCCATACGCTATTCCAAATCATACATCTCCAAAGACCCGCAGCATCATTGACACCGCAAAGCTGTAAAAATTAGTGGACCTTTTCCAGACTTTCAGACGACAAACCTGTGCTACCAACGAGACGCTTGCGCAATTGCTCCTCTGACAAATCACAGCGCTTCAGTTCCCGAACCTTGGAAACAACTCGCCCGCTGAGACTCTCCTTCCCCCGCCAATACAGCGCCTACCTACCTATATAACATTCACCCCGCCGCCCAATAGAAATACATCTGCCCTTTGCGCAGATATACTCTTGATTTTATGTCCTTCATTCGCCGATTCTTTTCGTCTCCAGCACTCTCCCCAGAAATCATGGCTACCGCAAAGCAAAAGGCTCAGCAGATCATTGACGACAACGCTGTCGGTACGTTGCTCGACCTTCTCTCGACGCGCAGCTTCTGCGCGGCACGCATGTCCCCAGGACGCCACTGACCTCGACTCTAGCCGTCTTCTCCAAGTCGTACTGCCCCTACTGCACCGCCTCCAAGAACCTGCTGTCCTCCCTCGACGCCAAGTTCTACACCATCGAGCTGGACAAGGTCGACGACGGCGCCGACATCCAGGCCGCCCTCGCCGAGATCAGCGGCCAGCGCACCGTCCCCAACATCTTCATCAGCAAGAAGCACATTGGCGGCAACAGCGACCTGCAGGCCATCAAGGGCGACCTGCCCGACCTGCTCAAGACCGCCGGTGCTCTGTGACTAGAGAAAGGCGCAGACCGCAACACGAAGCTCTGATGACGAAAGAAGACAGGGGTCTCGGGATTCGAAGCATTGCATGTAGCATGAGCGACTCATCTGGCCGTGTGCCTACGTGGCGCAGGTGACGCTGCCTTGGATTAGCAGAGATATGCTAAACATAGACATCGCACGCATTCCGGCTAAAGATAGCCGACTCAAGTCGACATAGACGTCAAACTCAATCAAATTTTTGCCTCGAATGCTCGTCTTGTGGTGTCGTGAATATGGACATCGTAGTATGCGTTGCGACTTTGGGTGGGTTGACAGGTTGGCGTAAGCTGTCGGGGCCCATGACGATGGCCAGGGTCGCTGCCGGATTACCACCTAGGAAAAGAGCAGAGAGCCATGCAACAGACGCATGGATTGGTGGAAGTAAGACTGTCGTATTGAAGAGTGATGGTGTTATCCGCCACATGTCAAAGTCTGGCGAATTCGCAGACCAACGGTAACGTAACCCATCTCTTCGAACATGAACTGATGTACGTCAACAGCCGGGTTGCAATGCAGACATGTCTCGGCTCCGCATCGTCGGGAGGATGCCGGCATGTAGCATCGCCCATCGGCGGCCATATATGGCGTCAGACACTCTACCACATGGCATCCCACTGCCGGACCCTCAGCACGTGTCATGAAAGTCAACCCGAGAGATCGGCGGATCATATGTTACAAAGCCATGGGTTTGTATAATCAACTCTTATCAATTATATCAATGATGTGGTGGTACCCAAACCTCGGCGCACAAGTCCAACTAGGCGGCATACATGCTCGTTCTACTGCCGGATACCACTATTTCAATATGAAACCACGGATGCACGGGAAGCTCTTTGCATACTCGAACAACGAGCCTTCACGGAATCATCTGGACTGCTTGCTATACGAAAATTGTCCAAATAGATGGAGAGAATAGTCCTGATAAGAAATCGGGTTCTCCCATATGATCTACTCCCGTCACCCGTCAGTTATAGTCGTTCGTTTATACCCCGCGAATATGATGGCGGGGCATCTGGCTATACTTCACTCTCCAGCTGTGTCGCAAAACTCGAACAACTTCATCCGTTTGACACTTTCAGACCATACTTTGACCCGGAAGCGTTTCAAGTGACAGAACTTGCTATTTTCTACAACGTTTCCTTTCTTACAAACCTCGAGGTGATTCTTCCCGAGACTACAACCATGTTCCTGGCCGATGTGCCGGTCGCTCCCATGCATGAAGCTGACGAACTGGAGGACCCCTGTATTGCTCACGTGTGGGGCTCACTGTATGCGGAAGGTCGACTATATGGCGTGCTGCTTGCTCCTGCTCTTCTAGAAGGCCAGATCCGAAAGCTGGAGGATGGGACCCCTCGTGGTGCGCGCGAGTCGTTCCTGCGCCGGATCTAGCTCGGCGGCGCTGGATGGCGATCATATCATGGCGCCCTCATAGGCTGAATCTGGAGCGAAGCCGCTGCTGAAAGCCTTCAACCCCTCGCTGTTGAGAATAGATGAGCGGAGGCAAGGGGGTCACGAGCCCGCGCAGATAGTCGCGGGCGTCGATGGCGATTCATTGGACGGGTACCGGGCTGGAGGGTATGTTTGCGGGAACAAACTTCTAAAGTCCGAATATGTATGAGCGGCTTTCAGCCAGTCGCTTTCCCGACCTCGCGATCATATAGTCCTGCCAACTATGCTGGAGCCCTTTTCTATGCCCTGTCGATGCCTCCTTCGGCGATGGACCCCGAAGAGTGCGGCTCGTGGACCATCCCACAGATGAAGGCCCCCCTGCCTTTGGCTGCCCGACTTACCCTCTGCGGCGATGTGTAAGTCACTCGCGACCCGATTGGAATGAACGAGCCGTCGTGCTCTTGTGCATTCAATATAGAATGCCAGGTTGCACCGTTCCCTTCCAAGCTCGCGTGGGCTCGCTAGACTGACCCTCTTCTCTTTTTATGTTGCCTTGTTTCAGCACATGAGCAGTTTGCATAACATATTCTTGAAACTTTTCATCTCTGACCGCCCAGCTTGATGAACTCGACCTCCGCTGCCCCCGCTGCCCCCGCTGGGACGCGCCGTGTCGTCTAGAGCCAAGTCGTCTCGTCAGGTCCCGGACAGTCAGGATGTCGGGCAACAGCACGTTGCCGCTGTACCTGGGCAGCCCGCCGCCTGGGGAGATCCGGTACGGCATGGATAATGCCCCGACAAGAAAAGGGCAGCTCATCGCGATGGGAGTGGCGACGACAGTGGTCGCTACTATTATAGTTGCTTTGAGGTTGTTCACGAGGATATCGATCGTGCGCGGCCGCGTCAGCCCTGATGACTGTAAGAGAGACGCTGATGCTGACCGTGCGTGATGGAAAGACTGACATGTTTCAATCCAGACATGGTGGTTCTGGCATTGATATTTTCTATTGCCACGATTGCGGCCACGCTCATACGTGAGTTATCCATGGCCAGACTTTGTATCAGACAGGACTGAGCATGGACTAGAGACGAAATACGGATTAGGATACCACACGTGGGAGATATTATTTTCGTTATATAATATTTGGTTCCCAGTGGTAAGGTCTCTCTGCGTCCGGCGACGGGGACTCATCGTGCACGAGCTGATACCTTACAGTACAACATCATCGGCGCTGGAACATATTCCATAAGCATCATGTTCTCAAAGCTGTCGATACTCTTCTTTTACCTGCGACTGTCTCCTCAGGTCTGGTTCCGGTGGAGCATATACATACTTAGCTCGGCGAACATCGTGTACTCCTTGGTATACGTCTTCATCAACATCTTCCCCTGCAATCCGATCCAGGCTGGCTGGGACTTCAGTATCGAGACCTCGACCTGCCTCGACCCGTGGGCGGCATACTGGGCACTAAGCATCCTGAACATCATCATGGACGTTGCCACTCTGCTCCTCCCAGTACCCGTCATCCTACCTCTGCAGATGGAGAGGAGACAGAAGGTATCGCTCATCTTGCTCTTCGCAGCAGGGGCACTGTGAGTATTCCGGCCAATGCCGTCGTCTCATTGTATCGCGACTCTAACCCCGACGATTCTAGTGTATGCGGCATCACCATCCGGCGTACGGTGCTCATCCCCGACCTGCACGCGTCGACAGACCGCCCGTGGACCAGCGTCGACGACTACCTGTTCTCGTACGCCGAGATGAACGCGGGCGTCGTGTGCGCCTCCATCCCCGCGCTCAAGCCGCTGTTCCTGCGCTGCCTGCCCGAGCGGCTGCAGTCGCGGCCGCGCAAGGGCGGCGGGCGCAGCGACTACTCGGGCGGCACCGGCGGGTCCGACACGGTCGTCGAGCAGAACCGCTCGCGGCGCAAGCGCTACAACGAGTCGTTCCAGCTGTCCTCGATCGACGAGACGGCGCACGTGCGCAACTACTCCTGGGACGACGAGGGCGTCCACATGTGGGACGGCACGAACCCCAGCCGGGACGACGGCTTCGAGAAGACGGCAGTCGTGGGCATGGCGAGCCCCAGCGTGGAGGAGCTGAGGGGGCCGTGGCCGGTGTACGACGCCAGGGCCATGGCGGCGAGTCCCAAGCCGACGAGGAAGAATGGTATCACGGTGACGAGGGAGACGTCGGTGCGGTACGAGAGGGATTGGTAGTTCGGCGTCAGCATATAGCGATTGGAGAGTCGCGTCGGTTTTTTTATACCCATTGCTATTATCATGAGGACACATCAAGGCTATCAATACACAGTTGCCACTTGTATCTGCATCTCTCCCATAAAACGCGAAGACACGATCGTGTCTCCTGGGAAAAGCAATTTTACCTGTTGCGAAAAATAGATAACTGCTTTTTAAGCTAAGTTCAGTCGATTTGTTAAGATACTAACTTGTTTTTGAACTTAGAATGGAGATATTCTCAAAATTACGGCTGTTTATTAGAATTGTTCTCGGGGTCGAGACCCGACGAAGGCGCCGGTGTAATCGTCAATGTCGCGGAGGAACAGGACTAGGTATGTTGGTGTGGCCATTACGGATGGCATTGAGGTATGACGAGAAGTCGTCGAGGGCTATCAAAGGTGATTGCTGATTGCGTGGGCCGACTAGTCTCTGTAGAATGCGACTCCGTGTTCGAGCCACTCTGAACAACAGCGGCTGGTATGGTAAGAGCGGGAACAGTCGTCTGGTTTTCGAGCCACCCTGTATGAAAGGGTGAGGTTCCTCTGTCGAATACCAGTAAGTCAAGTTCCAGATGACAAGAGCTGTAGGAAAACATACCTCTTCCTCCGGGACGGCGGGGTCCTCGTCTCCGACCGGCCTGGGGATGATTGGGGTCGGGCACGGTATTCTAGTGTCGTGTTTGCAACTCTGCATCGTCGTTGGGCGCGTTTATCACGCTCGTCGCATGTCCTGTCGCGTGTCCATGACGCTCGCCGTATACCCCAATCATGACTCCTCATAGAAAGCCGGCAAGAGCAGCTCGGAGGGACAGCAGCCGATTACCTGGCTGTAAGTATTTATTTAAATACTCCAGTGCTAGGAGATTTCCACGATAAGCTTCGAGCTCCAGATCCTGCCTCTTCTCCCCAAGAATGGCAAGAAGGTTGGCAATCTTGTCGTCCTTGGCCCCGAGCAGCTCTGTGGTCTCGGAAGCGTTGCGTCTGTCTGTGACCTCCTTGTTCAGATCGGCCTTCTGCTTGCTGATCTGGTGAACTCCCTTGTCGGAATCCTCCTGCTGCTCTCCCATCTCCTTCTCAAGCTTGCGGACCAGCTCCTAGAGCTCTCTAATGGTTGCATTGCGGTTCTCGATATTCCCCTGGAGATCATGGTTCTGGCGAGCCTGAACAACGTTTGCGTTGAACCGTTAACGACCTTGTAACCCCAAACGACTCCGATGCAAAAACTGCAGAGGTATTGGCTCGCGTGTCATATCTTCCAGACGAGGTGTGCAACCGCGGAGTGGGTTGGCTTGATTCCAGTTCTCTTGGCCCACAAGTTCTCCAAAGTAACATGAATGAAGGCATAGAACGCTCGCGTCTGGGAAACATTGACCGATTCAGTTTGTCTCGTGAAACCTGGGGAGACGTCTCTGGTACCGCTGTTGATGACAATTTCGGCCTCCTGACCCTGAGCGGCTTGAACGCTCATGATGCGAGGGGTGTCGGTGTTGTTGTTGTTGTTGTTGTTCGCGGACCTCTTCGGTGAACCGTGAGGATGTCATCTGGGTTATTCCCTTCGATGATTAGAGGCTGCTTTCGGACACGAACTTGACACGGTACCTACACGGGAAGGCAGAGAGAGGGAGAAAGAAATGTAAAAGATAAAGCGCAATTTTGCAAATCTGGCTATATACAAAGACTTTTCTCTGATTCTTTCTTCGTCCCTTTTTATCTGGTAAAGGTTCTACCTGATATCGGAAACTCTGTCCAAAACTAGCGTAAAAGCTATCGAAACAAACTTTCTTAATTTCTAAATTTGTCTCGAATGTTCGGATAGAAACGCAGGGTACCTAAAGACTTCTTTTGTATATAATATAACACTAATCTCAATGATCTAGGCTCTCCAGCCTTCCAAATAGGCCAACTCGATCTACGTCAATGTCGTCGTGAATTTATTGGAACGATATGAGGGTGTAGTGAGATTCCTCGAGAGCCTGGGAAGACTGGCCAGCAAGGATATCGTCCAACCTTCGGGGTGTGTCGCGACCGAGCGAGTCTCCGTGCTGAAAACAATAGAGGGCAAGCTGAAAGATTTTGCCGAAAAGCAACGTATCGCAAGATCGAAGAAACCCTCAAGCGTCAACAATGTGGGAGGTTTATTCCCTAAGTTTCGATCAGCTCTGAGGGCATCATTCGCCTCCAATGGCAAAGCAGAGGTGATTCATCCGAGGACAGACCATGAAGCTTGCATGTACGCTATAGAGATTGGATCGCTGGAGCCCGAAAAGACTCTGACAGATGGACTCATGGCACGAGTTACGTTGGCCTCATCTCGCAAAAAGCCTTGCAACACGAAATTGAGCCTCTTAAGCTCGTCCTCATTTGCTATCAAGAACCCGAGGGCTTTGAGGCACCACTCGGCAGTGCTGTTTGCCGGCAACCAGTGATCTTGGGTTTCGCCCCAGTTAATCTGATCCTGTGCAGTTAATCAGATCTTGTGCATTTAATCTGGCCATTTGTCTAATTGGCAGCACGCATCATTGCCCTGACATCGATTGAAATGTCCTACTTCCGGATGACCAAGGTATTCCAAGTGGTGGCCGACAAAGACTTGAGAATCTTGGAGGCAAGGTTGTCTACGGCATTGTTCGAATGCGTGACAGCTATAACCCTTTGTATTTTGGCTACCGTAATGCCGGCAATGGCCGGTGCGATAAATGTCTTGCCAGTCCCGGGCGGCGCTCGAACTCGTACATCAAAGTGACGTGTGGAACGAAAGAACCTCAGTCGACAATCCGGGCCGTGAGTCCTGCATCGGAATGAGGTTGGCGACGCGGTGAAAATGTCTCGCATGTTGTGTCGACTCACGGAAGTCGATTTATTGGTGCAGAATCAGATGATAAAGAAGACGGCATGGATAATCGGCGGATAGGTCGTGAGCGATGCGACCGGAGTCTCTCCTCGGTGCCGCGCGAGTCTCTTGAACCACGTGAGATCGGAAATGGCAAAATCCTGTACCGGGGGGCGGGACACCAGCGACGTAGAGGAGCATGCCAACGAGGTTGAAGTCCATCTTCTTGAGGTTGGGGACGCGATTGCGCTTCGATGTCGCACTGACGTAGATAGTACCCACCGCAGATCACCTGCTTAGGTATATCAGGATGCTCTTCAGCACCTCTCTTTTGTAGCTCTTCAGGATCAACTCAGACTTCTTCACAAGCTCTTCGTTCCCGTTTTCCCCCTTTACACATTGGCTCAGGTGAGATTCGAGGACTTGAGCTCGCGACGAGCCGGGGCCGAGCAGAGGGTCTGGTATCTGTCCTTGAACTTCGCGATACCAGAACTTCAGGTAGATGCAATGCGTCGGACCTTGATCAGAGCTGTTCCAGTCCATAGGAGAAGACTGAATGTTCAGCTTGTGCAGCCTTGCGCGGGGTCCGATGGTATCGGATGGAGTACGTCACCCTTTGCTTGCAGCGATGCTTGCTTGGGTCGTCGGGCATGGCGTGACACTCAAACAGGTCCTCGCCCTCGACCTTGATGGCCATGTCAGTTTGTAGCCAGAACTATCCAAGGGCCAGAAGACTTACTCAGGCGGATATTCCCATAATCGGGTAGGTGCATGGCATCTTGTACCTGGGAGGGAACATAAAGCAGTACACCCTTTGCCATTATATCCGTCCACAGGTACTCAAACGCATAAGCCGGAAACTCCAGCAAGACTTCGTATCTGTTATATTTTTGCTATTCGGATTCTATAGGATCGTCCAGGAAGAAGGCACGAAAAGGCAAGTTCTAAAGTTTTAGGACTTTAACGCGTGTTAGCAGTAAAACAATAGGCGATCGGAATCCAGAAGATATACCGTCCGAGAATATATAGGAGGGTTGGCAGTCGCCGCGAGGCATATAGTATTGGTAATATTCTTAGATTATAAGGAATTCCGCGTGGTTTTGACCGTTGTATTGCCCTAGATAGGTAGCGTTAGGATATGCTTAAATACTAATATATTCTACGTAAGCTTATGGGGGAAATGTCAGCAATCTGCAATATACCAAATTAGACCAAGACCGTAAACTCACATGCCCTGCGGCATAATCTTCAATGCCGAGAATAGACGCTATTGGCCCAACACGCTCATTTGACTAAGGTGCTTCCTCCACGCTCCAATAACTCGCTGTTGGACAAAGACCTCCCAGACCGAAGCAGTGGCAAAGGTCTCTATGTCGTCCGCTGACACTGGAGCTGATGCGTCACCTTTGCGATGAGGCCCTTGAGATATCGGCTAGGGATGCCCTATGGCTCGAGCGGAAGCACCTGGTCACACCTTGAATCTGGCGATCCAAAGCGATGCGGAGAATTGTCAGTTCAGTAGGAGAGTTGTACAAAGAGATCTGCGAAAGAACGCAAGAGGAAGAGACTGTCCATCCGGATTGTTCAGTATCGGCGTGGTGCAAAAATGTGATGAAGAGGAGAGAAGAGAGGAACAAGCAAGCTATGGTGGGTGGGGGGATTGAAGGCACAGTTAGGTCTGGCAGGTAGGGTGCGAAAACCCACCTTGTCTCGCGGGGAGAGAAGGCGCAACATGAACATCAACATTGAGAACGGCAATGGCCTGAGGCAGCGAAAGGTACTGATAGTTCTGGCAGTGACGACCATTTGCAGCTTCACATCCATCGGTGCGGGTCTGGACCACACGGATCAGAGTGAACAACTTCTCGGGTAGCAGCTTCGTCCAGGGGGAAGTTTTGAGACAAGGTTCTGTTGTGATTGTAGAAATAAGGAAAGAAACTGGAAAACTTTGGTCCTACTTCTAGATAACAATTATTTTGTTTTCAATTCAATAAAAATAGCTTAGGACAAGAGAAGTATGTTGCGCATTTGCATATTTTCCCAGGTACTGTAGGCAAAATTCTCTGTGCAATCATTATATAGAAGCTTGTATAAAGTTTGCATCCTTTTGTTTTCGCATTACAACGGTCCGTCACAAAGCTGTGAGCAAGGCGCTTGGAAAGCATGCCTTCACCATGACCCCGAGCCAAACATCCGTACAGTCACCGATTAGAAGGCTGCCATAGTGGAAGTAGCACCAAGGCAATATGCGTCACCATGATGTGCAACGCTGTGCACGTGCCAGCTTCCTCCCGTGCGCTGGCTGCGTTTGTCGTGAGGATGTGTACGAGGTATGGGGGTGCAAGCACAAATTGTATTCTGGCAGGAGAACATGCAGCCATGCACTGTTATCTTGCCGGCACTGGTTGGGAACGGAGAATGCATAGACTTGTCTGTCTTGTGTGGACAGCATTCCCTACTTATTCAGGAGCACCCTCCTCTCCCTCTTGATTCGTCATCTTCCACGCACTGTACAGAGCTTCAACGGCGGACAGCTTACATCTGGATTGTTGAGGGCGCACAGAAAAATCTTGGACATTTCAATTTCATACAACATTAAATTCGTTTCCAGCATTATTCAGTCATCATATGACCAATTCCAGCAAAATTCTATGGGGGGTATCATCACAATCCCAGAGTGTTTTCAAGTCACACAGCACGCGAGACCAACAAATGACTCTTGCTTTTCCTCTACCACATGCGCTCCCAGCACCTCCTGGCAAAGCCCATCTGGGCGAGCCTCTCCTTCTCGATCTCCTCGATGCCGCCTTCCTCCCAGTGACGGCACTCGGCGTCGACCTCGGCCTTGCCGCTGACGAGGTCTGCCTCGGCGGGCCTGACGAACTTGGTGCGCTTGACCAGCTTGTAGGCAAAGTACATGAAGACGCCGAACGCGAGGCCAAAGTAGGCCGTGACGAAGCTGCGCGTATCAAAGGGGACAAAGGTGCTGTAGCCGACAAAGATGAGGGCGAGCACGCCGAGCAGCAGAGCCAGGTAGGCGGCCCAGGGGTTCCAGGGGGCGCGGTAGGGCAGCGTGGCCGGGTCCATGCCCTGGGCGACGCGGGCGCGGTAGAAGCCCAGGAAGGCGACGAGCATCATGGTGTATGTCATGATCAGGGCCGTCGTGGTCAGGTCGACGAACCAGTAAAAGACCTCGACGGCGGCGTTGGAAGACACCAGGAAGGTGATGCACGAGATGACCGAGACGGCGACGACGGACCAGATCGGAACGCCCGACTTGGTGCACTTCATAAAGATCTTGGGGGCTTGGCCGTCTGGAAAGTTTGAGTTAGCACGAAGTAGTATACCACTGGGAGAGATGATTTAGACTCACCCTTTGCCAGACCGTACAGAGTCCGCGACGAGGAGTAGAGGTATGCGTTGCCGCAAGAGAGACCAGAGATCAGAATCAGGGCGTTGACCAGGTCGGGCAGGACACCGATGCCCAGGTTCTTGATGCCGACGACCCAGGGAGAGGCGGCAGCGCCGGGCTCGCTGTTCTCAATGGCGCCCAGGAGAGTGGGGTCGCGCGAGGAGCAAATGATGCCGACGCACAGGACTCCGACAACGTAGAAACCGACGAGACGGTAGAAGATGAGCTTGGCGACGCGGGGGATGGTTCGGCGAGGGTTCTGGATCTCGCCAGCGGCCAAGGCAATCACTGTGGACATTGGTCAGTGGGCGGAACTTGCATAAAAGATGTGCATGACTGGATACGTACTGTCGGGACCGGCAATGGTGAACGCGGCATAGATGACAACCTTGAACCAGCCGAGGAAGCGTCCAGTATCGCCAGTAGTGTAGTACTCGTGCATGGCGTTTCCGCTGCCCCAGTTGCGGAAACCGTACGCGTCGTGCTGGGGGTTTCCGCCGCACATGGTGACGAGAGTGACCATGCAGAGGCCAAACAGGAGCAGAACCTTGGTAGATGCCATGACGAACTCGGACTCGCCGTAGTACTTGACGGCGACGACGTTCATGAGGAAGCAGACGCCGAGGGCCAAAGCGATCCAGGCAGCCGGGTTGATGTCGGCGTTCCAGTACTGCATGACGGTCGCGACGGCCGAGTATTCCGTGCACACGAGCATGACGCCGGCGAAGAAGTAGGTCCACCCCATGGCGAAGCCCAGGGCCGGGTCGACGAACCGCGAGGCCAGCTCAAAGATGGACCCGCGGATGGGAAGATAGGCGCACATCTCGGCAACGCTCAGGTTGAGCGGCCAGATGTAGAGAAGTCCCCAGAAGGCATACCCCAGAATGAGCGAGAGTGGGCCGGCCTTGCTTAGGACGCCACCGATTCCGACCTGTTTCGTTGGAAAACCATATGTTAGCTGGTGTTTGCTTATTTTTATGTGTCATCGTTCTGGGGTACAGAAGAAAAGCCACCACTCAATTCTCGTTTGTCATCGCTCCGGGGTAAAAAGTCGAGAATGCCAAAAATGCGGAGAATGGGGAGAAAAACGGGGAGAGGGAAGTCTTACCCAGAGTCCAGTACCAATCGAACCACCGATGGCCATGAGCTGGACATGGCGAGGACTGAGACCGCGCACCGTCTCTCCATACTGCGCCGTGGTACCAGTAATAACCTCTCCGGAGGTGTTGTCGCTGCCGCTTCTCACGACGGAGAGACCGCCCGTCTTTTCGGCATCCATGGTTGGCAGAGTTTGCTGCAGGTGAAGACTGCTGCAAAAAGGTCGATCTCGGGTTGTTGGATGAGCTGGAAGATGCGGATCATGGAAAGATGTCGGATGCAGGGCATGCTCTTATATACAGAACATGGTCATGCGATCGATCCATCAATCCATCAATCAATGGACGCTCCTCTCCTCTCCATCTCAGCGAGTTCCAAGACCCTGGGGCCCAGATCGTGATTCGTTATCAATTCGTGCAGGTCAGAAGCTGGCATCTTGGCGAGAGATAAGCAACATTTGCTTCTGCCAAGCAGAGCCCGTCCCTGTGAAACCTCCAACCACGCGACGGCAGAGGTTCACTATCAATCTTGGCAAAAGAGCAAGCGTGGGAATTTCCCTCTCTTTGAGCGTCGAGGTTTCGCGTCCCTGATGCGCCAAAATGCCCTGTCCGTCCCTGGATTCCGGGGGCAAAACCGGAGCTGCTGCCAAGCTGGTAGCGCCCGTAGCGCTGCTGATAACGGCGTGGCGCTCGGTGTCTCCCCCAAGGGCCTGGAATGACTAACGAGTCAGATCACGATTAGCTGATCCCAATTGAGATATCCTCTCCCCCGGGGCACCGTTATTCATCCCTGTCCGGCTGCTATCCTTGATGGCCCCCCCTTTGCGGGCAAGGCGACTCGTCAGCGTGGTATTTACCGTATGTAGTAGCGGCCAGGGTTCAGCTCGTGATACCACACACGAGCAACATGGACGAGAGAAAAGCCACAAGGCTTGAAATCCCAAGCCCATGGCATGCCAACCACGCTGCCGGCAGCCGCACCCTCGATAGAAGTCTTGTAATCTCTTGGCCTTCGCATGGACATGCCCGTTCCTGGTATAAGTCGTCGATTCCCACGCATGTACTTTCCTGATCTTCTCTAGAACTCGTGAGCCTCCGCGTTCACTGCTCAGCCAAGAAAGCCTAGAAGTGGACTCGGGTAGGCACGTCGCGATAGGGATTCAGCCCAGCAGCTGTGTCAACCGCTGCCCCGGATCTGGCCATATCAAAGTATCACCAGCGGGGCCTAGTTGCTCGTAGATATCTTCTCTTGATGTTTCGATTGCGAAATTCATCTTGTAGTACGATGACTGCGACGTCGATCTCTACAGGAAGACTCTGTTTCTCTTTAAGGTGAGCTGTCTTGTGGTAACGACAATCCGGTCGACTGGCCCAAAGGTAAGAATCATCTGGAACTGTAAGTGACAAGCTCTCTGATGGCAATACTGATTACACATGCCGTCGAATGATTTAGTCTCACGTGGCTGTCACTATTACTACCTATACAACGTGTATATCTTGCAGATAACACTAATCATGGCTCGTTTCTCCATGCCACACTAGAGAATCCTCTATTCATGAGCTCACGCGTCGATATTCCTAATTCAGCAGTGGCCCAAATCATATTCGAATTATCAAAGAGTGGCTTCATCAGCTGAGCATCTTCATCGAGGGTCCAGAGCTACCATTTGCCTATCCAATCAAACTGAGAGGTCACTCTCGATAGACGCGGCATTGATGAATGCGTATCACCCATGATGTTTGAGCAAGCCAAGGCACGAATGGTCTACAATCTATCGACTGAACCAGCCATCTCTTCTCATCTGGGAAAGAAGATTGGTGCCGACCTTACCACATCGTCGTCTACGAAGCTTCTTGCCTCTCTAGCAAGTCGTATGGAATCCCCAGAGCCCGACACTGCTCCGTCTCGACAAACGGCACCTGAACCCCGTCCCACTGCAACAACCTCATTGTCGGCCTGTCAGCCTCTACGGCCTCCCACCTCCCCGCCCTCTCCATCTGCGCCAGCGTCTCATAGCGGCCGCGGGCCCTCAGATACGCCCCGTGCGGGTTCGGATCGCCCGCCCTCGCAAACGCCGCCCAGTGGTCGATCACGAGCCTCATGAAGGGCACATCCCGGCCGTCGCGGTCCGGCTGCCCCGCGCGCACCGCGTTGCCGAACACGACCAGCTGCTCGCCCGCGTGGCACTTGAAGTACTCCCCGTCCGGGTCGCCGTGCGGCTTCCCGGGGGTCTCGGGCGCGTCGCACCACGGCCGCGTGTACCCCGCCGGGCTGTACGTCCGGTTGAACTGGAACACGTGGACGGACGCAAAGGCCGCGTGCCGCGCCGCCGAGTACGCCTTGGCCAGGTCGAGGCAGACGAACTCGCCGTCGGAGGCGATGCGCAGGGTCGCGTTGAGGATTGCCGCGGGCGAGTTGCCTACGGAAAACGGCCCCAGGGGGATGGCGTGGGTGTAGTTGTCCGGCAGGCCCTGGTCGATGCCCACGTGGTCCCGGAAGTAGGCGTCGAAGGTGGTGCCGTTCCCGGGGTACGCGTCCTCGTCAATGTACACGCCGCACTCGTCGCGGTTGGTGCCCGTCATGACGGATACGTTGGAGGCGAGGCCGGGCTTGGTGACGACGAGTTCGTCGTGTTGGAGATACGTTCCGTCGACGACGACGCCGCTGTTGGCTGTTAATAAGAGGTATAGTATCGATTCGCGGAAGTGCTTACTTGAAATTGGTTTCCAGGTTCACCAGGTCAAACCCGTCAATCTTGTCCAGGCACGCGATTTGATCAGTCGCGTTTAGACAGCCCGTCTCGTTCAAAACCTTTGTCGTCCCATCCCGATACGCATCCTCGATAGTGGCATACCGAGGCCACGTGAACCCTCCACGGGGGTAGCTCGTCGGATCGGACTGCAGAATGGCGCGGTGGAACAGGCCCTGCGCCGCGGGGGAAGCCAGCAATATGTGCGTGCCTTGGGCGCCGGCGGACTCGCCAAAGACGGTGACGCGCGCGGCGTCGCCGCCAAAGTGCCGTATGTACCTCTGGACCCAGGCCAGCGCCGCCACCATGTCCGAGACGGCGTAGTTGCCGCTGTGCACGCCGTCCGGGAACGCGAGGAACCCGACGCTGCCGACACGGTAGTTGACCGACACGACGACGGCGTCTCCCCGGGACGCCAGGTTTGTCCCGTCCGTGTTGGGGTTCTTGCCCGAGCCGCTCGTGAAGCCCCCGCCGTAGAGGTAGACCATGACTGGTTTCAGCTGCGGAGAGCTCGCATCGCTGGCTGGGGGGAGACTGGGCGTCCATATGTTGAGGAACAAACAATCTTCGCTGCTTCCAGATGTGACCTCGCCAATCGGCTGCACGCAGTCTGCGCCGGCCGTGATCGCAGATACATTGCCGGGCTCCAGGAACGTGGAAGAGTAGGCGAACCGGTCTGGCTTCTTTGTATACCGCACTCCACGAAACTTCCACGTGTGGTAGTCACGGTACCCAGTGAATGTAGAATTGGCGACCGGGTGAGTAATTTGCCATTTGGCAGAAGTGTCCGAATGCGACGAGTTGGAGACGGGCGCGCTCTGGGTGCACAGCACGAGCAGCTCAGAGTCGCAGTCGACTGGCTGGACGTGCCCGCTCGTGTCGATGCCCTGGCAGTCGTCGACATCCTGGTTTGAGGACACCCAGAACAATTCATCTTTTTTAATGTCGCCGTCGAATATGAGTCCTGAGATGGAGGTATTGAGACCTGCGTCAAAGTGCGCGGTAGAAGGGTCCCACATGCTCTCGCTTAGTTGTGCGCAGCTAGAAGTGGCTGCCGAGTATGATACTGGCTGATTGACCAGTATAGCACCCGCTCCATTATTTTGAGCGCCTACATAGAATGTCAGTAATTGAGACAATTAAGAAGCCTGGAGACTTGCCATCAAGTTCATTTTGCGTCAAGATCGATAGTCCTCCCGTCGAGACACCATACGAACTTGCCTGGACTTGGCCCAGTTGTGAGAACAGAGCGCCCATCCAGCCTAACATCATCTTGGTGGTCGAATTCTGAATCATCTCGAACAATTCTGCTTCTTCGATGACCTCCATTGCTGATGCGGGGGACCTTCGTGAGTATATATAATAAGCCTACGAGTTTTGGTATTCTATACGGCACGGCCTATAGAGATCGACTTGTCAGGATCAATTAGCCGGGAGTCCGGGAGGTGACGTTCCCGCACTCTTTATAGTAGACACGGGTGTAGAAGGCTCGTGCATTGCATGGCAGTAACCCTCTCGCCCCAATGATATGATTGATGCCAGGGATGCGAGCCGCGTCTGAGGGGATCCAATGACAAAATGCAGAAATCCTGGGCGTGCCTCTCCGCACGAAGGAAACATTTTGGGCTCATCAATTTCTTGGCACTTGGCATCCGAGGAGCTCTATACAATCATAGTGTAGCCTTGATGATAGACATTTTCTTGCTCCCTGCGAGGTAAAAGTGTTCTTTACAGCTAGGACCTGTAATATTAGCCTAGAAAGCCTAGATACTTATGGTGTGCACTACGCGCCATCGACCAAAAAAAAATATTTGTAGGCAAAAATTGCAAAACAGTTCAGGCGCGCATCCAACCCGGGGGGCTACGGGGGTTGAACACTGCGCTTTAATCTGCTTGCTGCCGGGGCAGAGTTGAACACGGTCACTGGTCCTGAAACCTCGCGCTCTGCCAACTCTGGCACAGGGTGCCTGCCCTCTTCCCCCGACTGCGGTGGTGGAAATGGGCTTGTTGGGAATCCAGTAGTCTCCGTTGCTGCCTGAAACCGTTGGAGGACGATTCCTTTGTTCACGGTCGATGGGCTGCAGGGTGTTTGGGTACGAGTGGTTGCTCGGTCAGCAACTGGGTAGTCACTAATTGTTTCGAGGTACGAATCATCAAGAGCACAAAGAATCAAGACTAAAGAGGTGTATTGCGGGACTATAGAAGCCTTGTAATTGGCCCTCGTTGAGCGAGGCAAATGTATGCATTCCCCGATCTTCGCGCGATTGTTACGGGCCCTTTATACTCGCTAGACATCCGTACAATTGTAGTCCATGCCACAGAGCGTAGCATCTTCACAAGACTGTTGCTGAAAGGTCTTGTCCCATCCGCCCTGGAAGAAAGACCCGGCGGGATGAGGATACTCGGGTGGGTCGGGGACCGGGCAATCGAAGGCGAGGAAGTTCCGGCCCTCATAGATCTCATTCACATCGCATTGGGACTCGGAGCCGTAGCTGCAGACCGAGACGCGGAGGCCCTTGGCGTTCACGGAGAGGGCGGTGTAGGGCGGGATCTTGACGCCCTTACGCCCTTAGTTCCGGCGAACTTATCACCGCAGAAACTGCCTATCTGGGAAACGATGTCCGCTATGTCGTCGACCGGCAGATTGCGGGGTGGAACTTGGCAGAGGCCATGGAGGGTGATCGGCGATGAAGTAGTGGTGGATTTGGTGTTGGTGGCATTCGATGAGGCGGTAGAAGTGCGCCTCAGCTCCTGCATGTGCTTTTCGGCGAGGAACTCCGGAATTTTGATCTGTTCAATGCGCATGCCGGCCTCGACGATGCTGAATGTAGGGGTGTCGGGCAGCTTGAGGTTAAGGGCGCTGGTACCAGTGGCAAGCAGGACAGGGACAAACGCGGTGATCTTCATGTTGACGAGGTTGTCCTCTTGATCGTTGCGGTCTTATGTTCTTGGGATGGGGCGGAGTAGAAATGGTGCCGATGTGGTCGAAGAGGTCTCTTGGGTGTGTGTAATTTCGGGCTTTGATTTCTTAATCGGCCAGCGAGAAGTTGGAAAGACCTTCTTAAATACCTACTTGATCCGTTCAGGTGAATAACTAGTCGCTATGCAATGGGCTGGTAAATATTGACTGGCGGCAATAAGTTGGTGTACTTTCGCCGGCATGGGAGGCAACGAATCAATTACGATCGATTTAACACTATGATTCACTGGTGATCCACTTCTGAAGTTCTGCTTTCCGTAAGAGATTCAGCCGCGGTCGAATAAGCACACAGCTCACGTTGGATTGATAATCCACGATGCCCTAGGAAGCGACAAAATATATCTTTCTTCACCAAGATATCGCTGGAATAGAAATAGCCTTAACATAACTCAAGCAAGGAGCATGCCGATTTGAGCTGGTGTCACTTTTAATGAATCGAAATCCCACAAATGAAGCCATGATGAACATATGACGACTAGATAGGGAACTGATTTTCATTACTTGTCTAACGGGGTACCCAAACGCGGTTCCACGCCTTTCGCATTGTGGCCATGAGCTCACAGTAATCTTCTCATGCCATAGCAGTGACCAATACTTATCGATTCCTCATGTCCCAGTTGATATCTGATGATCCTCCGGCGAGTACCCTGAACCGGCGTAGGGCAGATATACTGTCTCTTTGCAAATCATGTCCTGCTGGCAGGATATGCGCTTATAGGCCTTTTCCCAGTCAGGTTCGTACCAGCCTCGCGAGGCCAGCTGTCCCTGATCGTTCTTCGGGTACTGGTCGTCAAATCGATCAAAAGCGCGCTGCATCTCGGCCTGCTCGCACGGGTTCAGGCCGGCGAAGCTGTACACGCTGATCCGGGCATTGAGGAGAACACCGCTGATCCAGTGGTGGCGCCGAACTTGAAAATACTTGCAGATCTCGCCAACATCTGTGATGAGCATTCCACAAGCCCATGGGTCGAGGGAGAGATTCGAGGCGTCGCAGGTGACTTCCGAGCGCTTGGAGATGTGCGCTGATAGCGTGTTTGTCGGATTGCTGGTGCTGGTCTCGGTGACTAGGAGGTCTACTGAGACGCTGAGCCTCTGAGTACCTTCGTCGTGAAGCATGCCCTTGATGCGCAGTATGTGCATTACCGTGCTCAGATTGCCAGAGGCGTGGACCTCGCCCGTTTCCACATCCCCGATACTCCACAAGGTCTCTCTGGTAGCTGGTGGTCGCACATTATTGGTAGTGTTGTATGCTGACAGAGCAGTGGCTGGCAACGAAGTAGCGAGCAGAGCAGTGATCAAGGCAACGGACTTCATTTCGGAGTTGGTGATGGTCGCGATGTTTCTATATTCATGATGTTTCTGATATTCTTGATGTGGCGGGTGGTTATGGGGTGTCGTAGAACAGTAGTCCGAGTTCAATCTAGGGGCATATCGCACACTGAACGAACAGAATGACGACGGCTGGATGAATGGAAGTTTGATTGTTTGGTTACAAAGGACTGGGCGCAAAATAAGGATTTTGTGTTGTCTCAAATACTGGGAATATCCTCCCTTGACCTGTTATTGCCGCAAGGAAGTGTGTGGGTGGTGGCGGAAGGCAGTGAATCAGCCATGGTTCAGTCACAGGAGCTTCATGATTCACGAACGAGTTTATAAGATCATTTCACGGCCGCTGTTCTTACGTATTGTTGTGCATCTATGCACATGTCGAGAAAGGCTATTGATATTGGGCAGATCACCATAGAAGATCATCACTTTCGCCCATGAGAACATGAACCCGGAAAGCCAGTCTGTGTGAGTGTGTAATAGAATTTGTGTATTCATCGCTCGTCATCGATCATCCATGCTAGATTTTCATACGCAGTCTTTCTACCATTTGGGCGCGATTGTTATGGGCTCTTCATACTAGGGGACTGGCTGGCAAGGAACGTTGATCATCCCACAGACCGTGGCATCCTCACAAGCCTCCCGCTGGTAGGTGTTGTTCCGTCCGTCCCCGAAGACAAACCCTGCGGAATTCGCCACCACGGGAAAATCCTCTGCAGGGAGCGGGCACTTGTGGTCAAGCGTGTCCCAGGCCATCAACATCTCGTCGGGATCGTACCGGGTCTGGGTGAGGAAGCTGCAGACGGAGACGCGGACGGTCCGGCTGGTCACGGAGAGGGCGCTGTTGGGTGCCATCTTGACGCCCTCGGGGCTGGCGCCGCCGTTGGTGCACAGATCCTTCAACAATTTGGCGGCGGCGAAATAATCGTCGCCGAAGTCCAGGGCGCGTGGTGGATCTTGGCAAACGTAGTCTTGCTCTTTAGGCTTGGGAGGATCCGATAGGCCAGGAGAAGAGCGGTTCGACTGCTGCATTTGTTGATTGGCGAAGTCCAATGGGATCTGAACCATTTCGATGCGCATGCCGTCCTCGACGATGTTGAACGTGGGCCGGTTGGGCAATGTCACGGCAGTGATGCCGGTGGCGAGCAGCATAGCGAGGAAGGCGATGATCTTCATGTTGGCGAGACTGTTCTCTTGATTGTTGCGATGTGATGTTTCTAAGATAGGGCGTAGTAAAAATGGTGTCTCGATATGGTCAAGGAGTGTTTTAGTGGTGTAGTGTGTGGTTCTGGTTTTTTTGGTCAGCCGTAGAAAAGTTCGAAGGCCTTCTTAAATATCAGATTCTATCAAGCGAACAACTGGTCGTTACGTAAAAGGTAGGTGGGTGTTCATTGGAAGGAACGTCTACTGCTACTTTTCTGGCACGGTGGGCAGTGAATCAGAGATCGTCGGTTTCCAACTCAACGGGCCGTTCGAGGAAAAAGTTCTACTATGATTCTGTGGTTCTCTATTACGACTTGGCAGGCAGGTTAAACCCCGTATGTTAAACATACTGATAGTGATATACCCGTGGGTCTTGAGGAATAGATTCTTTTGCGGCTGCGAAGACATAAAGCAAGGTATATAAGCATTCACACGCACTGTCACGCTTCAAAGAACTCCAGTCGTAGTCAACTAAGTGAACGCCTTGATTTGCTTTTTACCATTCACAATGTTATAGGAAGCCGGTAAGCCGTCATTTTCATTATCACAGAGCCCTCCAACATAGAAGGGGACAACATGAACCAATGAAGGAGCATATCCATTTGAGTTGATGGTCGATCAAGTCATGCACAATTTCATCACCAGAACCGTGAAGAATATGTGAGACATAGATTTCTCATTTTCGCTACTTGTCTGTCAAGCTACGCAAACGCGTCCCGTGCCTTTCGTGCGGTAAATCATGCACGCACAATAATCAGTCATGCCATGATGGTGGTTAGACCGTAGTATCGGCAGTATATCCCTAGGCCGGTTCGTACCACGGGTCATCACACGGCATATGGACATGCCCTCCGCAGATCATATCCTGGTCGCACGTATTGCGCTCGTACATCTTCTTCCAATCAGATTCGTACCAGTTCTCAGCGGCCGGCCAGCCGTCATCGTTCCCAGGGCACTTGGCGTCAACACGTGCGAAGGCGCGCGCCATCTCAGCAGTATCGCACATTTGGCTGCCACCAGTGCTACAAGCGGAGATGCGAGAGTTGAATTGGGTCCTGCCAGACAGGTAGAGTCCTTTGGGAATCGGGTACAAGGAGCACCAGCTGTTCCAGTCGTCCAGAAGCCTGGCCACATCCGTTGAATTGAGGTAGTACTCAGGACTGTCACAGGTGACATCTGAGCGCTTGGAGATGTGTGAGGACAGCGTGCTCGTTGGGGTGCTGATGTTGGTGTTGGTGGCCAGATCGTCAGCCGAAACGTTGCGTGCCGGACGTTCCAAGAGCATGGTTTTGCCGCGCAGCATGTCCATGACAGTGCTCAAGTTGCCAGCGGCGTAGACTTCGCCCGTCTCGATGTGTCCGATAGCCCAAGTGTTGCCGCCTGAAGCTGCCAGCGCATGATTGGCAGTGCTGTAGGCCAGCAGAGAAGTGAAGAAGGGGATGAACTTCATTCCGTAATAGGTGATGTTTGTGATGTTTGTGGTGTTTGGGGTGTATGTGATGCTTGATATTCTGAGCGTAAAGAGTGGTGATAGGGCTTTCGTAGTGTAGCGGGTCTGTTCTGAGTGAAGGGAGATGATGGTTGTTTGGTTGAAGAGTGAGTGCAGAAGAGAGATCTGGAGATGATTTATATACTGGCTGGATCCCCCCTGATTTCAATTTCCGTGCCCGTCAGAAGTGAATAATCAGAAGGTAGAAGCCAATGAATCACCCTTCGCTGATTGACAGAAAAGCCACTCGATGATTCACTGACGACTACAGGAGTGATTTTCGCGCACTGGCCTTACGTCTCCCACCATAATACCACTGTGATTCTGTACACGCAGCTTACAATGGGAAACGACGGTAGCTCATTGAGCAGACGGCCATAGGAGATCAAAACTTTCACAGCGGGATCTGTAGCTCAAAAAAAAAAAAAAAAAACCCCTTTGGAATGGATGTAAAATAGACTTTGTATGTTCATCGCTCGTCCATGCTAGAATAACGCTTCCCGATCTATTTACAATTTGCAAAAACCATTTCCCGTACCTCTTAAGATTCCAATGACATTCAACACAATATGCAAGCAGATTCTTGTGTGTCCCAAATACTTTCCATCTGTCAGATCTAGATCAAGAGCTCGTGTGCTTTTCCCAGCTACTAAGTATTAGTATGATAACCAAGGTTGAAAGAGAGATGGCCAGAACACTTACAAATCCAAGAACAGCTTCCAGAGAATCGAAAAGATTATCCCTTGCAGACCGTTGCAGAGAATGCGGGTAGGAAGGCCGCGTCCGAACAGACCGCAGACACCATCTTGCTGCACAACCAATTTCGCGGCTTGGGCTGTGTTTAATATCAGCAAAGTGATGCATTTCCACGGGCGCTAATTCAACTTACAGTATGACACCTTGGTGTCATTGACCTGTCGGTACGTCTTAACCACTCTCAGCGAGTTGGAGATAGTGTCCGAGACAATCGATGCGCAGAAGCCGATGAACGCCAGGCGCAGCAGGTACAAACCCAACTGGTCTTTTGGCGGGGGCGCGATGAACTCGGAGAGGAAGTTGTACTGCATACCCATCATTGTCAGGATTTAAATTCAACGAACGTACAACTGGTTCCGAAGACTCACCGTCGCGAACCAGGGGTAGTGTCCGACAAACGTGGCAGCGGCCGTGGCAAAGGCACCCCACCAGAGACTGCCGATGCCGTTCGTCTTTACACGCTGACGCAGAAGCGCTGTGCCTCGAGGGCCTTGTGCCTGCAGAGTCGTCTTCAGGGTATCAATAGGCGTCAAGATCATGCGAAATGCAGCAGCACTAAAATCACATTAGACAAGTTTTCGCGAGCCTAGTAATCAGGAAATCATCCACCTACCAAAGCGAAGCAAAAATGGTCTGAATGAGCGTAGGCATGCGAGCGAGATAAGAGTTGGACTGGAGCAGAGCAAGGATACCAGCATTGGCAGCGGTATCACCAAAACGCGAGATGGGACCTATATCAGGCTGATCAGTCAAGTCCTCTTCAGATGATCGCGAACGCATGATCATACCTTGGAAGAGCGCAGGAAGCAGACCAGCATAGTATCGTCGAAATCCTCCATCGTGGTAGAGCGTCTTGGTCGCCACGGAAAATGAAGATCCATGACGATACTGGTAGTTCATAATGGTGCGCAAAGGCTGAAATCACGAATTAGTAAATGGCCATAGGGCAGATGGACCAATCTGGCACGACATACCATGAGTAGCAATACTTGCAGGACCATGGCGGCGGCACCGCTTAGTCCTCCGCCGAGAGCCCTCTTGAGCGCCTTGGAGAGGTCAAACTGCGCAAAAATAAGTCAGAAAAAGCATCCCTAATCCGCAGCGATCGTGAACCCTTACGTTGGTGTCATCGGCATCCACCCAGCCCTTGATGAACAGGGCGAGGACCAGAGCCGCCAAGACGAACCAGAAGATCCTCCATGCCCACCATCCCTTGGTCCTGGGCGCCGGCTCCGGCTGCTCGAGCAGCGAGTCCTCCTCGTCGCGGCCTCGATCGCCCGACCGGCGGCGGTGATCGTCGTCCTCGTCCTCTTCGATAGCGACGGGCGGGACCTCTCGCAGCAGCGGCGTCCGCTCGTCCCGGCTCTTGAGGGAGCCGCGCTCCACGTCCTCGTCGCGGGCCATGATGCAAACCTACAGCCTGAAGGTGTCCAAGAAACAAATTAAGCTCTATGGGCCGGCAGCGATCATATAAGTTTGACGGGCGCCCGCGGCAAGGATAATATCTCGAGGTTATTATCTTTTTAGTTCGCTACTTCTCCGTTATTTTTGGGGGAGATCTTTCTAATCGCAATTTTAATTCCCGTTCGGATCTCCGCCCCCGATAACGCCATTTGACCCGCAATCGCGAGCTGAAAAGAGTGACGCGCTTATAAATCCTCCCCCCACCCCGCGCCAGCTGCGGGCCAGTTTAGGTAGGTCACTGCTCAGTGTTTGCAGCACGATGCTGTTAACATTCAAAGACATTCAATGATAATCATTTCTGTCACTGGCTCACGAGGAATATGGAGCAAACATGTCTCAATTTTCGTAAACGTCCGTGACCGGAAAAGCCGACTCAAATCCCCGGCGATGAACTCAACTACGCGCAATCTACCGATCTACTGAATTTCCCGGCAGATGTCTACCCTTGCCATCCAACCTCGACACCCCATGTCTTTTAGAAAACCAAGGACACGTCGGTGACTTGGGACCGGGTGAATCTTGTCACTACAGCAGCATGATCGGGCCGCGAACGCCCTGAGAGGAGCACTTCTGACCGTTGAGGAGGTAGGCGAGCGTCGTCCAGGTTCCGTTCTTGCACTGCTGGATGGCGTCGCCCTCGGGACTGTGTACGCAGTTCCAGAACTTGCCCTCCTCTCCGCCGCAGGGGCCGTTGAAGACGTGGTTCTCGATGAGCTGCATCGTGGCGGCGGCGCATCCGTCCACGACAGTCGAGGGAGAGTGGGCGGCCGTGACGGTGGAGGATGCTGGGGACTGGACGGATGCGGTGCTGCTCGAGGTCAGGTGAGTCGAAGAGGTCAGCTGAGTAGACGATGTCAGGTGAGTCGACGAGGACAGGTGAATAGACGAGGACAACTGGGTCGACGAGGTCAGGTGAGTAGATGACGTCGGGGTCTCAGTGGAAGAGGAAGCCCTGGCCTGGGAGGTTGAGCGAACAGAGGTCGAGCTCGTGGTAGTCTGGACAGAAGCGGCAGCAGTCACGGTCTGGGACACGACTCCAGCGCCCGTGGAAGTCTCGAGAGCGGCAGCGCCGTCGGTTGCGTGCGACCTGGGAGTCGTGTGTATCGCCGAGGAGAAAGTCCCATTGTTCGTGGCAAGGGCGCACCCGGCGTACTGGTCCGTGGGGGCGGGAACATGGCAGTCGGCTCCGTTCTGGGCGTACTTGAAGACCTCAGTGTCGCAGCCGTTGCCGTCGCTGCCGATGCGGAAAAAGACGCCCGGGTCGGGGTACAGCAGGTCGTGGCCGGGATCGTTGGAGCAGTCGGCGACGCCGGGGACGTTGAGGACAAACATCTCGGGGAGCTGTTTGCCGTTGGTGCCGCCGGTCCAGCCGGGCTTCTCGGTCACGGTGATGGGCGCGCAGTTCATGTAGAACTCGGGCAGGGCCGAGTACTTGGGAACCCACGACCAAGCGTATGTGTAGTTACCGGGAGCGATGGACTCGGGGATGGCGAAGGCGTAGGCATCGGGATAGCTGAGAGGATCCAGCGTGTTGTCGTAGGGGGTGCCGTCCAGGGACAGACAGCCGCCCTCGTACGACTGAATGACGTGAAAGACCGAGTCGGCGGTGGGAATGGTGTCGTTTGTGATGGAAAACTGGCACGAGCCGCCTGTCGATCCAGTCAAGTCAGTGAGAAGAACAAGAAAGGTTTGGAACGCCGACTGGAGACAAACACTAACCTCCGTGGACGGCGCAACCCTTGTCGGGGCTGCACTGGAACTCGACGGGCGGGCCGATGATGCCTTGCTGAATGACGGTCGGGTTGGACCAGTCATAGAACTCGGCAGCATCCATGCCCTCGGGCTTCCCGCAGGGGAAGCGAGCCTGGGTGATGGGAGCAGGGTCAACACCGTTGGGGCCGAGCTCGAGAGTGCCAAAGCGACGGGGCTTCAGCAGTCTCATGTGAGCGCCGACGAGCGGGGTGAGGGCCGCGCCGATCTGGAGGATGCGAACGAGACGCATGGTGAGGGTTTGGTGTTTTACGGATTGAGGTGCGATGAGAAGGAACGAATGCAAAACCGTGTGCTGACAGCAACTGTTTTGTTGTTGTTTGGTGCTCGGCGGAGGAGCTAGATGTGGGAGCTTGCGAAGAGCTTGTTAAGCTGCGTGAAAGCCCGGTCAGTCGTTTGCACGCTTGAAGGGAAGGGAAAAGAGCTGGCCTTTGATGACAGTGTGGTCGGGCTCGAAATCAAAACATCGTTGCCTGGTCCAGGAATTCTGACTGTCTGTTGGTGGGAGCCGGTTTCCGTTTGTGGTGCCTCTGTTCGATTGGATCAGTGCCGACGTTCGCCCACTTGAAGCCCCAGGCACAAACATGAAAGATTGACATACATGAAGTACCGGCCGCTGTTTTACCATGGCTGGGACCGTGGTAACAGTTCCAGGCAATGATCGTTTGCATAACATGAGCATCCTTCGATATTACCAGCCAGTGGTGACATACCAGACATTACATTTGATGAATTCAAAGTCCACGAACTCTTCCAATCTTCGTGTTTCTTGATCAAGCAATTCTATTCAGCAGTGTGTTCCATGTAGCATGCTTCCGGAAGATGACACTCGTTGTTTAATCAACTCGATAGCATTAAGAACGTCAAGTACTCGAGATTAAATTAGATCATCAAGTCGCAAACGCGAATTCTTGCAACCACAATATCTAAGCACAAACTATGATTACATCATGATAACACATTGTTATTTTTCATATCAAAATAGATCGCTCGTATTTACAAAACCATTTTCCCCTAAAGTATTTCGTCCATTACTTCTTGACGACAGCAAGCTTGCTCCTGACGGGAACGTTCTCCTCCCTTCCGACATCCGGGAAGCCCTCGACCTTGACGCCCTCGCGGAACAGCAGGACGTGGCTGGAGCCGCCAAAGTGGAACATGCCCGTCTGCTCGCCCTTCTTGATGTGCTGGCCCTCCTTGACGGTGATGTCGCACGTGCTGACCTCGTCCATGCCGACGCCGATGAAGGCCATGAGGCCAATGTCGGGGTTGTCGGCCTCGATGAAGATGACGGCGCGCGTGGCCAGGGCGGTGAGGTAGCCCTGGGCGATAGAAATGCCGCGCTTGTCAATGTCGATCTTGTTGTCGTCGCCGACGCCCTCGAACAGCGGCTCGGAGAAGTAGGTGCCCTCGACCAGGAACGCCCGCTTGACGGTGCCGCTGACGGGCGAGTGCCAGCGGTGGTATGACAGCGCCGACAGGAACGCCTGGTACACGGTGGCGTGCTGGAACTCGCGCGCTAGCGGGTCGTGGCCCAGCATGTCGAGCACCGAGTACGGCTGCCCCTTGATCCAGAACTGGTCGCGCAGCTTGGCCCCGTGGCACACGTTGTACACCTTGGACTCGCAGCAGTTGGTGATGACGCTGTCGTCGTCGGGCGAGGCCACCGGGCGCGCGCTGTCGTGCACCTTGCGGGTGAAGAAGTCTGGGCACATGTCAGAGGGCTCATACTTATGAAAACAGAGGATTGAGGGACTCACCATCCCACGACTTGTAGCCGTAGTACTTTTTGCTGGGGTCGCAGACGAACATGTCTTCGAACTTGTGGTCGGTCTTCAAAGGCTTGTTGGCAACCTCCATGACATCCTTGGTGGCGTGCTCGCCGAACCAGCCCTCCGAGTGGCTCTCGAGGACGTGAGCAGAGTCCTCGGTCTGAAAAACACATTAGTATCGTGTACTTCATAAAACTGGAATGAGATGGCTTACCAGCAAGTACTTGCCCCACTCATTGAGCACCTTCTTCACTGCTGCATTGACAGTCGGGTCCAGGAAAGCTGCGTGGCCACTGTCTACAAGTTAGTCGCTGCGCCCTTGTCATGGAATTGCATGGTAGATAACTCACCTTGGCGTAGCCATGACATAGTCGAAAATACCACACATGGGCACACCGACCATGCCGACACCAAACGCGGCGTCGGTCCACTCGGGCGCCTTGCTCAGGATGTGGTTGAGCATGTCGAGCATGTGCTTGTAGTCGCGGATCTGCTTCTTGCCCACAGGGTCCTCCAGGTACGGAGGCTTTTGAGGCACCTCATCCCACATGGCGGTGAAATACATGTAGATGCGAGGGTTTGTCTCGATCTGTGTCTTGTCAGAATCATGGTTACATTCAAAAGCAAGCTGGGAGACTTACCAGCTCCTTGAACTCCTGCAGCGCCGGGCTCAGCGCCTTCTTCTTGCCGGCCTTGTCCTGCTTGTCGACATGGTCGACCTGTCTGGAGAGCCATTCCTGCTGTGTGCGGTGATCTGAGGGAAGCCAAGCACCGTGCCTTTGGGAGAAGAGAGAGGTATGAGTTAGCAATCGAGGTGAAGTGCAGTGGGAGCTGTGGTGGGGACTGAAGAGATATCAGTGGGCAATAACGAGGATATGACGTACTTGTGGCGCTTGTGCTCATTGGGAATCTTGTGGTTGTCTCCGTGCTGGTGAACCATCTTGAAAGCTTATCCTTGGTGTTTTGGCTTGTTGTATGAATTGGTAACGAGAAATGGTATACGAAACTAGAAATATGAGCCGAGTCTTGGCAATATATATATTTTTACCGTTGCTGGAAATTGCCAAGAAATGCCTCCCGCAGCCTATACTCGACTCTAGATCTGGCGATCCCAGTGCGGGGGCCTCAGTTAGAGGCTTAGAGCAGCGGATTCACGGGGCGTACGGACGCTAATGCAGGGAAAGCTTTATGAGTGGCCCGTCCATGATGTAATTGCAGAGCCAATTCAACGCAACCTTGTGGCAGCCGTCTTGTTTCGTACTGGGCTCTTAGTAACTGAGACCCAATGAGAGAACCTGGACGGACAAGCAAGCAAGATTTCACCACGTCACTCGCGAGCTGGGATCCAAGGATTCTTTGTTCCGGCCTGCCATCATTCAGCCCCAAGAGCTGGCAGCTCGCAAAGAAGGTTCGATCGGCATTGCGACCAGGTCACTCATACGCTGTGATGCGAAGCGACTCTGGCCAGGCACAATGCATTTCGTGTTTCTGATGTGGTCAAATTTATTCTTACGTATTGTTTATGTATTTCCGATCGAATTGAAACGTGCTCGTATCCACTGCAACTTCTTTCCACTCTTTTTCTCTCTTCGATCATGCTCAAGTGAAAGCCGGGTTGGCATTGTTGAACAGCTGTTCAAAGTAGGCCTCGAACCAAGTTCCTGCCTCGGGAGCCGGCCTGTACAGAATCAAGTGGTCAGCATCATGTACGACTTTGAAACAAACTCTATCGAGCCACCCAAGAGATGAGAGATACATACTGGAGGGCGTCCGCGAGGCCACAGTGGTAGTCGTAGCGCGTCGCAGTCGTGTTGCTCGTGCCGTCACACTCGCCGCCGGGCTTGACCCAGACAAACGCGTCGAGGAGCTCGCTCGGCGTGCTCGAGGTCGGGCGGGTGCCGAAGCCGGTCCCGATCACGTTGCACCAGTCGCCCCAGGCGAGCTGGCCCGTGGGCTGCTTGCCGCTCCGGCCCGTGTCGGTGATGAAGTGGGCGTCGAAACCGGCCGAGGACAGGAGCGGCGCGAGGGCCGCCACGTACAGCGACTCGTCGTAGTTGGCGTTGCCCGACGTGTACGACGGCGCCGGGCTCACCGTCCAGGCGTTGTAGTTGGCCACGTTGGTCGCGAGGCCGCGGAGGGCCGCCGGCGAGCTGGCGTTCTTGTAGACGTTTGCGAAGAGCGTCGCGGCGGGCGACAGGTTGGCGGGCCAGCCGAGCCATCCGGCGTGTCCAGCATCGAGGTACATCGCCACGTTCGGGAGGTTCAGCTGGGTCAGGGCATAGTTGATGCATTCGAGGTAGGCACTTTGGGCATTGGAGCACTTGGAGACGCTCAGGTTCGTGACCAGGTTGGCCAGACTATCAGGTTCTAGAGGGCAGAGTTAGTCAAAATGACTGATTTTGCAATCATCTGGGCATTCCTACCAACGACGAACAGGATCCGAATATCCGAGTACTTCTTGACAATGGTGACAATGGTATCGATATAGTTCTTGTAGTTGGCCACACCATTGTTCGCAATCGAGTATTCGCCGTTGGAGGCCGCTGCAGCGCAGTCACGATCAGGCAGATCGTAGACGACAAAGATGCCGGCGTTGGCGGGACTCGCGCCGGCCTGGTTGGCAGCACGAATATCGGCAAGGGTGTCGTCCATCAGGTCGGTCTTGGAGAGTGTGTCACTATGGCTCAAAGTCAATCGAGAAATTTCACATCACCAGACGGGACATTGCTGACAGCCACATGAAGCTGGGAACATCTGCCACAGCTGCGGCCTTGGCACCCAGAGTTGGTACAGCATATGCCGTGACCTCGGAGGCGTAGTAGCTGTTTGCCCACTGGTTAACGCCAGAGAAGGGATTTCCGCTCCACGTTGCCGTGCCGCTGCCGACCGGGGCCGTGGTCGTCTTGGTGGAAGCAGAGGTGGTGGTAGAAGCCTTGGAAGTCGACGTAGATGTCTTTGTCGACGTGGCTGCCGACGTAGTTGTCGTCGTTGTTCCAGCAGTGGTTGTGCCGGACGATGGCAGGCATTGTGAGTAGTACTGATTACTGACGACACAAGATCCCGATGAACAGCACGTTGCTCCGGACCACCCTGTGCCTCCACATTGTCCGCTTTTTGGTGTTAGCAATGATATACATCCCTGACGACCGAGCAGTGACATACTAAAGAGCAGCGCACGACTGGCGTTCCTCAATGGAGCCCTCGAGGGGCGCGGCTACCGCCAGAGCGCCGAGCACAGCGAGAAGGAAGATTTTGCTTGCCATTTTGAAATGTCTCAACTGATTGTGATCGACAGTGGCTGCTGGTGGTGCTCAAGAAGCGGTCTGAACATAGACGGGATACATATCTTATATAAGTCCCGATATACTGCTGCTACTCCCCTGACAAGCCCGGGATCACGGAGACGTCTCCCTTAGACGAGAGTCAATAGCATCTAGAACTTGGACAGCCCATGCATGATCCAGGGTCCAAGTAGATCCAGGACTGTATCTCAACGAAGCGAGAAAGCTTGACCTCGGAATGCGGACCGAATCTCGAATGCTAGTGGACGCTGACAAGTTCTGGACAAGGAGCCATCCCGGCGGGCCATGTGATTCTCACGATGGCCTGAGGAGTCGCATTACCTATAATATGCTCACAATGTCACATCCGAGGGCACGCAGAGACTAGTTCCGCCAAGCAAATCGAGACTCGTGCGGCTGCCATGTCGAGCCAAGACCACTGGTACGCAGGAGGGAGTAGCTGCTTTGGATCTGTTAATTTCGGAGGCCATGTTCCATAGAATACAGAATAGGCGATGGCGTGGCGCGGGGGACACAATAAAGCTACAGAACCAAGATAGTTTCACGGAATAAATGTTTCGTGTTTCCGAAAGACTGGCAATGTATGAAAAGAAAGTTCAATAAGGCGAGCAGCTCTACTTGGCAGGAAAGTTATAGCGAAATAGATGGAAAAAGGAAAGCCTTCATTCTGCCATTAGAGTTGGTATACCGCAGCACGAGTCTCCCAGGAGCTCGAATTCGAGGCGCCACTGCCATGACTTGCTATACCTAGTAGTCTCGAGAAGGGCTAACCGAAATCGATGAGATTCCTTTTTGGACCGTAGCGTCTCCTTCATATTGGACCGCTAAAGCTGAACGAGTTCGCTATATTTCTACATCGCTCCGGGATGCCCTATAATCATTTTGATATCTCCTTTAGAACATGCGCGAGCTACGAAATACAATTGTTATAGACAAATTGCTGAATAACGAATGGACGTTCGTTGCCAAGATTTCTATACTCGCTTTCTCGGTTCCCGGAAGACGATAGATGAAGCGGCTACTGCCAAGGCGAAATAGATTGGCGTGCGTGGAAACACCTCACAGAGGAAATGATCGGCGTTGGGCGGGTGAGCTTATTGAACTGACAGCTTGGCTCTGCGCCTTGTTGCCCCAAGACGGGCATAAGCCAATACTGAAGGCATTTTGCGCCTCAGTTTACATGGTAAAATCATCCAGCGTCTGTATTTAACACGGGACTGTACCTACAAACCAGGTGTCGCCTTAAGTCGCACACGGGCGAAAATCTGCTTGTGGCAATCAACATGGGCCCGGCCAAGCTCCATGGTTGTCACAGTATCTCTGATACTAATCACCAGTATAGGCTCTCATTCTACGTTTGAAACAAAGTTACGGGACACGATATTCGACAATAGACTCGCCATTGAAGTCATCAACTTGAGTTCTGCAGTAATTGGAAGACAATGGGTCACCCGTGGATCATCTGGGGGTGCTAAGAATAGGGGCTCATGCCGCCGGATGGGCCTGAGGGCGGGGTACATTACAGAGAGCAAGGGCAACTGAATCACAGCGGAGTCGCCAAAAGTTAACTCCGATCTGCTAATCGCGGCACCTGCACCTCGAGCTACCCACAGTGGTAGGGGGGTGGGATGCCCCTAGGTCAGTCAGGTCGGTTATTGGAGGCTGCTACCGAAACACCTGAACACTGTCAACAGCTTTACCACCCCCCCGAAGCACGATCGATTGTCGCGAGGAACACCCTCCAACATCAACGACTGTATTGACCGAGGACTCCGTCCTTTCAGTCGACAAGATGCTCTCCGGTATCCTCATCTTCAACCAAAAGGGCGAGAACCTCATCTTTCGCGCCTTTAGAAATGACTGCCGACCCCGACTCGCCGACGTCTTTCGCATCCAGGTCATCTCGAACCCCCAGGTGCGGTCGCCGATTCTCACCCTGGGCAGCACGACCTTTAGCCATGTAAAGCACGAAAACATCTACCTTGTGGCAATCACCAAGAGCAATGCCAATGCCGCCCTCGTCTTCGAGTTCCTCTACCGCCTCGTCCAGCTGGGGAGGGGCTACTTTGGCAAGTTCGACGAGGAGGCCGTCAAGAACAACTTCGTGCTTGTCTATGAGCTCTTGGACGAAATCATCGACTTTGGCTACCCCCAGAACACCGAGACCGATACCCTCAAGATGTACATCACCACCGAGGGCGTCATGTCCCAGAGGGCTCCGGAAGACTCGGCCAAGATCACAATGCAGGCCACCGGCGCCTTGTCCTGGCGCAAAGCCGACGTCAAGTACCGGAAGAACGAGGCATTTGTCGATGTTATCGAGGATGTCAACTTGCTCATGTCGGCGACCGGCACAGTCCTCCGCGCCGACGTCACGGGCCAGATCATCATGCGCGCGTACCTCTCGGGAACCCCGGAGTGCAAATTCGGCCTCAATGACAGACTCCTACTCGACCACGATGGACTACAATCTCTCCCCAGCGGAAACCGGCTCGGAACCAAGGCGACAAAGGCGGCTGCTGGCAGCGTGACATTGGAAGATTGCCAATTCCATCAGTGCGTCAAGCTCGGCAAGTTCGATTCGGACCGTATCATCTCCTTTATCCCCCCAGACGGCGAGTTCGAGCTCATGCGCTACCGAGCGACGGAAAATGTCAATTTGCCCTTCAAGGTCCACGCCATTGTCAACGAGGTCGGCAAAACCAAGGTCGAATATAGCATTGGCGTCAAGGCCAATTTTGGCAGCAAACTGTTCGCCACTAACGTCGTTGTCAAGATCCCGACTCCCCTAAACACAGCACGCATCACGGAGAGGTGTACACAAGGAAAGGCCAAATACGAGCCCAGCGAAAACGTGATTGTATGGAAGATCGGCCGGTTCAGTGGACAGAGCGAGTTTGTGCTCAGTGCCGAGGCCGAACTCACGAGCATGACAAACCAGAAGGCATGGTCACGGCCTCCGCTCAGCATGAACTTTAGCCTCCTGATGTTCACGAGCTCGGGACTTTTGGTCAGATACCTCAAGGTCTTTGAGAAGAGCAATTACTCGAGCGTCAAATGGGTCCGATACATGACGAGGGCAGGATCCTATGAAATTCGGTAAGGATATCCGAGCAGTCTGCTTGTGATAACAAACATGATGGCTGATAATTCTACAGATTCTGAGCGAAGCATCTCCGACGACTTCCTCCCCTAGAGCCAAGCCGCCGTATTCCTGCGGCTTTCACACCTGGTTGTTCCAGACTTGGAAGCGACAGGCAGGTCTCACAAGCATATATCAGTCACCAATAGCGGCACCCCGAAAGGCCCGGCCGCTTACGTCCAAGGCATGGCAGCCCAAAACAAGTCTCGGCATTTGAGATTGGTTGCCCATGCAGCTTGTCAGCCACACATGCAGCAGACCCCGCGGTCATATATAATGGGCCGGAAATACAAACTACGTACAGCTCATGCCGTGTCACTTGGAGAGCACCAAGATGATTCCATATCAAACATTGTAGCCAAACGTGCAGTGTCAAAGACGTAGCTCTGCGCTAAAAGCTCCGCCGGCTTCCCCATATACGTTGTGGGGGTCAGAAGAGGGCTTTGGCCTACCCAATGTCGTCACAATTAATCAACGAGCAGACGCCGATTTCAGTCATATATAAGTTATTGATGTATGGGTCAGCTAGATTATGTTAATGAAGATACCCATTTTCTACGATAACAGAAAAGCTTCCCTTGTTTATTCAACCCAATAGCATGACTTCGACCCACCCGATCGCTTCGGCCAGTGAGATAGCCCAGCATGGGTGGACTGCAGTAACTGTAGATGCAAACGAGATATTCGGGGAAAGGCCGTACCGCAATGAGCCTCAAGCGATATCTGCGGATGAGATCCCCTTCCCGTCTGATGATCCCGTCGTCGCCAAGGTGCAAGCATATGCCAAGGACCATCTTCCCGAGCCTACATACAACCATTCGATGCGTGTATACTATTTTGGTAACGACACCTTTGTACTCCGCTACAAGACATCTACTCGAGATGCTGATTTCAAACAGGATACTGCATCTTAAAGTACCAATTCCCAGACCAGGCTGGCATTGTGTCTCCCTCGACGTGGGCACTCACCTGTCTATTGCATGACATTGGCACGACGCCCGAGAATCTCCGCACCACGCTCCTCTCGTTCGAGTGGTTCGGCGGTATTCTGGCGCTGGACCTACTCAAGTCGCACGGCTCGTCCCAGGCGCAGCGCGAGGCCGTGGCCGAGGCCATCATCCGGCACCAGGACGTGGGGACCGTCGGCAAGATCACGCTCCTCGGCCAGCTGATCCAGCTGGCGACCATCTACGACAACATGGGCGGGCGCCCGGAGCTGGTCGCCGCGCGCACCCGGGACGGGGTCGTGGCCTTGTTCCCGCGGCGCGGGTGGAGCGGGTGCTTCGCCCGGACGATCCGCGAGGAGAACACGCTCAAGCCCTGGGCGCACACGACGCACCTGGGCGAGGAGGACTTCCCCGGCGGCGTCGAGGGCAACCAGCTCATGGCGCCGTATGAGGCGGAGGAATAGGGGGTGGGACGTGCGAGCGTTCTCGTTTTGTTTGCCTGGGTCAGCATACTACTAATGTTGGCAATTTGATTGTACCTAGTGTTTTTGTTCAACTGATTGCGCTTGTGTCATTTTCCAGGCTGAAAGAGTTCGCCATTTTTTGTTTACCGATAGGAATCAAGCCCACGCATCAATCTCTTCCATCTGAAGCCGAGCGGAAAACAGCTTAATTCCAATATTAGGCACAGTGAACTCTGGAGACCTACCCTACTACTTGATCGTTCTTGCCCAGACTTTCAAAACTCGATATTTCGTTTCTGCACCTTGGAGGCAACAACGACCCTACTTGACACTTGAAATTTCCCACCTACCTAGACAAACCTTCAAGTTGCGACTCGCTTCACTTCACTCCTACCTGCCTCAATCCAGCTCTAATGGCCGACAAGCAGCATCACCAACACCCGGATTCCACGCACTCACCTCTCAGCACTTCTCCTCGAGATCATATTTTCGAGAGCCTCTCGCGCAAGGATGTGCCCTTCATCCGCCGAGATGATCCGACATGGAAGACCTACGCTCAGACATACAACCAGCGCCTGTACTATGAGCCCCTGGTCATAGTCATCCCCGAAACGGCCCAGCACATCTCGGACGCAGTCGTCTGCGCCTCCGACCACGGCATCAAGGTACAGGCCAAGTGTGGCGGCCACAGCTACGCCAGCTTCAGCAACGGCGGGGCCGACGGCGCCATGGTCGTCCACATGTGCAACTTCCGCGGCGTGTCGGTCGATCAGGTGACGGGCATCGCCAAGGTCGGCGGCGGCACCCGCCTCGGACCACTCGGCCTCGCTATTTGGGAGCAGGGCCGGCGAGCGCTCGCCCACGGGACCTGCTCTGCCGTCGGCATCGGTGGCCACTACACACACGGCGGCTATGGTCATTTCTCGCGCGCCTGGGGCTTGGCCATGGATCAAATCGTCGCCCTGGACGTCGTACTTGCTGATGGCAGTCTTGTACACGCCGACGCTGCTCATTACGCCGACATTTTCGATGTACGTACGGAGTATCCGTCATCTTTGTGACTCAACTTAGAATGTTTGGCTGTCTTGGCTCATTTGTTGTCTTATTCTAATTGGACCATTAGGCTATGAGAGGAGCAGCGGACATGATTGGTGTCGCTGTCAACTTTTACCTCCAGACCAGACCGGCTCCCGCCAAGATTGTCAGATGGGAGCTTGACTTGGCTTCGATCGCCCCCGTCGTCAACGTCGACAAGGCTGTAGACGTCTTTATCCACTTCCAAGAACTTGCCCAAGATACCACTCTTATCGAGGCTGGCATCTCATTTGGTCTCATCCTCGGGCCCGGCCCATGGTACCATGTGGCGGGCGTCTACATCGGCTCCGAGGAAAGTTTCAAGAGCGAATTGCAACCCAAGATGTTGAACGGCATTGATCCTTTGTTACAGCTCAAGTCCAAAGAGCTGAACTGGATCGATGCTCTCAAGAATCTGGCCGGCGACGATCTGACAGTCGCCGATACATATCACGAGCAAAGCAATTTCTACGCCAATAGTGTAGCTATTCCCGAGCCGGGTGCTCCGCGGGGAAGCATTCGTGACTACATGAGCTTCATTGCTACAGAGGGTCAAAACCAAGACTTTGGATGGTACGCAATTATGGACCTCTATGGAGGAGTTGGAAGCAAGATCAACAGCAAAGACTCTTCTGCAATCTACCGCGACCGTGGCTCCATGTGGGTGGTACAGTGCCAAGCATATGTGGAAAGGGACGAACCTTTCCCCCAAGAAGGGTAAGCGAAGCCATTGCGCACCACTGATGGCACCGCTACGATTACTAACCTCGGATTCAGAATTACATTTCTTGTTGCCTTGAATAAGACCCTTGCGAATGAGCTGAGCACCATCGGCGCATACCTCCCTTACGTTGACTCTGAGTACGACAGGACAACCGCGCAGCACATGTATTACGGCGAGGCTCTTCTTGCCCGTCTCCAAGCCATAAAGGGTCGTCTCGATCCCAAGAACGTTTTTTCTAATCCTCATTCTGTTCAATCTGATTGATAGTAATTGCGCAGAGACTAAAACAAGACGAGGGTTGCCCAAGCTGCGCCGATCGAGATGGCAGACCCAAGAAGACTGAGCATCTTCTACCAGAAGAGCGACTAGTTTTGAGAATCACAGTAATAGCACTTTCCGCCGGCGCATTCAATATGGATTGGGTGTTTGACAATCAATAAGCATATGGCGATGCAAATGAGACCGTGCTTAAATTTGTAAACCTTTGTGTCTCACTATCCTGCCGGAAACAGCTTTTCGACTTTTTCTCCTCTCCCATGAATGCCATTCTTTCCTTTGTCGCAAGGCATGCGAAAGCACGTCTGAAGGCTTGAAGCCCTAGTAGCTTTGATACCTTGCTTCTTATGAATAATTGTTCCCAAATTTGCAAATCGACTTATAGAAGAGGTATTGAGGATTGAAAAATAAGACGGATAGGCGGACACTAACGATAAAGAAACCAATCTTGCAGGGCGCAAAAGAAAGAGTTTCCAACTTCGAGGAGAACGACCAGAGCCTCAGGTGGGCGGTGCTGTGGGTGTTAGCTTGGGCCGAATTCTGCCGTCATGGCTGAGCCTATGGACACGGACGACGACCCCATCAGCCTCCAGCAGTGGGCTAGAGAGCAGTTTGGGGATGCGTTTCTCAATGGCGGTCAAGCTACCGACAAAGATATCCTGAGCCTCATGACATTATCGCATAAGAGATGGGCGCAAGCCAGATTCAGGTTCTTTCTCGACAACCAACGTGGCGACCCGACATTCGGGTCGGATGCTATCCCAAGCATCTCCAAAGCAGCCATGGACACCAGAGAGTCGGCCAATGCCATGATACATCAAGGGCATATGGTAGATGATCTGATCAATACCAGGGTACTACAGCCGACATACACACATAAGTTTAGGAACGAACCTATGCCGACCGCAGATGAGTATACCAGGATACGCTCAACCCTATTTGGCATATCCTATCGTCTCACCGTGGAGGAGGCATGGGTTATAGGTACGTTTGGCACAATCGAAGCAGAAAAAACTTCGTAGCTAAGATGGGTGTGTTTAGCCAGCATTGCTCTCCGGCCAGACGAGAGGGTACACGACACCATCACAAATTATATGCGAGAAACCGCCATCCCATTTCTTAACGACGTGGCTACATATATGTGTCATCTCAAGGACACGAACTACCAGTGTGAGTCTGGCTGTCCATCTCGAAAGGCACCAAGGATGCCACGTTCCAAAATGTCGTTGAGCTACCGTCGTTAACACTGTTATTATTTAAGCGAGACTCAAAAGTGATTACAGCTACGAGACTGAATATGCTACAAGTGTTTACGCTGCTTGGGATCTTTACAACGATCTACTCGCCGAATGCGTCTCAACTTCCCAGAGGCTGATAAAGGTGACGCCGAGACCAATCATCGGAGAGGGAGAGGACTGGAAAGCTTTCTCAAGACGTATCATCCCCCAGCTTATTGTTCAAAGGGAGGCCGTCATAAGCGCAATAATTAAAACTACAAGATATGGTGACGTTATAAAAAAGCTAAAAGTCGAAACGGGCCCTGGGAAACCTGGGTTCCCGTTCAATTGGTCAAACAAAACATTCGAAAAGGACAACAGCCTCATACCGACCTTGGACCAGCTGCCAGACCTGCCAAGACAGCGCGTCGCGCCCTGGCAGAAGAACGACCTCGCTTTTGGTCTTACCGCGTGGGGCGCCCACTCGCTCGGGGCGGCGGCCACGGCTCGGGGCGGGCCACCTCTCGGCACACTGGGCCCGGCCCTGGGAGATGCCGGAGGCCCGGCGGGGCGGAGCTATGCCAATGGCGTCGGCCACGAAGGGCCAGAGAACGCCTGGGATTATCGTTCTACCGTTTTGGGGAGAAGAACCAAGGGCATCTATTATCTGACGACGTACGATCGCAAAAAGCGCGTGGACAATATAGAAAACGCCAGACGGGAGCGTTTGGAAGCACAGGCCCAGGGCCAGGGCGGGGGCGGCGGTAACCAAGGGCCGAATTTGGGCACTGGATTTGCCGGAGCAGGCGGGCCCGGAGGCGGAAACGACGGCGGAAACAACGGCGGAACCAGAGGAGGACGCAACCAGAGACCCGACGGGAGAGGAAGGGGCAGGGGAAACCACAGGAACAACGCGGCGGCCGGCGCGAACCAGAACGGAGGGCGCGGGGGAGGACGCAACCGCAACAACGACGACAACGACGGCAACCGGAACACGAGGAGGCGGACCGGCAACACGTGGAACAACATGGCCGGGACCGTCGCGGGCGCCGCCAGGACGCGCGCGGCCAGGGTCGCCGACATCGCCGTGGACCCCGCGTACTCGTCCTCGCTCTACGGGCGCCGCGCGGCGGCGCCGGCTGCCGCGGAGAGGGGCTCTGGTATCTCGTGGGAAGAGCTGGAGAGGCGGGAGCTGGAGGCGCAGGGCATCAGCTACGAGTACGGCTACGACGAGGAGGACTACGAGGAGGAAGACGAGGACGAGGAAGAAGAGGAGGACGACATGGCACAGTTTGTCAGGCTGCACGGAAGGCCCCGGGGTATCACTCGCACGGCGGCTGCCGAGGACTCGCTCGCGGAGAGGAAGAGGCTGGCCGAGGAGATCGGCCTGGTCTCTTCTCTTGGAAAGCGCCGACGGATTTGAGGAGGATGGGGTGGAGATTTTCTTTTGTGTGTTGGATTGTTGGTTGTCTGCTTGTTATTTCTTTTTTTCCTTTTTGTGTCTCTGTTGAAGTATTTCTTGTATGGTTTTCCTTTTCTTTACAGTGTCGTAGAAATCCCACATTCATTTGGAAAATAAATCTTGTTGCTTGATTATAAAGGATGCTCATGTGTACGTTGGAGTGACTTGTGCGAGATTGAAAAGTGGTTCGTTGACATGCTTATAACAACTATTGCCATGGAGCAGAAAAATCAGCGCTCGGTCCGAAGAGTTCTGGTTATCTTCATTGACCTGTGTGGAATCTATTTTTCTTACACCAAAAATACACTTTCGAGCACCCCTTATTGCTGCGAGCCATTTAATCCTCCGAATAGGCCGTTCAGAATAATCGCCCCAAAATCAGCCATACATTTCGAGTCCATGCATGACGGTCTTGCCAATTGTCTCCAGCTGGACAAATGGACAAAGGAAAAGAAATCGTCTATTCGCGGCCGTCTTGCGAAACAAAGACGATGCTTTCGGTCCCTGAGAGAGTCGGATGCGTCGCCGGCAGCGCTAGTTGCATTCCGATGTCTCGGGTCCGGCGACGAGGGTGAGATGCGTCGGATTCGTCGGGGTGGTCCGAGTCTAGATTCCTTTGCGGACAACAAAGAAAGGACTGCAAAAAGGGAAAATATACTGTGCGCAATGGGGTCAATCAAGCTTTGGCAGTGTTCTGCAGCGTAGAGTTTTGGTCGTATGAGTCAGCGCGCCGTCGTCTTGATCACTTTGCAGGGCGTAAGTGTGGACGACTGCCACTGCTGAGAATGCCTGATAGTATGGGACCGTCATGCAGAATAGTATCCATCATCTTTCTTGTAGGTGGTTCATATCTTGGTGCACAGAACTGCTGAGATTTGGAATATCTCGATACGCCATTGATTATAGTTATGAATTGTCTCGAGGTTAAACAAATTTCATGATTGAAGTCTATTCTGAAGAACTTTGGTTATAACTTCGTAAAGCTTACATGTCGAGCAAGTAAACCAAAATCTATTGCAAAAACGAACCGTTCGTCTTCTTCACCATGTTCGAGTAATATGCCTGAAAGTGAAGCCAGCCCCTGTTCCTCGCGCCCAGTATCTTGGCCGACTTGACCGCGACCTCCTCGTCGATCCTCCTGGGCTCGCCATGAAACGCCGACGCCGCATCAATAAGCAGCTGCGCCTGGCAGCACTTGTCAAACGAACAAAACCAGTAACATGCCTCGTCGATGGTGGCGCCGACGGACAGCAGGCCGTGGTTTCTCAGGATGACAACATTGGTATCGTCGTGGATGACCCCCGCGATCGCCCGCCCCTCGTCCGTCGACAGCACCGGCCCGCCGTACTCATGCAGGATGCTGTGGTGGCCGTAGAACTTGAGCGAGTCCTGGGTCAGCGGCGGCAGGGGCTTCCCGAACGCGCTGTAGGCCTTGCCGGCCGTCGAGTGCGCGTGGCACACGGCGTTGACCCAGGGGTGCGCCTTGTGGATCTCCGAGTGGATGGCGAAGCCGGCCGCGTTGACGGCGTGTGAGCCGTGGACTACCTCGGCGTCCTCGGTGACGCGGACCAGGTCCGATACCGTGATGTCGGCAAAGTGCATGGTGTACCTTTGGAGACGGACATGTCAGCTTGTAAGATCCTGGATGATGTATTCGGGACGGCTCCGACTCACGGGTTGATCCAGAATGTCGTTGGATCGATTGGATCTCGCAGTGACATGTGACCGCTGAGCCCCTCGTCGAAGCCGTTGGCGGCAAAGACTCGAAAGGCGGCCACGAGGTGTTCCTTGTGGTACTTTTGTTCTTGCTCTTTTGTGGCAAAGTCCGGCAGTGTAGGAATCGTGCTCTTGCCATTTGCTGCGCCCACGGCAAGGTTGACCGTGTCGGCTCCTTTCTTGGTAAGGATGTCCATGCTTTCTCCGTGTCCGCTAGCCACAGGAGAGGCGGTTGCGATTGCGGATGGGGCCATAACGAAAGTTTGAAATACCGTGAGGGAAATGTGGACGGACAATTGTGTATAAAGAATATTCTGTTTCTTGAGAAGCAAGTTGCAAGTTGCAACACTCCACATCAGGGACCTGTACATAAGCTCACTATTCCATGTTTCCCCTCTAATATGATTCTGGATTATTTCCGATGGACGGAATTATAGCTGGTAGTGAGTGCATGGCCCGGAAATCGGCTTCCCACTATAGTATAGACAACCCACAAGAGCCTATAGTATTCCAGCCATATCCACTGCTCGCCCCTCGCGTCAATGTTGTCCGAGTGCCACTTGTTGGAGAGCACGACTATACAAACTCGGAAAACAATACTGACTGTTGAGTGTTATCCGACAATTCCGAGCCAAAAGCCGGTATCAAATTAAGCATTGGTCAAAAGAGCCGATATAGACTAGACTTGGTTCAGACGATTTCCTGGAGATCCCCATATTAGCGTTCGTATACCCCAGATCTCGCTTGTTTTGACAGCCGAGCCGTCTGAGCAAGGCTGTGTCGCCTGTCGCTTTACTCTCACAATGTAGTGTTGTGTTTCATGTGCAAGTGGCTGAACTGGTAATTGGATATTTATTTGTCATTGGATTTCATATTCGAGATATACAAAAGTCATCATAGATGTATCTCCCCCTTCTCGCCAAAGTTCTTCTTGGCGCGAACGTGCAGCCGGTCCATCTCGTCCCGCGAGTCCATCCAGGCCGACAGCAGGAGGACGACGGACAAAAGAAAAATGAGGAAGCTCGACAGCTGCCACGGGTCGGGGTGCCACTCGTCGCGCGTCATCCACATGCCCCGGCCGAACGGGTGCGTCTTGTCCAGGCCGGCGGCGCCGTAGAGCGGGTGGCTGGGCTCGAGGCCGGTGCCGCTCCGGACGAGTGTCTCGCGGTGCCTGTCTACGCAGTGGCTGAAGGCGAAGAAGACTGTGCTGCCGAGCGCGAGTAACGAATTTGCCAGCAGAGATGATATGAGTTCGCGCCGCGGCCAGACTCTTGCCTGTACGAGATTTGTGAGCCCTGTGTAGAGTGGTGTGTCGGCGAAAAAGTTCAGTATACATACCTCGGAGAGCCTCTTGCGCCTCATGTACATGACGACCACCATGGTCACAGATAGAATCAGACTGAAGCCTGTTGTCCAGAGCAGGATCCGTGCTGCCACCGCCAGTCGCTGGTAGTGTTGCATCATCAGAAATCCTGGTGTTTCCGAAGCGTAGGCTCTAGATGTGAGGCTCATTGTGCCAAACTGTGTGTAACGTCCGTGTCGCTTTCCTTTTGGCAGTTTGTCTCCTCTTCCTCCTTGTTGAGTTCGAGTCAAAATGTTCGATTTGAAAAATGATTGACCAGAAGCTTCCTTGTTGGAGTGAGTTGAGAAGAAAAGTCACTGGATATCCGCTGACGTGATCAAGCAAGTAAATAAGATATGCTTCAACACCGTCACAACTAGTCAAGGGACGGTCAGATGTAGCTAAAGGAAGTCAGACGGATGCCTCGGAGCAGGCTGTTGGGCGACGGGACACCGGTCAAACTTATAAAGTCAGCAGAGCACACATCGTCATCGCCGCACAAGCGCTTCTCTCTCCGCCAGACCCAGACCAATACATATCATTACACAAGACGAGAGACCACCAGTGACCAAAGTGGGATGCCTGTCCCGCTCTTCTCTCACACGTTGCGCCCGCCTCGTCGGAAAGTCCTACGGGGTTTCTGACCTATCCCCTGGGTAAGGATTTGCCGGAGCCTCCCCTCTATCCATTCAGACGGCCCGCCAAGACGTCGAAGCCCCAGCGGTTCCTGGGGCTTGTCTTGGTTTATTCCATCGGAAAGGCCCCGGAGACTCGAGAGACAGCGCTGACGGGGGGTTTGACGGGCTGCTAAAGCTGTGCTAAATTTGTGGACTCGTAGCGGAGAAGAAGAGGGATGCGGCTGCGCTGTACCTTGCCTATCTGCGTTAACTCCAAGGCTTAAAATGCTCTGCCTATAATTTCCGGGGTACGAGGTATGATGGGGACGCTTCTCCTTTAGCTGCGCCCACTTGAAGGATTCGACTTGTAGTTTTTTCTCTTCTTTTTTCGTTTGTGATGTCCGTAGTACTAATCATCTAGTGCAGAAGAACATTCTTACGAGAGAACTCTTTTTTCGTTTATCTCTGTAGAGCAAGGAATAAGCCAAGGCAGGTCGGCATTGATCTCGAAACCGTCAGATCCCTCCACGTGGCTGGTCCAAAGCCCTTCATGGTATGCTGTACAGATACAGTTCTTCCCCGCAGAGGGCGACGTATCGCGAGCCTCGTGTCTCTATGCAAAAGTGTGACATGTAGTCCCAAAGATTACTACTATGAACCACCAGTGAGTAGAAACTATCTTGCGGCAGTTTCGAGGACCCTCTCTTTTCTTGGGTTCTTATCGATGATCTGAAGGGATGGCACCCTGGACCCTTGAAGCAAACACAAAAGTCTCCGTAGCTATTTTCACTGCCCGTTGGATATGCCCTGTGAAGAACAGACAACCCGGCCGACTTTCTTCCTCTCTCTCTCTATCTGCCGATGGAGTCAGTCAGCACCTCTATTTCTGGCGCACCTCTTTACTCTGTACGTGTGCTGCGCCGCCTCTTCTACCTGCAGGTCCCCTGTCATGGATCGTCCTGTACACTGACCCATGGGATCATATGAGTGTGAATCAATCTTGTGCACGCTGTTGGTCGTTGCGTAACAAATAATTCAATATTCTCGTTTACGAAAGTAAAACAATCGTAATCGCAAATGAGCACAAAACTCGGAAAAGATGGGGAGCCCTGTGGCGCCGCTCTTGATTCACACGATCGCAAGTTTATTAGCGGTAGTCTGCCCTATTAGTTGCACTAACACAGTCAACAGGGCCCCGGGGATCCGCTGTAGGCGGCTCTCGCAGGGAGCCAGAACTGCCCAGGTCCTGGTAAACACGAAAGAAACAGCTCCGACGATCCGTACAACTGTGGCATTGGATTAGGTATCGAAGCTGACCAACATAGGTCCGACCACACACAACTCCCGGTCCCGAAAGTTACTACGCCGTCCCTAGTCTCCCGTCACAATCCGATGTATTGAAGGTGATAGCATGATAATGCGCTGACTTATCATGCTGTCAGACAATGCTTATTCTTATCACAGGTTTGGCTGTTCTACTGGCTGTCATTGCTGTCAAGCCTGCAGTAGCCCTAATCCTGTATTCTGAGCCCGGCCTAGCGGTCGCGAGGGGACCCAGAATTTAGGCTTACTTGGGCTGCGCCACTGAGCGAAACCGCTGCTCTGAACTGCTGCGCTCCCGCTGTGAACCGCTTCAGCTTGCCGATCGTATGGGCACAGGCCCTTCATGATTCCCCTACCCAAGCCTACCGGTGCAATTTCACAACGACTTCAATACGGCAAACCGCTAGGCACCAGAATAACGGCAATGGCTCCGTCGTGGTGGGTTTGCCTCGGCCGTTACCCTTGATTGCCGACGAGACGCTCCGTCAAATCGTGCACGTGAGAAGACAAGATGCCGAGCCAGAGTATTTACGGTGAATTCACAATATGTACAACGAATACTGCCGTCCCGACTAGATTTCCCTAGCAGGGCCCTCTCCTCACGGTCCTGTCTCCAACCAAGTCACAACCAGCGCGCCCTTCCCTGACGGCAAGCCCTGAGGATCCGCTCAGCAAGTAAAGACGTCCGGTCCGGGAACCGTGTACGTCGTCGCCTGGTACGAGTCGTACGTGATGCCGGGGTCGGAGCCGACGTAGGCGCCGGGGAAGGAGACCAGGCCGCTCGGCTTGGTCGACCCGGAGCTCGTGACCTGCAGCTGGTGGCAGCCCGGGTAGAACTGGGCGCCGGGGTAGGTGTAGGCCGCGTGCAGGGCGACGATCTCGTGGCGCACCAGGTAGTAGCCCGCCGCGAGGCACGACGGGATCGTGTAGCTGTAGCCGGCGTTGCCGTTGACCATGAGCGGCGTGTCGCCCCATACGTCGCTCGTGCCGTCGCGCCCGTCCTCGGCGATCTTGAACCACACGGCGTCGCTGCCCGGCATGTAGTCCTGGCAGCCTGCGGCGTGTATTGGTCAGCCGTGGCTTCTTTTTCTCTGGGTGGCAGTTGGAACTTGGGGGGTCTCACCTGTGCTAGGGCACGCGGCCATGTACGTGATGGTAGGTCCGACGTGCGAGTCGGGCCACAGCGTCCAGTGGAGGGTTACCGTGGAGCCGGCGGCGGCCTCGGCGTGGAGAGCGGCGGGCGAGGAGCCGACGATGCCTCCGTCCGTGTAGCCGCCGCACTGGAGGTCAGCATACGTCACGTCGGTGATGGGGCCGTTTCCCTGGACCGGTCGGGAGATTCTGTCGGGCTGTCTTCGTGTTAATAATGGACTCCCGATATTACGGAACTTGGAGGCCACCTACCGTGGGCGATGTGTAAGGGTCCGTGTAACTGTGAATTGGTAAGTAACGAAGCTCGACTTGGGCGGAAGTTGGTGCTTACGGCTGGTAGAACTGGTAGTACTGCCCGTTGATGGTCGCATTGTCGACGTATCCGTGGGCGGCGACGAGAGCGGCGCTCCCTAGCCCGAGGAGAGTGGTAGCCAAGGCGTGCATTTTGAACGACAGTGTGTATACCAGATACGACTTGGTATAGTCTCAGCCTGCTGAAATAGGAAATGAAGAACGCGGCTTGAGATGAAATGAAGACCGAAGAGCCGTGGGACTATATAGGTCTCTCGAACTTTCAGAAATGGGCCAACTTATATTAACCCAGTCGCCCAACGTCCCCTTTCTCCTGAGACTTTCTTCTCTTGTTCATTATTATCGGGCAAGCGCGGCGCACAGGTCAGCTGCATGTGCTGTATATTAATTGTCGTGGCAGGAATCCATGATCCTGGTGTCAGGATGTTAATCTCCTTCAACATTATTGGCTTCTCCACAGAAGATGGGTGTTTTGATCAACCACGGGCGGCAGTTGACCGAATCGTCTGTATGTTTTCCCCAGATTCTGCAATGGAACGAGGCGTCCGAGAGCATCTGCAGAAGCGAGAACATTCGTCTATTGGATGTTGCCGGGGACGTGGACTGTTCAGAGCGGGAGTCGTGGTCCCGTGTCGATGGTGGTTGGTGGACTTATTCAATATGGTCGAAACAGCAGACCGTGGCTCCACACTCTTGGCAAGAGCCGCAAGTCTGGGATGTGTCCATCAACTTCAGACGACTAGCCGATATGAAAATCCAGCGTGTTCCTGCAGTTCCGTCCAGGAACCGTGAGCCAAATCTCCTTTTTTGATACAAACGTAAGTTGAGTCAGTGCATGATATATAATAATAACATCTGGTTTGGGAGTTTGACATAAAAGCATGATTGCAGACTTTTCTCTTGGATTCGACCCAGTAATACACGAATAGTTATAGCATTTGGCGTCGATACTGCCTGGTATGACCTTGCTCTGCAATACTTGGAAGCCGCCTTCTGTCCTCCTGCGCCAAAAGTGTTAGAGAGCCATTGGGATTGCTCTTCTCACAATTGCTGCTCGCTTGGTCGAGCGCATCCATGAGCATACTCAACAGGGGAAGGAGAAGAGACAGAGACAGAAGAACACAAAAAAAGGTGCAATAATAGTATATATCGAAAGTTGTTCTTGAACGGAACCCAATGTCGGTTGTCGCAGAGCTATAGTGCGGTTGCCACCGGTATTAGGAAAAGCGCGCCGGCTGCGTTCCGGAAGTTGGCGCACCGGGACCATTAGAGCTGCTCCACCATGGCCCGCGCTCGGCCGGGATTTCTGGGTCTCGGGAGGCCGGGACACGGCTGCTACTAATGCCACTCGGAAGAAATACTCGTTTATAATTGGTGCGTATAGTAAGGGCAATCAGCTATGCGACAGCCTGTGGTTAGCTCTCCGTATCTTGAAAAGCTGGTCCTCACATACGTAGCTCATACCCACAAATGCCACTCCTGGAATCCAACTATTCTGACAATGAAAGGTAAATACAGACCGCCTGATCTACCAATCGATACGCTATAACTAGATGATCATGGAATCCTGCCTCAACGAAGAGCGCAAATAGCGGTTCGACTTCCTTCGAAGCATGATGTTCTCTGCGCTGGTACCTTTTCCCAACCCGGCGGCAGTCCAGTCCGAACTCGCTGTGAGGCTTGCGTAGTCGAGGTCGTAATTCCATCGCACTTTGTCTCGCCAGTGCCTTGGCAGCATTAGCCTCAAGTATGTGAGAATTTGGGGGCTTTTTGAGAAATGGAGAGAAAACAGAGAAAGAGGTAATAACTTGACGTGCAACCAATTGTTAGGCACCAGTGATCAGACCTGTCGCCGGTTCTCAACGTTAACGTCATTAACATCCGCATCTGAGCAAACACAGCAAAAAGCCGGATTCCAAGAACCGACTGTAATACTTTTTACTAGTTTGTAGTAGAGCTAGCATTCAACTCATGGTCTGCTTGACCTAGCACAAGATCCCTCTCTACCCCCAGAAGTCATGGTCAAACAGCAGGACTCCAAGTAAGCTGCACAAGGTTGCTCTCACAACGTTCGCCTCAACAGAGCCGGGCCACGTCAACCGGGGATCTCATGACCCAAGACGAAAGCGAATAACAAACAAATGCCGTTTGACGATCTACTGTGTATGAGCAAAAACCTGAAATGGCCGGTGCGGGCAGACCAATTACACGGCTGCCCTCTTCAGCACAGCCTCAAAAGCAGAAGAATCGACTCGTTAGCTGAGCTACTGCGAGGTTGCTGGGTCGAGGCACACGAAGAATAAGCAGCTGGTCGGCCGACGTTCCGAGCCAAGACAGCCCGGCCAGCGGGGGCAAACGCCTTTGGTCCTCTAGATCCGCGACCAATGACGATGGAACGTGGGAACGCCGGCGAAGGCTTTTCCCCTCAAGGACAGACAAAAACAGGCTGTATAGCTGCCTAGCTCGTTTGCATCTGGGGGGAGCGCCAGGTCTAGCTTCCGAATTCGATCTGCTGGGGGTCCCTTCTGGTATATTCATTGCTAAGAGAAAAAGGCCCCGAGCCGAAAGAGAAATGCGGGGATAAGCTTGATGCGCAAAGGGCGCCCGCGCATCGAGAAACCGGACCAATCAGCGACGGCGTGGCTGAGAGCTAGACGTCCCCGTATGGCGTCTTGGACTGACGACATTGACTTTTCTGATGCTCGGGATTCCCATTGAGCTCGGAGAATATTGATCGAAGGGGACGAAGTCGAGCACGTAACAGTAATCGTAACGAGTCCTACCCACGATCCTTCGTTATGCATACCCTTTGCGGAAGGCCAATGCCACGCTGACCAGAAGATGAGATGTCCAAGGCATTTCAGGAACCTAATTGACTTTGGATATAGAACTCATCATAGAGTTCAAGCAGGCAGACCCTACCAATACGGAACTGTCTGAGAGGTCAATGTATACCTTCTGCATCTGTCAAAGAAAAGACTAACCCCGGAAACAGCTCCAAACTCTCGCGCTGAAAAAGACCTAACGGATAAAACGGATTGAAACACCTGGGCCTAGTGTGTGTGCCGATTTTTGACTTTTCATGCATACCGCATAGTCCGCTACGGGTTTGAGGATTAGACTACGTACCTAATACCCAACGAGGCGTACCACTCATACATTGTATATCGTGATGGGCTGGCCTTGGCTTTTGGGACCGTGGGCCATTTGGGGGAAGCGACACCCCTGTCCCTTCCAAGACAAGCTGGAGCTCGTCGCTTCTGTAGATCGACATCATGACTTTTCGTGTGTCTGTCTTACGACGCAGATGCGGTCCAGGTCGATGATGGTGTAAGGTGGCTGTCGCCCTGTCGCACCGTCACGATGTAGATCCTCCTCAGAGTGTAGACGTTTATAAACGCTTGGTAGTTCCCCGAATTGCTACTGTAGAAAATACTCGCTTTCTTCTCACACGTTTACTATACAGCCTCTATCATTAAGATATTGCATGCACATTGGCTATTGAGGAGCTCATATAAACACAGACCGGCATCATGCAGCTCAAGCAAAGTCTCCCCTTGGCCCTGGCCAGTATAGTCTCAGCACAGAACCCAAGTCTGAGTGATGCTCTCGGCGCTCAGAACTCGAGCCTGTCCACACTCAATGGTACGTATACCGATCCATATAGTATACCCAAAGCTCACTTATCATAGGCCTCCTCCAGAGCAGCTCGCTCGGCTCCATGCTCGACCAGCTGAGCAACGTGACGATCCTGGCCCCCAACAACGACGCCCTAAGCTCGCTCCTCAACGACTCGACCGCCGCCTCGGCCCTGTCCAACAGCGGCGCCGTCGACGCCCTGCTCTCGTACCACATCCTGAACGGCACCCACTACGCGGCCGATTTCACCAACACGTCCATGTTCATCCCGACCTACCTGACCAACGAGACGTATGCCAACATCACGGGCGGCCAGAGGGTCGAGGCGGTCCTCGCTGACAACAACGTCACCTTCTTCTCCGGCCTGAGGAACAATGCCACCGTCGTGACACCGGTAAGTCCGCACCAGACCAGAAGTGTCAAAAGAGCAGGGCAATACTGACATGCCTCTCCAGAACCTCAACTTCACCGGCGGCGTCATCCACATCATCGACCGCGTCCTCTCGGTGCCGCAAAACCTGACGGACACGCTGTCCAACGCGAACCTGACGGCGGCGGCCGGCGCCATCGAGACGGCGGACCTGGCCTCCGCCGTCGGCATGCTGCAGAACATCACCGTGTTCGCGCCCGACAACGCGGCCTTTAGCGACATCGGTAGCGTCCTGGCCAACCTGTCGGCCGACGCCCTGCGCAGCACGCTGGGCTACCACGTGGTCGAGAACGCCGTCGTGTACAGCGCCGACGTCACGAACTCGACGCTGCGCGCCCAGAACGGCGACGAGCTCAACGTCTACAACATCAACGGCACCGTCTTCGTCAACGCCGCCCGCGTCACCATCCCCGACCTGCTCATCAGCAACGGCGTCGTCCACGTCATCGACCAGTACGTTTTTCCACTAAACTCCATGATTTCTCCTTATTGTCGTTGCTAACCTCTGATTTCAGGGTCTTGAACCCCTCCAATTCGACCGTCATGCCCGATGCGACTGCCTCGAGCGCTGGTCCTGCGTACTCGGGCGCTTCGAGCGAGACCTCGGGCGTACCGTACACCAGCGGCGTCGCCACGCCCACGGGGACCAACCCGGCGCAAACCACTGGAGGATCCGCCTCGTCCACCACCAGCAACCCTGGTGTTCCCAGTAAGTTACGGGCCCATCTTGGAACTCATCGACACTTCTTCATCGATGATCTTTGAGATTATTAAGCTCGAGAGCCATTTGCTGACTTTGAACTCCAATAGTGAGAACTGGTGCTGTCGGCGCTGCTGCCCTCTTTGGTGGTGCCGTCATGCTCGCGAACCTGTAATTATGACCACAGTCGTTTGATCAGTTGGTTAAGGATATACTACCTGCCCACACATGACATATCATGACGTTTCGAACTCTTACAGTCGGATTAATATGAGATAATGATGTATATTCTGTCGTTGTTTTACGTTTTGCTGGGCTCCAAAGCATAATTAAAATGATTAGCATATACCCACCCTTACCCTACCAATCGTTCCGTGATTTCTTGCCGTTCGTTTCCCGTCGTGGCCTCGAATATAAACTCATACACTCCCACTCGCTACTTATGTAGCAATCGACCTCCACTGCTGCACTTCGAGGTCCGAGATCTCCCTCAACTTGCCAATCTCGGGCGCGGCGCCGGTGAGGGCCCCCTTGGCGACCTCGGCGGCGCGTGTGACGGCCGTCTTGTTGGTCAGCAGGTACGTGGCGGTCGAGGTGCGGACGCGGATGACGCCGAGGCGGGGGTCGTCCTTGGAGCCGTCGTGCTTGCCGTCGCCGAGGTCGCCCAGCCAGGCCTTGAGGCTGGAGCTGTAGTACTTTTTCACGACGTCGCGGTCCGTCTCGACGTGCGCGTCCCCGGCCACCGACGCCCACTGCCCCGACGAGTCGAGGAAGGATATGTTGACGTGCGGGTCCGCCGCCAGCTCGTCCGTCTTGTGCGATTCCGTGTTGGTCGTGAAGACGAGGTCAATGTCTCCGGATTCCTGTAGTTCGACTACGGATTAGTTTAGGTGGTCTAGGAAGAAAAAGAACCAACATGTGATGGGATGTGTAGAGTCGTGTTGGCTTACCTTGCCCGCCAATGCCATGCAGCGAGAGACCAGCTTGCCTGTCTTGACGTCTCGGGTCGTCATCATGCCAAACTTGCGCGAGGTTATGAACTCGCTCAAGTCTTCGACCTTCTGCTTCAGGGGGACACTGCGATCAATGTTGGCCGCCGTGGTAGGGTCGGCCGTCTTTCCGCCAGTGTTGGTGTTTGAAAATGACATGTTGCGTTTTCGTTCTTCGGTTCGGCTTGTACTTCTATGGTTCGCGGGTATAAAAGTGAAAGTCTCAGGATTTGAGTGAATTCAACCTCTTGAATCCTTGAGAGTTCGATTACGGACGAGACAAGCAGCAAGTGTCATTTATTTGTTGTGGTGGCACTTGCCATCCCTTGTGTGGTGCACAGCTACGTCATGATTTTATAGTTTTGGGGGATGTTTTGATTTTGTCCCGCAATACCCCTTGATAGTCAGAATGACGTTTGCCCGGCCTACCAGGAAACAACGATTGTTGAGTGTTCATGCAGCAAGTATTGGATTTTAGAAATGGTCCTGTCAAAGAGATTACTCCTTTGTCAACGGTTTTCTATAGTGACTATACAATGACTGACTCGGTCCTCCCTCCCCCACTCGGCTTATGTTGTACTTAGCGCATGGGTCGCTGGGGTACTATAAACAGCTGAGGATCTGCGCAGCATACTTTTGTTCCTGTCCCAAACAAACTCACACCCTCACGAGAGCTATCAATCCAAAAATCCAAGATGGAACCAGCAGATATGTTCTAGCGCAGAAAAAAACTAACCTTTCGAGCATGTGCTTCTGCTACATGGTAGGTATTAACACCCATTTGCAGCAACTGACTGACATGGTATGCAGCTGGATTCCTAACAGTTTCTATAACGTACAAAATCTGGTCTTGGAGGTGACTCAATCGACAACCCATACGTGATCAGCTATTCTCAATATTCGAGACAAGCGGCATAAGTGTTGAAAAGAAGGTATCCATGGACATATCGTTTGTAGACTCTAGATTGCCACGATTGTCTGGTTGGTAACTGTCGTGACCATCCAAGACCAACCACAAGTTTTATACAGAGATCTTCATTATAGGCACTTGAAGACATACTCTCTATAAGCAAAGGCGGGGACGGGGCAAGCCAAGGAGCGCTAGCCGTATCCCATGCATGGTTCCAATTGCGCCATTACACAGGCGGGGACGTGAACTTGATAGACGAAGTGTGCATGTCGAGCATAAGCAGGCCAATCATCATCCCTGGAAGACCGGGGGATTGGTGACATCGGGGCCGCGTATTTCAGCAGGTTCCCGCAGCCCGGCCTAGACCCGTTGAATCGAGGGGTTCTCGATGGAGTAGAACTTCGAAATCTACAGCACGGGGAGATGGGGCGTCCAGGCCTCAGACTGAGACGAGTGAGAAGTGCGCGGTCCCGATCCATTAGTTTCGACGGTCATGCTGTGATGCACCGTGTCAGAGCCTCACTGGGAATGGGTCCCAATCTGACATGGTGGCTGAGGAGTGTGACTGGAGTGATCATGCCTTCATTCCTACCATGAGGCTGGCAATGGGGATGTGCTACTCTGTAGATAGATCGTGCGGGGTCTCTACGGGCGAGAGGTGAGAAAACAAAGTCATGATGGGTGTCGAGAATCGAAAAGGGTTTTCTGTGTCAGTCCTTATCACGAGTTATCGCGGGCTGCAGGCTTGGAATTTTGAGAAAGTATCTAGATACAGGCGTCGACCCATGACCCAACTCAATTCATTCACGCCTCGTGGTGAACCTTCTTCCCGCGCTTGAAACCAACGAGCTGTATGATCTCGGTCCAGAATCCCACCGGGGGCTCGTCGAAGCTGGCCTCGTACGCCTCGACGACGGGGCGCTCCCAGACAAGGTCGGCCTCGCGCGGCCGGATGATCTTGGTCCGGTGGATGAGCTTCCAGGTGAAGAACAGGATGGGCGCGAGGATGACCATGGTGTAGTAGATGAAGAAGTTCTCGACGCTCCACGGCACGAAGCTCGAGTAGCCGTAGCAGAAGACGATGACAGTCATGCCGCACAGGCCGATCCAGCCGCAGTAGGGCTGGAAGTAGCCCGTGTAGGGGAACGCGCTGCGGTCGACGCCCTGCGCCTTGCAGGCGTAGAAGAAGAAGAGGTACGTGGTGCACATGACGATGTAGTCGATGATGCCGCCGGCCGTGATCAGGTTCACGAGCCACGTCAGGACCTGGCCGGAGCTGCTGGAGACGGACAGGAACGAGAGGAAGGGGAAGAGCATCACGACGCAGAAGCAGTAAATCGGAACGCCGTTCTTGGTGCACTTGCGCAGGATCTTGGGCGCACGGCCTTCCAGTGCCAGACCGTACAGGTTGCGGGATGCGCAGTACGTGTAAGTGTTGCCGGCGGAAAAGATACTCGTCAGCATGAGAGCATTGGTCAGATGGGGCAAGCCATCGATGCCAAGGTTCTTCATAGCAATGACATCTATTGGATAAATGTTAGTCAACTGCGTCAGCAGTAGGGATTGGGGTGAAATTTAAAATCAGTGAACAAGACAGAAAAGTTCTTTGCCACTTACAAGGTGAAGCAGCGGCCGTACCAGATCCTCCCTCATCGCCCTCGTAAATGCCGACAAGAGTCGGGTCATTGTAGGGAATGACAATACCAACGCAGAGGGCACCGAGAATGAAGAAAAGTCCGAATCGCCAGTATACCGTCTTGAAGGCGGTCTTGATATAGATCGAGGGGCGCTTGGCCTCGGCGGCGACCATGGCGATATATTCGGGCCCCACGACGGTAAAGGAGGCCGACCAGAGAGCAGCCAGGAACCCTTCAAACCGTCCCAGATTACCAGTGGTGAGGTAGGTTGCAAATGCGCCGGGGTCGCTCCAATACCGGAAACCATAGGCGTCGTGCGCAGGGTTGGCGCCGCACATGGTGAACAAGGTAAAGAAGAAGAGGATGAAGATCAAGATGACCTTGCCACCCGACAGCCAGAATTCAGCTTCTCCATAGGCCTGGACAGCCAGTATGTTGAGGAGACTGGCATTTGTTAGTATATTGACGAGACGTCAGCAAATGGGGGAACCACTTACCCGTATAAAACGATACAAGCCGCACATACTGCCGCGACAGGTATGTCATCGCGCCAATATGTCAAAACGAGGTTGAGAGCAGTGATTTCAAAAGGGATCAGAAGAGCTTCGTAGAAAAAGAAATTCCAGCCGGCCATGAAACCGAAAGCATCGTCGACCCAGTGTCCAGCCATCCGGATGAAACCTCCACTGACGGGGTGGAGCGTAGCCATCTCGGCCATACAGTTGTTCACCAGGGCGAGCAGACAGCTGTACAAGGTGTAGCCGAGGAGCAGACTGGCAGGGCCGCCATTCTTGAGACCGCTGCCGATGCTGACGAAGAGCGCCGTTCCAATGGAACCGCCAATGGCAATGAGCTGAATCTGACGGTTACCCAGATGGCGTTGCAGTTGGTCTGCATTGTCAGAAGTACCGTGTTGAATGTCGGATTGGGGAATGGCCTCCTTGGAGTCCGAGGGAGGCCCGCGGTGGGACGCCGCCGGCGACAAGTTCTTCATCTTCTCCAAGACTTTGGGGGTGTTTAATTCTTGGGGAAAGATGGGGGAGATGAACCAAGAGAGGAGGAAAGAGACTGAAAGGAAATTTTTCTCTTCTTCCTTTTTCTTTTCCTCGTCCTGCTTACAACTACTACAGTCGAGTAAAAAGCGTACTTGAGCTGGAACTCAGAACGGCGCGCGACCGAGGGCATCGGTACCTTCTTAAGGTGGACCACGGGCCTGTACGACGACGTCCTATCCACAATAGCGGGACGGCCTCCGCCGCCGATGAGGAGCCCCTCGACTCCATTTCGCTCGGCGGGCTAGATAGTATTAGCAGCAGAGGCTTGTAATAAGGCAAGGGGACAGAGGCCCCCCCCAAGCACCCAAAGAGGCCTGTAAGGTGAGAGTATGGAACGCGGCCTCCCAGGCTTTGCCAGGCGCAGAATGGAGCCCCCCGTATGGCCACCCAGCGCGTGCGACATGATTTCCAAGGTGCGTCTTTACCCTTGGAGCTGCAGATCTAGCACCTCAACCAGCCTAGCACGAATCCTGGGCTTTCTAGGGACTGAACCTTGGCGACCTGGGAATGTCATACGGCATCGTAAACCGATCACGTGTAGACTCGTTTCTGTTCTTTTGTTTCTACTTCCTCTCATTCTCATATCGAGTTCCTCTCCTCGCTGCTTTCCCCGGATTCACGACGTTGCGGAGGTGACCGGGGGCGGCTCGTCAAATGGCAAGACAGGTGGGGGACTGGATATACTACGGAGTACCTTTTTCTGGAGAATCTCCCTGGAGATCTTTTTTACAAACTATGACTTAGCCTGACGCAAAACCTTTTGCCTCGCTGGAAGCTTGTGGGCGTTCTGGTAGCCGATGGGGGTGTTTACGTTTACGAGTTGTGGATGGGATGGCGAACAAAGACAGCTAGGGTCATTACCGGAACTCTTATTGGTTCCTGTTCCACTGGCCGCTATTCACTTCGGGCATAGTCACACGACACCAAACAGTAGCAAGGCCAAGGGTCCCAAGGATCATGTCATTCTCTCGGCTCTGAATGGAGTACGGAGACATTAATCGCGCAACAAAAGAGATGCCAAAGTCTTAATAAGTTTCTGTTAGCATTTTCTTTTCACCGCCGAGCTGCGTGAGACCATTCGGATACAGACAACCATAGGCTGAGGTGTAATGTTCCAGTTTTTCTCCTGTGGCAATTGTTGAGTTGTATGTAGGTATGTGTAGGAAATCATGGGCAGAAAACGACAAGGCTATCTCTACTGCCTCACCACCATCTTTCTTACATAGTGCAGCGCCGTCGTCACGGTCGTGCTAAAAGACGGCAACTTGCGTAGCAAATACCGAGCACAAGGGGCAAGCTGTAAGAGGAGCGCCGGGTCAAGGATTCGCTTCTCTTGGCGGCAGCAAATAAATGTCTGCAACTTTTTTTCAGGTTCACGCAAATGACGTAGTTGTAGCTAGCTAGGCAGGACTCGGACATGATCCGAACAGTAGGATTTGTTGTACCTAATGGATATACCGTTTGCGGAATAAATTCAACAAATACCACGCCATGCTGATTGAAATGCGTCGGAGGTCAGAATGGGCAGAGAACTCGACCCGAGGTCTTATCAATTGCATAACTAATGCGCAACTCTTTAAAGATGTGTATTGTAGACATTAATTGGCAAACAGTCATCATACAGCATATCGAGGTCGATATTGGCCAATCCTCTTTCTCGGAACTATTTCAACGAGATCCATCATACACCCACAATATGATCCTTTTTAAGGCTGATTGTTTCTTATCTGTCCATACGCTAGAACTCCATGGTAATCCACAATTCCCTCTGATGCTGAATCCTTATTATCCAGGTTGGCACTGGCTGACTGCGACATTGCCCATTTCTGATTCTTGCCATTGCCTTATCATTCGAGGTTTGCCTATCAGCCTATCTCGTGGAATTGGCCACACGCCCACTCTTCACCACCCTTGCCTGAGCTGCAGGGGGCATCTCTTCAGCTCGATCATGGATTCAATGGCCTTGCCTCTGGTCTTGCTGTTTGAAACTCAATCACCATTACCTGCAACCAAGGCTCAGCCGCAGCCTTGGCACCTTTTAACTGTGAATGTCGAACCCATGGCCGAGAAATCTCCGACCCCGAATCGCACGACATACATATGCATGTTTCGTGCTGATACGGAGTATATGGTAATCTGTACAGATCTGACGGGCTCGAGCCGGCGGCTCCGCATGCCGTGCCGTGCCGAGTATCTGTCGTGAGCGCATTTGAGATCTTGATTCCTCATCGCGTGTTGCATCCCTTGCGAGCACTCTTACATTGATACGTTTCTGTGACGCTCTGATAAGGAGCATGTCGGCATACAGAGATTTTTACTTCCCTTTCGAAGGCTCACGTAGCTTGGTCCTTGATGGAACCCACGATCAAGTCAAATACCAATTCATTACAGTTTGAAATCTATTATTCGCATCGAACGTGGCTCGGGCATTGCCGTGAGAATTGGCTTTGAGATTCGTGATACTCGCTACAGCATGCAGACTCAGCCTTGAAAACTTATGTGCCTAATGAGGGTGGACTGTTCATCAAATTTTGGGCGATGTTGGCGAAAAAGAACATGTGCAAGCCTTGCAGTATCAAAGGAGCATTACAAGCGGTCGAAGCTGTAGATCCACAAGAGTACACATATACGTTGACGGCGATGTTATTACACCATGTCTCTCAGACCACTCAGTTCACGCCGAACTGTACTTTGAGGAATGATGAATGTATTATCGATGTCGATCATCGATTTCTGTCTGGTTTGAAACTGATATACGCCTCAGCCGCCGCCTTTTCGTGAGTGGAGCATTTCCATTCAAATATCGCCAACTTGATTATCACAGATAGATTTTGAAGTTACAGGTCATTTTTGTGTCTTGAGACTTTGAGCGAGTAAGGATAGGGAGTTCAAGGAGCGCTTTTAGTTCATGATAGTTCATAATCGGCTGTCCACTCCCAAGCGTGGCAGTTCCCTCTAGAATGTGCATTGCTTCTCAGGAGTCTTTGAAGCCTGATGTACTTGATCGTATCTTCGATGTGCTGATATCGAATTCCGCCTCAGAGCTCTTGACTATGCAAAATACGTTCTTGCCCTGAGCCTCGACCTTCCCAAATATTGGTCCACTCGTTCGCATTTAAAACATGGACGCCTAAGAAGAATTCAACCGCACGCTTGGGTATTGAAAAGGTGCCTTTTGAACCAAGCCCCGGAACGCCTGTCTGTTTACCGCTCGCTTACTGTCGTTGCATCAATTCGTTCATGCTGATTTGTCGGCCTCCTCCTTGTTGCATATTCTGCATGTTTTGCTGCATTATCTGTGCCTGGAGCACAAGAGCCTCCTTGGTTGCATGCCATAAGCGCATAATGGCACCGGTGTGCGTTTCGCGCCTGTTGTCTGCCGAGTCGTGGATGTAGAGACCCCAGACGTTTGGTTCGCCATTGCTGCCCGTGCTCTGAATGTAGAGCATGTCGCCCTGCTGCTCAAAATTGGTGATGGTCGCCAGATCCAACCTCAGATTGTCCGTGCTCTTGCGGTTTAGAATGAAGATGCTGTTCTGAGCGTCGTTACCGCCCAGCTGGCAGGTAAACAGCGGTCCCTCGATATTGGCCTTTTCGAAACCCGCGGCATCACTACTGGAATCGTAGGTGTAGACGACGGCGTTGGAGGCGATGCTGTATATGTGTGTGATGGAAGGCATGTAGCGCCTGAGGACGGTCATGTTGATCTCGTCGTTGGATCGCTGAGCCAGTGCCGGGTTCGGCAGGGCTGCGTGGGCAGCCATGTAGCTTGCAGTGTCGGACTCATAGTCGGACGTGATCTGGTTTGCTGAGACGGCTGCTTGGACGGCAAGGTGTTGCGACCGCGTCCTCTGGTGGCTCTGGGAAGAGGGGTGTGCGTGGGTGGACGAGTTGTTGTTCTGTTGGTTGTTGCGCTTTCTGCGAGGGGTCGAGGACATTGTGAAGTTTGGGTATCCTTTTTTTTTGTGCAAGGCGGGGCGGCGGGGTAATAGTGCGTTCTTTGTACGATCTTGGCGATTGATTCAAGCAGAGTCACAAGCTGTCCGGTGTCGTTTAGTCACTCGGAATAATCAGTGGTTAATGTTTGTGATGTGGTGTCTGGAAGTTTTGGGTTGAGATTGGTTGGTACCTGGCTGCGTAGCTCAAAGATGCTGGAGCTCAGGCAGTTGGGCAGTAGCGTGAACAGTACAGGGTACCGCCAATGCCCCTGCCAATGGATAACCGCCGATAACGATGGGACACCGCTTATCGGCCATCTAGGTAGGTACCTACCTACTGGGCGTTCGGGGACTTTTTGGTGTCATTCAACTGCCGCCCGCCAGTTCATGTGCAAACAATACCTTGTGATCCTCCAACGCCGCACATGTAAGATTCAATATTTGAACTGTCTTTGCTTTTCTTCTTCTTGATACAGGTCCCGTGGCTGTCACGACATTCTCGACCGAATTTGCCAAGAACGTATCTCCTATTGTCTCTCATTGCGGCCAGACCTGATTCTGTTTTTATTGCTCCAGGTTTTCAGCTCAGCGCTTGTACTTACTACTGGGGGACCCGCTGCCCCTCCTACGTCACCGCGGCCGTCGCTCAATTGTCGCGAACGGGGTTTTTCTTTTGCACCTTGTGACCTGTGGGAGTTCTGTCATGGAATTTTGATACCCCCCGCGACCCTAGTCGGCACTCTGGTTATGGTGCTGCCTTCGCGTCAAATCCTGATAATAGCGGCATAACTCTTCACTCATTTATATATTCGGCACACCCACTCGCGCCCCCATCGCAATATCCGAGTTCGGTGTCCTGAGGCTCGCCTACACGGCCAGAAAAAGTCGCCATGGCCGACGGCAGCTCCTCCCAGCACTCCATGCAGGACGCAGAAGACCCCGATCAGGACCTGAATCACGCGACACAACATTCCCTCTCGAGTGCCGTTCATGCGCGCAAATCCGAATTCGTGAGACCGCATCGCATACGAATCAAGATTGGATCATGGAATGTTGCTGCTTCGCCGGGCACGGATAAGGACCTTGCCAGCTGGTTCGTAGAGGGCAGAGGCTTGGAGCCGCACCTGGATAGCCACCTCGCCGACCAAAGCCTCAAGGCAAGCGGAACACTCGAGGACGATGCCGCTGATGACGACGACGGGGACGACTCCAAGAGCCAGGACAACACGTACGTTAATGTATCAACCAAGAAGAATGAGGACAAAAAGGACAAAGGCGAACCGCAACAGGACGAGGACGGCGAAGAAGACCCCAAGATACGGCTCGTTGGAGGCTCGGATATTGGTCTATACGTCCTGGGGCTTCAGGAAATCATATCGCTCAATATCATCTCTGGCTATGCGGACACCACAGCAACAGAAAAATGGCAGGCAGCACTCGAAGCCGCAATGCCGCCATACTACAAGCTGATTGCTTCTCAGCAGCTTTCAGGTCTGCTTCTACTCATGTATGCATCGCCCGACGTCGCGGCTACCATCTCGGACGTCTCTACCGTGTCCGTCGGAACTGGTTTGCTTGGGTACATGGGCAACAAGGGCGGCGTGTCGACGCGCATTGTACTGGGCGAGACGACGAGAGTTGTGTTCACAAACAGCCATCTAGCATCAGGCCACGATCAAACAAATCTCGAGCGCCGGTGGTGGGACTACAACAGGATATTAGCGCAGACCCAGTTCAGCCCTATCAGCCACAGTGCGATTCCTCAAGAGGAGGGTGAAAAAATTGGGGACGAGGATTTTGCTTTCTGGTTTGGCGACCTCAACTTCCGCCTCGATGGGCTGCCTGGTGATGATATACGACGCCTGTTGATGCTGCACACAAGCGGCGAATATGGCGCCAAGAAGGAAACCGGCAAGTCCATGACTGACGAGGAAGGCGTCATCGTAATGCGCAATAAAGACGACGCAGATTCGGACGGCACGGACACACCCGGCATGGTCTCGAGAGAGACGAGCTTCGATGAGGGTGACGATGACGACGCTGATCTCCCTGACCCGGATGACTTTGTCCCAGATCCTCACGACGACCCTGCTTCTCTTCAGGCCACGCTCGACTCCCTGCTACCACACGATCAGCTAGCTCAGACTATCAAAAAGCGAAAGGCTTTCCACGAAGGATGGTCCGAGGGTCCCATAACGTTTCTTCCTAGTTATAAGTACGATATCGGGACTATCGGACTGTTTGATTCGTCAGAGAAGCGCCGGGCTCCTAGTTGGTGTGACCGCATTCTTTTTCGAACAAAAACAGATCTGGATAACTACAGGACGAAAATCTTGGAAGAGGATGAATCGAAAAAGAGAGACGAGGACATGAAGAAACGAGGCATTGATACTGCAGCTGACGACGAAAGCGTGCTGTTCGACTATGATCCGGATAAGGATACTTCCACATCCACGGTCAACGATAGCGCTTATGACTATGATGAGTATGATGAGGGAAACGAAGAAGCCGAGGGCGAAGGTCAAACTGTCCTCACAAGAGAGGGATTCGAGGACCACATTCGCCTTGATCTCTACGCGACACATCAACGTATTACGAGCAGCGACCACAAACCGGTAGTTGCTTTGTTCACACTCGACTACGATGCGGTTGTCCCTGATCTAAAAGCCAAAGTTCATGCCGAGGTAGCTCGAGAGTTGGATCGGGCAGAAAACGAGGGCAGACCCGGAATTACAATTGTAGTCGATAATCAAGATGGCGGCCATCATGAGGATGAAGGCGATGATGGAAGCGGTGGTGTCGATTTCGGAGATGTCGCATTCTTGGAGCCTGCAACACGATCCCTCACGGTCGCAAACACGGGCGGTGTCCCTGCAACAGTCAGCTTTGTGGGAAAGCCTGGTATCGAGGACGAGTCGACTGGTACAACCAAACGATCCGACTCCGAGTGGTTGAGTGTTTCTTTGCATCACTCCCCCGATACCATGTTGCCAGAGAACGAAACAGAGTCGAGGAAGGAGACGCACGAAATTGTGCTCGAGCCAGGGGAAACGGCATCAGCGACGTTGGCAATATCAGTTGCTTCGATCGCCCTATTGCGATCCCTCAACGCCGGCACTACATCGCTGGAGGATGTTCTAGTTCTTCGGGTTGCCGATGGCCGCGACCATTTCATTCCGATACGTGCCAAATGGGCACCATCCTGTTTTGGACGAAGTATCGAAGAGTTGATTCGTGTTCCGCCTCGACAAGGAGGCCTACGAGGCTTCACTGACAAGCTTCAACGGGACAACAAGGATGTTGGCAAAGATTGGAAAGGCGGAAGTATCCCGTACAGCCTAGACGTGCACTCTTCATCGCCACCTGAGCTATACAAGTTGACAGCGGCCGTCGAGGCCTTGTCAGAGCGAGTCATGGCTGATGAGAGCATGGTCCAAGAAGAGGCTGCCAGGGTCCCGCGGGACAAGGCAGGATGGCCATTTGCCAACAAACATCCTTCGACAGATCAGGAGAGTGATCGGAGCACTCACCTTGCCTCGATCATTCGTGCCCTCGATACTGATGATCCCAGCAACCTCCTGGACGCCGTACCCAAGACGGAGCTGACCACGATTGTAAAGCTCGAGATTTTCGCCGACGCCTTGCTCATCTTTCTGCGGTCCCTTACGGATGGTATCATACCTGCGCAATTATTTGGAAAGATTGAAGTCACTCTCCCATCACTGGGTACTACGTCCACAACTACGAGACCAGCTCAGGAAATCGAGGACGACAAGAGCGCCATTCTTGATATCTTGTCTGCGGCACCCTACAACAATATCTCCTTTGTTTTCGTTACTAGCATGCTGGCGAAGCTCGCGGTAGACGTGACACCTCTCAATGCAAAGGAACTGGAAATCCTGAACTCGGACGCCAAGAACAGAGGAAAGGCTCGAAGTCTGAGCTTTAGAAAGAGCATCTTGGGTGCGGCCGGGTCCGGTGTGGATCAAGCTGCACTGCAGAGGCGGACCGGGTGGGAGAGAAAGGTTGCAGAGGTCTTTGGACCTGCTGTTTGCCGAAGGAGCGGCGGCAATGCTGCAGGTGAAAAGAGCAAGGACAAGGAGAGGAAGGCGAGCGAGGTGCGAATGGCCGGACTAATAGAAATATTTCTCAGAAGGAGAGACGTGAGCCGGTAGAGGCAAGACAGACGATATAATGTATGATAATGTTATATGATTTGCCATTAGATGGAAGCTATAAACACGTTTGAGTCATTTTCGTTTTTGAGAGTCGGTTTCTAAAGCAAGCTTGATATTGCAGGCCGCTGGCCATGATCTCTGCCGGCCGTTTGACACATTCAACAGAGGCATCAGTCGAATAACACCAGGCCCTTCGCTGTGACTTGCACCATTTTCCTTTTCGAACAGAGAGCCACTCGACTCTGTATAATGCATTGAGTTGGCCGGCTTACTAGATCTATAGCATTTCGTCATTCAAGTACCTTGACCCTGAGTAAAAACATAGGTACCACTGATGATTCCGCCATAGCTGAACACTGATGTTCAACAGACCAACCCCAGATCGACAGCTAGTCGGTCGGGCAAAACAGACGATATGCCCTGAATCCCAGAGTGAAATGCTAGGTAGATCGACTTTGTTGCCAAACCAGCACCAAGACCCCCATAAAACAGAGTACAATACGTACACATTCACTCGCCTCGAAAATATATGCATGCAAGACCAAATTCACATTTCCATATTCTACCCGAGCCGTCGTAACCGATGCACTCTGCGCGGCCGAGCGGCCAACCTTGCCGAACATTCCAAGTGGGCAGGTAGGTCAGGTAGGGTCCGTCCGGTGTCTGTCGACGAAACAAATACGATGTGGTAACAGCTTTTTCAGTGAAACCGATCCCTCCAATCAGAGCCCGAGCGCAAAAGGTGCAGTCGACCAGCGAAATGTCTAATCTATGGGGAAAAGGGCAGACGAGGAAAAAACCCCCCCTGCAAGATCAGATCATTGATACGATCAGACTATCATTCGACGCGGACAGGCAGACTGCACCCTGCCTAGCGCTAGGAATGGCCAAACGGGCGGGCTTCGAATCACGAAATTGCCCAGTGCGACGGTCGACGGGAACTAATAAGCAGGCGATATTTTGTGCAGAGGCGAGAGCGATGGGCATGATTCGGCTAAGCTAGACCTGAAGCTGCTCGCACCCAGGAAGTGCGCCTGTTCGAAAGGAGGGCCTGGCGGCCTGCTGCGGCTGATATCCCGCGCGGAAATGCCCACATGTCGAGATAAGACCAACGATCCCGACGGACTGGTCAGTGGTCACTGAACTGCGACGGACCCAAATGGTAGCGCGATGGAGTGTCTGGTGTGGAAAAAGGGTCCTGTCCTCGTCTCGGGTATTACGTACAGAGTTTCCAGGTAGGGCAGATCGTAGGGCAGAGGGAGTGGTAACCATTACTTAATGGAAAAGAGGCTTATGTCAACGTTCAACGACATGTCAAAGTTGATCGTGAACGAACATGCGCATTTCAAAACATACCACGGGCTGAGAACTGGGAAGAAATTAAGATCGATGACCCCGCGTGCTGTGCGAGATTGAGATGGACCGACTCGCTGGGCCGCCCGGGGGAGAGTCAGAAAGGCAATATTGCGCGCCAGCGAGGCCCCTAGTCGGCCGAGGACGATGACCACTGTCAAGTAACAGGACATTCGGCGTAGAGGCATCATTGGCAATAATTGCGCGGTTCATTCCGTGCGGTTGATTCTCTCTGCCCGAGGTGGATTTCTTTCGAAAAGCTGCCGTTTTTGCCGCCGCTGTCACTCCTCGACTTCGAACTTTGATTGATGAAAGCAAAGTTGTGTGCAGTGCAGGGTGATCGCCCGTTTCCGCTAGCGCATGCAGTCAGGCTTGCTGGGTATGCACCCGCCAGCCTGCGCAGAAAAAAGATGATCATAAAAACCCCAGAATGACCGACAAACTTGAAACGCGGAACAATGTGCGTTTTGACCAGAGGCGATCCACGTGTGTATGCTCGACACTAGGTCCGGGAGACGTGCCTTGCCGTGCGTACATAAACTCCCTTGAGGCCATCCTGGAGATGAGCAGTGCGTTTACAGCGAACAGACTCTCGCCGGCGGCCCTGAGCGCGCCGCGCTGCATCCGGTCGGAGGTCGCGGGCAGTCGCATCGGGCATCGGCCACTGTAAAGAGAGTCGGTTCTGCAACTGACAAATCTTTCGAGCTCCTCCCCCATGTCCACTCTCCTCTCTCGGTGCGGGCAATAAGCGAGAATTGACGAACGAGCATCTCACGACTGGATGAATAGGCCTTGGTGGTCCTACCCAGGGTCCCGGTCGATACATTATTGTCTAGGCTGGTCCCCCGGTCCGTCCAGCGTCGTCTGCTATTGGTTCTTGAACTTTCTTATCTTTGCATCTAGTGGGTCACTAGGATCCCGGGAAGCTTGGCGGCTTACCGAAATGCAGAACTCGTCCTGCCATTGATGACCAGACCCTCGGCAGGCCGCTCGAGGTCGACTCTGCCCTGAAGTGAAACAGCGAGTGATTTCATAGCGGAAGGCGAATTTCTTGTTGCGCATATATGGAAAAAGAGATCAATCGAGACGCCCGCAGCTGAGAGCGCCAACCGAACGCTAAACGGGACATGGAGGTATTGTGCAGTGTGATGTATTCTGTCCGTGGGTAGGAGAACTAACATGAGCAGGCCCATCTGGTGATTTCATTGGCCTGCTCAGCTGTTCTTGGTGCCTTCTTGAGTTGTTCATGCCAGCAATGAGGTCCATTGTTCTCGCTCTAGTCGACCTCAATCCTCGTGGCAGGTATCCATCAATCTGCCTTGATGCCTAGACCCTGACCCAGCTAGCTTCAGCGTCTTGAAATACGCAATATAACATGGACAAGTTTGATCTACAGCCAGATGGTCATTCCAAGTCAGAAAGAGCGCGAGGTATATGGTATACGATTCCCCAAGAGGAACATCAAGAGGCAAATTACACTTTATATCATGTTTCATTATTGTGCCTCTACTGCAAAAATAGCCAAGCATAAGTAAGTACTTCGACCTGGAAATGGCAAGTGGAGTTGAAGCCAAGACCAGACTAGACCCACCATCGTCGGATGGCCACCGAGTTGCACTTGCTCACTGAAAAGTCATTCTCAACGACTAAATTTTGCTTTTCACATTCGAATGCTCACATGGCAGGCGAGGCGAAAAGTCTGACAGCTCGACCGCCAGTTCTCTCCAACAGTAATAATTGCTTTTTCACCCGTCACCGCGATTTGTAGACGTCACGAATCCCTGCGTCAATATAGGCCAACCTTGTATCTCTCCACTAACCGTTACACGTACTGCGCGTCTGCCCTGCGCGGGGTATGTCATGATCGTTTCGGACCTCCAAGCTCACCACTGCCATACTACCTTAAAAAAGGTTTTGCCCTATGGGCTCATGTCAGAGCTGCATATGGCACCTGTGATCAGAAACTCTGATTTACTACCTTACCTTGCCGTCCATGCTGTGTAAGCTGAGTAGCCGCCTTATGAGATGGGACGATGAACGGTGAAGAATTCTTCTTGACTTTCTCATCCAGAGTCTGTCGCAAAACTAGACAACCAGCATTCGCCATAGCTTTTCCACCAGCGAGACTCTCTGGGCTGCTGTCTCTGGATACCTACCTAGGCTTCAACTCTCGGACACCTGCGTGCGATGCGGTAAGCTCGTCATGTAACACAAACACAACCTAGTTGTCGTTCAGCTTCTGCAGCTGTAAGTTCCACGCAGGCATCTTTATTCGACCGCCTACCCCACGGGTCTCAGACCTTCTGTCCAGGGTCTAAGATCGCCCAGAACAAAAGAATCCCGACTCTGTGCGGACGCAACGCCAGCAAACGCACATGTATTGATCACTGCTTTTCTACAGAGCCTCGTCGTTTCTTGCAGCACACCAACCTCGTGGCATACGCTCATACTATCAGCTCTAGCGGGATTGTGGACGGTCGATTCTCGGAGGGGCTCCCTCGAAGGATTCGAGCCCGATGAGTACCGATCCAGATAGTATATCTGATTTTTAGGACGACTGATCGAGCTCTCTTCCGATCTCGTCGCCGTCCCGTGCCACGATTGGGCATTCCACCACCGAACGATACCTAGCTGGAACGCACTAACGGCGCCTCTTCCAGAATCCTGTACGTACTATCATGACTTTCTTATCTCCAGCGCCCCCCATACGAGACATCCGCGCTGCCGTGAGATGCCTAGAAACCTTGAAGGAAGTTCTACTCTCTTGGCTCAATCAGCGCTGGGCTGGTCACGGCCATGTCGCCCATTGCGCCTCTTTCGCTCATCAGATCGAGGTTGCCCCTCACGAGCATCTTTGCCCCAAGCCGTAAGATGCATCGCACTGCCCTACATCACGTTTGCCAAGCAGAATAGCTTCTCCCAGTCTGAATCCGGTCGGGCTTGGGAAAATACACGAAGTTGTAGTATCCTGCCAGTCATACAGGCTTGCAGGTACCCAGGCCCTGCAGTAGAGCAGCAGTAGCAGCAGAAGCGTCCCGGAGGACCGTTGCTCTTTATGGTCATATCGGGATCCACCAGCTAATGCCAATGGTCAAATCTGCCAAGGGCCCTATGGAGCCCCTGTACTTGTATACAGGGGTCCCTTCACCACTACTCCGTACCTACCATGCCATGTACTCAGTCCACCACCACGTATTGCTGCTACTATGCTACCGTCAGACTGGAATGTATCCAGCCATTTGACTGGCCGCGACCGCGACCGCAACCCTGGCGAAGGATTGCCCCGTTGCTACTCTTATTCTGTTCCAGCCCGGTAGCCTCTTGATAGACGGGAAGCTCCAGCTTTGTCTCTGGTCATATTTAGCCTACATCCCCCCAGCCCGGGCTCAAGTGCTGACCCTACTCGCCCTCCTTTCTTTTTTTCAAGACTGCTATATATCAAAGTCGTGAAGCAGACGACACCTTGAGCAAGTGTCAATATCAAGGTCGTGCTTAGCGCTGCCTCTAGGCGTCCAAACATTTAGATCAACGCCTCACAACAGCTTGACAAGATGTCGGCCGGTCTCTATGTCGAGGAGTACAATGGCACCATCCCAACGGGTGGTGACTCGCTCACCGAGGACTTGAACGTCTTCTATGAGGTATGTCGTCGCTGTTCTTCATACTGCCTGCCGTTCATGGATACAACATCTTCACATAAGTGATATGGCTAACCTTTATGCTCACAGAGTGGCGACTTTGCCTGGATCATGACCTCGTCTGCACTCGTGCTTCTCATGATTCCCGGTGTCGGATTCTTCTACTCAGGTCTTGCCCGCCGCAAGTCTGCCCTTTCCTTGATCTGGCTGTCGATGATGTCGGTAGCCTTGATCATGTTTCAATGGTTCTTCTGGGGTTACAGTTTGGCGTTCACACACACGGGAAACAACCCGTTCATCGGTAACCTCGACAACTTTGGTCTCAAGGACGTTCTCGCCGCTCCCTCGGTCGGTAGCACCAAGGTTCCGGATATTCTCTTTTGTCTCTTCCAGGGAATGTTTGCTGCTATCACGTAAGCTGGATATCCTCCCTGACGTTTACGTGTCGACAAATATACTAACAAGAAAATGAAGTCCTGCTCTGGCCATTGGTGCTGCTGTCGACCGCGCCCGCATGCTTCCTTGCATCGTCTTCATGCTCATCTGGTCCACCATCGTTTACGACCCCATTGCTTACTGGACATGGAACTCGACTGGTTGGTCTTTCATCATGGGTGGTCTCGACTTTGCTGGTGGCACTCCCGTCCACATTTCCTCGGGTGCTGCGGCCCTCGCCTACTCTCTCATGCTCGGCAAGCGAACTGGCTACTCCAAGGCCGCCGGTCTTCCTTACCGACCTCACAACGTGACCCACGTCATCCTCGGAACCGTTTTCCTGTGGGTTGGCTGGTTCGGCTTCAACGGCGGCTCTGCCCTCGCTGCTAACCTGCGCGCCGTCATGGCCTGCATTGTCACCCACATCGCCGCCTCGGTCGGTGGTATCACCTGGTGCCTCCTCGACTACCGCCTGGAGAAGAAGTGGTCCGCTGTCGGCTTCTGCTCCGGTGCCGTTGCCGGTCTGGTTGCCATCACCCCCGGCTCTGGTTACGTTGCCCCCTGGGCCGCCGTCGTTTTCGGTGTCGTTGGTGGCGTTGTTTGCAACCTGGCCACCAAGCTCAAGTTCTTGATTGGCATCGACGACGCTCTCGATATCTTTGCCGTTCACGGTATTGGTGGTATTGCCGGCAACATTTGCACTGCCTTCTTTGCCGCGTAAGTTTTACCACATTCTAAAACGGAGTGTACAAATATTGACAGTTTCGTAGTGACTACATCACCCACCTCGACGGCTTCTCCGTCATCCCCGGCGGTTGGGTCAACCACAACTGGATCCAGCTCGGCTACCAGCTCGCCGACTCGGTGGCCGGCTTCTCCTACTCGTTCGTCATGACCTGCCTGATCCTGTTCCTCATGAACCTGGTCCCCGGCCTCAGCCTGCGCGTCACCCCCGAGGAGGAGGACATTGGCCTCGACGACGGCCAGCTCGGCGAGTTCGCCTACGACTACGTCGAGCTCCAGCGCCACACCAGCGACATCAGCGCCGGCGAGTCCTTCACCGCTGAGACCCACAGCAACAACTTCAAGACGGGCGAGAAGAGCCCGACTGAGACTGTCTAAATGTGGTGTTTGTGAACAAACGGTGACAGGAGATGGATATTTTACATGTCCGTCCCGTGCCGTGTTCGGGAACTGAGTGCGAAGATTATAAAAAAAGATTGTTTCATGATTGCCCCCGCGAACTACCGCGAGATATATATAATCAACAAGACCATTGACTGGTCGAATCTGCTGGATGTGTTTTTGTCTAGTTGGACATACCCTTAGAACAATATATACCCCTTTTTATACAGCACATTGGCGAATAAGACTTGTACGCTTTGTGATTGCATCCAAGTGCGGTCGATACGAACACGCGGGAGGACCGTTCTCACACCAGGTCCTACGTCGCGAGATTTGGGAACTAGTGAATAAGTACAAGTCTCATGTGTACCCGCAGGTATACATTGTAGATATTGCCAAAGGCCTGCAGGAGAAGAGGCCCATCTGTGTATTTACCAAAAGTATTTGTTTTCATATGATGTAGAGCCCCAAAATGTATGTTCAGTAAGACCTTATGATACCCGGAGTATCATGAGTGCGTGAGACCAGACTTATACTTGATATCGCTCTGCCACGACAGGAGTCCCAGAACCGCCAAATACCCGGCTCTATGTTACTTTGTTGGCTCCTCAAGATTATGGTTCTAGGATTTATGGTTTGTGATAACTATGCGTAACTGTAAGAACATCATTTATGTCTCGAGTTCATCGCGGTTAGTTCTCAGCCACACGGGATGAACAATGCCGAGTTTGAAGTATGAGTCAACTTTTCGCCATGGATATATATGTGCAGAAGTGATCGAGAGGAAGAAGCCGGCACAAAGTAGTTGTTCAAGGCCCATGCAGTATCTTAATAGGTGGCATAGATTTTACCTGCTGTTATTTGATACTTCGAAATGCAGTTCAGAGCACATGCTGCGACTAATCCTTTCCGTGGTGGCAATGATATTTAACCAACAAGTTCTTAGGGAGGGAACTCGGAGGGGCGAGCAAGAAAAGGCAGATACATGATCATAATTTGGTTTGGGTGAGCTATCATGAAGTGACTCTCAGAACTCATTGCGTACGTGATGTCCTTGTGTCCCGTCTTGTATTTTCACAAACCTGTTCGAACGACCGCATTCAGTTCACCAGGGGACAGATCAGCGTATGCAACGAGGTTCCCACCGTTGAAGTAGTTCTTAATATGTGCAGACCTACACAGTGGCATCTACACATGGCGTGCAATTTCCCTCGAGGTTTGGATTCATGCAGTTTTGACTCGTCAACAGTGACACGCCAGTCCTCCTGCCTCAAACCGCCCGTTTGCACGCTGCGACTTTCCGCGCTCGCCGCGCTTGCCTGTGCAAACGGGCACCCTCAAACCCCGACGTGTAATGCGAAACAAACACAGTTCCTTTCAACAACAGCATCCGATGTCGTCTAGTGGTTTAGGATTTCGCGTTTTCAGAACCTCATGCACAGAAGACCGCGACGGCCAGGGTTCGAACCCCTGCATCGGAGCTTCTTTTTTGTTTTTGTTTTTTTATTTTGTTTTTTCGAGTTGATTGAATCTTTGGATGCGTTCCGATTCATTTATCGCTTCATTGTGACAATTTGATTTAAGGTCCTCACAGGCCCTGATGAATTTGATGTAGTCGTTCTCGGAGCGCTAGTGTTTTGTGATACTGATGCATGCGTGACTTCTCGAGGCCATCAATGCTTAGATCTGTGCTATGTCAGGGACATTTATTTCGCTCATACTTTGCCTTGAATGGGAATCCTAAGTGGATGGATGTGACGGGTGTCAGGCCATCCACTGGCGGCGTTGTGCATCTGCTCTTCAAAGACTCGACGGCTCATTTGAGGCGGAAAACAACAAGATAGTAATAAGTCGACACTCGAACATGAGTAAGCATCCCTTTAATCTGTGATGGCCAAATGAATTAAAAATGATGGCTGCTAAGAGTTTACCTTGCTCAGCGGGATCTGATACGCAAATGCCGTCTCAGATCCGGCTGTCCTCGAAAAGCTCCTATTTGAAGAGTAAAATTCGTGATCATGTGCAACTTGAAGATGATGGAACCCATTGAGTATCTATTCGACACGGGACTACATAGCCCCAATCGATCTGATTCCTTCTGATCCCAGACGCTCACCGGCACTCTCATCTTGAGATCGCTGTGGTACGAGTGCGGAACTGGACCGAGACGAGCATGACGCTGGGATAGTCTGTCTTGCCCGGCCGCTCAGAACGCCGTGTTGGCGCTGTAGAAGCGCAGCGCCGAGCCCGGCCCCAGCATGCACCGGATGACATCTGCGGCCGCCAGAACGTCTGCGAACATGTCGCCCTCCTCCAGGACGAGCTCCTGTTTGATGTTGCCCGTGTCGCTCTAATGGCGGCTCGCAGGTTATATGAGCAGATCTTTATTTGCTTTGCAACGCTTCTGGCGTCAGCTCTGTGACTGTTAACTCCGGATTCTCGTTTGCCGATAGTTCCTGCGCACGTTCTGCGTTGGGCATCCTGTGGATTGGAACAAGTGAACGACGATCTGTGTGAGTCCGCCGCTGCATTTCAAGTTCGGCGCTACTTTTATGCTTAGTGACAGACGCGCGTCTATGATCAGGGACGTAATTGAGATGCGGCAACCCTTTGGATCGCTGCAGTAGATGAGTGTTCTTTAACTCACACTTTTCTAGGGTATTATTAAAAAAGTTATTGCTTATTCTACTATGTCTCAACTTGGTATGATGGTTATAGCTATCATCCGATGTCGAAAATTACCTTTTCGACGGGTTAGGCGACATACAAGTGTCCCAATTCGAAGTGCATTTAGTCGGGCCCATTTGGTACCAGGCAAGGTTGGGTCCTCCTGGCACTTTCGCAGTTAATTTGTTTCTAGAATTTCCAAAGAGCATGAGGAAAGCGAGTTTGGCTCCGAAGACACAATAGATGCGAGATAGATATCTATCAGTCGGTGAGTGAGGCCTGTTTACAGAGCCATTTCATCCCCGTCTTGCATCTCCAGACTGCAAGTCGTCAGACGGCCTACCAGTTTTGGGACACGGCTGCAGGAAAACAAGCCCGCCGAATGCTGACTGACCCCCACAGGGGTATCCTTCTGGACAGTCTCCAGTCCATCGCTTTCCAATGTTCCGGGGAAAACTTTCATGTGGAGTTTCTTGCGCCATCGCCAAAATTTATTGTGGTCAATGGTCAATGGTGAATAACATAAATATCGTAGACCTCGATCGAGAAATATAAAGACCATTAACCAGCACCCACTGGACGGGTTATGAGTATAATGGATTCAGCCTTACACGGAAACGCGGCATCAGAGCAGCGCCAAGGTATGCAGAGATCCGCTTTTCTGGCCCGGGTCACGGCACCTGGTCCAGGGACTGAGAGAGGACTTATACGGCCAACGCCGTGCCGAGTTCCGTCCAACGCGGCGCCCAGCGAATTCATATTTCAACCAGAGACTTGGCATCTCCTCTTGCCTCCCCCGGTCGCACAAAGCTCGGCCTTGAGCCTTCTCAGCCTCTCTTTTCTATCTCCAGTTGCACCCAGACGCAGACTGCGGCCAGCGCAGAGCAAGTCATGCCGCGGGTGGCCCCTGGTCCATTACTGCGCGCCGAGCCCAGTGTCCACTTTCAGGCAGTTTGAAAGGCCGTCTATCCCCGAGCGACGGATGCCTTTTCTTCCCCCTTCTTGACTCTTGACTCCGACGTCACCACGAGACTTGGCTTCATTGGTCGTCACCCTCGTTCTATGAACCCACAGTAACTTGTCCCCGGCCAATTGTTCGCAGCTTGGGGTCAAGAGAATCAGTCATTCAGTCAGGTGTCTGCTCTGCCTCTCTCTACGGTCTACCTCTTGCGGAACATGCAGGGAGCTGAGAAGCTGGGCGAAATTTAGCACAGGCCCGCACGCACCTGCCGATCTTATAAGTTCGAGACCCCAGTTGATCCTACATGCTTTTGCCGACTACAACACTCCTTTTGCGACGCCCTCGCAATTCGAACCTCGAGTAGAAGTCAACCATGCCGGAAACGAGGCACTCCGAGGACATTCCCCCGGACGCCATGTCGGCGCCGGAGAGGGTTGAGTCGGGGCTGCCAATCGAAGATGAGAAGTCCTTCACCGATGAAGCCTTGCCGGCGGTGCTCGATCTCTACCAACCGCTGCCGGACATCGTAGGCCTCCCGGACGAGGGCGACCCGCTCACCACCCGCGCCCTCGTCGTCGGTGTGATACTAGGCTCCCTCGTCAACGCTTCGAATATCTACCTTGGCCTCAAGACGGGCTTCTTGTTCGGCGCATCCATGTTTGGCGCCATATTCGGCTACGGTATCGTGAAGCTGCTGACCAAGGTCTTCCCCAACGTGCCGATCCTGGGTAAACCGTTTGGACCCAAGGAGAACTCAATCATCCAGGCCACGGCGGCTGGCGCCGGTGGACTTGGAGGTCTTTTCACCGCAGGGCTTCCTGCCATGTACCAGCTCGGCCTCTTGTCTGAGGACCCATCAAACGACTTTCCGAAAATGGTCACGCTGACTTTGATATGCTCCTTCTTTGGACTCTGTTTTGCGATTCCGCTTCGCAAGTTCTTCATCGTCAACATGGCTAGAGAGCTGCGCCTCGTGTTCCCAACCCCGTATGTCTACCGAGTCCCCTTCCCACTGCCTGACCACTACCCAATACTAATCAAAATTCAAGAACCGCCACGGCCCTCACGATTCAATCGATGCATGCCGCGAGCAGCGAAGGTCTCCAAGCCATAAGGCGGATCAAGGCACTCTCGTTCACTTTCCTGGGCGCATTTGTCCAGCGCGTCGTCTCTTACTATGCGATCGGTATCTTATACGACTGGCACATATTCACATGGTTTTTCATCTGGGGCAACTACAACAACGCAGCGATATTCGTCGAGAACTGGGGCTGGTCGATCGAGTGGACGCCCGCGTTCATAGGGAGCGGTATGCTGGTCGGTATGAACACGGCCGTTTCCATGTTCTGCGGCACACTGTTCGCCTGGGGCATTCTGGGCCCGATCTTGGTGCATTATGGCATCTGCATCGGCATCGCCCAGGCACCCGACAGCGAGCGCTGGCACAATGTCGTGTCGTTCTCCCAAATGACGGGTGTCGACAAGCCAGGATACGTGCCGTCTCCACGATACTGGTTCCTCTGGCCGGGAGTTGCCGTCCTCGTCTGCTGTTCGCTGGCGGAGCTGCTCGTGCACTGGCGTAGCTTTTACTATGGCATCAAGTATGCCTGGAAGAATTCGTCATGGGACTTCATGCAGAAGAAGGGCGGAAGAAGCGGGCGCTACCTTACCAGCCAGTCGTCTCGCCGCCAGCCTTCCACCATGTTCAACGAGAACGTGTTCACGCACGAAGACCCCGCCGCGAAGGAGGACCAAGTACCTACTTGGGTCTGGGGAGGAGGCACCATTGCCATGGTCGTGGTCGCCTGTATCATTTCCGAGGTGCAGTTCAACGTCAACGCCGGGCTGGCGCTGCTGGCCTCGATCTTCGCCGTCTTTTTCGCCTTCCTGGGCATCCACGGCGCCGGAGTAACAGATATTGCCCCTCTGACGGCGAGCGCCAACGCCGCGCAGCTCGTCTTTGGCGGCATCACCTCGAACCAGGGCCTGGCGGTGGTACAGCAGCAGACGGTCAACCTTGTGGCTGGAAGCATTGCCTCGGGAGCCGCCGAGATGTCTCAAGAGTTGACGTCCGATCTGCGGACGGGATACCTGCTCAAGACGCCGCCAAAGAAGCAGTTTTATGCGCAAGGTTAGTACTCTTCGTAGTTTTTTCGTTTCCTGGCATGTCTTTTGAGATAGGAGTCAGACACCGGTCTTTGTCTGTTGTCCATTTTGAGACATCCGACACCCCCAGTCTGCTCTTACACGACCTGTATGAAAAATGGCTGACCAATTTCCTAGCGGTTGGGGCAATCTTTGCCATGCTGATTGCACCCGGAGTATTCATCCTATACGGTCAGGCCTACCCCTGTATTTTACATCCGGATGAGTACTCGCACTGCGCATTCTCGGCGCCCACGGTCACGGCCTGGCGCGCCGTGGCCCAGGCCGTCACCGAGGACAGCCTCGACATCCCGTCGTCGTCGGGCATCTTCGCCTGCGTCCTGGCGGCCATTGCCATCGTGCAGGTCGTGTTCAAGCAGTACTACCTCAAGGGCGAGCGGGAAAAGTACCGCGACTACCTGCCCAACTGGATGGCCGTGGGCGTGGCGTTCGTGATCCCGCAGACCGTGTACAGCACGGCGACGCTCATGGGCGCCGTCGCCAGCTACGCGTGGTGGAAGCGGAGCCGCATGACGTACGAGACGTACTGCTACGCCGTCGCGGCCGGGCTGATCGCGGGCGAGGGCCTAGGCGGCGTCATTGGCGCGGCGCTGCAGCTTGGCGGCGTCGGCGGCGATGTCTACGGCACCCAAGTAGGCTGCCCGCTGGATTCATGTTAGATTTGATAGAATTTTTGTTTTTTTGGCCGTTTGAATTTTTGATTTCTGCCTGAGCATAGCATCGTACGTAAATCCATAATATAGATGGAGAGCCTGTCTTTACTGAACCGATGCGTATTGCTTTGCTGTGATTATATGCTATTAATAGTTCTCCTGATTCCCGAATGCTACCTAGCACGTTCATGTCCATTAATCCATGAGCTCGTCATACCAGTTCTCAAAGCACGAGTACAGCCGCCAGCCCAGCCACCGCAAAGGCAATAGCGGCGGACCCGTGCGATCTCGAGGCCGCAGAGCCCGACGAGCCGCCGCCGCCTCCAGTGTTGTTGGCTCGGGCGCACGTCAGTTGCACCGTGGGCTTCGTGCCGTCGGACACATTGGCGCGGGCGTTCCAGCCCCAGACGATCAAGACCGGCCACTCCGTCTTGACGGCGCTGTTGTAGGCGGAGTTATCATCTGCGTCGTGCGGGCCCGACGCCGTCACGAATACTTCTGTGCCGTTGATGTGGTCGAGTGCGTATTCTAGAGCCACTTTCAGTTGGGGCGCCGCATCAAACACATGGGAAAAGGGTTAAAGCGTCTCGGGCAGGCAGGAAAGTTTTAACATACGCTGCGTCGTCAGGTTGGCCTGGCTCAGCGCGTCGCCGCAGCTGTCGGGCGTCGGCGGCTGACTGTAGCAGTCCTGCAGCTTGGCGAACTGGCCCGCGTACGCGTCCTGGAAGTCGGCGGCGCACTGCGACGACAGCGAGCTGCACGTCCCGTTGCCGTCGGCGCCCGTCTCGGGCGCGCCCGTCATGACCGTCACGCAGATCTTCCACGTCGTGTTGTCGGCCGCCGCGTCCGGGTCGGCGCCGATGGCCGCGGCGATGTCGGCCGGCGCTGTTAAATAAATGCTCGTCCCCGTGAATACCTGGCCGCTCGCGTTGCTCGGGTTCTGCGTGTCGGCGTCCGGGATCCCGCTGGTCACGTTGACGGCGAGGGCCCAGCCGTCCACGGCCTGCGGCGAGGTGGTATACACCTTTGTGATGTCGAATCCCGTAATGGGAAAATCGCCCGTCGCATTTGGGTGGTCCAGGTTCTGCTCCCACGTTGTTTGGTCGAATTGTGATGCGTTGCCCTCAACGATGGTGCCGGATCGGGACCAGCCCGGGATGGCTTGCGAGGTCCGGACTAGGGCGAGCCCGACGGCTGCCGATTTCCATCTGATTATTGACACCATATTGATGAGATGGGATTTTGACGATTGAAAACGTCTAAATAAGCTTATGCTGATTATGGCTTGGAAATCCTCGGCTTTCTATATATATACCTACCTACCTACCTATCTACCTACCTACCAGCTTACATGTATAAGCTCAGGACTTACTAACGCACCCCGGGTTTGGCTTTTCTGGAAAATCTGGGGTAACCCCGCGGATTGGATCCAACCCTTTCGATTCGAGCCACGGCATTTGGGGGATGCAAGATGCAGATCTCGTGTTAGTCTTGTGACGGGATGACGTTTTGGGGGTCGGCGAGAACAAGTTTGACTTGGGCTGGTCTGTACTGGCGAGTACAAGAAGTGCCCGTAGTACTGGGTTACCCCCCGGCCGTCGGTTTGTCATAACCAATAGCTTGGAGCTTCGGGACTTGTTGACTAAAATAACACGAGGCTTTGCGGGTGCAGATGGGACGACACGGGCTTGCATGAATGCGGGGAAAAGCCCGGGCTGACGTTGGATGTTTCATACTCGACCACATGCATGGAACCGGGCGCCCCTCACTGGATAGTGTGTTTCCAGGATTGACATGTTCCTTGATTGATATTTTCATGTGGCTTCATTGACTGTCATGTTGCTATGCGAAGCAATGTGTCGAAATCGGCCCTTTCGACGGCTGTTTCCCTGGGAGGCTTGCAATCGGAGCGGGAAAAGTGTGCTTCGCGTTGGACCCATGAGGCTCAGGTAAAAGAAGAATAAACCCAGATCAGGGTGCTGAACGCGTTCGTCATTCGCCTCTAGGCGAGAAAAAACTCCCTCCAACCTGTCTTGGGTGCAAACGACCCTCTATCAAAGGCGCTCTGATAGAGCTTCGCGAGACCGCGTCGGCGGTGCGTGCCCGAGTCCGAATCATTCTCGGCGAGAAATGCATAGTACAAATTCCACTCAGACGCCTCTCTTTCCTCGGGGACATAGTAGTTCCAAGTGTCGAGCTCCTCCATGGAAAAGTCCCTTGCCTCCGAGATGGCCACAAATTCGCATATGCCCCCGACGAGCTGGAACCACGACTTGTCGAGGACGACTGTGCCGCACCAATTCTGGCTCGAGTCGAGGATACCGAATCTGTGGAGGCCTTCTTGTAGTTCCGGCTTGAAGGTATCTGTGGACATGGTCTTCCGCGAGAGCTGGAAAAAGCCTGATAATGACCAGAAGTGCAGGCACCCTGCAGGTATTGGTCTGGTCGGACTGGTTGGAAGAGCTTCACCAGCAGCGGCCAATCCATGCCTTTGATGTACCGCTTTCGAGAGTTGTCGAGGCTGCGATGCTCTTTCTCCATAACCAGCCCATCTGTTACCACTAGTCTCGAGGGTAGCAGAATCGGACAGCTTCTTTTCCTGTCCTGGACACGACGGCACACCATCGTCATCACCGTTCCATGACCACACAACCCAAGTGTGTTCAATCAACCAGGCCCTGAGATTGTGGAGAATCCCGGAAAGCATTGACAACCGCCAATTGACGCCTCCTTCCCGACAAGACCAAGACCAGCTGGGGAAGAGCCTCGAACCATGAGAATCCCACTCGTATGACTCTGCATTGCTGTCGGCAGTGTCCCACAACAACGCCCAGTCAAGGTGTGTCAGCGGCAGACCATAAAGAAATGTAGACTTGAGCTGCTGGCCTAGAAGCCCCTCCAAGCCTCTGAAAGCAATCAGTTTGTCGCCTCTGAATGCCATCTTCCTAGCACTGTACAGTTCGACGCACGACGTGAACTGCCGGACTGGGTTCAAGGACGAGAGAAGGTGAAGCGGCGAGTCGACCATGTCCAAGTTCCACACACTCTGGGATGACTCTGAATCCACTTCCTCGGACCAGGTGGCTTGGCGGCACTGCCAAAAGACACGATCCTCGACAAAGATCAAGGATCTAGGTGATAACATGCGCTCTTGGAACGTCCATGCTCTGGAGTTCCATTTCGTATATCGAATGCGGCTCTCGACGGGCTTGACAGCGATCAAGTCAAGCCCAAAGCATTGTGTTACTGGTTGCTGTGTAGTGCGAGGGGTATGTACGGAGCCAGGAACGCCTCTGTATGCGTCGGAGCCGGCTGCCGCACAGATATTGACCTTACCGTTGCCATACAGCTCCTCCATCAGAGGTGCGGTTCTCTCCCAGTCTGCCGAGTTGTCCTGGATGATGCAGAGCGCATCCACCCATATGTACCGTATGCCGAGGCTATCGACTACAGCCATGACATCGCGCAGGGTCTTTTGCATGTCTTCGGAGCGGACAGGTAAATGTCGTCTGAACTCGTCGTAGCGCGCTGTCACGAGCCTGTAGGCCATGTATGTAGTACCCCAGACGTAGCTGACGGTAGCATATTCAAACTCGTCCGGCATCTCTTCCGGCTCCACGAGGCGTTCTTCCTGCAGGTCAATGAAGCGAGCGACTTTGGCTGCGAGACCCTGCATCTTGATCATGCGCGATGGTGGTTTGCACGCTGCATGATGCGTGCTGGTGCACAGGTCCAGCCAGCTCTTCAGTCTCTTGATGTCTACATGGGCGCGCGGGATCAGGCGACCCATGAACGTCGGTACAGAACCGAACTCTGCCCCGGGCAAGGTAGACTGTAGTGGCACAACGTAGGCGTCCGGAAACGTGCCATCCGGGCTGAATATCCGCAGCCGGCGTGAGGGATTCGTCGTTCGCGGCGAATAGTCCGCTCCAGAACTCGAGTTGTCATCTAGGAGACGTCCATCAAGTATCCAATCGGCGCCGCAGGCTATTCTTTTGCCATCCTCGGTCAAGCCATCCAGCCCGATCCGGACCTGTTCGCCTTGGGAGTGCGTCGCTTCAAAGAGCAAGCGACAGAAGGGACAGGCCAGTCGCCTTCGATATATCTCATCGAGGTACCCGAGACTGTGGCCGTCGAGCCCCAACGGGTCAAAGGTGTTGCCGAGAACGCCGGGCAATTGATCAGCTCCTTCCAATCGAGCGGGAACGAACTTCTCGATGGTCAAATTGAGCTTCGCGCAGACTTCGCAGGGTTGCCCATTTTGCGTCACCGCGCCTAGATCGCGGCTCGCCATAGTGCTGTTGCTCGAGGGATCCGGTCCCACTGTAGCCCCTGCACAATCGTTGGGCGGGGATGCTGTTCGCAAGGACTTGTCCTCGATTGATTCGAAGCTGGCAGTCTTTTGCGCAAGTCGATCATTGCGTCGAGGGGCGCCAAACACGGGGTGCGGCTGAGGAGGACTGGCGTGTCATATGATAGGTAGCCGTACATTGGACTGCAGGCGCGGATGTGCCTCAACTGCTGTACCGCGACGATTCCGACTCGTTCGATCAAGTAGAATTAGATTGTTTAAAAAGTTTATCTTCACATACGACCATACGCTCTAGAAAGCTCGGCATCCCGTCCGCTCTGCCCTAGATAAACTGGAGACGGCTGGATTAGTACTCAGGTGGGTGACCACTGGGGAATCCCCGGTGTTGTATGTTTTGGTTCTTTTTTTGCCGCTCGAAATGCACCCCCACCAGGTTGTACTCTGCACAACGCCTTTTTCTTTTTCAATTCCCGGCAAATATGATTGATTGGAATAAATGGCGAGAACAGTTGCAAATGGTTCTTATTTAAGTAATTGTCTTTCTCTTCGGCGACAAACACCAACATTTGGACGGAAGGGAAAATGTACTCGGTACGGAGACCTTTTGTCAATCTGCAAGTAGGAGTAGATATGGCAGGCGTTGTTTTCTTTCCATCTGCTATTATGAGTCCCGTGTATCATGCTTGCCCACGCAAGAGCGTCACAGCTGCAGCCCATCGCCGACACTTATATCGTGGTGTCGTCGTAACACAGCCTTATGGCAATTATGCGCCTGACCCGACCGGAGTTCTCTATTGGCTCTGTATATGGCGTAGGATCGGAATCACCATGTATCGCGATGCCAATCCTAGGATTTATGGCTTGTATTCTGGGACGCATCTCATCTGCTTGACATTGCAGTTACGAAGCTAAATTGCAATCAGCCCATCAAGAAGATGGCCTATCGTGGAATCCCCCATCTGGCATCCAGGCCTAGCTGCACTTCATGAACCGCCCTCTGGCGACGAGGAAGCTGTCACGGCCATCGTTTTCATACACGGTATCCAGGAAAACCCGTACATGACATGGCGAGTGGAAAAGGCTCCAGCCTCGTTACAGGACTCGGACGTGAAGCGGAGATCTCGGGCTATTTCTCCCCTTGGAGCAATTCAGGAGCCTCTTAGGTTGAAGGCAAAACCATTAGACTTGAGAAGAGACGCGATGTTGGCTACTATGTCGTGCTCTCACGCAGTCAACCAATTGACTTCATAAAAAAAAAATGCGCCCCTCAACCATCCTCTTCGCCGTCGTAGCCACGCCGGTGTCAACCTCACCGGCAGCAGATCTCTCGGACAGAGCTCCAACCAGCGTTCTCTGCCCCTGCGCTACCACTCAGTCTTGCGGATGTAATTCTGTTATAGCCGGTTCGTGGTGCGTCTGTTCCGGCACCACATCTGGCACTTGGAATGCTGCACCTTGCCAGGGTGTTTGTGAGGTTGGTCTATATCCCATGCCCAATAAAACCACTCTAGGGGTGATTGCGTCTAACATTACTTGATAGCCTCTTTGAATAACTCCTGGAAATGATCAGTAGCGGCTCCTTCGATAAAAAGTGTGGCCAATACTTTCTAGGGATCTTGTTTGAAATATACTTGTTGGCTACGAGGCATGTTACTTATCAAAGTTTGAATTGATCCTGATGAAGGATGACATCTATAATGTATTGACTCATAACTTCCATCTCCTAGTACCCACACAGTCAGTGAGCATCTGGATACTCCCATATTTGACAATTATTTGTGATCACGACCTGGTATGGGCGGTGATGCCTGGCCAAGCCCCAGAAAGCTGCGCGTCAACACCGAAGGCCTTTACAATACCGTATCCATTTTGACTTTCAAGGCGTTGGAAGATCCACATGCCGATATATGTCTTGCTTCGAAAATAATATTGAGCTGAACTTTCAGGAGGTACAAGTACTCTAGTGCTGGGAGACAGGAGTATGGGCCGACCACTTTTGCGACTTTTAATGGATCAGCAAAGCTGCTGCCAAATACAATGACTTCTTCGGCAACCTTCAATATGATACTAGGCCCCAGTATGGTCACAGCATTCACTCCCCTGTCAGTTGTTATGCATGCATCGTAAGCAACCACTGGGAACTCGACCAATAGTGTGGAGTATTTGCTACTTTATTGAGGGGCACGTCGCAAATATCAATTTTTCTTCCTGTCCCTTCTCGAATGATGTATTTACCCTTTGCAACAATCACTTGAGGCCTACCTTACAAGTTGTCATCATGGATGTGGTCGCTTGCGCCGGGCTGGCAGCTCTCGAGAGCTTCACACTGTCAACTTTGGGCCATATCGTCGGGGCGCAAATAGTCGTGGCCTTGTTTCTATTCCAATATGTTCCGCTAAAATACTATCGCATCTTCCTTTATCACAAATACTTTTCACCGTATCGCCATCTGCCGGGTCCGACGGTAGGTCTTATGCCAAGCTGGAGCATCAATCCAAGAGTGATACTAGCTCACTTTGATATTAGGATAACCACTTTCTTTTGGGCCAGTCAATCAACTTCATCAAGGCCAGCTCCCCGACAGAGCTATACGTCCAGTGGATGAGGCAATGGCCGGACGCGCCCGTGATCAGATACCTCACATTTCTCAACACGGAAGTCTTGGTCTGCAACAGTCTCAATTCGTACAAGGACGTCTTGCAGACGAAATGTTACTCATTCAAGAAACCCGATACCTGGCGCAAGGTCACCGGCGCCATTACTGGCAAGGGTGTCTTGGTTCTAGAGTTTGAAGAGGTCAGTCTAGCTGCGCTCCTAAGATGCATACATGCGAGATTAGAGATGCTGATGTCGTACTAGCACCGCGCCCATCGAAAGATGTTGGCCGGACCCTTCTCCGTACCGACCACTCGCAAGCTGGAGCCTGTGTTCCAGGAAAAGGCTAAAGAAGTGACAGAGCTTTTTGACCGCATTATTGCTGCCGGCAACGGCAGATCGGGTTCCGTGAATGTGTGTGACGCATTTACCAGGTTTACTCTCGACATTGTGGGCAAGACTGTCCTAGGACAGGACATGAGCAATCTCAAGTCTACCACATTCACCGGAGACGAGCAGCAAGACGCCAAGACTGAAGGTTATAGGTTTTATCAGGCTTACGAGTCCATCTTTTCTCAAGGTCCAGTGGGAAATGCGCTTCTCTTCGCTAATGGCTTCGTCCCGATTCGGTGGCTGCCGCTGAAGGCCAATCGTGACTTCTTGTACGGCACATCTTGGCTCAACGATGTTTTGAGAGGCCTCATCCGAAAGCGTACCGCAGAGGTCACAGCGAATAACAAGTCAGGAAAGAGCCATGCAATTGAAGGACGTGATCTATTGACGTTCATCGTCGAAGAGAGCATGCCCGGCGGCCCTGCAGAGGGCATCGACGAGGAGAACTTTCTCGGTCATGTAAGTCATCGCGCCTACATGATCAATCGCCCAATCACTAAACGTGTTCAATAGCTGCTCCAATTCATGGCTGCTGGGGTAGACACGAGTTCCAACATGCTAGCTTGGAGCGCCCTCATCTTTGCCACGCAACAAGACGTCCAGGATACCCTTCGCGCAGAGATCATGGAATTGCTGGCAAAGAACCCGCACCCGAGCTTTGCCGAAATTGACAAGTTGACATACTTGACCTGGTTTATCAAGGAGTCTCTCCGTGTGTACCCTCCAGGTGAGTCAGCTTTACAATGCACCCAGTCTAGTATATTGTGCTTATAAATGACTGTCAAAGCCACCACTATCCACCGGCAGGCGGTTACGGATCTAGTCATCGATGGCATCGCCGTCCGCAAAAATACCCCAATCGACGTGGTCTTCTCCATGGCCATGCTGAACCCGCTGGTCTGGGGCGACGACGCCGACAAGGTGGATCCGAGCCGCTGGGGCCGCCTGACCGAGGCCCAGCAGTCGCCGCACGCCTTCTCGGCCTTCTCCAACGGCCCGCGCATCTGCGCCGGTCGGCACTTCGCCATGGTCGAGATCAAGACGATCCTGGTCGAGATGATGAGCCGCTATCGGTTTCTGAGGGTGGAAAAGCCTTTTGTTTGTGAGAACCCGAGCTTTACGCTGAAGCCTAACGGGTTGGAGATTAGCATTGAGAGAATTCGCTAACATTAGGCACCTCTATACCAATGAGCTGTGCTTAATATGTGGTGAGTGTTGGAACTTGACTTCGACGAAACACGACGTGCGAAATGGTATTGAGAGGTCATCGAGACATCGAAAGTCGAATATCAACTAGGTCAGAGGGGAGATCACGCTGGGCTTGAGGTTTGCAGTCTCCATTAATTGCAGCACCAGTGCGAACTCGCATATACCGCATATACCTGATGATGCAACCAAGATCTTAAGGGAGATGGTAATCAGCGTGATACTTTCAACTGATGCGGCAGCTTGAACTTCATTATTTTGAGCTATTCAGCTACTCGTAGTATGAGAAATTCAAAACGGCTACAGCAAAGTCAGGCGAGGGTCAGACAGAAGACAAGAACGATTACAAGCCCGGTACGATAAGAGGAATGAGACAAAGACTTTATATGTCGAAGCGTACCATAAACTGTTACCACGCCGAACTCAGAGAGTAGAGAACGCGTATGCCAATGCTGTTGACTCTAATTCGTGAGGAGATAAGTTTGCGGCCCGGCTAGTGATGCTTTTATACGTTGAAAAAATAAATTGGAGGAAATTGCCTCATCCACGGTCCTCCCACCCCCTACATCAAGAAACACTTCCCTTTCGTAGGCTTCTCAACCAGCTGAAGTTCTGAAGGCGTTTTGAACTTGTCCTCGGGAAAGTCTGATTTGAGCCAGTCGCGAGCACATGCGTCGATTCTGATCTCGACTTTTTCGGATTTGTGAAGGTCAGCTGCCCGGCCAGTCATCTTTCGACGGATTTTCGTGCGCTTCACAGCAGCTTCCAAATCCGCGCCATGCTTGATTAGCTCAAGGACAATATCGTACATCTCTGGCTGCGCAAAGAACCTTTTAGACGTGAGCTTTTCATCGGCCCGAGACGCCTGCAAAAAACGCGCCCAAACGGTCCAACCTTCATAAACTGCATTAGGACTGGCTTTCTTTTCCAGGATCAGGGTGACCATAGCCAACGACCGGACAGATTCTCGGTAGAATCTCAGCTTGCCTGGCACAAGAGCATAATCAAGAAGAGGTCTCTCGATACTAGGCGAAGCCATATCAGGATCGGCATCCAAGCGAAACTTTACATACTGTGGAAGATTATACTCCACAGCATGACCTGTGAATACAAGCTGCTTGTACCGCCGTTTCCACTGTGTGTTCTTCAAAATGGATTCGGCCTGCTGGAGAAGACGATGGCTTGCTGCAATGTCCTCCGAGCCGGGTCGATGGTGAATTTCTATTTCTTGAGCATAGAAAAATAGCGGTTGAATGAGTTCGACATCGGCCCACTCAGTATCGGCGGAAGTTGGACGATCACTCCATACAGAGTGTTCATTGCGCAGTATTTGAATGGTTCCTATCATTGCGCGACAGAGTTCGAGATTGGCGTTGTATGACTCGTGCGAGTGTTCCCGCAACATCTCTTGCATGTCTTTTGTGCTCAGGAAGTCGCGAACACTGCGGTGGAGAAAGTCCACCCTGTCGCGTCCGAAGACAATTTCCCTCGAGTCCTGGCTCTTTGAGACGTGTAATAGACCCTGGCAACGTGCATATAAACGCCTCTCTGTATCTTTGGCCACTTCAAGGAGCTGCTGTGGCGTCAATGTCGTGCTCACGCCATCAACAATCTGTTTGCCTTTATCCAATTCTCCAATCTGATCCAATACCGAGTATGTGGATAGCAAGGAGGGCTCAGGGCAAGTAAGTGCAATCTGGAAGGCCTCGACAGCTCGTCTCTTATAGACTTCCTCAATGCCATCAATCATATGCTGAAAATATCTTTCGAGGGTCTCAGGAAGTCCTTCGAGTCTATGTTGGAGATCGGATAGAAGATCCCGGTTACTCACTCCATCCAGCAGAGACTTCACCACAAGGATGACCCAGAGGAATACACCGTCAGCGCGATCAACAACAGAATCGACCAGCTCAGGGTAGCGCGCATCCTTGTTGGCAATCTCCTGGAAATGCTGGTTCTTCGAGAACTTGTCTGTAACATATTTATGGATATCAGGTCGCGTCAGGTCTTGCAGACGAAGAGTCAAGGTGGAATCTTCACCGAATGCGTCGCGAAATTGTGGCAATGGGCGACTCGATAAACAAATTTTCAAGTCTGGGATTTTGAGGAGCGATCGAAGTAGTTCGATCAGTTCTCCACGGTTGCCGTCGTACTCGTCTAGGCCGTCCACGAAGAAGCAGAACCTTACAGCTAGGCTGCAAGAGGACAGCTTCTCAAACATCTCAAAAAGATGTTGACGACTCCAGCTGTCGAAGTCGTGAGAATCACTGAAGTTCTGGTATCCGATCTGATGTATCAGATCTGGACAAGCTCTGAGTATGTCAAATAGCAATGAGCGCAACAGACCCTCCTGCGACTTCTGCAAGGAGGTGCCAGAATGCCAGAAGAAATGCTTCGCGGTCATGAGGCGTTTTTTGCCGGCTTTTGCCCAGTGGCCAAGGAATTCCATCGTCTTTGGGTGGTCGTAGATGTATTTCATCAACGTTGATTTGCCTGATCCCGCCTTACCATCAACCCAGAAATATCCCTCACCGTCTCGCAACCATTGACCAAAATTGATTGGAGGATTGTGATTATTTCCAGATGGCACATTGTCTTTGAATATCCAGTCGAAAGTTTCACTGTGAGCCTTTTCTACGTTGCCATAGCGACGTTCGATCTCTTTGAAACGCAGGCTTCGCAAACAATTTCTTTCTTGTGCGATTCGGGCTGTTCCTTTCACAGCATCATCCGCTGCGGTTCGCATGCGCTGCAATCGGCTGGAGAACTCGTTCATGTCGGCCAAAGCTACATTCTGGGCTTTGCGCAGTTTCTTGTTGTAGGTCTTCACGCTTCCATTGTGAAGTTTAGCATCGTCCTTGATTTGTTCCACTGCCACCTGCAGTGACATTTTGATTGCACGAAGCTCGTCAACTCTGTCCAGCTCGACCTGCTCATTCTTTTCCTGAACGCCACGAAAGGCCTGCAATAGTGTTGACTGTCCATTTCTTGATACAACGTGTCAGTAATTTCTACAGAGATTTGAATACATCGTGACTTACAGGATTATCTTCTGGAGTTGTAGCGCCATGGAACTCTGAAGTTCGGCAACCGAGCGCCTCAGCTTCTCGACATCGCTCTTCTTTCGAACAGTTCGAAAGGCTACCACGAAGCTCTTCCAGGCATTTATGTCGCCATGGACTTGAAGATGATTGATTGCAGTAAGCAGTAGCTTTGCAACCGTTTCACATCGCAACGCTAGGTCTTGCAATCCAAGTGTTTGGAGCCCTTTAGCGTCGATGCCTTCGAGCAAATTGGTGAGGTTCTTCGCGACAATGTCCAACGTCTGAATATCCTCAGTAGATCCTGTCGCCGAGCTGTATACCTCTCGGGCCTCGAAAACAAGTTTGACAGCATAGTCAACAAATTGGACCACATTTGAAGCGAGTCCCAGCGCGGAGACGGGCTCCATGATAGAATGGCGGGTCTTGTTTGTCGAGGAAGTCAATGGCCTTGAAGCCCAGCCTCACGGCGACGACAGAGAAAATGGTGCTTCACTGTATCGGAACACGGCACAGGCCGGAAAAAGAAAAGCCACCACATTGACCCTTGTGCAGGTTTGTGGCACCGACCTATATGAGGAACACGTACCCACCCCGTCCCGACCCGATGAGGGATGGGCATTGTAAAAACATTTCCACTACTCTCATCCGTGAACTACAGCCTACTCAAGATGCTGTCAAAGGTTAAGAAACGCAAATAACCACTTATCGAAATGCTGTTTTCCATTTAGTCGGTAATTCGTGAAGTAACTCGGTACCACATCATTCAGAAAAAGAGGGGATGGCTGGGACCCGAGGGGTTTGTCTGATGCGGGGTGTCGCAGTCCTGGCACTGCCACTGATCCTGGGAGGGAGTGGGGGGAGTATATCGACGTGTTCGCGCAAAACAACCAAAACTCAGTAGAGGAGATACGTCGATAACTGAGATAAAGCTGCTTGTCTCTTTTCCCACCTTGCGTATGCACTGCTACGTTGCCTTAATTTAGTGTTGCTCGCATCTGCTCTCACAATTTACAGGCCTTTATATTTGATGTCAGTCAGACTTTCCGAATTTGGATAATCTGACAAGCATGAGCTGTTGCCAACTGAGCTGGCCGACAAACTGCTTGGTCTCACTGGCTCTCTTAGTACATGCGACAGCAACCATGATGCCAAAAACAATACGACATACCCGCCTGCTTTGGTTTGGGCGAACAGCATCAAATTGAATAGAGGCTAAAATTTCGACACATTACAACGCGTGAATCGCCCTGCATTCCCTTTCCCGATCTGGACTTCACAATTTGGCATTCGATGTGCACGAAAGTAGTTTGAGCCTCCCTAGTTCCACTGGTACCGAGTCCCCGCCAAGACTCAAGCCTCGAATACTCTGTACCTTCGTGTGCGATATAGCCGCTATGCCAAATCGCAAAAAGTGGGAGCTCCGCATCCAGCAGAGGCTAGTGTGGATATATAGAGTATATCGCATGGTCAATTTTAAGGAAACGTCGTAAGGTAAAAATCACGCTATTTTGTCGCCGGTAATGCATTTCGAGAATAAAACCACGACGCCCCGCTGAATTTATAAGCGTGCCTTATTGCAGCAGCACGAATGTTAATTAGTTATAAATATAATTCCGTTTAATCATCGACTTGGTAGCTGTTAAGTTATATCTAAAAAGATATGTCAAGATAATTAGTGCCAATAGTAAACAATTGGCTATATTTAGCCCATATCGCATATACTATTTATCGATCATGTTGCTCGATGTATAACGTATTCTTCTGCATAATTAGCGACGGAACATGGTGATATCGGGTTTCCGAATTTCAAAACCCGAATTGTATTCATTATAACACTACCATGTCTGTCTATCCTCTTCAAACAGGCCGGCGACCTCTAGGCAGCGTTAGACAAAAGTGACTATTCCTTGGTACGTGCCGTCCGCGCCGAGAGCCGCCTAATAGCCGTCTCGTCGCTAGCAACGTTTCGACGACTCCATACCTAGATTTATAATGCACTAGGTCAGCACCGTAGTCACTGTAGGGAACCATTACTACAATATGAATTCCGCCTCTCGAGCCGCCTCTGCTGAACTTTGTCTTTCTTCAACTCCAACACGCTTGCAACACTCTGTCATAATTCGACCACGCCTCCCATATACCAAATACCGGCGCATTGCTTACTGCAAAGACATAGTCCTGGCGGCTTGACCGTTGGGAAACCGGTTCCTATAGTCAACATGCCTGTTTCCAGCTCACTTGCTCATCAAATCACAACACCATTGATTCGCGACCTGCACCATGCTGAGATTGGCACATTACAATACTTGAACATCCGTCGCTCGAACAATACGGGCTCAATAGTTGATATAGTCTTGGATTTTGACCATGCTGCTCGTGTAGTCAGCGCCGAGACTGCAGACTCCTTCTTCTTTTTGATCAAGGCAAAGGGCTATAAGATTGACCGCACCCTCGAGACCCATCCTTAGGCCATGTACTTGATTGTTGACAGGAAATGGCTACCATTTAGAGCCGCGTATATTGCCCAAGTCCTGAATAAGCGTTAAATACCACAAATATCGCAACAACGTATTGTAGAAGGCAGCACGGGAGAAGAATTTGCGACGGCCCGGCGTCGACGAGACAGGACTGAAAGAGCCGAGGCTCCTCCCGCCGTCTTTCCAAATCAAAATCCGCGGAAGGCGGCTGCCGAAGCCACAATCGGTAGGACAACGACTGATGCAGCTGCATTTTGTTGTAAACAATATTCCAACATTCAACTAACAAGCAATTGACAGATATCTCGCTTTCCTGGATTCCATGCTACATCGTATGACTGTAACTTTGGAGGAAGATCTTGGCAAATCCAGTCGTGACTGGTGCTCTCCATCGTGTATCTTCCAGATGAGACTGGGTAGATACTCAACCAAGCGAATAACGTAATACACTGTGGCGGATCCATGTAGCCGGCTCTTCAGGGAACCATCTTGCGGCAGGAAAAGATGGCTACCGGCCGGCATCCGTACCGCTAGAGAGCGGAGCTAAAGGTACTCTTCGACGATGTTGTTACTCTGAGAAATATATTTATAAGCCAATCGTACGCCCTCATATATCCTATACTAATAGAATACTCATACCGAACCAAAGTTGGCAAATATACAGTTCCCAAAGTTACCTCAATAGTCAAACCGAATCATTGCCTACAGCTGACGAAGCAAGGTGTGCTGGATGTAACCTTGCGACGCAAAGTTCACCATGAATAATCGTCATCTCCAACGACTCCTCCACCAGCACATCTACGATGCCGACAGCTCGCCCCTACTCATCGAAATTGAGCTGCTCCTTTTGACATTCGCTACCGGGATCCAGGACGCCGCGGCATACCCCGATTATGGGTGCTTCGCATCTAACCAGACTGGCAACACCATCTTTCTCGCGATCGCAGTGGCGAAAATCGGCAATGGACTGTTCAACGTCGAGAACATAGGGGTGTCCCTCGGATGCTTCCTGGCTGGCTCCTATGTCATGGGCCAGCTAGGAAACCTGGTCGGGCCCAGGCGGAGGATATGGTTACTGTTCACCAACTTCATACAAGTCATCATGGTCTATGCGGCGGTGATAGTGCAATGGAAGGCTGGCGTTGATCATTCTGGTCCCATCACACTGGCTATTCTATTTCTTCTGTCTTTCTCCTCCGGCGGCCAAGTCGCCATGACGCGACCGTTGAATATTACACAAATCACTACGGTATACGCTCTTACTCATCCATTTTCACCCTATGCAGAGAAAAAAAAGAGATACTAACCAATCAGGCCATGGCAACCGCGGCCTTTGTCGACCTGCTGGTTGATCCGCATGTGCATGGACTCCACAACAGGGCGCGCAACCGAAGACTTCTTTTTCTGCTGTGCCTAATGTTGGGAGCCATGGTTGGGGCCTTTATTTACTCCTACCGCGGTTCCGCCGCTACGCTTCTTGCTTGCGCCGTCAGCAAGACCGTTGTGATGATTTTGTTCTATTTCAACGATGGCGAACTGGTGGAGAAAGTGAGCAGTTCGTGAGCTTGCGTCGCCCCGGGGGCTCGAAGCTTGCCGGTGATGGCGGGGATGCGCTGGAAACACTGGCTTGATGCGCTAGAACGTCGCTATTTGGGGCAAGATTTAATGAGCCACTACCTGTAGAGCTGTCAATATATCGTAATCACATATGAACAAACCCTTGACGAAAGTATCTGATCTCGTGTATTGCCCGTGATGACCAACCCGCTAGATCTTTTGCCCTTGAGCGCATCTCATTACAGCGACAGCCATTGTATCGAACGCTTTGTATGTGACTCAATCCGCGTCCAGCGGTTGTCGGTAAATGTCACAATGCCACAACGGCCGCGACGAGGTTGTCGGGGACTTCCTTGCCGAAAAAGTTGATGGAGTCATTTGAGCATGTTATTCGTCGCAATCATACTCGAAATCCACTCTCGGGGCTTCAACGTAGATGGCGGTAACATGAAAGGCGGTTGCCGCAGCCATTCCCGGGGGTGCCGCCAACGATTCGCCCCAAGCCAAGACACCTGGCGGTGCGCCGGGGACGGGTTCTCAAGATCGGCGACTACACGCGGGCGGCTATCAGGCGGGGACCATCAGGTCGGCGATTGCAACCTCGAAGATGAGTCGGCGAATAAGTATATCCTAGTCATCTGTCAGATCAGAGAAGCCGTAAAAATGAGCCTTTTAGAAAATACTTACAACTGAAAAAGGGACACTGAACATCTTGTTACCTGTCCATGGACTGGTGTAATTTTGGCTTGAAGATGCTGTGGCCAAATCAGGATGAATCAGAACACATAAGATGTACTGATATAAGGAATCGCATTGCTTGATTATACAATTACATTGTTTCAATCACGCGTGCAAGGTCGAAAGGAAGCACTTGGCTATATAAACCTACATGATTGAGCACGCCACCGCCCCTGTCGCGACCTAGCCATGCAGCGTGCCACCACGCTAGAGGGAGGAGGGTACCATCAGCCCAGATCTATCGCCATACTTTTGCCGTTCGATGCGAATACTAGACGCCAATGTATTGCCATTTAGCTGTAAACATCACAGTATCTAATAAACAAATTACAGAAACCGCTAAGCATTCATCCTAACCTAATTGAATGATCAAAGAAGCTACCATGACACGATGATCCGTATCGACAAACCATCTTCTCTGTGGGGAACGCAGACATCGTGAAGGACTTCGGTCCTGAAGAATCTCACACGATACCAAACAACTACAGAGGAGGCAGACATGTAGATACTCACAGACCAAACTGCCTGAGACTGACTCTTGGATGCTTCTTCTTGCAATGCCGTCGAAAGTTGTCCTTCCTGAAGACCGCTATACCCTTTTTACCACAACCCTGCACGGTGCACATCCAGTACTCCTTGCCATGCTTGTGTGTTGTTTCGAGGTGGCGTTTGAGATTATTATGGCAAGAGAAAGTCTCCTTGCACAAGTCGCATTGAGAATGGGAAGATCGATTGTCCTTGGGAGCCGCCAGGGTTTCGACGAGAGTAGTGTCGAGGTCCTGCCGGGAGAGTTCCTCCCAGGGGTGGATGAAATCCGATACAGGAGAGTGTGGGACGGGAATGCCATTGAAGGCGCTGTAGCCCGTGGTCTTGTCTTGCTGAGCAGTGTAGAGAACCGTAGATTCTTGAAGGTCGACATCAACACAATCATCCCGAGGAAGAAACGAGGGGGCGGCGGGTGATGGCAAACTATGGCGTGCACTATCAGACTGGCGCGCGTCATCGTTGCTCAAAAATCCGCAACCATATGGATACTCTAAGCTCTCCGGTGATGATGCGAAAGGACCGAGGTCGTCCGGATAGAAGAAGGGCTCGTATTGACCGAGACAGATGTGTTGCTCGTTGCTCGACACGGGCTAGACGGTATGGGCCTCCTGTTCCGGGCACAGGAGGCCCCAGTAATGGTTCAAGAGGAGTACAAAGTTGTTGGCCACTTGAAGTTGACCAGATAACGAATATTTCAGGAAACGAGTATGGCCTCCCAAAGTCAAGACGAAATGGATGAGGATGATGATATAGGGCGAATTCGAAAGTTTTGAAGAAGCTGTGGCCCTGGAGGTGTCGCCGGCACTCAAGCCTACACCTATCCGTGAAGAACGTTTTGTGACCATCCTCTCATGATGCCCAACCAAATCAGTCCCAACGAAGTTCTCCAGAACCGCCTCGTCTTTTCATGCCGAAAGGCTGCATCCAAAGTGGAAGCCGGACCAGTCGAGCGGTCTGCATAGAGAAGCGGCTTGATACAGTCGCAGCCTCAAAATGAGCCAATCGGGGAAGAGGCGGCTGGCGTCTTGGATGGGAGGCGGGAAGATAGTCTATGCATGCCTCAAAACCAGCCAACCACCAAACAGATGATGTTGCCCCTCGTGCCGCTGCGGCGGCTCACATGAGAGGATGTGACGGTATTGAAGTCATGTTCGCCAGCTTCGGCAAGAAACACACGGTTAAAACAAGAGTCGACTTTACGCAAAACATTAAATGCATCACAGAATCAAAGTTTGCTTGAGCTTCATCATTGAAATTGGAACTTCGTCAAAAGAACGTGCATGCATCGGTCAAGTTTCTCACGAAAAGAAAAGAATTACAATAAGAGAAACTTTGACTTCAATTGCTTGTGACGAAAGAGCAAGAATCGAACTCGAGGGAAAGTATGAGAATGTTTGCATCGAATATAAAAGGGGGATTTGAATCTCGAGAACTGGTCCAATTCTCATTTCTCGAGTCCTCCAGACAAGCACTATCTCACTTCAAAACCTCTTACTTTTGATCACGCTTCTGACTTATTATCTGAGAGTTATACTCTGTCATCCACATTCAAGATGGCCATCGTCCGTGACAACTCCCTCTTGTCTGACCCGACTCTGCTTGAGAAGATCGACAAGCTCCGCGATTTCAACATTGGTCAACATGTGCCTCTGCCTCAGGTAGGTCCAGAACATCCACATTGCGTCTACTTCTTCGCAATCTCACACCTGTGTCAGCTTGTCGTTGTTGGCGATCAAAGCTCAGGCAAGTCTTCTTTACTGGAAAGCTTGACTGGTGTCCCATTCCCCAAGGACCAATCGCTGTGCACCCGACACGCGACTCAGATTACCTCCCGTCGATCAGACCAGGATTATGTTGAGATTCGCATCATCGCTGGCCCCCACGCCTCTGAGGATCATAAGAAAGAGGTAGGCGGGTTCTGCGTCAAGTTGAACTCCTCATTGGAGTTCAGGAACCAGTTTGTGGAAATTCTGAAGAAGGTCAGTATGCTGAGAGATCTTTCCACCGAGACCATGGCTGAGTATGAAACAGGCGAATGAGAAGATGGGGCTTCGAGTCGATCTCAAGACTGGAATTGGTGCCGTTTTCAGCGAAGACGTCCTCAAGATCGAGATCCATGGACCCAGTGAGGACTATCTCACCATCATTGACGTCCCTGGCATCTTTCGCACCACTACCGAAGGAACCACGAAAGATGACATGCTCATGGTCAGAGACTTGGTGAAGCGATACATCAAGGACAGCCGCACTGTCATTCTTGCGGTTGTTCCAGCCAATGTCGATATCGCTACGCAGGAGATCTTGGAACTTGCGGAAGACTACGACAAGCATGGGGAAAGAACTATTGGAGTTCTGACAAAGCCGGATTTGGTCATTGAACCTAGCGCACAAGCTGCTGTCTGCAAGCTTGTCAAGGGTAACAAACGACCCCTTACCCTTGGGTACTTTCTTGTTCGCAACCGTGGCGGCGACAGCAACGCCGTGGCACCACCAGTTCTCGATGACATGTTCCGATTACACCCATGGCATGATCTGCCCCGTGATCGAGTTGGCATTGCTTCTTTGAAGTTGATGTTGGCTCTCGTGTTGATGGAGATCACACGCCGCGAATTTCCAAAATTGATCCGGGACATCGGCGAACGGATGAGGGAGTGCAAGAAGGAACTAGACAGCCTTGGTCCGCCCCGCCAAGATGAGCGAGAACAGCGCAGTTTCCTAAACCAAGTCGCCGGAGCATTCCAGGATCGTGCGAGGGCAGCTTTGGCTGCTGACTACAACGCTGATGAGGCTTTCGATCAGGACGCTCTCCGTCTCATCACTCACGTGGTCAACATTACCGATGTTTTCAGTTCTGATTTCCAACATGCGGCTCATTCACGATATTTCGGGTCTTCGCGACCAGCGCCTGAGCCTCCCAGGCTACGTAGAGCTCAAGAGGCCGATGAGCTTGGCGCTCAAAAGACTCAAGCTGTTCCAATGATAGAGAAGTTGCGACTTCTTCTTCAAGAGGCAAGCGTGGACGATCCCACAGATGATGAACTTTCGGAACTAGGCGACGTTCTGGTAGCTTCGCCGCCTGCAAGCACCACACCACGGGAGAATCTCTCTGATTGGATTGGAGAAGCTTACATACATGCCAGGGGCTTGGACCTTGGAACATTCAACGTCAATTTCGTGTCTATTGCCTTTTCGGAGCAATCGCGCAAGTGGGGACTCATGACACGGTCTTACATGAGCAGGTGCATCATCATGCTTCATCGCTTCATCGCCGGTGCCCTGCGCGCTGTGTTGCCCGATGAACTCGCCAGAAGTAAGTTGTGGGCTGCGATTGTCGAGAGCCTCGTTGAGAAGTACAGGCTGGCGATCGAACAGGCAGATCTGCTGATTGAGGTAGAGAGGCGCAAGAAGCCTTACACCCTCATGCCACAGTTCAACAAGGCTCTCGCAAGAGCTCGCGGAAAGCGTACCGCTGAGCTTTTACGGCCAAAGGCGAGAAAAGATACGCAGTACGGTGAGCTTCAGCACATGGTCAACTTGGACGACATCGCGGAAGCCCGCGAAGGGAAACGTAACGCGGAGCAGCTGCAGGAAGATATTCACGACATTCTCGAGGCCTACTACAATCTGGCGCTCGATAGATTCATTGACAATGTCTTTCAGCTTGCCGTCGACTACCATCTGCTACACGGTCCTTCCAGTCCTCTCCATGTCTTCAACCATGACTGGGTCATCAATCTGAGCGCCGAACAACTCGAGCGGATCGTCGGGGAGGCCAGATCTGCCAAGGCGCAGCGATCGAGGCTCATGAAAAAGATTAGCGATTTGGGAAAGGCAATCGAAATTCTCAAGTCGTAGATGCCGTCTTGTGAGTGTCAAAGAGGGAAAGAGCTAGGTGAGCCCGGCCGGATCAGATCAATTGAAGGGGCCATGAATATGATTTCCACGGTTATGTTTGTGAAGCTGTGAAGTGTCTCTCATTTTTACCTAATGATTCAACAGCCTATGAATCAATCATCATTATACTCGTGTGATATACATGCTCAAGACCCATTACATAACGTTGCAGGTGCCCAACGGCGTGCTGAACAGTACAATCGTTGTGTCCGAAACGGCACTTCTCGTGATGCCTTTCAAAACTCCTTCCTCCGCGTGTGATTCGTGATTCTGATGCCTGCCGCGATGCCATGTCTCCCATTACGGGACTGTGAACCGAAGCCCTGGACTTGACTGCACCTGCTGATCGCGAAGTCGAAGTTTTGACGTTTATTCGCCCCTCCGACAAGTCTCCCATCGCCTCTTGCACATCATGCGCGATGCACCCCTCAATGTCCTACCGGAACGGATACACGTCTGCTGATTGGTCTGGTGCCATATCGCGCTGGATTGGAAACAGCTTCGACGACAACTTGGTGGCTATTTGCAGTCAACAAGCCTCGGGCGACGTGAATCCGCGCTGGATGCGTACGACGACCAACGACCTGCTCTCGCAGCAGCACGCTTCCATTTCTGGGTACGAGACGGATCACGAAACAGTCGAGGTGGCCACCCGCAACAACTCGATCCCCTTGGGGCGGGCAGACCCAAAGTACATCAAGCAGACTTTCGATAATATTGAGGCACTAGGCATCATCGCCGGTGAAGAGGTGATTCGCATCATGTCGGAAACAGACGAATGGCAAGACGCGCCAACGATTTGGGCCAAGCAGCAAAATGTGACTTGTATAGGGCGCAAACGCTTGGAAACCTCGATCGCGAATCGTGCTGGCAGACCGGGCAACTACACGACCCAAGGTGTCGCACCGATTGAGATCCGTACCGGTGCCCTAGGTATTGGCGACATTGTGCTGGTCACGGTGGGTGCAGAGATCTACACCAAGATTGGATGGAAGATCAAGGAGATGACGCCGATGAACAAGACCATGCTGGTCACGATGAGCAATGGCAAGGCGCCGTCTGGATACATCCCAGATACGGAGAGCTTTCTTACTTGACTTTTGAAGTGCTTGGATCTAATCTTGTCCCAGGCAGCTGTGCGGAAGATGGTATTTCGGGAAACATCACGGCGCTTGTGAGTGAGTACCTGGAATATAACAAAACAGATGGTAACCACGAGCATTTTGAACGTATCAATAACATAGGAAAATAAAGGCTACTTAGGATATTCAGTATGGGAATATCTTTCTATATTTGAACATTGTTGCTTAAACCATTGCCATAAAAATGACGACTGGCAGAACGACTGCCTTGCCATAACGTCTGCTAAGAGAACATCGAGATTCCGACGGACGAGAATGTTGAGATGCTCAAATCCCGTTGTAAATCTTTCGGCCTGAAGTGACACAAGATGCGGGGCTGGTCACACGACGCGGCTGGGCAGCGAGCATTCTGCAAAAGAAATTGATTTATTATTGGATATGCTGGCAGTCGGAGGATCTTGCTTTTGACAGTTTGACTGCACTCATTGGCGAGGCGCACCTCCTTGCATTTTTCCTCCTCCTCGGCACCTGTCACCTTGCCTATGATTGGACTGTCACTGCATGTAGCTGCCAGAATTTCTTGTATTGATTACACTCAGACTCAAGACTGCCTAACGATACTTTGGTATTCAATTATTCTGCACCTTCTCTACCGCGTCGTTCGAATTTCACGATTTCTTTCTTACGCGGTTTCAAAATCTCACCAAGTTTCATACTTTACTTTTGCTCTAGACTACGTTGAAACGGCCAGCAGAATGAATCAGCATACAAGGTCCAATCGTCTGGCTTCTGATGTCTCTCACCCCAAAGAGAGAGACAAGGTTCCGCAGCTCTATCACACTCCACAACGCGATGCGGCTGAAATCGACATTTTCCAAGACTTAGGAGCGGATGCATTCACCGACTCCTGGACGGGCGCATGGATCTCTTGGGAAGATGCAGTTGGATACGAGAGCGCTGGAAAGTTCGTTCTTCCGCCTCCGCTACGAGCAAAGCTCTATCGACACTTTTGCGAGAACGCCTTCAAAAGTCTTCGCGAGTTTATGCGAGAACGTTCAAATATGGCACAGGATACCGGAGAAGATTATACAATCCTGGCCGACACTCTCATGGTGATTCAGTATTTCAAGACACATCTGTCATTCGAGGGAGACTACTGGAACCCCATTATAGGAGAAGCCGAGCGTACGGTACTGGTAGCCCTGGGATACGACCAAAGCGACGAAGAGTCATTGGAAAGAATGTACGAGATGCTACGGTCAGCTATCCTCCATCCGCACTTTCTAGAGGCTTTGAAGCACGCTGCTGTCGAGCAAGACTACATGGAGAGATTCATGGTTCCTTTATATCTCAAGACCTGCTCGATGTGCGACGCACCCATTGAGACCGAGAGAGGAAGAGATGTCGACTGCACCAAGGCGTTTGTGTGTCCTGCTGATGATTGCTACGGCAGCCAGACACCATGCGGGCGAAGGTTTCTCCTCTGGATTAAGTTCTGGGACCATCAATTGCAAAACGGCCACCTGCTATGTCCAAAGATGGAGAAGAGGATGAACATGAAGCTGCCGCGCATACGACAAGAGCCACGGCCACCTAGATCCAAGCGGTGCTAGCAGAGACATTACCTGCGGCGACGGAACATTAATGGTTGTATTCAGTCAATGGAATTGTGCCTAGCTCGAATCTTCAAGTTTTCAATCTCTATGGGTAGAAACCATTGTCATCGGTTCCAGTCTTCCGTACTGAGCGTTTCTAAGATCCTCTAGCACAAGATTGGATATATTGGCAGGAATCTAAGATAGTGCGAGGGTTTCATTCCTCGCGACGTAAGATAATACAAAGGTATGCCCGAGGTCAAATGGCTACTGACTAATTCAATTGGTGTATGCCTATTTTAAAAGTCTTACAGATCCACCGTACCATAACGCCTGCGCGGACAGTGCACACGTGCCGCTATAGCGAACCAACAATCGCTGTGCATATCATACTTCGCCTACCGGCCTGTCCAAATGAGGGGCCGCGTAAAAGGGCGGCGTGCTGACACTATATATTAGAGATAGGACCGTCTACTCTTCTATTTGCATTGTAGGTTCAACTGACCGCGATTGTCTTCAGCTCCCTTGATTTTTCTCTGGATTGCGGACCTTTCACCTATCTGGTCGTGTAATTGTCCAAAGACTTGCAAATATGGCCGACAGCGCTACGCACTGGAAGTTTACCGTGACCCACTACCGCCGGCCGGAGCACACTCATGAGGACTTCATGAAATGGATCGCCGAGGAGCACCTCCCTATCGCCATGCCCATCTTCAAGAAGCACGGAGTCATTGAATTTGCACTCGTAAGTGTCGCTTGTCCAGATGTTGAATTGCGGGGGCTGACATGTTCTCTAGTTCGAAACGCCTGCCCCGCTCAACGCCGCCCTGGAGCAGGAGATGAGCAAGAAGCGTACCGGCTGGAAGTACGCCGACTTTGACTGCTTCATCGAGTATACGCTGCCCAGCGTCGAAGCGATCGAGGCCATCACCACGGATCCGGACTGGCCCAAGGCACTGGCCGACGAGGACAAGTGGGTTGACACTTCCAGGGCACTAGCCTCCCTAGGACAGATTACGCCCTATCTCACCAGGACGGGCGAGGTTGTAAACATGAAAAAGTGAGCAGCACGTCTTCGAGAGGGAAAATACATTTTGTAAACATAATTTAGCTTGAGCACGGATCAGAAGTACATGGCAAAATCTTAATCGTTCCTGTGCCTGCGCCATTCGCGTCTGCCAGTATGTTAGCATAAGTTGTTCCGATGCTCAAGACCTGCGGTATCCTGGCTCTCGCTAGCGCTAACCGATACCTATAAGAGATCAGACCACCCGCTCTGCCAAAACCATGCCACCAGACTCCCGCGGAGTATGGAATGAGTCTGGAAGTTGTATTCACCTTGGAATCTGGATCATTTAATTTTCGCTTATTAAATACATTTCGCAACCGGACGTGGCTAGTGAATGTACATTTGGCGGCATTATAAGACACAAGATGCCGCTGGCAGATTACAGTTAGCCTTCGGTGGATTGGCTTTCGCCATAAAACACTTACACACGATGTGTGCCCTTTTGGCTATCGCACTGAGAAAGATACCCCGCTTATGTTGCAAGAGGACTATAGTCGCGTTCCATCCTATGAATACCGCATGCGACAGTCCATCGGGTGATGTGCGCCTTTAACCAATTAGCTTCTGGAATCGAGACATGTTTTGTGACGGTCTTTAGCTTTACCAAATCCTTGCTATTTCATGTATATGATAGGTATGTTCAGCTGAGAACTTACACGCCGGCACATCTGCAAATGGCCTAGATTTAGTATATTCCAACAATATATCGCTTAAGCTTCCCATTCTGGTGTCCAGCCTGCAGTGGTTTAGTATAATTCAGTAACCATTTACGTGCCGTTCAGCTGGATACTCGAAGCTGAAAAGCAGCAGCTGACTTGAGACATTACCAATCGGAGATGAATACGGAAGAGCGATAGGCTTTTTGGGGGAAATCGGTCGTGTATGATCGTGGAGGCCTGGTTCCGAGAGCGGTCGCTTAACTGGATTTCAAGTGGGTTCTCGTTCGATGAGGAATACGGAACAACTATATATTGATAGCAAGTGGAAATGTTCTCATCGTTATCCAATACCTCCACACCCTCCCATCCCACAGAGAAAAGCTGCGCGCCGACCCAAATCGCACACCAAGCGGCATCATCATCCACCTGACAAACAATTTCTGCCTTCTTTTGTAACCCACCATTTTACTGGAATGGCGGACTTGACAGACATCAGAGACGTCCTATACCACTGGATTGAGAACGATGGCGGCGTGCAAGACGGCCGTGTAGCCAACACGATCAGCAATGCCTACTTTGAAAAGGGCGGCTGGGAGGGATGGGCTCAAGTTGAGATCGCCAACATCATCAAAGCCAAATATCCGGGCCTGAGCGTGACGCGCGAGGACGGCGTCTACGACGGCAGCATTGCGCGATCGGATCTCGTCCTGGTGAACGAGACTACCCGAGTTCGCAACATCATCGAGCTCAAGTGCCAGCGTGGCAGCGCGAGCGCCAACCCCAAGTGGATTGTGCAACAGGTCATTGACGATGCTCGCAAGCTTCAAAAGACGCTCAAGCCCGCGTTTCGGCCGGCCAAGTGTTTTGCGGTCGGCATCGCGATCACACCGGACGCCATTGCAGAAGTCGAGAACAAGGCCAATTGGACCGAGTTCCGCTGGACTGGGCAGTATTGCAAGAATAACCAAGTTCTCACATTCTGGGTAGAGACAAAAGTTCCCCAACGGGGAATGCTATAGCTAAAATAGTGTAAAGATGACTCGTTCTTCCCATGACCTCCTAGTCGTCCCTAATAACAATGGCTCTCCCCCAATTGATAGTCCCCCAGTGATCCGCAATCTTCACGTCGACATATGGCTTGTCGCTCCAGCCGTGCATACAACCAGACCCCAGCGCCATCTTGCAGGCGTCGTGCGCGTGCTCTCGGTTGTGTACCTCGATGGAGTTGTTCCCGCCGGCCAGGGAGTTCGGGCAGTCCATGCCAACGCTGAAGTGGCCGCGGCCAGTCTGGAACGAAACGCCAAACGCGGAGCCGTAAGTGCTCATCGGCACGGACTTGACCGTGTACTTAGTGTAGACGAAGACGCCGCACCATACAAAATCTCCATGCGCAGGTGCTGCGGGAATCGACTCTGTGACAATGCGACGTTCGCCGTTCTCGATCCACTCGTAGTGTGGGAGAACGTCAGATGATGTTTCGTTTACGACGAGCAACACATTCGACGCATCTTTGGTTGTCAAGTACGCGGCAGCTATGGCACTTTTAGTCATCATTCAGGACAAAAAATCGACATTGAGCGCACTTACTACAAAACGCCACGAAAACAGCGATGGCCGCTCCGGAACTCGCCGCGTAGGCAACTACTCCAACGTCCACGCACCAGATGATGACATGGAATATATTTCGCAGATCGTCAAAGATGGTTGGAGGCGCCACGAGCGCACCCTTGGCGAGCATACTAATCATCTGCCAGGATGTCTTCGTCTGGTCCTTGGCAAATTGTAGAGAGGCCATGATTCCACGAATCTCGGCCCCTAGCTCGTTGCCTTCTTTCTGGTGCAGTCTCTGGACGGTGGTCCTCGGAATGAGCATGGGCGGGATTCTCTGCTCGGCAGGAGTACAGCTCTTCCAGTGATCGCTCATGGTGAAGCTCCTGGAGTAGTCGGCTCCGGCAGCAATCGTCGCAACTTTCTCCTCGGTGAGATCATCGGGGACAGGTCTGTCGAGCAATGACACATTGTCGATTTCTTGCTGGCTGAACCACGTAGTGATGCCAACTTCTTGCTTGACAAACTTGCGATAGTCCAGAGACAAGTCATCAGCAGTCTTTGAGAGGAATGAGGCAATGTCATCGAATAGGGCCTGCTCTGGTCGATACAAGATGCATATCTCGATTCCTTTGCGGCTCTCCTTGATGTCGGTCGAGGGAAGGGCGATCTCTCCGTTGGTGAATCGTTTCTGCATGGCTCTGATGAGCTGTAGGGATTGGTAAATCAACCTTGGACGGTTCATTGTGTCCGGGTTACTTGTGCTGTTCCAGCACTGCATGCTGTATTGCCCTGCCTGGAGACCCATGTTGAAGTGTTGGGAGTGATTGTGAGTTTGTGGTGGCGTGATCGAGAGCTTGATGATAGATGCAGAAGGGATCTCCTATGCTCATATTCAGACGCGAATAACAGGTTCTTATACTAAAAGAAATGCCTTCGGATCGTTCTAGTATCGTCCGGTCATGGGAATTCACATGGTCAACACGATAGTCGCTCACTCCACTTCAGCTGGCAAGGTACTTCAGCTGAAGCGCAAAACCCATATTTGCCTTGGCACGCGCTGTAGGGACCAGCGGATGCATGAGAGCTCTACCCCGTTGCCTCGTCCACATTTCTGGTCGCTCTCGAATCAATAACCATCCATGGAGTACTTGGAAATCAAGAGTATCATGGCTCTTCTTTACGAACAGACATATCACCCGGCCTCTATGTCGCAGAGTTTGGGATTGTTCAATGGGCATATCACTCCGTATAAAATGTGCAATGCCCATAACCGTAAGTCAGGTGGTGCTAGGGTATAATCGCACTGCCCAGCAATCCCCACATTCAGCCAGCCTCAGCGATTAGTACGTACGAGTTAGCTGAAGGTCCAGAACGGAGCGCTCCTATGATTTATTGGCTTAGTTAACTGCCGAGTTTCGTACATCGGCCAATCTCAGTATTATTTTGCTATAGGCGGAGTATGGTTATACAACTGTAATGTGCATGTATAGCTAGGGAGCGTGATGAGAACCACCAACAGCACTTCCCACAGGGCGTGCCTCGGCATTAGAACCTGTACTAGAATTTGTTGGTTCCTTAGGAGTGCTTCAATCAGTCGTAGAGGTCCCAAATTTGCAACTCGGAAATGGTATTTGCAGTTCATTTAAGTGCTCGTCAAAGTAATCACCGGGGCGCAATCCGTGCCGTCACGTCGTGAGCTTCTCGCTTTGGGGCAGCAAGCATCTCAACTACGATCTTGTCTGGCCGGAAAACCTCAACTCAGACGAGCCCGAAGACAAGGACAGAGGACACATTGACCATATCTACCCACACGCTGCCGAGGTCGTCAATCAAGTTTCAAGAGCTATTTAGAACGGCGCGTTTGACGACTACATCATCAATGTCGTCTACGACGGGCTTGCTCTCAAAGGTAGGGGATACTCGATCGTCTTCTACCCCGAAGTCCTGACTGTCGAGCCCGAACAGAAGCCCATCTACCTGGAGACTATTGACAGCTCCAGTGAGCACGTCTGAAGATGTCCCAACTGCCAGGAACAGCAAGAGAACAAGTTTCTGTCTTATGCGCAAGCTCCCCTGACCACAACTCTGCAAAATGTGAGCAGTACCGACTCCGGAATTGGGATCCTTGAGACCTCTAGAGGGTGTTTAGATCCCGAAGCCGTCGCGAGTGTGCTGCATCATCACCTCCAGTGGCTGTAAGTTCAGCTCAGTGGGACGGTGAGACCCAAGAGTGACTTTCCAGAAATCATCGTAATGATCTTCAAAGGGTCGGGCGTTGCGCGAACACCTGATCCCTGAAATTGCACATGCGCCTTCAATTCCAATCATCCAGCATATGGGGGCTGTTATAAACTGACGACGGGGCCGGAGATAGGGTCACGGGCAACGAAGATAGAGCTGGAAGCAGCAAACTGCTCCCAGACGACGCCTAAGCTGCCGACTCTTCGTCAGTAGACTCATCGTCTAAAAAATACTCGAAAAGAAGGGCTCAGTGCGATTTGAACCCAATGTGTTGCCCACCCAACCATTGATTCGAAAGTCTGCACCAAAGACCACTGCACTATGCTGCCAGAGCAAACGGTGGTGGTTGGCACGCAACCGGGTGGACCACCAAGTACCTCTGCATGAAGGCATCGCCAGACACCACAACAACGCCATGCCAACCTCATAACAGCACCACCACAGAAAATGGCAAAAAAAGGTGCCTTCCACCTTGGCGAGCTGGCCACGAGCCAGCTTCCGCCGGTCAGGCCGGAGCGGAGCCAGAGGCTGTAGGCTACACACTCTCCCTCCAAAGGACCCCTGCGTGGTATAGGGCTACATGGTCACTTTGTCATCCCGCCTGGAAACAGATGTCGAGGTACCTGTCCAAGGCTCAGTATAAACACTGGGGGAATCGCTTGATAATGGATCGATTAGACCAACCTATAAGGCTACCACCATCTGCCCGCGTGCACTATCCTCCACCAATATTATTACTCCGTGCTGCTTGCCTGCTGTCGCTACCGTCGGCCCCCTCGATGTCGTCACCACATATCTGCACCATTCCCCCGGGCTGTGTTGCATCTCGATTTTGATGTGCACGCGTGTATTACCTAAGTTTTGACATGCAGACAAATCCTCTATACGTTTGATGATCGTTTGATCCGTGCTTGATCAGGAAGCTATCGGTTACAGTGACTCTGTCCGCGCTTAACATGATATGATCCAACGTGGGAATGCAGCTAGGTACCCGATCCTTCGGGGGCGCTAAATAGTGCTTGGCAAACGTTACTATCATGGTCCTTTAGCTTCATGACCTATCAATGTTTGTATTTGGCTGGGTATATCGACAAGGATGAGACGTGCGTTGCGGCGAGGTGCAGCCAACAGTATTAGCGCATGCAAGCATAACGGTTAAGAAATCATTGCCGATTCTGATTGGCTGACTTGACATGTACGCGACGACGCAAGATGGCCGGTCCGGGTACAGCAGATCAGCATTTTACATGAATCAAGGACTGAGGAATATCTTTAGCAAAGCTCCAATCAGAGAAAAAGGTGGGCGTCTTATAGAATACCCTTGTGCATGGGCTGAACCTTCCGCTGCCATATAGGTAAATGCTGCCCCTACGTGTATGGAGAGTTCGATTTTCTTCAACGCTCCTCAGCCCTCGCCAGGCTCCCATAGCTTGACCTGTGCTTGATCGTGTACAACGTCAGCTGCACAAGATACAATGGCTACAGAGTTTGTATACCCGCCGGGAGGCAATTTTTCCACCGCAAACGATGACCGCTACCTTAATGTGTTTGACGATTTGTACATAGAGTACACTTCATCGTACACGTCGCTCAATATCACGCTATTCTGTCTGCGGACCACGACCAGCACGGCGTATCAAGTTTTCAATGCCGAGGATAACCCCCTGACGGGCAGTGGAATGTACCATTTCGGGTCGATACAGAGTCACAATGTCGAGATATATCAGTTCCCCACGAGATGCCATTTCAAGCTCACGGATTCTGGGAACAACGACGATGCATTGAGCGGGGAGGGATTCGAGGTCAGCAGCGACGCGGCCTCTTCGACGACCTTTTCTCCGAGTTCGTCATCGACGTCGACGGCAACGTCGACCTCGACCTCGACTTCCAGCGGCACTGTCGCCAGCGCAGAAACGACAACGACTGACGCCACTGCAACCGTCCCAACCAGCTCTTCGTCGTCATCACAGTCATCGTTATCATCGCCAACTGCGACCGCTTCACAAGCGGCGTCAGCACCGAGCACGCCATCCACGGGGCTCAGCACCGCGGCGGCAGCGGGCATTGGCGTAGGCGCCGCTGCGGTGGTCCTCGTCTTGGCCGCCATGGCACTCATGTGCTTCAGGAAGCGGAGGAAGCCAGCGACAGCGGCCCCGGGCTTGTCCCCCGAAAGCTCTCCGTCAGCTGCTACCAAATTCGAAAGCTATCCGCCGCAGTACGAAACCCCAAGCGCACAAGAGATGGGCACGGAGCGACCGGCAGCGGAGCTTGGATACGGTCAATTTGATCCTTCAAATCGGCACGAGCTGGGCGCCCCTTCGCATCGGCATGAACTGCCCTCTTGAGAAAAAGCAATTCCTCGATCCCGTCGTTGCGCGTCTCTATCGCGCAGTTGGATCGGTGCTCGCGTGACTGCAATGGGTCGCCGCGGCGAACGAGATGAGCGCGATTGGACGTCACGAAATGCACAAAGATCAGCGAAGACCGCTCTACCTAGCGCTCAAGTCGCGAGTCCCTCGTGCCCAGAAAACAAATGCCTGACAAGGGAAACTGCCGAACGCAAAGACGGCCGATGATCATATTCGCGTTTTGAGGGCACAAATACGTGACGAAGCAATCAACATTCACGTCTCAGTCGCTACAGCGCAGCGTCTGCAGTATGGTTCATTGCGGCGGACATGCATGACTGCCTCGTTGGCATGTCTATCAGCGCGTAGTACCGCGGCAACTGGGGTGTATGGATCATCTTCGAACAGAATTCAGAAGGTTACAAATCTACCTACTGAGTGGAAAACAGCAGAAGATATCTAGAATAATAAGGCATACGGTGTATAATATTACAAATGTCTCCGTATGACTGTGTTTAATCCAAATATCCACAATATTCCTACGAAGTATATAGGGCGTTTTTCTTTTCCTCGGCTAGATTCCGTGCTGTTGTTGCAGGACAATTTTTCTTGTTTTCGATGGAGTAATTTGGAAAAAGATAAGTATAGTAAGAGTAATCACATCGCTAGCCGTATACTCTGAACGGAGACCTTTGTCAGATCATTTGAGCGAGCTTGATAGGGCGCCAAATACTATCCGAGGCGCCAAGCTGTGCATTGGCGCGTGGCAGTGCAGCAATCCCCGAGGCTTTCTTCTAGGCTGGATCTGGCCTTGATCCAGCCTCAAAGCTCCCAGCTGAGAACAGAAGTTTGTAAGCCAAAAGCTTAGACAGATATATGATCACGCATGTGAAAGTTATCCAGGCAAGTGGATTATTCCTTCATCCCAGCGGGGCATTAGGACGGGTAGTGTAGCGCTGTATTTAGCGGCTGCTACGGCGTACACTGTGCGCTAAGTTGCCTGCCGAGATGAAGTATATTCTTTTGAGCAACTGCCGTCTGGTTCAGCTGAGACACAAGTCCGGGTGAAGCCTCGGGCGCCTGGACTTGGCTGGAATTATACTGAAAACTTGTGATTCTACTCAGAAGCCAATAGAATGCAGTACTGGTATGGCCGTGGTCTGATTCTGGGTTTACTTGACGTGCACTCAAGGAGGTCTCCCCTTCAACGAGAGCCCTGGGACTTTCAGCCAGCCACAAGTTTGGAGACCTGTCTAACCTTGGCTCATCCGTCCCAAGTTCAGCCATGTGCATGCCCTAGCTCTGGTATGAGTCCCTCCCGCAGGCGGGTTCATCCGAGACCATACGGGAACCCTTGGAAATGCAGGGCTTAGTGGGGAGCGGCCGCTAACGAGTTCAGCTTATACTCTGTAGTACCCCACAGCCAGGAAGCTATACTCTGTGGTAGATGGCGGCTACGTTGTGTCACATCTCCATCTTTGCTCTTCTAACCCTCGACCTGTGATAATTAATTTCAAAGAGCTCTCGTAATCGTGTATAGCTATTGGCCCTTGCACGTACAGTTGGACTCAATTACTAACCTAGTATGATTGCATGAGTGCGGGGGCTTGCATCAGTCTATCTGATTGTTTCTCCTCAGCTGAAGACTTCCTGCTACCTGAACTAGTCCTTGGCCAGATACGGTAAGTGGGCTCGTCCCAAGCGCAGCTGAACCACGCCTTCAGCGGGCTAGAACACTAACTTCCATCGTGGAATGCTTCCTGGTATGAAAGGTTCACCCAGCGACAACTTTATTCTATTGTAAACAAATATCTGATTCGCTGTGAGTACGAGGTATGGTGAGCTGTCGTGAAGCAGCTGACAGAGGCTAGAGCCGTAGCGACGGGTATGCATTCTGTATTGAATAGTGACCGAATTACATAAGAAGGAGAAACATTCTGGATTGCTGCAACTGTGGTCTGCGGAACTTGTTCACACCTTTAACATTCATCAATCGATTTATAACTTACACACGCTATAGCCATGGGTGAAGTAGTAACGCCCCAACGAGTTGCAATCTCTCCTCCGGGAGAGGACAGTTACAAGTACGCCTGGGCGAGGTACGTGGCCCGCCGTGCTCTGGACAACGACCTCGCACGTCTCAAGGCGAGGATCGACGCAACTCCCAAGAGCGGGCTCATTCCGGACCTCCAATTCAATGACGAGACCCCGATACGGAGTGTCGTCGAACAGACCGAGCGCGAGACGGGTCAGGGAGTCGTCGCCCCCAAGCCCGGCAAGTTCAAGGTAGGCATTGTCGGGGCTGGCGCCGCGGGTCTGTTTTCTGCCATGCTGTTTGAGTGGCTCAACGACATGGTGCCCGATCTCGAAATTGACTACGACCTGATCGAGGCAGCCGGGGAGGAGAGGCTCGGCGGCAGACTTTACACTCACTACTTCTCCGAAACTTCAGAGGAACAGAAGAAGAATGGTTGGGTCAATCATGATTACTATGATGTCGGCGCCATGCGTTACCCAGACAATGACATTATGAAGAGGCAAGTCGACTGCATTGTTGTATTCGAATTAAGAACTAATCGTTTTGCAGAACTTTCAGATTGTTCAAGCTTCTTGGTATGGAGAAGTTGAAGCCAGGACAGAAGGAAAAGGTCGGAGACTTGATCCGATACTATATGAAGGATGGAGAGGAAGATTGCGACCCTAGTGTCTGTCCGTCATATTTCAATAATGTTCGGACGGTGGGGAGGATCTTTGATCCCCCAAAGTCAGAAGCGAAGCCACCATGCGACCCGTACAACTTGAACAGCGGTCTTCCAGAGGGGCACAAAATTCCTGAAGTGTACGAGATCTCTCCAGATTTGAAGCGCTTGGCTAACCAATTGTTTGTGCAGACTGCTCAAGCAAGACCCTTCGAAGCTTGTCGAGAAAGCCTTGAAGCCATTGCTCTTGATTGCCAAGATCACTCTCGATGAGAAGATCGAGGCCAAGAAGAAGAATCAAGAGTACGATGACTCTGAGTTCTGGGAGTTCTTCATGAGGACCGACCACATGAGTACGCGCCAGTACTTGGCATTGTAAGTGACGACGTCCATTCCAACTGACGATTCTAGCTGACCTTTTTGTGAAGGGATCACGTTCCAAAGCCATGGGAGAAATTCCTCGAATGCTATGACAAGAACCATCATTGTGACAAAGACTATGAGAAGTGGGAGCCGCCTAATCACAACTACAACACTATTGAGTGGTTGGAGACTGCGACATAGTAAGTCTCACCCTGCTTGTTGGGTTTCTAGGCTGACCAGAGTAGCGGAACCGGATGGTACGATCAAGCACTGAGCGAGACGCTATTGGAAGAGCTCGACTTCAATACAGACCACCCCGAAGACTGGTGGTGCATCAGCGGTGGAACTCAGACAGTTCCCAGGGCCATGGCCAAGAAGATCAACGAGAAGAACAAGAACGTCCAGTTCAACAGTCAGGTCGTTGCCATTGACGCCAATGTGATAGAGCATGCCAAGAAACCGGAAAAGTACGTTCCTTTGACTGTCACCATTGCGAAGAGCAACCCCGAAACCAAGGAGCCTCCCGTAACACGGAAGGAGGACTACCTTGCCGTCTTCAACTCGACGACACTGGCTGCGATGCAGCGCATGGACTTGCAGAACGCCGGTCTGCTATGGGGAACCAAGCAGGCCATCCGCGCCCTCGGATACGGAGCCTCGTGCAAGGTCGCCATCAAGTTCAAGACGCCTTGGTGGCAGCTGGAGCCCTACTGCATCAACATGGGCAGCGTATCGCGTACGGACCTGCCTCTGCGCGTGTGCGTCTACCCCTCCTACAACATCGAGAAGCTGGAAGGCCACGAGCGCTGGTACAATAACGGCGAATACAATGAGTCGGTTCTCTTGTGCTCCTACACCTGGGGCCAGGACGCACAGCGCATCGGATCCCTGATATCCCGAGACCAGCCAAAGGATGGAGGAGACGATTGCGCCGACAAGGACAAGCAGCTCAAGTCCCTCCTCCTCCGCAACCTCGCGCTGCTCCACGCCGTCGACGACAAGGAGGAGACTTACAATGCACTTCTGGACCAACTCGAGAAACAGTACGTTGGCCATCACGCCTGGGACTGGTACAGAGACGAGAACATGTCGGGCGCGTTTGCGTACTTTGGTCCCAGCCAATACTCCAACATGTGGCAGGAGATCATCAAGCCCAACGCGTTCGGCCAGCTGTACCTGGTAGGCGAGGCCTCGTCGTCGCACCACGCCTGGATCGTCGGCGCGCTGGAGTCCGTCGTGCGGGCGGCTTACCTCCTCTTCGAGGGGCTCCAACGGGGCGACCCGAAGTGCGTCGCATACCGACAGGCCGTGCAACTTCTCAAGACCGGCAGGTTCGACGAGCAAAAGGAGAGCACGATTGAAGAGGAATCGCCGTACTGGCCGCTGCCGGCCGAGATGCCGTGTCGGCAGGAGGGTGTGAAGAGGGGTGAGCCGCAGACGGATTCACCCAAGGAGGCTGTCGCGGATGGTACGGCCTTGACTTACGCTGCTGCCGTCGCTGCTCTGAGTCTCGTTGAGTGCTATTTCGAGATCGTTGCGCCGACTTTGGAGCAGGCATAATCTATCTATCTAGGTCGTTCATATTCATGGGATTGTCGTTGCTCAAGCTTTGGGGGTTTGTCACGAGGTCTGGTCGTCAATATTCCTCCGACTGTAGGGTGGCAATATCTAGACGGGTGACACTCTTTATCTTAACAGTAGATGTAAAAGACACTGAGCCAAGTAATCAATCAGCTCACTCACTCACTATCTCCCTCATTTTGATAAGCGAGGTCAAAACAGGCCCGCACGCAGCCAATCGCTATGTGTCCTCTACGGATGAGCGCATAAGCAAAGATGGTGTGGCCTCTTGACTGAGAAGAATCGTTCAGAATATCACGAAAATTGATGCTAACAAAAGGGGACATTCAACTATCCAGTAATTTTAGGCAGTCTCCGACTCAATAATTGACGCCATCTCCTGGACGAAGCGCTCAGGCTCTGTCAAGAACGGGAAATGTCCAGTAGCCCAGGTCAGTTTACGTTTCAGACTGGGAATCCCATCGCAAGCTCGCTGCTGGACAAAGGCAGGAAGCGCCTGGTCATTCTCGCAGAGCAGATAATACACGGGAATCGTGAGCTCTGCGGCGGCGAACCCGACAGGCTCCTCACAGGAGGCAATCGACTGCGGCTTCAGTAACGCAGCGTAGTGTGCCGCTTGGTCTTCCGGCAGATCACTATAGAAGAAGTCACGGGAAACGGGGGTGGGATGAGCAAGGCCACCCTTCGAGTCATTTTGTCAGCACGGCATTGGATTTTGTGGGGGAGGCAGTGCGCCCACATACCGTCTTGTTATCGTCTTTAGGCATGAGATAAGGCGGGTACGCTCCTCCAGCCTCGCCGAGCATGGTCTGGCCTTTCCTGACAACGGCGCCGCAGCACACCATGATCACGAGTCGGATCCCGCCCTTCTTGCCAACCGCCGCGCGTTCGTTGAAAGTCTGGTTTTCGCACGCCGCGACGCCAGGAATCGACCCGTACGAGTGTGCCAGCACGACAAACTCCCTCCCTTCGTCAAGTTGCGGCTCGATACATTGAATAAGAGCGTCTCGATCGTCAGTATGCGACTTGCTGGCATCACCGACGCTGGGCAGCTCCCGGCAGAACACATCATATGACAAGGCCTCAAAGCGTTGCTTGATGTCGTTGAAGCAGGCTACCGTGTGGCATACTCCCTGGACCAGTAGTATAGCTGGCTTCAAGGACTGTGAAGACGTCATGTTGATCCGGTGGTTGAGTCGGGCAATCTTCAGTTTGCGCCATGTAGCAAGAACGTGATGTCGAACGAGTCTCAAGCATGAGATACTTGTTCAAGGGTGTGGATGGGAAGTGGACAAACGTGTTTGCTATCCCGAACCAACATCAAATAGACATTAGGGTTCATGGTTCAGGGAAGTGCTACTGTCCTTGCATTGGTATGATGTGATTATCAGCCATTCGATTGGTCCATGGCAGGCTTGTATGATGTCTTTACATGGGTTTCTAGAGCGCGAGCAACGGTCGTGCATCCGACGCAAATGCGCATCTCCACTGCGTCACTTCCACCATTGTGCGTCTGGCAGGGGGGCCCAGCTCCGAGCCGGTCCGATCCAAACTACCGGGACCATATCAGATTACCAAGGTCGCACACCTACACACTATCAACCCCGCGCAAAGTGTTATTTCTCGAAGACAACGAGAATGAAATTGCAGCAGATGGCACGAGGTTGTGTTTATATCAGCTCCTCAACCAATTGCATTCGGAGATCTTCTGGACATTTGTCCAAGGTACCAGTTTAGTAGTATGGCAGAAATTCGAAACACAGGCGCTTTTCTCCCTACTTTTCGCATCGACCGGAATCAAATATACGAACAGTGGCAATATATTGAAGTATACGAGTCTACGGAGACCAGGGATGGCACAAGCTTGAATACTGGTAGATTAGTTCCCCCTGGGGCGGCACCTAAGCAGGGCATGGGGATTGTTTGCATCACAGGAAGTGTCTTTCATGACACATGCTGGTTAAAGAAGACTTGTGGCGCTTTTATCTGGAGTACGAGACTTATAGGTCCCAAAGACTTCCCACTAACGTGATCATTGATGTTCAACCCTTTTTTGTTTTGAACAGTCGTCCTTTTCGCGCCTTTCGGTACTGTTGGATCCCAGCCAGTCCATCGCAACCATAAGGTTGGCCCAGTTGATTCCGTGCATTGACATTAAGATGTCAGACATGATCACTTACAAAGATAAGGCGAATGTCTTTCTTGTTCCCACGATAGTCTTCACTGTCCTCGCCGCGTTGTTTGTCGTGCTTCGCTTGTGGGCGAGGAGACTCACTCATGTAGCTTTTGGGCTGGATGATTGGTTGACTGTGGCCTCTGTGGTAAGTTGGGTTTTAACTCGGGAGCTATCTTCAACGAGACTAATGCAAATAAAGGTCATGCAAATAATCATAACATTTATCGGCATTCTTGGTAAGTTCTATCACATTGCAACCATGTACAAGTCAGGCTTGAATCGAGGTAACCTGCTGTACAGCTATCTTCAAAGGCGGCCTTGGAAAGCCTGTCGCTGTTGTTGTCCAAGAGCAAGAGAACGGACTTGAGAACTTCCTCAAGGTATCAAACCCTAGCTTCCTGTTCAGGGGGTATTGTATCAGTGCTAATAGGTTGTCGCGCAGTGCCTGTTCGCCATTTGTCTCGCGTATGGCATCGGTTCTTCTCTCATCAAACTCGCCGTCTTAGCCTTATACTGGCGCATATTTCCGACGCGAACGGTCCAACTCGGGGCATACATTCTGGGGTCTGCGGCCATCGCTTGGACTATTGCGATTGATCTGGTGACTATCTTCCAGTGCTGGCCTGTAGCCTACCAGTGGGACAAAACACTGGACGGTAAATGCTCTGTTGGAATCATCTTTTACTTCGGCAATAGCATTCCAAACTGTATGTTGGACGCTGCCATACTTGCACTGCCTGTCCACGAGGTGATTTCCTTGCGCATTTCAATGAGCAGAAAGGCTGGTATTGGAAGTTTGTTTCTTCTAGGCGGAATGCAAGTCTACTCTTCCCCCATTCCTGGTCCGAAGCCTTCAGCGTCAATGGGTTTTGTCGTCACAATTCCCTACATTGCTCGTTCGTAATGACTGGGCATCCTTACTGATCTACATTTTTGAAACTTAGTGTTCTTGTTGCGAGTATCGCCAGGTCGGTCACCAGCTGGAATCTTTATGCAACACAGGGCCAGAACGTAACACGTGAGATACTATTTCTTCGGTGTGAGCAAAAGGTCGCTCGCTAATGTTGGACTTCTAAATACAGAGGATTTCGTCGTGTCCGGTGTGTTCACCATGGTCGAATTAGGGGTAGCCATAATCGCGGCCTGCTTGCCTACATTGGTACCAGTTTTTCGCATAGTGCAGATTCGCTGCGGCCTTCGATCGAATGCGGCCTCTTCTCATACTATGCGCAATGCACCTCGTACTTGGAAGAGCATCGTCACTTTTGGTCAAATATCGTCGCACAGAGTCCGGAACAATGCCGGAAAATATACGGATCTGATGGAAGAAGGCACATCTGATCTTCTGTACAACATGGACACTCCGTCGCTCGATCAGATAATGCAGCGAAAGGGCGATGTGCTAGAATTGCGCGGATCCAATCACATCACTACTCGCATCGGGCAAGCCTAAGGGTTGGAACATTCGATTAGACAGTACAGAGTATTCAGGATCAAGTGCTTGGTTGAGATCCGCGTTCAACGAAGCCGACTCTAGATCTTCAGAGTATGAGACCAGAATTTGGCATAGAACTCCGAATAAGCTCAAACAAGTCACGAATTTCTCAAGAGCATTGACTAGGTAGGTAATAAGAATCGGACAATCCTCGATTTTCGACGTGGAATGACCTGGTTCCGATACAATGGTCATCATTGACCGAAATTCTACTTATGGGGTGCACGACAAATAAAAGTAATTTCTTCTACTAAGGGAACAAAGATGACGTTGTCAGCCGGGCGTTCAGCCCTGACACTGTGCGCAGCATAGTGTCGCTGATCCGGAAGGTACATCTTGCCATCTAACCGCCAATAAGACCTAGCGTATCACTGACGACAAAAGTCTTGTGCTTATCAATATTCATTTATTCTCTTGCATCTGTGCTACCCCTCGGTCCTATCACACCTAGGGAATTGCATGACTGCATGCAGTGTGCTACACACAGACAAGAGGCGCCCAGTTCCTCACCATCCGATTTGCGAACGGGCAACCCGTCGCTTAGAGTTGCATATGACCGTTACAGCTTCCAATCCAATGTATGAAAAGAGGTCCGAAGCGGGGCACGCTGATCCTTGGCTTCAATGCAGACATTTGGAGCTGAACATGAGCGTGATCGGAGGCGCAGCCTGATGTCCAAGTCTGCAGAATGGTGAGGCCGCTGTAATTAACATAAAATGCAAAGAATGAGGGCGAAGGCGACCGACAGTATGCTCTCCAATGCTCTCTATACCTTTTTGGTCAACCTACAAGTCAGATCTCGAACAAGTCCACATACAAATTTCCAACGATGACCGACAAGGTTTGGTTCAAGCTAAGACACACCCACAATACTGCGCCTGATGTGGCGACTCTTGGAACGGCTCAAGAAACAGGCCCGGTGCTTCTTGGTCATTTCATCCCTGATCTAAATCATCTCGACCAAGTGATAAACCGAGGTGGAATCAAACCCTTCCCAGAAGAAATGCGAATATGGCACTCCAAGACGGTCGAGTTCAAGTGGGATGGCTCTCAATCGACACAAGCGGCCGTGTCGACATCCGCAAGAGCACTCGTCGATGGTGCAAATGTTTTGACCCTTGAAGCGAGTGCCAGTGTAGCTTTCAAGGAGTCTGTTGAGAACTTTGCGGAGTTCGAATCCTTGGACTGCTATATTGTCAATCCGGTTAAGTCATACATCGAGGAACTTCTGACGGCAGGTCCAGTAGCAGATCATGTCAGTTCTTCCAAATTTCTAGGGATGTGGAAACTATTCGTCATCACCGGCATCATGATCGCTCGCGGCGCGAAGACGAGTAGCAAGGAGAAGAACCACAAAGATGGCAGGTTCAAGACAGAGCTGTATGGACTTCCCTGCAAGCACACGAAGTGCCTCGCTAACATAACACCTAGATCTGCATCAGGACTTGCGGGTGGGAGTAGTGATGCCAGTGCCGCGAGACACAGCAGTCAACGCCTATCAGGCACATCTACCACGGACTTTGTCTGGGCAGTCAGACTTGCGAGAGTATCTAAAACACTCTTAGAAGTGCTTCTGGCAAAGGATTGGTCGATAGTTACAGAAAGTGAAGGGGGGACCTTTGCGCCTGGCCAAGACGATGAAGTCAATGTCTCTGAAGTGGTACAGCGAGAAGGTATGACAGAAGTCAGTCGTATCATTGAAGACGAACAACTTGGGCTCGCTTTCGTACTCGATTAGTAATTTTGGAACGGAACATCCGTAGCTTGCGAGCCCCCGGCTTTTGTTTTTCTTCCCACGCAACTTTCTATGAGTAATTTTAAAGCCCTGAACTCTTTGATATAGTGGACAATTCACACTCTTTCAATTCTACGGTCACAATAAAATCCATCAAACCTTGACATCCCTCTGGGACGTCAAGGACTGAGTCTAAGAAACAGAATGATGAAAACTTGTCATGAAGAGTACATTTGGTATTCTGGTCTACATCAATCACCCCATATCCTCGGCCAGGTACACAGCTAATGAATGGCGCGCGTAATATAGTCGCATATACTGTGCCTGACGCTGCGCCTGACAGTCTCTCTTTCCGAATGGTTTTTATATTTGGGGATGTCGGGAGGTAGGAGTTGCCATGGGGCTATGCAATCATAATTATCGCTCCTTTTTTTGCGCGACAGTTCTCTAAAGATTGCAGTCATGCCTTGTTTCGTTTGGATACTGCTTGAAACAATATCGGACATGCTTGACTTGACGTCCGGCTGACGCGAGAAGTCGATGATTCTGGCAGCAAATCCCGCCGCAAGAGCAGTAGACACAGATGTCCCGCCGGGAAGCAATTTTCCGGAGTCCAGCGGGACATCCTCGCCCAGCATGGCAAAATTTATTGCCATAGGCCCTGCAGGATTCCATTGTCTCGATTGCGTAAAACCTGCATTGCAAGAGAAGATGGCTATTACTCGATCAGAGTGACTAGCTGGAAATGCAACACCTTCCTTGTTCTGCCAGTTCGAGGCGGCAGCAAAAACCAGGATATGATGAGCACCTCCGGCTGTAGCTCTCTCGACTTGTGTTTTCACATCAGCGTCCTGTGCTTTGAAACCGGCTGATATGCTAATGATGTCGACTTTCTCAGCGATAGCCCACTCAATCGCCTGCCAAGGTCAGTGCAGTCCTTGCTGGATATGTCTTCAAACTGCAGAAAGGAAAACAGTGCTTACTCTAGCCATGGAATTTGGCGTTTTCCCGTCTGGCTCTGCCACATCGTTCCGAAAGACTCTGGCAACGTAGAGGTCTGCACGGCTGTAGGCCTTTCGGATAAGATCTACAGAGTTTGTGCCGTGCTGAGGGTCGTCGTGGCGTGCTATTTTCGACTTTTCAACAAAGTCTCTGTAGGTAATGTATTGGTCTTGTCGACGTTCTTCCACAAGCCCCGAGTCGATGACGGCAATTTTGACCCGTTCGGCTTGGCACGCGGTTGTGTCCTGACTAAGGAAACTGGTCACTTCGTCGAATTTGGCGAACCAAGACTGCGATGCAGCTGGAGTAGAACTACTCAATGGTGGTATCAGCTCTGGACACAAAGATCGTCGTCATTTGGCTATACTTTTTCAACATGGTCTCTCCGTCGATCTCCGAGAAAGGTGCCAAATGGTTGTTCTTCCCATTTTCGTCAGGTGAATCTGGAGTCGCAATGATCGGCTCGATTTGAATTGTAGCTTGGGGATGAGTGGCCAGGATAGCATGGTACAGTGGCATGTGGATGTGGTTGTAGAAAGTCTTCCGGAAGTTAAGGCTGCAACCCTCAGTGCCAACATCGAGGTTCTTATACAGAAAGGCTCGGAAATCTAAGCAAGCGTCCAGAATCTTCATGATAGGCCTCAAGTGCTCGCTGAACTGTTCCGAGGACTTGCATTCCTTAAGATGATTCGCCAAGACTATTCGCGGCCATACATCCCTTTCCTGATTCTCCTTGTCTATAGGCAATACCTTTTGGATCTGGAGTTGGAGGAGAAGAAGCCCAAATTTCGCCATGAAGTTTGCCGCAGTTTGAGTCAAATGACGCGCATCTGCACGTACAGACGATGGATCATTAGGGGTAAGGGATGACAATGCAGAAGACAGATATGGTGTGTGGAAGTCTGGTGACGTGCTGGTCTTGGGCAATTCGATGTTATCGGGTCGCCAAATGTCCAGGAGCCATGGGCTGCTGTAGAGATGGAGGACCGATTCAGACAGATAGTATTGCACAGTGGCCATATGCACAGCCAGGTCTGGGTTGTGATTATAGCAATCCTGATAGCTCGGAAGCGTAGACCTGGTTATCCAGGCGGTGAAGAGCTCGCTGAGGCCTGGGTTAGTGTTGTTATAGCTCCCCGCCTGGTATGATTCGTAAAAGATATCTTTGATTGTCAGGAAAGCTTCCGGGACGTTTCCGTGTTCTTGTGTTAGCTTTGTTGTGACCTTGACCTGCTTTATTCTAATGTCTTCACCCAAGCCGAGGTACAGCATTAGACAACGTTCTCGCGTTTCAGCTAGGTGGAATTCTTCACAGCTTCCTAGAGGAGGGTTTGTTTTGAGAAAATCAGGAGGTAGGTTCCTACATGATAAATATTAGCCTCAGGTGAATGTATGGATCCACGGGGACTTGTGACCCACTGTGTGACAATGCACGGCGCTAGGTACCAACCCTGCTGTCCATCGCATTTTGAAAGCAAGAAGCTGAGTTCATTACCGCCGAGACGGGATGCGCGAAGCTTGACCTTGTGGACGATGTTGTTTGCCAAATGACAGTCACTCAATTCCTTTGATAAAAGCGCATGAACCTTTTGAAGTCGCCTGCAAGCAGCATCAGCTGCTTGCGCTCTCTGAACGGCATCACCGTAGGAATCCTCGGGTATCATCAAGTCCTCGTAGCTGACAGCTGACTTGGGAGAAGCTTTGTCGATAAAATGCGTGAGGATTTCGCAACATTCTTGGATTTCGTTCTCCTCTGACTTCGCTGGTTTGTTTGGAGAGTCTATTCCTCGAACTTCCTCTAATAACTTCGAGAAACGCAGTAAATGCACCAGTACCTTGGAGAGACTCGAATCGTCGCACTTCAAGAGATCCTGCTCGACTAGAGTCGAAAGTTTCAAGCTTAAATTACTCAAACCACCACGAAGCAGTGCATGTGTGGATGGGTTCAATGTGGGGACGTAGGTCTTGAGGTGTTCCTGCGCGGTATTGAATTGAGTCTGAAGGTCTATTAGTAGTTGAGCATGAGCGGTCTCCTCAAGACTGCTGCTCATGTTGTAGAGTGTTATCGCCAGCCGGTGGTGACCAAATCCATTGGGAGCAGCAAGCTTGAAGTTTTCGGATGATTCCGTGGAGCAGAAAATATGATTTGAGGATGAACTTAAACAAGGCCTACAGATGAGGGGTTGGGCATTACCATCTATTTACCCAGTCAGTCTGCAAAGTTGGAGGCCAGTCAGCTCTGATCCGTTTCAAATGATTAAATCTGGAAACTTTGCACTGTGCGATGTACAAGTCTCGCCAAGACAGTACTTCGTACAGTAAAACCTGAATAAGCTGCATCGCCGCGGAGTATGTATTGCTTTTTGAAAATGCTCCCGACAGTTACGAAGTACTCCGTACATGTGGTACATTGATGCAATCGGTCAGTGTCACTTTCCCCTAATTCCCGCATTGCTACGATTCTTGATATATCCGCAATCGTCCACATAGAAGGCACATGGGCGGGGCTTCCAAGATGCTTATACTCGTGTTTGGTGGTCATGGCTTCACAAGTGCAGCCTACAGATCAGAGCGGCGTGGGAAATCTGGATATCTCGGATTTGCAGCAAAGATGTCTTGTTTTATTCGAACAGTGCGAATCTCACAAGGACATCAACTTCTCCACGAGTGCTAAGGGAATGAGGCAAATGCTGCAGTTGTGGTCCCGGCACTCTTGGGTTGATTCTCGCCCAGGAATGTCAATGGATGACCGCCTCAAAGACCACACGGACCTCAAAGTGACAGTTGTCGGGCTCCTCGAGTTGATTGAGCAAGAGCTGACACAAGGTAAGGGTCGACTGGTTCCCATAACATAATTATCACTAAGTATTTGCTAGCGCTGTCCTCTCCGGCTCACGATGCCAACGTCGAAGTTTCTGCGCCGACAACACGAAGCAACAACGTTATTGAATCTGAAGAGGATCTGATCAGAAGAAAGTGGAAATCCTACGAGGGCAGTACATGGGAAGCAGTCAGCGCAGCTATCGGCATGCTCATTGAGCTCACGGCCATGATCCGGAAGTCCACAGCCCTGACGTGGAATTCTACTTCTACCATTGCTTTCCCTCATCCCGACGACTACTTCAAACAATATTCCAGAGTTCTGGTTCGAAATTGGTTTCCCAATGCCAGAGATTCACTGAAAGACCAATTGGGAGACTCTATCTTTATCCGCCGCAGGCACATGATACACATACTGATGCACGAGGAGAAGACTAGTTATGCTCGTACAAACATGCCTACCGGGCCAGATCAAACTGCTCCCGTACCTTCTGCAGATGGACATGAGACTCAATCCTCTAGTCGAGATCCTACACAGCCTAAGTTGCCAAGTCACTTAGACAGCCTGATGCCAATATTCGCTGGTGCATCACCTCCAAGTACAAATCTGCCACCACTTCGCAATGACAGACTAGGGTATTTGAGGGCGGGAAGAGCTGTCTCAGGTATCACTGAAGGTTCTGTTTCCAACCACGAAACAAACTTTTCCCAATTGTATCCTGAGGCTCCTAGAAAGAATGGACAGCCACATGCTGTGTGCCCGTACTGCTCGGCCTTCCTATCTGAAAAAGACTTGGAAGAAAGGGCATGGAGGTAAGTCTTACACCGGTTGGGCGATTCGACACCTATCCAGACTCTGACTTTGTCCAGGAAACACCTGCATAGAGATCTTCGACCCTACGTTTGCCTGTCGGAGCACTGTCGAGCCCCAGTCAAGTCCTACACAAATTCAGAACAATGGAGTCAACACATGGTTGACTCCCACGGCACGGACTGGTCACAGAAAGTACACATGAAGACATGGTACTGTGATGAAGAGCATGGAATGATCGAGTTCAATACTGAGGAAGAGTTGCGTAGTCATCTCACCGAAAAACACAGATCACTCAGCGAAACGCTGGTCGACGTACTGGTCAAGTGCAATTGGGATATGGGATGCAGAGAAAAGCATGTCTGTCCTCTATGTGAAGCGGTTCCGCCCAATCTCAACTTGGAACTAAATGAACGAGCCAAGACACTGCTCCTTGTACAACATATTGGAGATCATCTCAAGAATCTTGCATTGTTCTTGCTGCCGACTCTGGTTGCTGAACCCGAAGATGGTGAGAACCGATCCAGCCATAGGGCAGCTCAATCTTCAGCCCAGTCCCGGCCACTTTCGAGATCAGAGCAGGGAAGCTTGGAGGCCGGCCTAAGTTTCGATGAAAACCCTTACGGCTACACAATGGAGGAGACGTCAGTACCTGGTGTTCACGAATCTACCGAAGAACTCAATACTAGCCATGTGGACTATATCAGGAACTGGCTCACCAGCCTATCCCAACACTACGATAAACAAGCTGGGACCACAACTGAATTGAATATATCTGACGGCTCTCAGGCGATGGCGCCGACCCAGAGGTAAGCCCAATTATTCCCTGTATGATTCAAGGCATTCTGACTTATCTTTACCTCGAATCTTACAGAAATATTGATTGCGCAAAGAAATTCATGGACGAGCTTGAGAAGTTTGCGAAAAGAATCGAGAGCATCACGAAAGCTTCCCCCATCCCACTTTCCCCCTGGCTAGCGGGGAAAATTCGAATTGCCATTCTAGACACTGGAATCGATCTAAAGGACGATTTTTTGATCGAGGAGGCTCTTGACGCGGGGCGCATCAAAGAGTGCCGTGGGTTTGTTGATGACCAAACTGCTACTGACGACTACCACGATAACAATGGCCACGGAACCCATGTAACCAGATTGCTGCTGAATGCAGCGCCATCAGCAGAAATCCTTGTGGCCAAAGTATTTGACCACAATACCATTGATGGCCATAAGCTGCATCGCATTGCAAAAGTGAAGTCTCAACCCAATCCATTTGACGAGTGCTTCCCCTCTCCCCGTCCCCTCTTTCCGCTTCTACAAATCTTCTGAAACAGAATTGCTGATAAAGAAATTGGTAATAGGCAATAGATTGGGCCGTTATGAAAAAAGCGAACCTGATCTCAATGTCCTTCGGCCTTGACGTTCGAGACCAGGAGATTGACCAGTCCATACACGCAGCAGTCGCAGAAAACATCGGCATTTTTGCTGCCTCTACCAACAATGGCGGCAACAACACTCGGTCGTATCCAGCCAGAAGAATCCACGGCGTTCTGTGCATTCATGCCAGCGACGGCGCGGGAAACGACGCTGGGATAAGCCCAACGCCAAAAAGAAGGCAGGACAATTTTTCAACGCTGGGCATCGCGATCCGATCCAAGTGGAAAGAGAATCCTGTTTATATTTCGGGAACATCCTTCTCGACGGCTATTGCTGCGGCTTTAGCAGCGGACGTACTGGAGTTTGCACGACATCGATGTACACCCACTGAGCATCAGTATAACTTTCTGTGCTCATTCGGTGGAATATCCGAGATACTCCGTCTCATGGTTGATCAAGACACTGAACCTCGCCAGGGATACGACTTCGTAATGCCGCTTCATTTGTGGCCGGCAACACGATCAAATGATGAAGTTGCTTCTCTGATTACTCGTATTTTTGATTATTGAAAGCCCCCATTAGCAAGAAGAGAGAAGTTGGTCCCAATCGGGCTGAAGCAAATACTGTGTAGAAACCATCCAAAACTTCCCTTATGGGTTGCCAGAGCCATACCAAATTTTTGATTTCAAATTATCACTACAAGAAATATTCATGCGGATAGTCGGTGTCTTACATGAAGAATATAGAAACAGAGGCCTCTGTGCCCACAGGATTAATACCTTCTGGAAAAGATTACAGAAATGGAGGGCGAAAGGAGAATTGTGCTACTGAGATCCCGTTCGCAAAGCGCACTTCCATATTTTCGACTTAGTATAGGGTCTCGGTATACGGCCGCCACATCATAGCCTGTTCTTTCGCTAAACACTGCACCGAAAAGCGAATTAGCGCATCCCTGAGCCCGTATGATCTCCCACTTGTGAATGGTGGCTTTTGACTATCCCCGCGGTCAATAAACCACCATCGTGGGAAATCGTGGGAAATCGTGGGGTTGGTGGGGTCTCGGAATCTGGGGTACAGGACCCTGTACCGCTCTGCCAAGACTATATCAAGCAAGATGTCTTGCTCTGGACCTGTAATTGGCGTTCCGTTGAGGTCTTGTTCTGGTCATTGTGTAACACCGTATCGAACTCTCTATGCAAGATGAAGCTCCAATACTTGTTCCCTATTTTGTCTTTCATCAGGACTCAAACTCAAGCCCGGTATGTTGAGGCCGAGCCAAACGTTTTGTGGCTCTGCTCCGATTCCACAGCAGCTCCAGGCGGAGGCCATAATGGAACTGAAGGCTTCGGCCAGTATCTTCAGTACTCTTTTGACTCCGATTTGATCCGGATCAACAACTCCGCCTATGCTGGCAGAAGCGCCAGGACTTTTACTCGCGAGGGCCGGTTCCAAGCCGTGGCGGACAAGATAGTGCCTGGCGATTGGGTTGTCATCGAGTTTGGACACAATGATGGTAGGACTTTGATCTTAATGAAGTACGGCAGCTCTGATCTAACATGACAAAGACGATGGCCAAGGGACAGTCCCATCGAATGACACCAAATCCCGAGTCGACTGTCCTGGCATGGGCAATGAGACGTGTATCGGATCATACAAGTAAGATGCCACATGGATACTGGTGAGACTTCCATCTACTGACTGTAGATAATAGCAACCAAACCGAGATTGTGCAAACATACGTGACCTATCTTCAAAACGCCTCTTCCATATTCCTCTCCCTAGGAGCCCGCGTCATCATCTCGCCGCCAACGCCGACAAATCCGTACCTAAACGCCAACGAGACCTTCGAATGGACGGCCACCAAGTACTCGTACTACTCATGGTACATCGTCTCGTCCCTGGGCGGCCCGGACGCCGGCATCTACTACGTGGACCACAGCAGCTATAACGCGCAGGCCCTGCAATTGCTAGGCGCCGACGTCGTCAACGCCGGGTACCCGATGGACAATACGCACACGAGCCCGTTCCTCGCCGACGTTTTTGCGCGCACTTTTGTCTTGGGGTTGAAGTGCGGGACGAGCCCGCTGCAGGATTATGTAGTTAATGCGACGAGTCGTATTCAGGGTCCAGAGTTGGGCGGTTGTTTGAGTGTCAATGGCACGCTGCCGATATAGACAGGCAGTGTAGATGAATTCAAGCTAGGGAAATACACCGAGTCTCTTCCAAGCATTGCACGATGATGGATTTAACTTCTCTGAATTTCGTTCTGGTACTTGGTTCGAACCTATACTAAGGTATCTTGGCCGTTAGCCATACTGGACGTGATTACGGCTTGACTGTCTCCGGGAACGCATCTTTTGTTCCTTGCAGGCGAGCATTTCCCGCATCGCCATGAGCAGTACCGCCCACTCTCGACGGTCGGCAATGCGACGTGAATTACAAGTCGGCCTGATGTGCCAGCCATCCATACATCTTCCAGGCTTCAATCAAGGAGACCTGGATGGATTGGACTTCCAAGTTGTAAATCGGCCAGTATGAAGTGATCATGTATGCTCTCTTCCGTAAAATTTGAGGTATTCATCATATCAAGCAATAGGAGGTCCAAATGGATCATCTCCGTTTATTGTCTTGCGGCGCTTTGCTTCCGGTTCGCCTAGAGCTCCGCCAAAGACGGCGCCGTCGTCCTTGAGTGCTGGTTTTGGCTTCTTCTTTTCGGCCTGTTCGCGGCGGGCCTTTTGCAGCGCGACGAGATCTACTCTGTCTGGATCGCGACACTTTTTCAGTTTCTTGACCAAGGGCTTCATGGCCTTGTTTGTCTCTTGCTACGATTTGTAAGCTTTCACGAACCAGGAGCAAACGGACTGAACTTCAAAGACTTACAGTACCCCAGTGATCGGTCATTCTCTCTGGGGGCTCCTTCTCAAGCAGAGCGCGGCATGACTGAATCGCGCCCCAGATCTGGTCTTTTGCGGCCTCGCCCTGTCCAGCAAAGGCGTCTCTCAGCAGCCTTTGGGCCAGCCCTTCGTCGGCCATTGCCAACGCGGCAAGCATGATCTGGCTAGGTGTATAGTGAAAGTATGCGTCTGTGACTATGGGGCTGAACTTGAGAATCTCTCGCGCTCGAGCATGACCACGGTCTATCCTCGACTGCTCAAAATCGCCCAGCCGCCGCAGTTCCATGATGGTGCCTTCCAGCGCCCGGAATGGATGTTTCACGTCGAATGCGAACCTTATACCCTGACACAGGACGTACTCTGCAGCTAGTACCACCTCGGCGCTCGTGTTGGGAAACTTGTCGGCGAACTTGGACAGGCGCATGTAGTATCCCTCTGCCTTGCAGCCAAAGAAGAGGCACGTCTTAAGGAGTTCCGTTGGGGGGTATGTCATGATGCTGTTGGTCACATAGAATCGTCGCAGAAATATGGCAGCCGTCGCTCGGATCTCGGTGGGTAGTTCGAGGAAGGCGGCGGCTCGCAGGAGCTCGACAGTGTAGAAGGTGAGCAGCGACAGCTCCTCGGTCGGCGTCAGGAAGTCGGGCAACGGGTCGACTGGTGGGTTGGAGCTCTGTAGCCTCGCAGATACGGCCGTCTTGGCTAGGTTGTTACTGTCGGTGCGCAAAGACGCCAGATGCGAGGGGGTGAATGACCAGAGGCGGAACTGGCTCGAAGCCCTGTAGCGGGCGTCCTCGGTGGCCATGATGGAGCTGGAGTCGCGGAACGCGAGTCGCAATGCAGGAGCGTGGTAGAATGATCGTGAAGATCTGATTGCGATTGGAACTGGAGGTACACCTTTGAATCTCGCCTGCGACTCTTGCTGAGCTCTCACCTGCCTTCCCCAAGTCGCGCGCTGTGTTGCGCAAAGACGAATGACAATGCGTCGGTGCCTCTAAGGAGGGATGATGCGGATGCTTGGGACCAGCTCTAGCTCCGATAAGACACGGTAATCAGTACGCGATCTCCACACTGTACCGTCATTGCTGCATTCCAATCCACGTTTGTTTATACTTGGTTTGATATTGTTTATACTACAACTAACAAGAACTATCTCCGATCTTTGGCTTCTTTCCAACTTCGATGACTCCCGCTTATAAAACGATTCAATTGCTGACACGGCCAAGACAAACATCAACGTCTCTGGAAATCTCCACTATATGAAGGTGGTATTTCCCCTGGATCTGTCTGCATTCAAACGATCGTGGCCAACTCCGTCTTCGCTCGCCCTGGCTGTTCGCTGCTGGTCAGGTCCGGGCCAGATCGATTCCTAATAATCACAAAGATCTTGTGGCGGACGACGGCGTCTGCTGCGACTGCCAGGATGCTGGCTGCGCATAACGCCGTGACGACGCCGCACCAGGTGTAATTGACCTGCAGAGTCTCCTGCCTAAGCCCAAAGACATATTTCATGCCACCGCTCGCCACAAATGACAGAGAGAACGTCGCCACGAATGTGACGCATAGGTACAGCCAGATGGGCAGGCGCGTTTGGCCGAGGACGACGCATTTCTTTCCGTCTCCTTCGCCATGGTTGGCATGCTTTCCTTTCCAATGCCCGACAGTTTTGAACAGGGAGCCGAATGCGAAACCGACAAAAACGGAAATGACAGGTTGCAACTGATGAACTCTTGTTAGTGGCGGCGGACTCCATATGCCAGGCTTTGATGGAACGGCCAGTCTCTTCTTACATATTGATGGGTCTTGAAGAACTCTTGAGAGTCGAGATCGGAGTTGATATGATGCACCAGCACTGCCGCACAGTTGATGTACACGATCATGGCCACCATGAACCAGCAGATGGTGGCATCAACAAAGGTATGAATATATGTCTTTCTCTGCGGGTGAAGCCATTGGCTAGACCACACCCGGCCGAGTCTGCTCTGCCGACTCAACTTGAATCGCTGCAGTTTGGCAGGAAACCCTCGTTGTCTCGGCGCATCCGCAACAGGATGGCTGGTCGGTACCTGGCTCAGCGTCGCCGGGCTACTCTCTGCAGGGCTGGCTGTACGGGTGTCGGGCATGGCTGCTAAACAAATTAGAATGACTGGGGACGAACTATACCAGCAATTCTCCGTTCATCCTTGACGAACCCGAGGGGACGGGTCATTTTAAACATGGTGGGCCGCGGAGTCGTACAGCTATGTCTCTCCAGAAGTCGTTCAATCCCCGTATTTGGCACCTCGTTTATTTTCGATAATCACTGGCTACCTCAGTCAATTGCTCGCCGGGAGGGTACACGACAAACCCACGAACGCAGGAAACAGTGCTTGCTTTCCCGCTTGCTTGCTTGACACGGCGTTCGTTCCCCGTCCGACGACATGTTCCTCGACAAGCACGAGAAACGAAAACGGGATTATGGCCGAACAGAGTCCAGACACGACCCCATATTCGGGAACCCGCGTCGCACCGGGCAGATGATTGCGTGCGACATGTCACGCGTGCGCGACCGCCGCTGCCACGTCGAAGGTAACTTTCCGTATGCCATTTCGGCTAATTTGCGACGTTTGTTTGCTGCGCTGCGCGTTTCTTTCGTCCGCAAGCGGAAATATCGAGAACTATGATGATTTGGTTGTTCAACAACAGCATCGTGATGTTTGTCGCTTATTTCGCGAAGAACATCGGGTGCGTACTCTGCCGGATTTGGATACGGGGATTCGCTCCTGGGCGAGTGGTGACGAAATACTTGAATAGTACTGACTATGTTCTTGCCTGAGTAACGACTAACTACTATCACATGCGTCCATCTCTTGCCCAGTCCCGCTCACAACGCATACACTCATACATCACTTCCATACACGTATGTTCGCTCAACTGCTAAAGCTATGCTTGTCTCAGCTTGGCATTGACCAAGAAGTTCTTGGGCTTCAGTAAAAGGCAGTTGATCGTGGTCCACGACGATTGAGACTGCGCCAGGTCTCCGACGAGATGGAAGTCAAAGTCGCGCACGAGCCGCGGAACCAGCTTGGATATCTCCAGCATCGCAATGTGGCGGCCGATGCAGGTGCGCGATCCTAGTCCGAACTAAAGACGGGGCAGGACTGTAAGTATCCATGCTACTCCATCAGGAGAATTGAGAAGAAGTTTCCCTTAGAGGGGCACTCACAGGCATCCAATGTCTATTCATGACGGCCAGCTTATCGGCATCTTCGGTAAGCCACCTCTCCGGGCGGAACGCTTCGGCATCGGCGCCGAACAGTGCAGTGTTGCGATGCTCGACCCACGGGTTGATCGCGACAATCGTCTTTGCCGTGGCGATCAGCGTCTTTTCGATTTCAACATCATTTGCAGTTCAACTTACTCCCTCTGGAAAGAACCTGCCGCTGATCGTCGCACCGCCCTCAGGAACCACTCTCTCAAGTGGTAAGGCGGTAGCGGGATGAATGCGCAGTGCTTCTTTGATGACGGCCTGAAGATATGGCATGCCTTGGGTCTCCTTGAACGTCACATTCTTGTCGGGGGTGTTTGACCCAGTCTGCAGCTGATCGACTTCATCTCGTAGTTTCTGCAAGCATGGCGGATGCTTGAGCAAGTAATACATGATGGCTGACAGTGAGTTGCTGACTGTGTCAGAACCCGCGACCTAGTCCAAGATCAGTTGTTGCTCATATTTCACTTCATGGAAAAACCATGTGTCCTCGACAAATATCAAGAAGCTCACACACCATATTCTGAGCGCATGCGACTTTGATGTGAGTCGTTGTAAAAGTGTCCGGGTCACGAGTATGCTGAGCATAAAACTTGGTCAGGAAGTCCGTCGCCTTCCCCGACCCAGCACCGTCGATCTCATCCAGGTCCAAAGACTTGGGATTATTCTGGTGCTCCGCGATGCAGTCGTTGGTAAAGTTCTGCACGTACTGCCGCCCGCTGCCCTTGGACCCGGCCAGGTAGTTCATGACCGGGAAGAGGTACGGATGCACAAAGGCGTAGACGCCCGCGAGCGACGCGTACGCCATCATGTCGCCGATGGCGCCCATGACGCCCTCGACGTCGTCGCCGCGGTCCAGGAAGCCCAGCCGCCGCGAGTACGTGATGGACCCGATGACGTCGAACGCGTAGCACTGCAGCCAGTGCCGCAGGTCGAACTCGACGCCGCCCTGGGTCATCTCGGCGAGCCGCTGCCCGATCAGGTCCGCGCACTCGTCCACGTACGGCTCGTATGTCACCAGCGAGGACATGCTGTACGTGTTCTGCAGGAGCCGCCGGTTCGCGGCGTGCCGCCTCACGTTCTGGTCCGAGAACATGGTCCAGGTGCCCGGGCTCTTCCAGACGGAGTACCAGTCCGACTTGGGAAAAGGGGACGCGTGCCCGTATATGATCCTACCAGCGTCCAAGGACGAGAAGCTGTATCGGTTCGGGCCATAACGGACGATTGGACCTGATCAGGTGATTCAGTCAGTACGTCGTCAAGCAAATGGTAAACATTGTTTTCAACGCTTTTCAGTGGATCCTGAGTGTTTGACTTACCGTACTTGTCGTGTAACTTCTTGTTGGCGACTTCAAAGTTTCGGCGGCGTACTTTCAGCAAATACCACAAGTCCGTGACACGGGCAGCGAATGGGCCCGGGATGGCCCGGAGCGGCGATGAGAGATGCCGGAAGAGAGTGAGAGCGGTGTAGAAAATGATGCCGCTAACGGCGAGAAGCTCAAATAGGATTATACTCATGCTAGCCTTCGGTTCGTCGATGAAACAATTCAATCAAAGGTAATTTCTATTTTTGCCAAGTTGCAAGGAAGTTTGAGTAGAAGTTCGAAATGACGTCTGCGGGCACAGTCGCAAGCGAGTGCAGTTTGACTTGGATTTATTGCCATTTCATTCCCGAGATATGCCACGGTTGTCGAAATGTCGGCAGATAGCAGCGATGATAGTACTCCAACATCTACATTATACAGAGGTTCTCCGCATGTATAAAAAGAACCAAGGTAATGCAGAGGAAGACGATATGCAGTGCGGGGTCGACCCTCAAGTGACATGTCTATGCAGGTAAACCTCATTTCTGAGGTCACCCGCGTTGACGAAGCAGGGCCATAATCGAGGTGGTGGTCGGCGACCTGAGGGTCTCGCTCATTCCTCGTTGTAAGGTTGTGGTGATCCCGTGTCGGAAGACGCCAGAGTCGTCCCCGGCTGCGTCTTAGCTAATGCTGTTTTGGTAGACTCTGAGAAGCTTCGCATGGCAGAATCAATGTCCTGGAAATGAATTAGGAATTGTTTCAGCAATTATCTACGTTTTTATGTACCTACCTATGCACGCGCGTGCAAATAAGCTTCAAGCCATATGTTCAATGCTCCCGCTCTGTAAGTTATTCAGCTCAACGCCTTCTTCGACTGACTCGTCCGCCGAAGGCGTGCGAGTTTTCTGGATTTCTGCATCGCTCCGAATCCAGACTTTGTGGCGAAAATAAAATCGCGTGGATTTCAGGTAACTCTGAAAGGTTTTTTTAATGTTGTGCCGCAATCGTATACGTAGACCCAACAGGAAGACAACCACCATAGAAGCAAGGATGAGTGTTGTGATCAGGAAACTGGACCAAGTCGGGTTGAATGGCAATATGTCGGAGTCCATACTGAACATGGCCGCAGAAAGACTTGGAATCGACACGAGCAGCTGCATTGAAATCAGATAATCCGCTTATGACGAATGTTGCTGAACTTACAAGACCTCCGAAGGTTACTCCCCTCGCATCTTCGCCATTCTGGAGCTGAATCCAAGTTGACTTGTTGTTCTCAAGATCCAGGTGGTGTTCAAGCTTGCGTGTTTGTTAATGAGCGCGAAAAGGGAAGAAACTCAAGAGCACTTACTTCTCTAGCAATATTATCGCAGAGACTCATTTGATTGTCGAGCGCGTTCATAAGGGCTTTCATCTCCTTGATATGTTTCCGTGCAGCTAAGATAGCCGACGATATCTGATGTTCATCCTTCTCTGAATGGCCATTGAGAAAGTATCCTATCTCAAACTCGCCAAACTCGTCCCAAGCATTTATCGTTTTTGACAAGGTGTGTTTCAAGTCAAGAAGCAGACGTATAGTGTTATGCGTCCAGTCGTAAGATGTTTCAAGCTTCTCCAAACGCTGATTGTTCTCAGGCAGCTGCGCAAGTTGGCGAGAAAGTGATAAGCCGTGTGTCTGGGAAAGAGTCAAAGGAGTCCAGTCTGACGAGTCTCCAGCAACCACTTATGCTGAATAGTTCTACATTCTTCCCTGGCCAAAACGTACTTACATAGGATTGTGTTTTAAGTTGAATCATCGAGACAACATTGGACCATTCATCTTTGACCATGCCCAATCTGTGTTGCAAAACCTGTAGGAAGTATACTCTTGGAGACCAGAAGGGTGGGCTTGCTGGGAGATTACCACCAGAGGCCGGATCCATGAGAAATTCATCCGGCGATGTGTCTGGGCTGGGGTAATTTTGAACTGCGTCATCACTGCCGCTGCCATCATGGTAAGTATCGACAAAGCAATACCCGACCCAAGACCAATGATCGATTCCAGAGACTAGGAATGATATCTGAGTTTGGTAGATGTGCTCTTCGCAGGAGGAATGGTCGGAATGGTCGGAATGGTCGTTCTCGTGCGAGTTTCCATGGAGAAATGGCACACATCGGACCTTTCGCAAAGTTCGCCCGGTACCATCTTCCCTCGAATCTGTGTTGGGTTGAGATCCTTTCCTCCAAGCATAGTATGGTAAGTGCACTTCCAGAGCAAACATTGGCGCGCCGGGCTATGCTAGATCAGTTTCAGTGAGTGAAAACGTGAGGATAGTACTTACAGGAATTGAGACGCTGATCAACGCATGAAAATTCAAATACTTGTATATGAAGCCTCGAAGAGTAATGGCCTGATTAGTGGAGGCGGTGGCAACAATGGCGAGTATTGACCAGGAATCAGCATTCGTAATATACCTGGTTCATGTCAATATTGCTTTCAGCCCCTTGATTATTGGACGGCTCACACAATTCGGCGCTCTGCATCGGGGTCCACCTCGCCATTCACAAGCACATCCTGTGCCCTCAATGGCAATGTCGCAGAATTGTATCTCTTACTTCAAATTAGTCCTTGCCGCGTATTGTTACACGCGCCATTCGCTTACCGGTTTGCTAAGATGCGAGAAAAGCTGTTGTGGACTGAGCGGCCCGTGTTGTTTCCGACACAACCCCCCGTCCTCATCGATATCTCCATATAGGTCCGGCTTCCTGTCGTCAAGTAGGGCAACAGGTTCAGAAGGTGAACGGGTACTGCCACTTTGTAGCGTGGCAAGATCCGCGTCTCTGAAGAATTGGGTCACTAGATCGGTTTGATGCGAATACGGCTCTGCGTCGCGGGTGTCATCCATAAACAATCTGACTACATCGCCGCTCTGGCCTGTCTGTTCAAATAAATCCTGAATATAGGACCTGTTTTCATGCTCGTATCGTGGTATGTTTCTCTTCCTGAAATTTGAGCTCCAACTGCATTTGATAGAAGCCAGTGCATTGCTCGGCTCACCAGGCCGGTCCATTGTTGACTACTAGCCAAAGGAGAGATGATGGGAAACTCGGGTTTTGGTTTGCAACCTATCTGCCTCTCTTGACCGTGCTCTTGACCACCGGACAAGAGGAGCACCTCCGTCTGTAGCAATGGCTGCAGCAATCATTCAGCTTTACAGACATCCATGCGCCTTGGCAGGAACACTGTACAAAAGTCAACAAAATTCTTCGAGCAACCAAGAATTATACTCACACATTGCCAGAAAATCTCAGCAGCGCCCATGGTACCAGAGCTTCGACGAGCTGGTCCGAAAGGACGTTGCAAAAAGGGCCGGGAAGCGGCAGTTTCCTAGATATAAGGGATTTACGCCCGATCAAAGTGCGCAGGATGCGGGGTCGGTGAGCATAAGGCTGTGTGCTGACTGTCAAGTAAATTCTTTCGTCCGTCACTGAGTGTTTCTCTTTTCGGTCAATGTGAGCATATTCTGCAGGCTCTCTCTGGTTTCTATATGGTGCCAGGCTGATGGCGGGAAAGCGAGAGAGACAGAAAACGGTGGAAGACAGATAACAAATCCTGACTCATCGCGGCCTAATGAAGGCGACAGTGTATCACTCGTACGGTTGTGGTAGTTCAGGAACCATCGGGTTAATGGACAAGACAGTGGCAGTGCAAAAGCCTCCTGCAGCTGCGCGTCAGCTGGGGGGTGATTTTCCTCCTAGCGCTTCAGCGGCAAGCACGTTGGTGATTTTCAGTGGAGTCCAGATAAAGTATTGCAGGCTGCAGCTTCCCACTGCAGAAGCTCTCATCTGACCTACGCCAGCCATCTGCGATTGCACGCACAGAGCATCATTGTGCCACAAACCATAACCCGGGCTGTCTAACATCGCACAGGAATAGACCAACAGCCAGTCTTGCTTCCTTGTTTCCTTTTTTCCCATCATGGCTAGTTCCATCTCCAATCTGCCGACGGAGCTACTCATCCAGATCTGCGATTACTTGCACACCAAGCAAGATGTCGCGAACTTCTCCCAATGTTCAAGCGAGTTTCGTGCGGTCGCTGCGCCACACTTATACCGGCATGTCGACCTTCTCTCGACTCCCGTCTTCAATCATCTTGATCGCAGGGACACCGTGAGCCACCGCATCGAGGCTCTGGTCAGGACCTTTCTTCGCGATCCCAATTTAGGATTGATGGTGCAGCGCCTTGCCGTAAGGTTGCCCGAGGTCAAACAAGATGATGTCAAGGCATTGATTCCACTGGACCCCAGGTGTGAGGACATTGTCAAGAAGATCCTTCCCGATACCGTGGAGCCCAGCCCTCAGCCGGCAGCAGTACCGTCACGCGATGCTGATGAAGCCGCCCAGGGGAGCGACTGGGAGTCGACAGATGAGAGTGCCGACGAGGACGAGGTCGAGGTTTTTGCCGATGAAGACGATCCCATCCCCGTCTTCGAGACGGAAGCCGAGCGATGGATCTATCTCGCTTCCAGAAGCAAGGCCATTCACGGCAACGTCATGTTTACGATTCTTCTCCTGTGTATGCCAAATCTGAATTGCTTGGACCTGGAAATGCCTTCCAACGGGTGGCGGACAGGTTTCCTCGATCGGGCCATTCAGAGAGACATGACCCACAATGCAGTGTCTTCGTCGAGAACAGCATCGTTTCTGTCTCAGCTGCGTCAAGTCTGCTTTGGATACTCTTCGCCCGCGATGCGCGGCGAGTCTTGGGTGGGACCTTTTATTTTACCCTCGGTCGAGAAGGTCTATCTCCACCACTTGTGCGGCCTTGGACCCAGCTTGGGCTTGCTTCGACCTCAGTCGCTCAACATCACCCACCTGGAACTTCGCGACTGCAGAATCCCTGCTCCTTCTCTCACTCGCCTTCTCTCTGGTCCTAAAGCGCTCAAGACTTTCATCTACGTCGTGGGTGAAGTGCAAACACGAGCCGAACATTACATGCCCATCAGTTACAAATCCTTGCGCATTGCCATGGAAAAACAAAAGCATAGCCTGGAAGAGATATGGCTCGACTATCCCCACGACTACCACTGGGACAATAGTACGAGCCAGATGACCGCCCCCATGGGAAGTCTTTCGTCTTTTACAAAGCTCAAGCACCTGCGGATCGCTGGCACTTACATTTTCGGGTTCGTTTGGACGAGCGATGTGGACGAGAGTCGCTTGATTCGAGCATTGCCGGAACAAGTTGAGACGTTGTGCTTGTGTCATGCCGACGAAGACGACGAGACGTTGACTGGACTTGGTTTTGTGTTGGAGGGCAAGAGAACTGGCGACCGCTTTCCTCAGCTGAGAGAGATCAAGCTCGAGGCAGCCCAGACGTGGTACGCTGCCAATCACAGGTCGTTGAATACAGTTCTCAGCTCTGCCAAAGACAACGGCGTCGACGTGAAGCTCATGGACAATCACAGTGCTACGAGAATCGAGGACCTGTGGGACAGGAGGCATGCTGCCCTTCACTTCACGCAACACCCTCTGCGACACAGCCGGAGAGAAAGTCCTTGGGGCTTTTACGGTGAAACAGCGTGGCCCCTTCGAGTCAGTGGATGCATGCATATACCAAAATACGACGATGTATCAAGGATATGGATGGAGGCCGAGTCGCCAGATTCAGAATAATCGCCCGATAAATTTACAAAGTCACTGTTCGCCCAATCTGAAACATTCTTTCTAAGATGGAGTACATATACGATGTCGCCAAAACAAAATACGCCAAACAAATGAGCCTCTTCACCTCCGTAACCCAGGGTATATGCCGGCCAGGCTCTCGCTCAAAACGCTCTCCGCTAAATGCAAAACCTTGCCGCATCTACTGGGCTCCACCAATTGGCATACAGTTGTCACGAGTTCTTCCCATACGACTTTCTCGACATCGTAACCAAAGTCTTTGATCAAGCCATCCAACCCGCCCCAGAGTCGCTGCACGCTCCCATTGGCATTTCTGTGAAACAACGGGCTCCCATCATTCAATAGCTGCTCGATGTCGAGCTGGATAATGTTGCTGTGTATGAAAAATGGCCGCGCGATTGTCTCTTCGGGCCCCTTAGTTGTGTTGGTTGGGGCACTGTCCTTTCGCACGAGCCTTTTAAGCTCAATAGGACCGAGCCTGAATCCTTTGCTGGATGTGGCAGCTTTCGCGTGGAAGAGTCGCCAGTCCTCCTGAGGGTCTGCCTGCGCCATACCAGCCGAGTGCCAGCTCTCATTCAGCCACCGTCCCATGACCGTCGCCCGGCTTTTGACGTCGTAGAATGGCGTGCCGACTACCAGCGCTGCATGAAGGAATGTCTCCTTGTCACCCTCGTTAATAGCACCCTGACTCAGCAGCGGATAGTAGAAGCGCGGTCCGAGGAAGTTGTAGTATAGGGCGAGGAGCAGATCGCGCGCATGGCGGGACTTATCGTAGAGCATGATGCCGGACTCGGAACTCCTCCTCTCGGCCAGTCCAGGGACAGGTATATCTGCGACCTCATACGCAATGCGGCTGGCTGTATTTGCCCAAAAGTCGGGCCAAACAATCATGCCTGTGGACGCGTACGGCTCCGCTGTGAAGAGCATATCCGAGTTGTGCGCCGGAAAGGCGTCTGCGTCCAGGAAGAGGATCTCCTGGAAGGGTGAGAAGAGCAGCGCAAATACCTTGAGCTGGCACTTCTCTTGTTTGATGGAAGGTGGCGCCACTTCGAGGAGCTCGGACAAGACCACGCATTCGGCGCCGAGTGCTAGGAAGAGCTTATCGCAAATATACTCGTTGTAGTCGTCGGGCGTGTCAAGAAAGACGACGACTGGCAACCTCGACCCTGAGCGTCGCAGTATGCGTAGCGACAGAGTCACCATCTTGAGATGCTTCCCACTCGCCGTGGTGACTATACCCCTCGTTCCCGGCTGGTACGGGAGGTTGGGCGCCAGCGTGCGGGTGATGTCGACGAAAGACCTGTGGCTTCCTCTGAGATAATCCAATCCGTCATCTCCTGGCAGCCGAGCGACATCGAGTCGCTGGTGCTTCCGGTTCTTGTCAAAGTCGAACGCCATATCCGCCTCGCCGGCGGGCCTGATCAACTTCACCGGATCGATTCTTGGTGTCACATCGCGCAGGTGGTCTCGAAGCGTGTGCCAGTATTGTTGCACTATTGGCAACCGAATGTGATCCTGCCCAGATACCCTTTGGCTGTCCCGGAGAACCCTTACTTCTGTTTGCTCCCGTCGTATCCTGTCTACGCCATGGAAGGAGATGTAAAAAAAGGTGATGATCGCGATTGCGGCGACGACGCGCCAGGCTCGCGGCCGTGGTGAGCGGAGTGTCATGATGTATCCTGGGAGGGAGAGGGGACGTCCGTCTTTGATAGTATTGCGATATATTATAGAAGTATGAAAAAATGCAGATGATAGAAGAGCGACTGAGAAAATAAATAAGGAAAGCAACGCTGGTAAAAGAAGTTACAGTGCTCTGATGATGTGACGATATAATGATATAACGGTATAAATCACATCACGCGCGGTTGTTGGTTTTATTATTTCCGAGACTGAATCACTTTTACTGATAACTACCGCCGACCTTGGTGATCCGACCCGAAAAGTCTCAGACGCTTGCGATCACGCGCGGCTATCGTGAGGTGGATCTGCCTGTTAATCGTCGCAAGGAAGCAATCCGGGGTTGCTGGTGTGTTGGTGTGTTTCGGCAATTCTATTTTCGGTGCGCCTTGCTTAATACACTCGTCGCACCTGTCCGTTTCTATAGAGACAAGGTTTCTATTTTGCGGGGAGACACGCAAAAAGAAAAAGACGAAGAGTGGGAAAGGAGTATAAAGTGTTCAAGAGGAAATAAGACATGGGCTTTGCACGTTATTTCTAATAGATGCCTCGAGAAAAGGTAATGCATGTCTTTGCCCTGGTTATTGACTAATCCCGCCTTTTCGAGGCCTTACGAGCAGCACCGCGATCCCGTAGGAGCGGCACAGAGCGTGAAGGTAAAAAGTAAGGGTCGTACGGCAGCATTGTCTGATACGACCTCGCACGACATGACTTGGGACCCAGCAAGAAGAATAAGAAAGGAAGTGGGGCTGACCATGCGACGATCTGACTGTTGGTGACGGGGTATCAGCATGTCCTGCATGACACGGATAAGTATGACAGTATGACGATGGGACCTGCATGTCTCTGACCTAAATAAATTACGTGCTTTGGACTCGCATCCAGGGCGGACGATGGGAAAGCCACGATAAGCAGGTTTACCAGCACGAGAGTAGCACTTCTTGTTGCTTTCTGATTCGTATTGTGTGCCGGTTGGCACGTAAGGAAGAAGACCTCAGGTACCGAGTGACAATCACCGAGCCTTTTGGATTGACGTTATCGTGTTGGCTGGATCCCTCATGGTCAAAAGGCCTCCAGGAATCAGTGAGACTTGAGATGCTTTCTTTTGCCATTGCGATCTCTCCGAACATGATCATACCATTCATCTTGGGATTATGATCGGCGGAGACGAGAGTATGATAGGTTCGTGGCCCGGGGTCTTTAGCGCCAACGGTGCGCTGAGACCTGCGGGGGACAGGAATCCAACGGGATCATAAAGCTCAACATTCCAAATCCACCATTTGCAGCCAACAAGCGTTCAGAGCGAATTACAATAGCGTTTCTGTAGATTTGGACAGCTTTTGAATATTGATATCGTCATTGACGTTATGTTTCACGGCTTCAACGGAAAAGAAGCATCGAACCCTGCAGGACAAAGCATGGTCCCCAGAAAAGCCAATACTGCGGCGGCCCCACTGAGTTTACGAGGACGAGGCCTGTGGCGATCAAGCTTTTAGCCCCTACAGAGTATAAAGCCATGACGGGTCTAATTATAGGTGTTTTGAGCAGGGTCAGGAATAGGACTACACAGAAACCTCAATAACAACACACAAATGATGGAGGAGAGAAATATTGCATCGCGACCCAGCGCATTGCGTTCGCCCTATCCTCGAGTCGACGTTGTGATATTACTTATTGGACATGTGTTTTCTGCTTTATTCCCTCAAGAACCCCGACATGACCATATATTACAACCCCGCATTCACATTTCCTCGGACTAGGTCCAGAGTCAACACATGGTAGGTTAAGTTGTTGATACACCCAAGTGTCGTATTTCTTTTCTTAATGTCATTGTTGTCGTTTGTCTTCAAGAATTGTGCTGTTCACACAAGGCTGCGAGCTACGTTTTCTTGAGATTCTTCGCAATATTCCATGATCTGAGAAGACAAACCGCCATCTGCGATCTGCCAAGTAGCAGCAAGCAAGTCGTCGCGACAAACAACGCATGGCGGCCACTCGATGATTGTGATATCGCAGGGGTATTGCCAGACATTTGTTATTAAGTGTAAGTGGGTTTGAGATTCAGGATTGTCGGGTACAGACCATCGTCTTGAAGTTCGCCTATATAACAAGCCTCGATCGGGCTCGACCTTCGTCCAGTGGCGGTAGCTTTTTCGAATCCCGTCACACTTTGTCAGTTGGATTTCATAAATGTATTCGCGTGCTCATGAGTCTGAGACGATGACGAGACCGAGACACTCTGAGCATGTTTGCCAGAAAAGCAAGAATGTTGATTAAGATGGTATTTACAGTTGGTTTCTGACTTTTTTGATTCAAGTATACAGCTTGGTTTACCCATATTACGTCCCTCACAAGGTTACCCCAGCATTTTCCTGCTTTGTGTATCCAGTTCCCCATATGCAGCGCCATGCATTACTCCGTGAACCCATCCCATGACTCCCGGGATCGTAGATGCATTCTTAGATGAGAGCAGCGAGGGCACCGAGGACGAGCATACCGACGGATCCGGCGGTGGCGACGGCGGCACCGGCGGTGACGACGGTCGAGGGGGCGGTGGTGGCCGAGGCGGTGCTGTTGGCGTGGCCGCTCTTGGTGCTGGTGCTCACGATGGTGGTGGGCACGGCAACGTAGCTGGTGCTGGACAGGACCGTGGTCGGGTAGCTGCCGCCCTCGGAGGAGGAACCGGCGGCGGATGAGGCGGCCGAGGTCTCAGCGACGGTGCTGGTGGCCTCGGTGGCGGTGCTGGCGGCGGTCGTCGTGGTCTCGGCGACCGTGGTGGTGGCGGCCGCGCTGGTCGTCGTCTCGGCGGCGCTGCTGGAGCTGCCGCCGGCCTCGACGGCGGAGCAGAAGGCCTGGACTGCCGGGAGGACCTCGCCTGGGTTTCGTGTTAGTATAACCATCATGAAAGATTTTTGATCTCAAGAGGGCTCGTGTGACACGGGCCGGAACGAGAAGGTAGGGAGCGACTTACTGACGGCAGTGGTGGCACCGCAGTCGCTGATGACACAGGTGGTTGCGTCACCCTGGATGGCGGTGATGTTGTCGCACAGGCACTTGTAGTCGGTCTCGCCGCAGGTGGTGACCTTGGTCCTCGAGGCGTCGATGCAGGGGAGGGCACAGGCGGGGATGCTCGAGATGTCCTGGGCGTAGACGGAGGCGACGATGGCCGCGGCGGCGAATGCGTACTTCATCTTGACGGTGTTCGGTGTTGTGAGGGTTATCAAAAAAGTCGAAAAGGTCGTAGTATACAGTCAACGAGTGTTGATATGCGGCGGGCTCGTGATTCTTTTTTTAGGCAAACGAATGTCTGGATGGATGGACAAGAGGAGGTAGAGATGTACACGTTACAGCGGAGGGACGGTCGACCTTTTATGTCTTGCTCTTCCACCTTCCTCCATTGCATCCGGACTTTCTCAATTATACGAGGGTCGCCGTCATAAGGTAGCAGCAGCCATACCATGAAAACCCGGCGACCATAACGCCTGGCCCAGTATTGGAACCCATTGGACGTCGTCGGGCCGTCCAATCGAGTGACATGGCCTCGATGCGGTTATTTAGCAGAGGGCAGGGTTCTAGTCGCCATACAGGCCCATACTGGTATTCGAGTTTCGTAATAGTATCACCTTCCAGAGGCTTAACGAGAGGCAAGATATATTGAACTTGCCACATTGGGAGTATGCCCCGATATGATCCACGATTGCGGCTCCCTGGTTGGCTCGCGTCTTTTAAGTCTGGGGAAACAAGGTGGTAATTATGCTTCTCGGCCACCGGGCCTATGATCGACGGTTGTCGGTTCCTGTGATGGAAAGGGGCATAGTTTGCATTCCTGCTCTGTGGGTGTATGGAGCGTCAAATCACCGATGGAATCATGTGAAAGCCGTCAAAAGCGCCTCGTATTAAGTGAGACAGTGAGACAGGACAGGGCAATGTTCACCTCGGCTCTATAGTGGTTGGACAAGATGTAAGCAATAGCTTAGAAGGGCATTATTGATGATGATTTCTAGTTAATTTCCAGTGCAATTGTGAATCGCGGCCGTGTCAATAATCCAGAGTCTTCTCGGCATCCAGTGATCGGTTGCAACCGCCGCAGATGTGAGGGTCACATTACTGCAGGTACACAATTGGAAGAGATGAGGGATGTTGTGTTAGCCTGCACATACCGGTTCAATACGACCAAGTCTATTGTACATTTCTCGGGGAAACGAAACGCCACTTTCGCCCACGAGGTCAATGGAATATCTGACTCTTTCCAACGGCCGAGAGATTTCCAGGCAGGCGAGGAAGAATACCAGGTACTTTGCACAACCGTCGTTCATGGGCCGAACTTCGATCGGAAGCAGTTGCGGGAACTGGCTTAGCGGCGTTGATCGTCTTACGCGCCAGGGGTCATCCAACTCTGCAAAAATCCGGGGGTGGAGCCAGAGGCTAGAGTCAAGAACCTGGAGAAGTCAAAGAAGCGAATTAAGACCCCCGGACGACTACCTAAACCTGTTTGGCGATGCGCGGATGACCACCCTCCCTCTCCAACGGCCCCTGCTGCAGGCCATGCAACTAGTATTTCATGCCGAGGTGCAGAGCAACTTTGGAAGAGAAGCAGCTGATGATCATGTCATGTTGTATTCGGCAGCACATGATTGTTTCTCTCTCCCTCTCTCCTGCTTGCGCTTGCAATGTTAGCGAGATGAGGCGGAGCTGAGAGGCTGATGATGGTACCTAGTACCATGCCAAGTTGCTACCACCTCGATGAATCTGGGTTCGGCAGTGAATTGCCTCACGGCACTTTGCTATTCGCCCTTTGATTCCGAAATATCGCGGGAGTGAGACAAGAGGCATGTTCGGATCCGGGTTGTGGTTCCTGGGCAATTTACCGGTGGACCTGGAATTTCAGATCACGATCATTTCCCCGGATTTTATCTCCCCGCACAAGCCCGGGTTCCCGAGGCCAAGCTTCTCCAAGCTTCCTCTGAGTGGATCATGCGAGTGGAAACGAGCGATCGTAGGAACAAATCAGAGGAGCCAGCCACATTGCTTCTCTCGGGCATCTCGGCCAGGGAGTTCATCATTTGTCGCGGAGACTACTAAGAGGATAATGATTAGATCTCTCCCCAATGCAGTGGTATAACACAAAGCAATAATTGAATTCAATACATCGATTCTCTCTGCATGAGCAAAACATCTTTCCAATCGACCTGCATGGCTTTCTAGTTTCCTAGAGTCTAGAGCTGAAGCCTGCTCATCTCGCTGCTTGCTCGCCTATGCGTCAGGGGCGACGCCATGCAACGTCTGATGCGTCCCATTGCATGCAGCAAATCTCGGGATCATGTACCGAAAAACAAATCAGGCTGAAATTTCCGACTGACTCGGGCTGCTCCCTTGCATGTGAAAATGGGAGAGCCGTTCAGTCACACATCTGTGACCCGGAGATTGCGTTCATGAGACCGGTCACCCGGCATATGGCCATGAGTTTCGGATTGGAGGATGCTTCGCAGAGCGAACTCCCGATCAAACATACTGGGGAGATAATGTCTGGTTCCAGAAAGGACTATGGATGAAGAAGCATCGGCAAGTTAGCTTATGGTTTCGCCCAACGATTAGTAGTTTACATCATCATGAGAAAGAAATTCACTTAAGTGATTTCGCAGGCATTAAAAATCGCGCTCATCGTAAGGGAGCATCATGACTCTCGGCTGATCTCAGCCATGTTTATATTCTAGACTTGATTCGTCGAGGATCGTGACCTTATGGAGGTAGAGTGACAATTTTCTTTCGCATCTGTTTTCCTCCCTCACTGCGGACTACGAAACACTCCGTCGAAATATTGGGGGTTTGTCTTTCCAGTCAACACTTTAAAACGCGGCGAGGTTCAATACGTCATATTGAAGGGGAAATCTTGGGACCGTGGATGCCCGTGCAGGAGACTCCGTCACAAGACTATTCAAAACGCTTTATACTTCATTGCCAAATCGTTGTCTCCCTTCTCGCCGATGGCAGTAGTCAATTTCTTTCGCTTCCACTGAGAACAAATCGTCATTGGATGACTCTCCACGAACCAGTCTTGGCTCTTGGAACTACGCATCTCCGTTCATTTGGTAAACGCAACTCTCTGTCAGATGCGCTTCGGTGTATGAATCTCAAGACCTAGGCTGATGCAGTTTCTTGTCAAAACAATTTTACAGGTTCTCCGGATTGTGATAAACATGCCTACTGTACGTAGGTAGGCAAAGCGATTGAAAATACAGGGAGCTTCCCCGTCCGAAGTTGCCGGTCATGTCTTGGAATTATACCTAGGTAGCTCTGTAATCACTGTCTCTTGTGTCCAAACGTCGAGAGTATTGCGGAAATAAAACAACCTGTCGAAGCCCACACCAGTCTGGTCGTCTCGGCTCCGTCCTTCCAAGCTCGGTGCGAGTTGCATCTCTTGGATAAATAAGCAATCGAGTCCTCCGGAGAACCCTGGGCCGAGGACTGTGGCACAGGCCAGGGGTTCAGTCGATAATCTCTGCCTTGGACGAGGCGATGGCTGAATTGAGGCATTTGGCTATTGATCGTCGCAAACGGTGGCTCGCTGCTTGATTTCTTTGTGTACCCTGCCGCCCAATATACCGAGGCGGTGGTACCAATGAGGAAGCATACCGGCAGCCTCGTCGCAGTTCATCAATTTGGCTGCACCCTCAAGCTTGTTTTGCCGAAGCACACAATGTCAAGTCAAACGGGCTACGTCCTTTTTCCATCTGTCACCGCCCAGTTCCTCGCTGCTGGTGTCGTTGTTTGACAGGCTGGTGGCGCTGCCGGCTGTTGATGTCTGAGAGTTTGCTGTTCCGTAAAGTCAACTCAGCTCATCTATCGAGAGACACATGGGCGCAACTAAGCCGAGGCGTTTGATACTGGTAGGACAGCTACGAATCAGTGGACACCAGCTACACAGCTCCAATTATGACCTTCATTTCTGCCATCTGTGATCGAGTCGCAGATGGGAGCATATATTTTCCGCAGAGAAGGGTGTGCTCAGTACGTGACGTATATTTTGACATTTCAGATTTTCGATAATATGTATATGTACAACGATAGCCGCCTATTTTACGTTCATGTGAACATTGACAGGTGACGAGGCAAAGCTATTAAATACGTGCAGTCATTGCCAGTTCGTCAGGTAACTCAACTAATATGGCTGCCAGCGGCGTGCAATGACAATTACAGACAGACTCATGGAATGAAATCGTGTTGCAGTAGCAAGCCGCTACTCAAACTGAACAGGAAGGTCACCCGCGAGCGACTACATAAGTGATATAGTCAATTTTTCAATTGACGAAAAAGAGGCCAAGCCTAGCAATCTACAGCTCACAATTCTGCCTGCTGGATCCATCGCCACTCGACAGTTGTAAAATCGAGGTTTTCAGTGCCTGAGCTTGAAGGGATTCATATAATTGCGCGAATAATTGATTCTCAAACAAGAAGCAAGAGGCGGCCTTATCAAAACAGGGTATAAAAATAGCCCTTGTGAGATCGAAATCGGCCATATCAATTGCCTCACCCTGAAGCTGGTGTTTCGGCGTTGCGGAGTCCTTGACGCGTCTCTTTTTGTGCACGGTTTGACCAAGGTTGCAGATTTTCCTGCTAATTTCCTTATTCGTAGTATAAGAATGGATAACTATTATCGAGATTCTCGACTGATCGGTTCGATGTGCCGAAGGAACGATTTAGGTTTTACTGCAGAAACTGGGAGAAGTCGAATTGGAATAAGTCCAAACCCGAGCTCGGGAAACAGTTAATAGGGCCAGAGTCAGTCGTGGACCCCTAAACTTCGCTACGACGTAATGCTGAGCGGGATTGCCCAATGCAGTAAACCAACCCCACCATTGGCCTGGCAGCACTTGTAACTGCCCCTCCAAACTCCAAAAGAACTTCAATTCCCTTCCGGAGGGCCAGTCAATTTGTCCAGCAGCAAGAGCAGATATCTCGACTGTCGACAGATACGCGAGCAAGATGGAACTCGACACAAAGACCCGTAAGCACCGGCTACCCTGCGAATATCCCCCGTCCTCCTCGATCACAGCAAGCTAAGAAACCCCGCGATGCGTAGCCCCGTACATGACCAGCGACACCACGTCGTTTGCGTTCATATCTGCCCGAGACCGCTGGCCGGTCATCATTGTCGGTACACCCAGCCAAAGATGTATACCAGTGGCTCCAGGACTAAAGCCATCATTTACAGACACAAGCCATCGACGACGTCTACCGAACGATTACTCAGGTCAACGACAAGGCCAAGGAGGACGAGGGCAAGAAGATTGTTGAGGACCTCGCCAAGCTCAAGTACGAGCTGCAGCACAACCGCCAATTGACCCCGATCAGAGATGACGGAAAGCCAGATGTCGCACTATACAACCAAGAGCTGGAGAAGTTGGGAACCGTGACATGGTTCAACGTGCCTTGGCTGTACAGCGAGTGCTACCTCTACAGGTGAGGATCCCATGACGACGCAGACAATCACGCACGCCTGGCTGACTGGGACTCAGGCGCATCGCGACACATTTCAGCCTCTCGCAGCACTGGAAGTCTTACGACATCTTTGCCCGCCAAAAGATGAGCACCTTCCGCTCGTCGCGGCCCGCCGTTGTGGAACTCGCCGGGCGGTACAAGGACCTCGTCACGCAGATCCAAAGCGACAAGAGCAAGACGGGCCCCGAGGCGGACGAGGCGCAGAGAATCCTGTTCGACGAGATGATGGAGATCTGCCTGTGGGGCAACGCGACAGACCTGTCCCTCCTGACGAGCCTGACGTACGAGGACATCCAGAAGCTGCAGGGCTCCGAGGCGCGCAAGGCCAGCGAGAAGAACATTTTGATCAATGACCTGGACAAGGCCTTTGGCGTCCTGCGCAAGGCCCGCGATGAGGGCAAGAAGGAGCGCCGCGTCGACATCGTCCTTGACAATGCCGGCTTCGAGCTGTACGTCGATCTCATCCTGGCCGGCTACCTGTTGTCCTCGGGCCTCGCGACCAACGTCGTCCTCCACCCCAAGGACATTCCCTGGTTTGTGTCCGACGTTCTGCCCGGCGACTTTGCTGCGCTTCTCAGCGCCCTCGCGAGCCCCAAGACCTTCTACGAGACGCCCTCGGAAGATGAGAAGCTCCAAGATAAGACTCCGGAGCCCCTGGCAGAAAAGGAGGCCGATGAGCTCTCGTTCCTGTTCCAGGAGTGGGCCGGATTCCACGCCGAGGGTCAGTTGACCATCCGGCCCAACGCTTTCTGGACCCATGGTGGTAGCTTCTGGAGGCTGCCGGCTGAGAAGGCCCTGGTGGAGGATCTCAAGGAGAGTGAATTGGTCATCTTCAAGGGTGACCTGAACTACAGAAAGTTGACCGGCGATGTGAGTTGCTTTTTTCTGCCTTTATCTTTGACTAATACTGACTACTGAACACAGGCCGCATGGGACCCCGCGACGCCGTTCACGGAGGCGATTGGCCCACTCGGCCCGGGATCTGGTATCAACGTTCTGGCGCTCCGTACCTGCAAGGCAGATGTCGTGGTTGGGCTGAAGCCCGGTCAGGACGAGGAGATTCGCGCGACCGAGGGCGGAGGCGCTGACAGCGGAGCCCGGAAATGGGCTTGGAGTGGAAAATGGGCCGTAGTCTCATTCTCTGGAGGCAAATAAGAAACTCGATATAGACAATAAAGCCTGCGCCGTAGAATGTAGATGATCATAGAGCAACTAAAACAGGTGTTCAATTCTGTCTCGTGATGAGATCAATAGATTTGATGAATTCTTCTCTGTTCGAAAACTGCTTTCGGAACACGATTTGAAGTGTGAGCATGTTGACAAGCATGAGTGCCTATAATATAATGATGGTACCTCAATTGCACTGGTTCACGTCTACGAATACAATATCTATCTCGTATGTCCTTCATGTTTCATGTTTGAGAGCTGTCGGAACCACTCCCAAGTTGGGCATCTCATCTATTATTTATATCTACCCAATAAAAAAGCCTAAAAATGAGCATGTTTTGAGTTTCCTTACTTTTCCGAGACCCATGAGCTTTTTGTTGTTATGAGATCCTGTTATCCATAAATGAAATCTTAGTTAAAGACGACAGTCTTGTGGCCGTTGAGGAAGACCTTCTTCTCGCTCCACCACTTGACGGCGGCGGCGAGGACCTGGCTCTCGACGTTGCTGCCCTCCTCGACGAGCTCCTTGGGGCTGAGGCTGTGGTCGACGCGGGCGACGCGCTGCTCGATGATGGGGCCCTCGTCGAGGTCGGCCGTGACGAAGTGGGCGGTGGCGCCGATGATCTTGACGCCGCGGTCGAACGCCTGGTGGTACGGCTTGGCGCCCTTGAAGGACGGCAGGAAGCTGTGGTGGATGTTGATGATCTTGCCGCTCATGGCCTCGCACAGGCCCGGCGACAGGACCTGCATGTAGCGGGCCAGGACGACGAGCTCAATGTCGTGCTTCTGGATCAGGTCCAGGATCTGGCGCTCCTGCTCCAGCTTGGTGTCCTTGGTCACGGGCAGGTGGTGGAACTCGACGCCGTAGCTCTCGGCCAGGGGCCGGTAGTCCGGGTGGTTGGAGACGATGACGGGCACGTCGATGCCGAGCTGGTTGTTCCGGGTGCGGAACAGCAGGTCGTTGAGGCAGTGGCCGATCTTGGAGACCATGATGAGCACGCGGGGCTTGGTGCTGGTGGCGCGCACGTCGTAGTCCATCTGCAGGTCCCGCGACAGCTCGGCCAGGGGCGCCTCGAGGGCGGCCGTCGAGTCGGCGTGGCCAAAGTGCACGCGCATGAAGAAGCGCTCCGACGTGCGGTCCGAGAACTGCTGCAGGTCCAGGATGTTGAGCTTCTGGCTCGCCAGCAGGCCCGTCACGGCGTGCACGATGCCCGGCTTGTCGGGGCACGACAGGGTGAGATAGTAGTCCTTTCCGGCAGACATCTTGGCGTCCAGCTTGTTCAGCTCGGCGACCTTTTTCTTGGTAGGGCTGGTGCTGCTGTAGAACCTAGGAGAGGACCGTGACTGCAAGCTGTTGAAGCTAGCGGCGATGATCGGTGAGTTCTGTGGTTGTCCGCGAACGACAGCGGCTGTTACGATGCGTTGTTGAGTGCAGTGGCGCCGGCCGATACTCTGCGTCAGCCTGACAGTGCGACAGCTGAACCCGGCGATCATCTAGCCCGTGTCCCTCGAATACCAAGGAAAGCGAATGAAAAGATTGGGAGATTGGATTTGTCTTTTCGAATCGAGTCATCGCGGCGGCCCGGCCCTCGAAAAAAAAGGTCTGGGTTAGAATTTGCAGGCCGTGACACATTAGCCTGAGGGGCCCCACACGCGGCCTGGCTCCGCTGTCGGCTGTTGTACCCATGTGTCTGGATGAAATATTGATTGAGCTTACGACTGTTGAAAGTGTATAGAGTCAGCTAGGTTAATCAGCACGCAGCAAAAGATGACATGGGTCAGTAATGAAACCGATAAATAAAGTATAGTATACTGTTACCACTATTTAGGAAATGGGGGTCGGCAGGCGATCCTTTCAAATTCCACCAGTAGCGTTGCCGTGTTCCCAGTACACGGAGATTTGTGCGACTCATGATTCGCTTGGTATAGCGAGCGAGTTTGCGGGGGATGGGATGGGACTCATCTTAGATCAGAACTGTTCTATACAGTATATATCATCACGAACCTTCGAATAAACGCTCAGGGCTTGTGGAAAGCGTTGACAGAAGAAGGGAAAAGATATGGCAATTGATACAAGAAATCGGCACATACAAGTTCTATTGCAACGTATAAATGAAAATTGTACTTTCGTATAATGTAGGATGATGCACTTTCCCTGGCAACTTTCATAACAGGATGAGAATCATTCAAACCGCATTTGTTCATTTTCATGCTTTGGAAATCCAAACGCCAAAGATCCGTGGCTCTCACAAGAAGCACCCGTGGACGTGTTTGAGAAAAAGCAATAGTGAAACCCCGCCCTAGCTGCGACCTTACGACTCCGTTCATTGAGACCTCGGACGACGGGAATTCCGAGTCACACAAGAAAACATTGGACTTGTTTTGTTTACTACATCAAGGTGTGCTCTTCTCGATCCATCATCGTATCAACCACATACGCGTCTTGGGGCTGACAGCACCCAAACGGCCATGGCCAAGTCTTGGTTGGTCGAGCTACCATTGGAAATCCTGGGCATCATTTGCACACAATGTCTGCTGCCGTCTCACTTCCCTGCGCAGCGGCTGTTCGTGGAAGCCAAGGAGAACCGCGACGGCGCCCGCGATCTGTGCAATCTCTCGCAGACATGCAGAAGGATGCACAAGGTCGTCAGGCCAATGATTGCGCCTTACTTCGGTACCAAGTTGGGAGACCTAGACTTCGACTATATATCGTACGTCTGCCGGATCGTTCAGAATCGCGACCTGGCGTCCCGCGAGACCTTGCTGGACATATGTTTCGATCACTTCATCGGCGATATCACGCCTGAGACCCGGATGATACTTCACTCGGCAGCTCGCGACGTCGACGTCGAGAGGCTCTGGTTCCCTTGGGTTAGTGATCAGCCGCTCGTGATCAACCCGATTCTCGACGAAGACCTCGACGGCAACCAGCGACTGCTGGGGAACTTGGCCGACTATGCTTACTACAAGAGCGGGCGTGGGGGCATCAACTGGAGTGAATACGAAACCATGCATGCCTTTCTGAGGTCTGTGCTGCTCGAGATCGCGCTCCTTCACCTGCCCAACGTCGCCCAGCTATCGCTGCCGCTGGACCTCGAGTTCCGCGAACTGCCGCCCGGGTTTCTTCCGTCGGTCAAGACCCTGGCCCTGCGAGACTACCGCGAGCTGTTTCCGCAGACGAGCGACACGTCCAACAGTCTCCACGGCGCCTCCAACCTCATAAACGCAGCTTGTAACCTCCAGGGCTTGTACGTCGAGGGCATCCGCATGGCGCGCAAGGAGCTGTTCATGTTCAACGTCGAGTGGCTCATCATTACCAAGAGCATCATGGACGCGGCCACCCTCGGCTACATCCTGAGTTCCTGCCGGAACCTGCGCAGTCTGACCTACGAGCCGGCCGCCCAGGTCAACATCGACGCCGCGGCGGAAATTGGCCTGACCCACGAACACCCATCGCTTCTTGTGCAAGCCATGGAACCCGTCTTTGCCACGCTCGAGACCCTGCGGCTCCGGATACCCGAGTGGGACCAGCACGGCGACGCTGACGGCGGCGGGCTCGGGCTCGTCGCTGGACAAGACCTGCACTCCTTCGAAAGGCTCAAGACACTCGAGCTGTCGGCGGCGGCCGTGGCGCTCGACCACTTGATAATCGATGGCCCTGTCTTGATCGACTTGATCCCGCCGGGCCTCGAGTCATTTACCCTCACGGGCGCGGGGCCCGAGTGGCGGCGCGCCGTCGGCGATTTTGTCAGTGAAACGAGGTTGGGCCTCTTTCCCAATCTCAGAGTCGTTGATATACCAGGGCATGTAGATAAGACTCGGTTTGGCCCTGGTCAGGCGGCGTAGACGAGTTTGTTCAATGCAACAGGAGAATCCAAATGGAATTACCAGCGCCCGCGAGGTGTGTGCCAGTACAGCTCGCTCCGAATGCTACTCTCCAGATATACTACTGGGGGAATATCATCATACTTCAGAGAAACAGAAACCTACCCCGTAATAATATTCTAACAAATAACATTAATTCACGAGTATTTTTAAACCACACTTTTTACCTGGAAAATAGATACAAGTTATATATTCCAAGCAATATCTCTTATTCTTAGTGCTCGCCGGCTTTACAAGAAATTGCAAAATCGTTCTTTACACAAGTTTCCCAGCTGGGTATACTACAAAATGGCTTTCAATTTGCATCTACGTCGTGGAATAGGTTTTTTTGCAAGTCTCATACAGGAGGAATAATTCACGTCCGCCTCTATATCAAGATTTCCCTGAAAAGTTGAAGCCTTCCTTCTCCCGAAATATCAAAAGGTAAACCGTCAATTCATGGTAGGTTCGCACAATCACATGCACAAGTACGAGAACACACATACACACATTAGTCAAACTGGAGATAGAGCCTAGACTCTCTCGAACCGACCAAGCCCACAAGCCAAGGACACAGCACACCCAAACATGTTGACACACGCCGTCTCACCACGCTCTAGGTACCTACATATTCGTATTTCTTTCCGTCCGGCACGTCCTCCCGCCAGTCATCCGCTGGAATACCGGCAACTCGGTGCGTCAGTCTCTTGGCGGTCCCCACCCGCCCGAATCCGTTCCCTGAGCCAAGAGAAACGAACGGTGGCACAGCTGAACAAGTTCTGCCAAGCGCCCAAGTCCAGCGCCGACGTGGGTATATACTCCATTGGCTGACGACGACCGCTCACTAGACACCAGTCCAAGCATCATTTGCCAAGAACATTACGAATCACTATATCACAGTACTCGACCAAGGTCTTGGTCAGCACACGAGAAAGTTATACAGTGGTATCAGAATAAATGCATGAATTTCATCTCTATAGTGGTACTTCATGATATTTTTTTTGAAAAAATTCGGCTTAGAAAAAAGCATTACTTCCTGGACAATAGCTCGACCTGCCACGATTATGATATAAAAAGGCCAAGGTTTTAAGGTGCTAAGCAGGTATGACAAGTTGGAACCATGAAACATAAAAAGGGGTACTCGATGCTATGCACAGTAGTTTATTGTGGGTGTGGAAATATCAACTCAGAACTCCAAAGATCCCTTCGTGAACCAAGGAGATTACTCGTAAAAAAAGAGGTCATCTCTTTACAGAGCAACCATGGCGGCACCGACACCGGCGGCGACCAGCATGTAGGCACCAATGGCAAAGTCGCCAATGGTCATGGCGCGGTCCATGCGGATGGGGGCGGCAAAGTTGGCAGTCGACGAAGAGCCAGAGGTCGAAGAAGCACCAGTGGCGGTGGCGGCGACCGAGGCGGAAGAGCTGGCAGCCTCCATCATGGCCTTGCAGGTGTCGTCGCTGGCGGGCTCGCTGTTGATGGTGGCAGAGCCGTCAAAGTCGCAAGCAGTGGAGGCCGAGTTCTGGTTCTCGTAGTAGGCCTGGAGGATGGCACCGAGCTGCTGGGTAGAGTTGCAGCCGACGTAAGGTCCGTAGACACCAGTCGACTCGTCGTGCTTGATGCTGGAGCACGCATCCTCATCCTGAGCGCAGACGTAGCCGAAGATGTCACCGTAGTCGTCGGAGCTCAGGCTGGAGGCAGGCTGGCAAGACAGGGAAGCGTACATGCACTCGCAGAGCTCACGGTTGGGGGTAGGGGGCAGAGCCTCGGCAGCCTTCCAGTCGTCACCAGTGGCGGGGCAGGACTGGGCAGAGTTGGTAGGCTCGTAGGAGTCCATGGAGGTAGAGGAAGGAGTGGCGGCGGCAAGCTTGCTGGACAGAACATCGTAGTTGTCCATGGTGGTAGCATCATCGCCGTCAAGCTCGACCAGACCGTAGTCGTTGTCCTCCTCGAAGTACATGTAGACGATACCACCAGAGAAGACACCAGTCATGTCGTCGGAGAACAGGGCAGTGGTGTCGTCCCAGGTACGGTCATCAGCACCACCGGGGCTGTTGCAACCGTACTCGGCGAAGAAGACGGGGACGGAGTAGTTGGAGAAGAAGTCAACCTGGGTGCTGTAGCCGGAGTCCTCCATGCTGCTAGTACCGCACCAGGAGTAGATGTTGTAACCGAAGAAGTCAATGGCCTCGCTAGAGTTACCACAGTTGAAGTAGTCAGCCAGGTTGTGGCGAATGTTGGCGTCGTCGTTGGCGGCGTAACCAACACCCATCCAGCGTCCACCGTTGGCCTGGAGCTCGGCAATGTAGTTCTTGGTGTCACGAACAGCGGCCTTGACGTAGGCAGAGGCGTCAGTGTTGGTGGCGTTGTTGGAAACCTCGTTTCCGGCGAAGAAACCAATGACGTTGTCGTACTGGGCGAGGTCGTCGACGACGGCCTTGTAGCGGTCGAACAGGTCGACATTCCAGGCCGGGCTGTCTCTGTTGATGGACAGAGAGGGCTCACTCAGGTCAGAAATGACATAGATACCAGCATCGGATAGCAGCTGCATGCAGGCCGAGTGGTCAGAGTCAGGGTTGACGGCATAGGTTCGGATGGTGTTGGTTCCCAGAGCGGACAGGATGGGGACGTCACGCTTGCACTTGTCCTCGTCGGCGAGAGGGTCAGTGTAGGTGTTGGTCTCGGAAGAAGTGTCACCACCGGCGGCGGTGTCCTGCTGGTAAGCTACACCCTTGATGAAGAACTGTGTGCCGTTCTCGTAGAAGAACTTGCTACCCTTCACGATGACGGGGTCGAGGGCGGCGGCGCTGCTCGCTAGGAGCATCGAAGATGCCAAGGCAGATTTGAGGAGACCCATTATGAATGTGTGTACCCGGAGCTGATTGATTTCTCAAGTTGTTCCTTTTTATGATGTTGAATTGTGAGATGGCGCCGGTATAGCTGAAATAGCTAAGCGATTTCGAAAAAGATGATATCAAGGAGTGGCAGAACTAATAAGTTGTTCTTTCTAATGAGTGTGAGGGAAGGACGATTCCTTTTCTTCCCAGTCGTAGGCCTAAGAATTACAAGAGGACGACGAAAGAGAAAAAGAAAGAAGAGATGCTGAACTGATCAAAAAATACAAGAATCCAGAGCGGTAGTCGTGGAGGGAGACATCGGGGTGAAAAAGGGCTCGCGCTGGATATGCCATGGCCAGGCTAGGACCCGTTAGTATGATACCCAGTTGGGAGACCCACGCAAGGATAGGGGATGCAAGTGACGATTCACAGAGATTGGGACTAGCGCATCACATTCTCCGTGTGGGTTCATCTGGGGGACCCGATAATAATCAGAGCGAATCGATGCAGAGAGGCGAGAAGGGGGGAAGGCAAGAAAAGTGGTGATGGCGCGTCCCTTGCTGCTATTGGGACGCGGGAGTTGGGGGTTCATTCGCCGTCCGGAGAGGGCTTTCACGATAGATCGACTACTACCTGTCAGCCTATACCTAGCGGCGAACGCTCCGTTGAGCTGTTTTGCTGGGCCTCGACGAAGAGGCGCAGCGCACGGTAACATGTACGTGATAGTGTAGATGCAACACTCAATAACAGTGGTACTTCGGAAATGAAGCGACAGCAGCGTTATGTTGTTGTCACTGCCGCTGGCGTCCCTGGGCGAGACTGGGCCTTGCTTGCTTGGGGCAGACCATGGGCTGCGATGGGAAGAGGCTCCACGTTCATTTCGTCTGTCGAGATGCGGGATCCACAACGCCAACTCGCAGTTCCTGACATCCTGGCCAGGGAGATGGGACAATACGATGCTTCTGGCATCTGGCCCCTCTGTCTATCTCCAGTTTCAGTTGGTTGCAGTCCCCGGCTACGGAGTCAGTAGAGGTCTTGGTGTTCTGCCCGTCTGGCTCGTGTCGCCGCCGATAGCTCACGACAAGACGTGGAAACGCGCAAGACGATTCAACGCCGGCCAATGAGGCACTCACCAAGCCCGGCGACGAGGAGACAAGAGGTGGCCGCGTCCTTGGTGCTCTTGGTGGCCATTACGGTGACGGATTGGCATTCTTGGAAGGGCCTGAAGAAGGGATGGCTAGCATCTCGGTGGTCCTCGGACCATTCATCAATGATCTTCCAAGGTTTGTTGGTTATGCAAATCTACCGGGCTGCTAAAGTCTTGGCATGATCAACGCAGGAGCGCATGTGCACACCGCATAGGTACGACAATTCCGAACGTGGTATTTTCGCTCGCCCGCTTTGGACTTTGCGCGTCTGTCTCTCTCTCTCTCTCTCTCACTTGTCCTGCCGTAGTTTGTCGAATTCATCTGTCGCTTCATTGTCTTCAATTCGTCGTCGTCGAAGTCCGAAAATAAAACAGCGCTATGCCATCATAGTTAAGCTTGGCCCACCGCACCTACTTTAAACCATTGAAACTTTTTTCAGAGTTTTTGGCTCATGGGCACTTGCCACTGTTTTTGCGGCTGGCCCCCAACCTTACGATAACTCTAATGCCAAGACCCTGCATTCGAGGGAATTGCGCGTCCCTTTTAACCTGCCACGGGGAAAGAACGGGGTCATATTTTTAGTTCGAGCGCCGCAACTTCCCTTCTTCTTAACGCCGAGTCTAGTGCACAGTAGTCACGAGCCACCCGAAGTGATTGCTAATTGTCAACCGTCCCATGTTGTTCTCCTCTCTCTTCTTTCTTTCTAGAAGCCCCAATTGATGTTTCACGATTGATGCCTCCCAATTCCCTCTGCAAGCCTCGACACATACCATGAACTTTCAACGGCGTCCCAGATAATTATAATTGCGATCACGATAACATGAGGATGGCCTCTTGCACCGCCCCGCTAGCCTCATTCTTCCTTCCACCCTTCCTCTCTAATTCGCTCCAGTCGTGCCTGCCAAGACTTGCCAGCTGCCGATACATTCCCTCCGCGGCTTTCCCGCCCTGCCCTAAGACATTCGATCGGCCGTTCCCCTTATTATTTGTTTTCTTCTGGCTCCAGACCTTGCAGACCTTCCGGGGTCCTTCTGCGCCGTTTCGAGCCCGTCACGTATCAGATAAATTGGACCCGGCCGATCTTTTTCTTATGCCCTCTCCACCCATCGACGTCACTCCGCCGGCCGTTGGAAACTTGGGATGAATTCCATCCTTCTCGATTGGAGCATGCCGCGCAGTCATCGGCCGAGTCAGCATTGCCGAATCTGATCATGTCTGTTGATGACAATCAAAGATGCCAGTCTGTCGGGAATCCAGCAGGTCTCAAGACGTCGGGTTTGTCTTCCACTTCATCTCCTTCTCATCTTGTAATAGAGCGATCCCACTCCGTACAGGACAGCATCCCACAATTCATAGGCTTCCCTCGCCAGTTGCGAAAGCGCTTTGCGCGACATGATCGTCTGTATGTCTGTTCAGCCGCCGGACGACGTTTGGGAAATCGGGTAGGTTAGCAAACAAGCTTCAGGAGAGTCCGTATTCAAGTTCGCCAACTTGGAATGGATCTCGGTCAGTGCCGCGGCGATGGACACAAATATCAAACTCGGATTTGCATATTCAAGCCCTGTGTTTTGCGCAAGCCTCGACAAAACATGATAAAGATGAGGCTCTTTTATATATCAAGTCGGCTCTCGACAACTTCTTCGACTAATCTTCGCCCGCCCGATGAGATAGCTTGTGCTTGGCTGCTTGGTGGCGAGGCTGGAGCCTGCCCAAGTTGCCCAACTCCAACGGCGTCACCTGAAGGCCATGCCCACCACCATCCGCTGACGCCAAGCTATGCAACATGCACTCTTTCCACGGCACAGTCGGCAGGACAATTCTTGACATGTTCATGACGGAAAAACCACATCACTTCGTAGACCTTGCATCGCATCAATCCCGCCATGTACGGCTTCGAGAGTCGCACTTTGTCTTCAATTCAAGGAGAACTCATCATACCGGACCGGTCGCAGCTCCTGCTCCCGACCCGCCTCACCCATTGTGGATTTTGCGATCTCGGCCGCGCTATGCCTCGAGCACGGCGCCGATCCGTGCGTGGATTTAAATCCAAGGCTTTGATCCATCCCCGATCATCAGGAGAGCAACCCAACCCAAAGTCAGGTGGCCCCGAAATCCCCGCAACACAGCCTCCGTGAAGAAAAGAGCTTGGGGAAGTTGTGCCGTCGATCATGCAATGTTGCAAACATGTCAAATGTCAGACTAACTACCTAAGTACGATGCTGCAATTTGCCGGTCCCGTCTTCGCCCGGCCGTTGCTTGAGAGTACCAGGAATCAACGCCGTCTCCCTTCCTCTCATCAGCTTTTGCCCTTCGTGAATGCATGTTCGAGTCGAAATCCTCCCGCCCGGCTGGTGTCTTTTACTCGGCATCGAGAGACAGGCCACCCAGACACTTGCTGACCACCAAGAACAGGCCGTGAGGGGGACTTTGCACAGGCTTATGGCTCGGATTCATCTCGCTCCTACAGCGCTGCCGTTTCACTCGCTGACTTGGGTTCAGAGGGTACCTCGAGCTGACATCAATCACATGCATTACCCGCCCACGCTGGATATGATGCCTAGAGAGACTCATGTGTTTAGATGAGAACATTCCCATCTCGTAGTCCACAGCTTGTGCTCTGGTTGCAACGCATTGGTACATCGCGTCCGATACGAATTCGGATCGAAGCAATCCGACCTTGCCATGTTAGATGACCGCTGACCGCAGCACGTCGGCCAACAACACCATGGACTATGGCTCAGGACGTGGTCTGCGTGTTACCGAACGTTTCAACACTGATATAAGTGCCTGGCCGTCATTAGTCAAATATCGTAACTCGACTCCTGGCTACTCACTCAAACATGTCTCGCGGAGAGCTCAAAAGTACATCTCACAAGAAATCAATACCCATCTCCGAAGCCGAGGCGTAGACATCCACTCAGATCGAATCAGGTTCGTGAAGTCATCCTCTCCCTCGCTGTACCCTCGTAGACGTTGGACGCGCGCATGCCAACACGCGTTCGGATAGCTTCTAGTCCGCGCGTGGCGATAACGAATAACGCTTCTTGATACACCAGAAGTCTGCAGGTCTCAGCCTAGCAGCACCCAGCCTCCGTACTGAAGAAAAGGCCTAAGGGACGAACCCCGCTCATTTGTCGCAACACGAATAAATGTCGAGGCTGCAGGCTTCCGCTGGAGACAAGTGTATGGCGGGCACCCAGCCAAGATATATCGAGAGGGGCCACCATTTGGACTGCTGTCGCTGTTCTTATTTGCTGTCTCCTTTACTACACACGGGAATCTCTTCAGCGTCCCAAATGCCCCTAGCTTGTCCGAGGCGAGTATTTGCGTGCGGCTCGAACAAAGGCCCAGAAATCTGCATGTAGCACATCGCAAAGTACCCAGGGAAAGGGGGAAAAAAAAAAGAAAAAAAAAAGAGAGAGAGGCTAAAGTACGGCTCAAGGTGACATGTGGCGCTGGGCCGACAAGGGGCGTGGACCCGGGTGGCTTTCGATTCGAGATGGTTGATAGGAATGGCATCATGGCGTATCCTCGTGCAACCACTCCCCAGGAATGAGTGCGACCAGAGGGCGCACCCATTTGCAGGTCCCGGCTCCGAGAAAGAGATCGACTAGCTCACAAGCTCATCGGTCCTTGTCAGCCTCAAAGACGACTTTATACGAACATTGACTCGTCAACTCTCGGTATGCAACGAATACAGAGCGGCACAGGATAGGGTTGAGGATGCGCCCTTGCTTTACTGCCCAGGCCGCGAGTTTGGTGCAAATTTTGCGCCTTGACTCGTTGCTTCCGTCACATCCCGCTCGCAGTCACATCTGGTCAACTGATCGAGGAAGAGCTGTGTGACGACAAAGGTGCGGTACTGATAAGTTGAGATGCCGTCCGAGGGCGAAAGGAATGGGTGGACCCCTCATTGCTTGCTTCTGCGAGAAGCTTTCGTCGTTCGGATGCGTCAACAAAGTACTCTAACTCCGCATCCCTGTCCCTGGACCCGGGCTGCGCTCCGAGTTCCCCAAATGGCCTCATTATCTGCCCTGGCTTTCCATATATGGTCAAGCCACAACGCCGTCGCATGAACAGGAATGGCCATATCTGGACACCACGCTGACATAGCTGCGCTTTTATCGTCTCCTTTGAGCGACAGTATAGCCATAGTGCTGTCGACGGGAATACGGAGGCTGATGTTTCTGGATTCTTCCCGCTTCTGGAAGCCAGAAGGGCTACCGGTCGTGTGTTCCCTGCCAAGAGGCTAAGCGACAATCTTCACGTGCTTTTTCCCCCTTCGTGGTGTCTCAGGTTGAGAGATGGCGTTGGGAGGCGGTCAAACAAAGAACCATCTGCTCCAGCTATTCTATTCGGGTCACGTGGAAGCTCGAGAGGCAACATTTACTCCAATGCCGGCCGTACGGTAGTAACGTCGCCTTTTCTTTTGATTTTGGCTTTGACGTTGGAACTTTTCAACAATGCCTGCAGCAGCAGCAGCCAGCAGCCAGCAAAACCAACCGGCCCAGGACAAATAAACAAAATCGTCCTCACGGCTTACACTTAACGAGTGGTGGTCAAAACAAGGTGAAAGACACACCTGTGCCAAGTAGACAAGCTCCAGTGACGCTGCGTCCGAGAGATGTAACGACGGCCGAGACTCCCCTCTAGTTGAACCCTCCCCGACCTCAAACTTTCTCAACCAGACGGTCGGGGAGGGTAAGGAACGAGACGCATGATCCTCTTTGCAACAGGAAGAGCTTCAACTTGACAGCAGAGAGACATGGCAATTGTCCACTTGGCCCAAAATAGCGGCCTTTTGATAACGGGGCTTTTTGCCGTTGTCACACAAGGCTTGGGATCTCTTGAAGCCCAGGCCTTGTTCTCAATCGTGGAGACCGAACCAGAGGTTGACATCCCAACTTACACATGCTGGTGTAGCAAAACGATATCTCATTTGGGGTCATCTCACTCAGCAGCAGTGCTGCAGTCATGAGATGAGATGATACTCGAACGACTAATTCGAAACCCAAGGACGCAGCTCCGTACTCGTGTTCTTTTTTCTTCATCCCCTCAGCCTCCATCACACCCAGATATGGTGGATCCTTCTATTTCTTACCCCGGCCCTTGACTTTGTTGAGATGCATACACCAACCAATTCCACGAGCACGATCGCCCGGATGCTCGGTTAGTCATTTTAATCGTTGAGATCGTGGGTGTCATCGACTTGAGCAATCCAACCGGAACCCGGCTGCACCCTGTCGAAGGACACTCAGACCTCCCGTTCCCTTTCACCTATCATTCTCGGTTCCTGTTCCGAAATGAGTTTGAGTTATGGGGTTGGCCACTGGCAACTACCGTCCTCGAGCCAAACTTTTGCCTCTCCATACCTGTCTTTCTATCTTGTTTCCTCGCTTCGTTTGTTACCTTGTTGTCGCGGTATCTTTTGACCATGTAGAGAGATGTCTTAGCTTGTGTCTTAATAATGCATGTCCTTTTCCACCGGGAAGTGCCCGCAGCCACCACGAGGGCCAACCTCGTTGGATCACGCCTTGTATGAGGGTGTCACTGCCACGTGAAGGACAAGCTTGTTTATTTTCCTATCCTCCTTTATATGTCTCTCCTTCCTTCTGTCCTCGAGACTGATAGCCGAATTCCATGGTGGTTGGACAAGAGACCAGCTTCCAATTATTGATAGTCCAGCTGTAGATTAGGGGGTCGCAAGGGCTTAAAAAACAGGGGTTTGGGAGTGCTGATGTGTATCGTGAAGACCTTTGTGATACTGGCACTTCAGCTATTCCTCCCAATTCTTCACCTTTCCAAGTCTCGTCTTGTTCCTGCCAGTGGTGACGAAGAGAAACAAGGCGTGATAGAGGGAGAGAGAAGCTTCGTCGGTACTTTCGGCGTTTGTGTCGCGTGCCAGCGCTTGGACAGCCGTCGCGGAATGCGGGTCCCTGAAGGATGAGTATCACGAACCAGACTGTGGTAGCATAAGGAAGTGCCGCGTGGAGGAAAGAGGGCATCATACTGGTTGGTTTCCTCTCACATTTGAGAGCGGAAGCCAGTTTGTCCAGGGGGGAGACCTAGACACACCACGAGGCGAAAAAAGTCTTGACACATGAAGCGTGGGTCTATATAAGATCTATCGGTTGGCCGTGACGGGGATTCTTCCTTGGCCCCATCAACAAATCGGCCCAGTCTCCATACCGAACCCGAGTCAGCCGCTACTCATGACTATCCGGCAGACCTAGGACACGATCATCTCGTTATAACAACACCACGGCATCACAGTTTCACCAATCCCGAGGCCCAGACCGGTTCGCCCTCGAACTCTATTGTTCACATCACTAGACACCTTCACACCACCCCAGTGCCGAGATCATGCCATAATTTGCCCAAAGTAGGGAAAGCTGAAAGCACAGTGGTATGATACGTTGAATATCTCACAGCGATATAACAATTACCATCCCGGCTCTACCAGAGGATTCATCTGATCCGATTCGATCATTCATATCGTCAACAAAAACTGCTTCAAGCATCCAATCAGTACCTGGTCTCAGCATAGACATATACAGACTGAATCACCAAGGGCTCAAAAAACGACATACTGCATAATCACTGCCAGTATACGGTCGATCGACTGGTCGACCTATTCGATCCGGATCTTTCTCAAAAAGCACTCAGCACCTCGCCTATTTTTCTTTTACCAGCGACGAACGCCCACGGCGGTAACTGTTCTGGAACCATGTGTACCTACTACTATCTACATTACCATCACGTACAGCCGTGTATGCGCGACATTGAGTACAGCCTGCAGTATGATTTCTGCGAGAACGCAACCACGGTGCCATCAATACCCTCTCCATCCAGCCCTCCGACCAGGAGGAAAACGGGTAGCAGCCATTCGGGCTCGGGGCGTTCAGGTCGCGCATCCTCGTCGTCTACATCAGGGTCGAGGTCGTCCAACGCGGCGTCGTCGTCGTCTTCATCGTCCTCGGCAGCGCAGCAAATCCCCGAGTACGTGCAGCAGCCGTGCGCGGCGCTCATCTACGCGCCCGAGTACAACATGGCCGACGGCAGCATGATCGACTACGCCAACCCGTGCGCGACGGGCGGGTGTCTGGTGAGCCCGGGGTGCACGTCGGGGTCCTGCCGGCTCGAGGACCTCGGGGGCCGTTGGGTCTGCTGCCAGTGCTTCCGCGGCGGCAACACGTTCAGGTGGTGCGCGCACCCCATGAAGAAGGTCCCCGACACCATGTGCTACCACGTCGTGTGCGAGCACTGCTGCGCGGACAGCTAGGCAATGCCTCCTCTCGGCCGTCTCCGTATTTTCAGCTCAGAGCGAAAAGTCGAGTAGAGGAGAGGTTGAGAGACTCGGAGAAGAGCAATTCTGGGAGTTGCTGCTTGGTGGGCCATGATCACTTGAGGATGCTGGGCTATTAGGCCTCTTCTTGCGCTGGTTGCGAGCTGGTTCTGGGCCCAAGTGGTTTGATGGCTCACCGGGAGGGAAAATGTTTTCTGGAAGAGATGAGTGGACTAGGTGATATTTTTGGTTTTTGGAAAAACTACGCTGATATCACCGAGACGGATAAGATTCTTTTTCCTGCTCGGGTCGATCTTCTCGGTTTCCGTTTCCGAGTGACAAAATGTTTTAGAGCGGATGGGCACCCCTGGTTCCAGCTGAAGCGCGGGAAGAAAAAGAGAGAGACATTTGAAATTTCCCGAATTGATGAGATGATGACGATGACGACGATCAGGATAAGCACAGCAGCAGCAGCAGGCCGACAACAACGGCCTCAGTGGGAGATGGCGGTGTAGAAGGAGAAAAAAAGCCCGATATGAACACAAAGATATCTTTATTGGGGTGTGGGGAATGACGAGACAGGAGGTGCCGGATCTCGTGAGGCTGAAGAAAAAAGTGACGATGGACAAAGATCTAGGGGACCAGCAGCCAGGAACACGGGGTGGTGGGGTTCATCGGTTGGGGGTTTGTGTTCCGCACTTTTTTTTTCTGTCCCTCCCTTGTGCCGCGAAAGATTGTTTTTCTTGGGGGAGTTTCTTTTTCTACCTTGCGCTTTGCCAATATCGAAAGGAAAAGTTGCTTTCTTTTTTTTTTTTCCCCTTCTCTCCTTCTTACGCTTCTTCCATTTCAGCGCGTCGGCGAGGGGTTCTTTGGGTTCTTGGGGAATCTTTTGGATTTTTTTTATTTCCTGTTCATCTTTTTTTCAATAAGGGCTCAGAACACGAAGGAGCCAGCCGGTCCAACGAGGCGTTCCGTCCAAAAACGATATTTCTAAGACGGGGCTTTTTGATTTTCTCGGAAAAGGGTATATTCTCTCTTATCACTTTCAAAGGTCACGGGACCCCCCCCCCAAACCAAATATCACTTTCCATCTTTACCTTTTCTGCTATCCAAGATCTTTTTGTCTTCCCGCTCCTTCATAAAGTAGATATTTTGACTCTTGTGCAATTGGACATGATTGGATCCGTATACGCTGAGAGACAAATATATACATAATAAAAGTTCAATCGCCGACCATTTGGCACGTGGTGTCTTTTTTCCCACTCCGTCCGTGTTGTACGTCTGTATGATGCTATTTTCCCGCTTCGCACGGCTCTCCACGCGCCTTATCGAGATGAAGAAGCGGAAAAAGAAAAAAAAAGAAGGAGAGAGCTGAATAGATACCCTTTCCAACTTTGTCGTCAAGACCCCCTACTCAGATAGACGGTGATTGATTAAAAACGAAAATATCCCGTCATTTCGCGCTTGCCGGGAAAGTGTTTGCTTTTTTTGGGTTCCTAGGCTGGCTCCCTGGAACCTGGGACTTGGGAAGAAAATCAAAATCTGTCTTCACCGCGCGCGCCGCTGCGCTGGATCGGACCCCTTCTGAATCTCGCATCTCGCATATCGTGTTTTTTCCTTCCTTCCTCGTATAACCGAAAATAGCGTACGAGACGCGGGTAAGATCCCATCCCACCCCGCGCGCAGCACCGTCAAGGAAAGAACTATCCAATCTTTAAATTGACGGCATGTTTTGCGAAAGCAAAAGAGCGGGTGGTTGCAGATCATCATCCATCCCGTCCCTTGTTGATAATCGTTTTATTGACCTGGCGAGCCTGACGACAGAAATAATGAATGCTATGCTGAATGTTCCTGGTTGTGCGCTTCATCGTCCGGACTGCCGTTGGAGTAAAGGGAGGCTAGGCTCATAAACAATGTTTCTGTTCTTTCGGCCATAAGGGGGAGCCGTTTTAATGGTTTTTCCCTTGCCGTTTTTTTTCTGCGCGCGTGCGCTTCGTAAAAGGGACAACTGAAAAAAAAAAAAAAGAGGCTTTCATACGAGAAAAAAGTGTTCTGCTTTGGCTGCGCCCACCTACCTACCGACCGCTGCTAGTTAGTTTCCCTTGCCCTATGAGAACAATATGGGCAAACCAAGTTTCGTCACAGCACAGGCGTGACTGGGGGTGGGCAAGGCTATTATCCGACAGGAACCTGGTCGGCAACGTGGCAACCTGGTTCAATATTTCTGAGCTATGGCTTCACTAATATCGGCGATGATGGGTCAAGCTGAAGGGCATGCCCGCAACGAGAGGGATGGGAGCTTCTTTCTCGAAAATCACGGAGAGCAGCTGGTGTCGGGTATAGATATCATGCCTCGGCGCGAGAATCATCTCAACTGCGAGATGAAAGGAGCATCAGAAAAGCAGAAAAGACTGATCGTCCCCGGCTATAATCATCATCCTCGTCTTCTTCTGCTGCATCCAAGCTCATCGCCGAAAGAGCAGTGTCGGTCCAAAACCACTGCGTATCTCCTCTTTTGATCCTCTGAAGATCTTTTCGAAAAAAAAAACAAAAAGAAAAAAAAAGAAACAGCTTCTCTTACAGTAGAGTTGTCGATTGCATCGAAAGCGCACGGCAGCATCACCAACAGCACCACCACTGCCGCCAACACCACCCAGCCAAACATTCAGATCGCCCACCATGTGCACAGAGACGACCTATACTCTACCCTGCGAGCACGTAGTCGCACGGATGACATACTGCTCAAAGGCGGAATCGAGTTCCAAGCACTCCTCCTCCTCGTCCCGCAAGCACCACAAGAAGCCATGCAAAAGGCTCGAGCGTACGTCTGTCGGTCACGCCCCTCCGCTGTCAGAGTCTGGTCGGGCAGCAAAGTGTCCCTTGTCACCGTGCCCGTTCGAGAAGAAAAACGGCCTGTGGAATTGCTGCTGGTGTGGCAAGGAGTGGAATACGACTGGCCGGTGTTGCTGCATCATGATTACCAACCAGCAAGAATACCGGTGCGACCACATCTGCTGTGAGACATGCGAGGCAGCGGTCGAGTGAAGGGATATGAGAAGAGAAACACGCAGAGATGGAGCGAGTGGGAAGGTTACAGACCAAGGAGAAAGTCTGGGAGAAAGATGAAAGATGGCGGTGAGCACGGAACGGACCGGTTAAATGGCTGGGTTATTTTTGCGAATTCTTTGTTTTTTGGGCGATCACGAATAGAAGTCATGTTGCGGATGGGATGAATTGGTGCCTGATTTGACGGAGTCGGTAGATCTCCCTGGCTGCTGGAGGATACTACTTTTTGATGTTGTACATTAGGGGCTTATTGCGTCTCAGTAAGCAGCTCGGTTGAATTGCTGCATAAAGATTTGTGTCAGGAATGTCAGAGAACCGTCATACAAGTTCAATGTAACTCACTCGGACCCCCCAATTGTAATTGCAGGTCTACATAACGTACCGAGATGAGCTGAAATCGCTGTGCTACTACGTGTGGCGGGATACCGGGCCTGGATGGAAGAAAGTGCCCAGGCCTTGTGGCGTCGAGGTTCGCAATGGATTAGGCGTTCAGTTCGCAGGGTGTGTAGTATCGACTACGTAGAACCAGGGGCGAGGCTGACGTGGGAGGTACCAATGAGCTGAGGAAGAAGCCATAAGACTTGGATTATTGGACATGGAGAAGTCAACGATGGCGCACGTCGAGAACTAGGCACGGCACGTACCGGTACTGAACATATTGCCACACGGATCTAACCGAGAAAAGTGTCGATGCAAGTAAATCTGTTCGATAAGACAGGACAAAGTGTAGAGAAGGTAGAGATACCACCCCGTACGTACGAGAGGGAGAAAAAGCAAGGCCACCCCTGGCGCACGGTATCGATGGGATGCAGCAGGGACGTCCCCCGACATTTGTGCTGAAGACTGGGCTGAGTGTCTTGCAGGGTTCCCAAAAACCGGGTGGATGGGAACCCTTAAAAGCAATGTCAGGCAGCTTCATGACCGCATTTCCTAGCATTTCACCCCCCTGGGACCGGCATCTCTCCTGGGGTCTGCCGGCTGCGACCGTAGATCGATCTAGCGACGCGAAATGGATCGAAAGCCAATTGTGGTGTCGTGCAGTAGCAGCCAAAAGACAGACAGACACCACACCAAGACTCGCCCACCTACCCGGTGTCAGGCTTGCTGACGGAGGACCTGCTGGACGGCATCATTGGACCGGATGCGATGGAACTAAGGTATGGTGACCTTCTCGGAACCTGTAGAGTGACACATGACTTTGCCTACCCGAACGAAGTGCGAGGATTAGAAGCCTAAGACAAAAAAGAACTTTTCTTGACCAAAGATTCGATGGTAGCGCATGTGTATTCCTGTTCACACACAGACAGCAAGTACATGCAGCTGAGCTTCGCGTCTCGCTGGGCTATACCACTCGGCCTTCGAATCTAGAACCGATTGCATTGCAGCCAGTGGACACGGACAACTGGCATGGATGAACAAGTGATCGCTGCGAAGAAGAAATTCTCGCCCCGGGCAAGCTAAGAAGGTCGACGTGGAATCTCGACTCGCCGAGTTCATCTGAGCTATCAAACATCAGTATATATATAAGACAAAGCATCGAGGTCCATCGAACCCATCGAAAGCCCAAACCACTCCACTCAACTTCAGGAATTCGTCACGTACAATATATGTATATATTCACCTGGTCGCCTTGTCGTCAGATTCGAGAGTCAAAATGTGCCACGGTCATCCGCACTACCATGAATGTCAGCACACTTCAGTCAAATGGCTCTACTGTCCAGATGCCAGATTCGACCTGGCGACAGGTTATGAAACGCCTTGTTCAAATCCGATATACTCTGCGCCCCAACCATCAACTCTGGCATGTCCACTCCAGAACTGCCACTACAAAACAATGAGAGGGAGTTGGACATGTTGTCAATGTGGTCATGATACCAACACTCAAGGCTGGTGTGATGGCCAAACGCACGATCCTAGCGGCCATTGGGTACCGGTGGGCTGTCCGCCCCCAGACAGACAGACCTGTGGTCACGGCTGCTGTAGCAAATGTATTGGTAATGGTACGACGCCAGCCCCATGTCCTATGCCCGAGCATGTATACTGACTTGAAAGGAAAACAGGCTCACCATCAATTTCAAGTCCTGAGCCGAGCTATGCAGTTCGCAAAGGCAAGCATCGGACCAGACGGACTCATGAGTATGATTATCGGACGAGCGCATCGGAAAGCTCATCCACCTGCTCACCAGGGTCGGAGATGGCCGCTTACAGTCCAGATGCAACCTATGCGAAGAAATCCAAGTCGTCAAACCGGGAAAAGAAGGACTCTCGGCGCAGTCGAATGACAGTGTTTGGATAGAATGCCATAGGCATGGATTATGAGACGCAATCATATGTTGTAACTTTCTTTCCGTCGAGAAGCTAGACATTGTCGTATCGTACACCAAGCAGCATTTTGGCATAATCTCTGCACTTGGCCAACAAAGCTTGGTGAATATTGCACCTCAGTTGCAGCGGCTTCATAGACTTCGTACACTTGAGCGAGATCTGGTTTGGTTCTGGAACACGTTCGGAAGATGATGCCGCTTACGCACTTGCTCCAGTGTTACGCGTGAGGTCTTGACAGAGTTGTGCTCGTGTGACATGGAACCTGGGGCCCTGCGACGGGAGGCAACACGCAGGGCACGGCGGTAATGAAATGAGCACGGACGCAACCCTGTGCCGCCATGGTGTGATGCAGCGGAGCGGCAGGCCAATCTCGTCATGCCTCCGGGTCCCAAGAGTAAGGGTCCGAGGATTGGGCGGGATGTTGTGACCCCAACACGCCGGACACGGCCGGATCGGATCGGCAATGCTGAACGACTGCTGGCTGCCGTAGATCGTGCGTCAAGATCGATGGATCTCGGGTTGACGAAACCCAGAACATGGTTGGTCATTCTGCAGTTGACCGAGGTGCCTCGGGCATGGAACCAGAGGAAGCAAAGCAAGCGAGCCCACGTCTGGGAGCGAGAGTCAGACTATGCAACCCCAGCCTGACACAATGCGACCAGAGCCAACCGTTGGCTACTGTGCTGGTCGACTTGTGTGAAGTTTTCACAGATAATCTGTTGGCTCGAGATTCTGACCATGCCGTGGCGTGTGGCATCTGAAGGGACACATACGTCCATGTCGGGGCCGTATGCAAACAACCCTCGGTGCATAGTCGGGACGAACCCAACGAGGAATGACCTTGTGTCATGCTACGATACGTGGTACCGAATCAGGACGGACGGATTATCTCGGGGGACCCTCCCCTTCGGCTCTGCCACGTGCTAAACCCTTGCACCACAATGCCCACAAGCAACGGTACAGACATGGGCTGCGAGATCATGGACGAGTCTGGCCATCGTGTCTTGTGTGAGGAGCTGACGCACACAGACTCTTTTTCACAATTGGTGCGTACCTCGAGTCTATCCCGACTACCGGGTGTTGTTGGCGCCGTCGATAGATTGTACATGCTCGGATCGAGCCAGGGCGATGAGCTTGCCACGGTTATTCCGGTCAGCCAGCATTGGCGGCGCCATACATCTGTCAAGTTAAAATTATGTAGATCTCGGGCCTGGTCATGCGAATGAGAAATGGTCGGGCGAGTCGGGTGTGCACGATACATACATACAGCCTGGCAAGCCTGCTGCAGTACCGTACCTGCAATTGGCAGTTGGTGGCTGTCATGTCGAGTTGGTGCGTGGTACCGTACCTGGTTAGGCCTGTACGGTAGCGCATTGCGTACCTGAAGGCGCTCCGGTGAAGGTGGTGTGGGCGCTCAGCGCGCTGAGATGCTGATCACAATTGGTGCGTGACCGTGAGCCTGCAGTGTGCACCCGCACGTTGACGCTCGAGGCGGCAAGTGACAGGTGTGCGGTGCTGGCGCGGACTGGAGATCCTCCATTTACTGGCGGAAAGCTTGAAAGTGTGCCTGGACCAATTTGACAAATGGATATCATCTGCCGCGCCTGGACACTGGACTATTTCATCCCATCTCCTCAGGGTGTCGATTTTCGGTAGGCTTGGTAAGTTTCATTCTCAGCTTGCAAAGTCGACCGACCTGTGTTGGGAATTGTCGTTGCTGTTGGTCGTTTGGCAGTTTGAAATGCCGAGGCAAGAACGACGAAGGGGGCTGAGCTCGCGACTACCCTTACGCTACCACTACCACCACTACGAAAGGTGGCAGTCATGATGCTCATCACCTTCCCAACTGCCAGACCTGCCTGGCAGTGGCAGTGACAGACAACGGCATCTCTGCCAAACCTGCTACTTACCCCCGGCTCATGACGTCGAGCAAGCTGATCACGAGAAAATTTTCCCATGATAGACCGTCAAGATTCCAATTCAATCATACCCTTGGCGAACCCCGGCTTGCCCGGTTTGTTTCAACTTTCAGCGACGAGAAAACCGTTGGTGAGAATGTGTAGCGCAGTGCCTAGAGAGCTGCCTAGAGTTGCTGGAGTGAGAACCAGCCGAGCGAGCCAACCCAAAGAGGCCATGTCCTTGGGCCCCCTTACGTAGGTACCAACGTGCCATTGCCAGTAAGCACTCTTCGGCGGCCGAGAGAGTCGGTGGAAGTTCTGGATAGGGGAGATTCTCCACTTTGCACGAAATGATAATCATTCCGGGGTGCAATTGGTGGCGCGCATTTATTTCAAGTCATTGCAAGAGATGAAATGGAAAGAGAGGAGACTCGAGCGACGTTGTGGCGAGTTGAACCACACAATACTACAGGTTTGGTATGTTCGCCGGGGAGAATCGCGTGTTTCGCATCGCTTCTCAATCAACCATCAATCCATTGTTGACTCTGGTGCTGCATCTCGGCCACATGGCATCAGATGAACTGGCGGGAAAAAGGAAGGATCTGCCTTTCTTGCCTTCAGCTTCTGCAAGATGCCCGATGGGGTCGCATTGGATCCTGCCGATTCCTGCGGTGCCATGTGGCAGAAAGAACGCTAATCGCGACTTGGCTGCCAGTCAGACCAGTGGCATCCACGGATTGCACCCTCTTTAGTGGTCCAGTTGGTGCTAATTGCCGGACGCGTTAGCACATTTAGGTGCTCCATGGCAGCTCATTCCCCGCCAATCCGTTTTTACGAATACCCTCTTTCTGCGCTTCCTGGTATCTTGCCGCGGGCCTACGCAGCTGACAGGTACCTGCCATTCCCGCGTTAGGTTGACAATTGCAGCCGAGACAGACAGACAGAATTGACCAATTGACATGTCTCGAACTCTGCGGCAAGGAAGTAAACAACGGAAGACGTGTTATTTTCCTGTCATCATCATCATCAATCCTTCTCCCTTCCCTCTCTCAGTTCAATATTACATACTTCCCACACTACAAGACAGTTAATCTAAGCATTTTATGAACAGTTCTTCACGAGACGGGTGTATCCCGGCTGGAAATAAGGGGTACCCGACTTGTGACTAGATACAATGGCTAGCAGGTGTGTGTGCCACTTTTGCGACGCCAGGCCTTACCCATCCAGTCCATGCCGATCCGCTTGCGACCACGACATTGCCAGAGCGGTGACGGCGTGCTCCAGTGGCTCATCACTGATCAGTGCTGTGCAGGGCAGCAGGGTGACGGGTCACTTGCTGGCATGATGTAGAGAGTGCAACTGGCCTGGGGTTCTTCGTTGGCGCGATGGGTCCTTTTGGAGGGAGGGACTCGAGAGGAGAGGAAGATGATGCATACTTATCAGTACCTACAGTAGCGCTTAGGCTCTCCTCATAGGGCACAGCTAAGGTCAGACCGTCAAAGAGGAGGTGTGTGAGGCCACTTTTGATAGTGATACATGATAGAGCATCGTAAAAGTATTGATAGATCAGACGGAGTGAAAGAGAGGAGGAGAGCAAGAAGATGCGCAACCAAGTAAACTGCATTGCCACGAGTTCCCTCTTCGTTTCGTCGTTGAGCCGCTGTGACCCTGATCCGAACCTTGCGAAGGGTAAGGTTCTTGTTGCGCCCAGGCCAGTGCCTCTGTCTCGTCTGCCCAGTCACATCGCGCTCTGCCCCCCATCGAGCGGCTAAAACAGTTTAAACAAGTCGTCCGTCCATTCGTCTAACCGTTAAACCCCCTTCGTACCTAACCTCTACCTCTAGCTTCCTCCTCAAGCTGCTCCGTTCAATCCCCGTACCATTCCCAAACTACTATTCTCCTTCCCACAACACACCACCCGACTCTCCTCTCATCAGACTCGAACCAGTCCAGTCGTTCCCAGAGGTCCGCCCATCCCGGCTCGCTCTCCTGCCCAAGAGATTACTCACTCATCAGCAAAGTAGTCACTGATTCACAGCATATATCTCGTCTCGTCTGATCCAAGACTTCACAACTCGCACCGGCAGTTTTCGACTTTCCCACGTGCCCGTGCCACCGTTACACCACATCGGCTGTCTGAATACCAAGAAGCAGCTCTGTGCCCAACGAGAAAAGAATCTCCATCCTAGTCTCTAGCGACGTCAGCCTCCTCGGCTATTCCACATAGCCCGATCGAACTACGAAAACACCACTCGCTACTACCACTTCGTCGAACTACCGCTCCAGTCGCTCGTCTTATTTTGTCATTACCTCTGCAAACTTTTGTTTCGAGTAAACTGTCTAGACCTAAACAAGATGCCTGCATCCTTGGACTCGTCACGCCCCATCATGGCCCCCTCGGTAGGTCCAGTCTGGTTTCCTAAAATCCACCATCGTTAGACTGCCCCGTGCTCTATGCTTTCTTTGATTCTAAAGTTATTGATTGACCCAAAACCCCTGTTTTCTGGTTGCCCGTCCATGATTCTTGGATTATTCTAAAATCTACCTCACGTCACACCAAGTTTGGTCCATGACATCCTTCTAGAAGCATACACATACACACAAACTCTGCCCACTACATACTCTTATCCACCAAGAAGCTAATTCTCATCATTTTCCTCACGATGAAGGCCCGAACCTCAGTACGCTACAGCCAGTACAGCATGCAGGCGCCCTCGGTCGCCACGACGGACAGCGCCCACGCTGAGATCAGCAACATTGGAACCGGCCTGGAGCGCATGGAGAACAAGGCCCTCACACAGCAGCGCGTCGAACTCTCCGAGGCAAAGACCGCCACCATGAGCAAGCTGGCGCTCGGTGCCAAGCTCGAGCGGGCCCTCGACCGCCGCATGACCAGCCAAGATGCCGTCATGCGGCCGCGAAAGCCCAGCGTGTTGAACGAGAAGACGGCCGTCCAGGCATAGATTTTTCGCCATTCCTGTTTTACGACACCTTTGGTCTATCATGGCCGACTGATTATTCCTGCAACGACCGAGAAAGGACACCTGCTTAGCGAGCGTGTTCATACAAAACCAACAGATCGCTACGTCGCGTCGTCTCGTATTCCGAGACTGCAAACACGAAGATACCACTGAGGAAGCCGTTCTGCTTTTTTCCCTACCAGACATGCGCATTTCTTTCTGGTTTGAGGGGCAGCCGAGAGGAGAGACGAGTATGTCAATATTGTCACGAGCATGATGGAGATGCTGCACACATTTTTGGTTTTCACACTCAGAAATGCATGAGTACAAAATAACGACCAAGTTTCTTTTGTTACACGCAACAGTGTATGGGGAAGGGGATATTTCTGGAACAGAGCCGCGCCATTTCAGAATATGATAGAGAGAGCCCCGGTGTCGAAGCTGCGGAGTTCCCTTGTTCCAGCATGCAAATCGACAGACACGGCCACTTGAGACAGCCAGGGAGAAGGAAGCGGATGTAGAATTTGGAGTTTTATCATCTCAAAGATCGTACCATACGTATAGGAGTTTTATTCTTGTTTTTCTTGAGAATGAATTGCACATATTCTTACCAGTTTCCCAAAACATACTCGAGTATTTCCGAATTGGGCAATTCCTATATTCAAGTATTAAGCTTCATGCCTAGCCACGAAGCTGAGCACTAGAATCGGAGCAGTTCCATTATAGTATGCCTGGCACTGCGTTTTAAAGTTATGCCCACGTGGTTTGGAGATCATGACACATGGTAGCTTCCGAAGCTATGGATAGGGCAGAGGGAGGAAGAGGGGAGAGAGGGCAGGATCATGAGGAGTTAGAAAAAAGTTTATTGAACCATTTAGGACTGACAAATGCTGCCTTGCCGTCCACCATAGAACGCCGGTGTAAATACAATGCATTACCGCAACCCTGAGAAAACTCGAATTATTTCACATGCTCCGCAGCCTCCTGCTAATCAACTGATTTTGATTGTGGCGGTGATAACCACAGAAACCATGTAGAAGGACGACGTCCAGTATCTCTCCCGTAATCCGTCTGCCACTTTGACAGTCTTTATCTCGCCTCTTCTCACGAGCTCTTGGCGGCGAGCTTGGTCTTGATGTCGGCCAGCAGGGTCTTGAGCTCGGCCTCCTCGCCCTCCATCTCGAGGCCGCGGGACACCCACTCGCGGGCCTCGTCGAGGCGGCCCATCTCGTACAGGCAGCGGCCCCTCCGCCACCAGGCCTTTGCGTTGCCGACGCGCTTGGCCTCGACGCTGGCCTCGGCGTCGACGGCGCCCTCGGCCCACTGCTGCAGGCCCATGTGCGCCTGGGCGCGGTTGGCGTACAGGCTGGCGATCTCCTCGCGGACGAGCTGCTGGGGCTCCCAGTGGGGCCGCTTGAGGGCCATGCCGATTCCGAGCCCGTACATCTTGATGGCCTCGCCGTACTTTTGCTTGCGGTAGCAGTCGTTGCCGCCGTCGCGGAGCTTGGTCACCTGGGCGCTGCGCTTGGGGTTGACGGGGATCGGGGGCGGGGGCGTCTGCGAGGGCGTCTCGAGCGTGAGGAGCGACCGGTGCAGCTCGTTGAGCGCCAGGAGCTCGTTCTGCAGCGCCTTGTTGGACGCCAGCGACGGCGCCGAGATGGCCTTGGTCTGGGGGTCGATCTGGAGGGGCAGTATCTCGATTATCTCGTCCACGGAAGGGAGCGAGGGCGGCGGTGCCGCGCGCATCGGTTGTTGTGCGGCCATGATGTCTGGATTTGTGAATGTGAGGGAGGTGTGGGAGTCAGTCGTGTCGCAAAGGGCGAGTCGACAGGGAACGAAATATGGGACTGGGATGTCCCCGGTGGTAGTGTATTTCTCGCAAGCTCGAGATCGGGTATCTTGTGCCTGATTCTGTTGCTGCCGACTGTAGCTTAAGGTGCGAGGCTCCTTGGGGTGTCGGATTTCGTGGTTTTTGGCGTTGCTGAATCGTAGGTTGTTCAGATGTTGACGAGGCCAGCACAGCAATTGGCAGGGACCATAAGACAGCAGACGAGACACCCTGTGGCCTTGCGCCTTCCTCAGCTGCCACGTAGCGGGACCTTGCTTAGCTCAAAGACTAAACCTTATCGATAGTGATCAATTAGCTAAGCAAACCACTAAACCCTTTCCGAGTTATATGGGGAACTGGAGTTAGAATATGAACAGTGTGGAGCGATTGACTATAACACTGTTGCATACTCCGGAGTATATTCCTATCCTCGGCAGCCTCGCTTATGCATACCATACATTAAAAACCGTTTATGAAATTTTCAGCCGCTTTCCCCCGAGGTTCAATCTTCCTTGGCAATGGGATGATTTCTCACTGATCTGTCACCTTTTCCTGCTTTCTTCTCCTGCTAGCCCCAAACTCTCCTATAGTAAATCCTATACAATAGTTCGTCCTGACTTTTGTCTGATCACCTCATGAAGAGTCCGAGAGCCTGTGCTATTCGCTGTTGATTCCAAGATCAGTAATCATCCCGTGAATGCCATCCTGTCAAAATCGCCAAATACCACCTTCTTGAGGTCAAACTCGATATCCTGGGATCCAGGATCTCTATACATGCACCGTCTTTTTGTCAAACTGCATATATCCTACATAATAGTGTTGAGATCGAACCCCAGATGCTCGATTGCAACCCTGGGAAAAACGACAGGAAGAAATGACGTATCTACACGGCGTATCTGCACGGAAATATTCTGTTATAGCAGGTGTGAAATGCAACCCCAACAGGCGTAGTGGACGATCTGTTGTTTCGGCATTTTATCTTGTCCTGTTGCGACTGGCCGCGCAGCTATAATTATAGCCCACTAATCTTCATGCAGGTCATGGTCTTGTCTGATTTTTTTTCTCGAGTACCATGGACATAATCAATGTACCGATACTTTCAGTGACTCAAGGCGGCTCACTTGTCACATATCACTTTGTGACAAGGGCAAGGTCGGAACGTCCCGCACCCGACTCTTTAGCGGAAGTTCCCTTGAGTCATAAAGATGCACGTTTGTTCTCCTGCATGTGCGATCCAGATCTAACCGACAAGAAGTCAGCCGTTTATCTTCTTATCTACATCAAGAGTCACCTGTGGAATTTCCCAGAGATGTCACTAGGCTACAGCCTCTGCGCGGCGTCTGCTTGAGATCTAGTTGTATTATATGCACCAAAGGCCCTTCGATTTTTAATCACTCGAGTGGCCTCTTGAGTTGATTGATTAATTTGCCGAGGGCACAAAAGAGCCGAGGCGGTGTGAAATGGCGGAAGCAAGCCGAATATAGAAAATCTACTGAAGAACCCAAGCAGTCTCCCGCTTACACCTTGTTGCATGATGCTGCTACGTTGCCATGACTGCGTCGCCGTCCAATGACATTGCACCGAGCGCCCCGGAGGCGCTCCGGACCCTTGACCCTGAAAGCCTTCTCTCAGGCTTCTCGATTCTGTCTCCCGCATGCTGGGAATATTTCCCGCGCGATGCACGTCTCGATCCAACCCCCCCTCCGCTTTCAACATCTCGGCCCACCCAATGTAACACGTAGAGATCTGGAGCCAGTAAGTGTCAAGATGCATGATCAAACTCAATCTGGCCTACGTGACCGGTTTCACATCTGCCAATAATGTCACAACAAGCCCCAAACATGCATGATGATGTGTTCTACGTGGGCGTTGGTTCTTCATGTACGAAGAGTCTTGGTCCAAGAGCAAGTTTTGTTTTTCTCGTTTCTATTGTACTACGTCAGATGTCCTTGAATGCGCCTCTAGTCTATTTGGTTGATTCCTTTTATTTGGTACTGATGCCTCCTCGTAGCCTTGTGAACGCGGGTCTGGCCACGACTACACACTATATACATGCCTGAGATTACATACATGGCCTTAATTACAACCGGGTCAACTTGCAGCGCTCACTGCAACCGGAACCGCCAATCACTCCGCCTCGATCGCTGGACGGCCGAGGCAGTCTCGCCATCGTGGTTCCCGCTTTCGAGTTCCCCGGCGGGGGGAGGGGGGAAGAGGGGGAAAGAGAGGAGGGTGCGTGCTACCTACAGGTCGTCACTCCTGCTCCCTCCGCCTTCTACGTCTCGAAATGGCACTGGTCAGACCTGTGCAGCAGTTCAGACCTGTGAGGCATTAGCAGGGCGCACCTATTGGATCTCCTCAAAGGAGAACTTGCGCGAGGGCCTGCTGCGCGAGTGCCGCCGGCCTCCGGCTGCCGCTGCTGCGTCTGCTTCCCAGGATTGGTCACGACACACGTCGTCGACAGCGTGGCCTGCTGCTTGGCCCGCTTCGCCGCCGTCTGTTGCGAGGGTGGCTGCTCTTCCCTGCCTCGCAATCCGCGCATCGCGCATGATGGGTTCCCACTCGTGATCTTGGATGAAGCCTTGGCGGGCCCTGACGAGCCTCCTGCGAACCGGCTCCAGCGCCTCCCTGGCCTCAACGACGTGAGCCTCGGACACGCCCGGGAACGAAGTGGGAGAGGCGGAGCCGGCGACATCAGATGCGCCGACAAAATACTTCTCGGCGACCTCGTACGCCTGCACAACGTCGCCCACGAGGTTGCCAAAGTTCGACTCCGCGCAGTCATCGTAGTACAGCTCGACCCGACCTACTAGGTAATGAAGCTTTGTCTTGTCGGCTTCGAAGTTCTCCCTGAAGACTTCTTCTAGAGACAGGGTCTTCACAGGCCTGCTGGCCGGTTCCGGAGCATGCAGGAACGCCATGATTTCCTGTTCACGATACAGAGCGTCGGCCTCTGCGTTGCTCAGTCTGCTGTGGCTGCCCACGTTAGGCCAGAAACGCATTCTGATGCTCTTCAAATTTACTTGTAGAACCAGTCCCTTACCTTTTCGCTTCTTTTTTCTTACTTGCTTGTGATGTTTGTAGTTTGTAATTTGTGTTTGCTTGAGAAATATGACGTGGACGGAAAACAAAATTCTAACTGGTGGACTGGTCGACTTTAAATACAGAATCAGGCTTCTGAGCATGGCTGCCAGTCATACAAATCTTCTGAGAACTCCAACGCACTGTTCTTTGATCACTGTACAACGCCATTGTCTGATTCGAAACAAGTCTTTGTCTCTCTGGCTGTGGTGAGCGGCGGCGCCGAGGCTTTGTTGCAGTCTACAACATCTTGTCAAACTCCGCACAGCTAAATCACCTTAGAGGACTCTGTTGCGACCCGTTATCACACGTCGTTTGATTCCAAAAGACTGTATCGCCCCAGAATACTCTATCATAGTAGTTTACCACATTTTGTTCAACTCCAGATGATTCAATCGTCCTGAAATACTCAGTAGTCTATAGCCTGCCTGCCTTTCAAGGTCCTTTCAATCGTCATTGATGTATTCGTCGTTGATGTATCAACACCTTTCATTGGTGATATCATTAATTCATATTATTTTTGACTCTTTAGTCGACTCATGTTGACTCACATACCGACCTGGACGGGGGAGTTGCTGGTTGTGAATCACAAGGAAGTCACTGACTGTGACATACTAGCCATACTTAAATACCGTCATTCGTACGTGGAATACGACTTCATCCCTGGACATAAGGCCCCATAAGAGTAAAGCCGTCCATGTGACTCGATACAACTGAACAATTGGGTTAACAAAAGAATATTTGTGCCTGGCCGGAAAGCTTCTTCGAAAGGGATTTAGAAAATCTTTTGGTCGATAACCGATTGCGAGCGAGCCATTCAGAAGAAGCTGAAGTGGCTATAGGGCAGACTACGAAGATGAGATCCTGCCCTTCCGACCTGCTCATTTTGCCGCACGCGACGCCGTCGCCTCCACAACCTGAGATCAAGCATTTGCAAAGCTGTCCATCTCCGACCTACTGGCAGACTCAACTCCAGAAAATTTCGGCACGACGGCAAACTGGCTCAAATCCCCCTTCCCCAAGAATTGCAGCATTTTCAATGAATTATTGATCAAATTACTGCCGAGTATAAAAACTCATAGATAATTATTCTTTCATGAGTTCGAATCATAATCTCTAGTCACATTCCATCAAAATATATGCTGAAATATTACCTACGTAGTACCATGAGGATCAATCCTTGATAGCGTGATGGCAGAGTAGCGACATTGCCTCACAGCCAGCACACGTCATCCTCGAAAACCACGCTGCATTGGACGATTAAATTGCCAGAGCTCTCACGGAGTCTGACTCAGTCATTACCAAATCATGGTGATTCGCCAAGATGGACTCGGAAGTCTGAATACAGACAAATAGATAGATGAGGATAATACTCAAGCAGTACGGCTCCTCAAAAAAGCAAGGAAGCAGATGACTTGGTATTGAACTACACCTCCTTCTACTGTGGAGAAAAGGACGTCTTCTTCAGAGACCAATCATCTGAAAAACAGGAAACAGGGGGCCTATATGTGCTTATAGAAGTCTGCCAGAACGCGAGACCAGTCATATCAAGACCATGTGCGCCGAAACGTCGCAAATGGAGCAGGCCGAGGACACCTTCGTCACCCGCAGTCGCAGCATCGTTGTCGGTAACTGCGATGGTATCGACAACAAGCGTTGTAACTATTGCAACCAGAGTGGCTACCTCCAGAAGGAGTGCCCTACTGAGATCGCCGACCTTGATGCCTAGCGCTGGGTCAGTCACGAGCAATTCCTTGAGCACCAGGCCCGTCGTGATGGCAAGGCCCAAGCCTTCCTCGAGCAAGAGGCTCGTCGCCAGAACGCAGTCTGCCAACGCTGCGGCACGCGATCTCCAGGGGAAGACCAAGCCGCTGATCACTTGGTTCCAAATGCCAAAGTATGGCTTTACGAAACGCAAGGTACACACGCAAGCTTTACCGGAGCGATACAGACGTTATCAGCAAACTCCCAGAGAAGGAATCTGACCCTGCTCCTGTCATTCTTTGCAAAATCACCACTGCCACCCACCTCTCAAGACTCGTCTTTACGTACCTCCCCTGGAGCCACCTGCAAGCTCAAGGAATCGTGTCAGCCCTGGAGCAGATGAATCAAACTACCACGTGTCAGACTTGCCCACCAATAACTCAACCAAAAGACATTGTATTACATCCACATTGAGGGATCCGTGGTTGTATGGAAGAATCGTTCAACAGAGAGAGCTTACAACCGTCGAATTGATACCGGTAGTGTCATACGAAATTCTACTTCCTCGAAGGCTGGATTAGAACATAAAATATTTCACAGAGTTTTCTCCGGCTTCAAATTAATTAAACAAGTCACCTGTAATGCTGAGACCTCCCGGAAATGCGCCGGATGAACGCGCCTCCCGTACTAGAGCCGTCACCGCCAACGAACAGGCCCTCATGTTCCCGGGGTTTGACGTTGACGCCATTTTGGACAATCTCAACGATCCTTACACTTTGCTTATACGAGGACGAGTGATTACGCCTCGGACCGAAACACCGTCATCGCATTCCAAGTTCTCAAGATACCATCAGCACAGTGGCCGACGTGGAGAAAAACCTGTTGGAGTTCCTCGAGAACATTCCCCAAGAGAAGCCATTCGGATTCTCCACGAAGGAGCACCCACGCGAAGACACCGGAGGCTCTTATGATGTTGGAAGCCTCAAGGATATTCGCAAACAATGATAGCTAAACGAAGAATTATTTCGTAGATAAGGAGCCAGCACAAGGAGAGTCAGCTGACGCCCCAGAGCAAAAAGAGAACGGCTTTGTCTAGCTTTGAGTGATCATCCACCCCTCATGATATCATCACTACATTCATCCAGATTGGATAGAAATCCGTCAAAAACTCACGAGTATGTGCCTGGGCAAGTGTTCGATCTGGTGTTCTTTTGTGGCAAAATCTGTCAGATGGACGGACGTGATAGCACTGTGAACCAAACCACAGGTCTATCCGCTGACGGCAATTCCTTTGCAGGAGGACTTTAAGGACCTTCTCTCCATGGAGAAATGCGGAAAATGGGAGCGAATGATAAACAAGTCAATTTGCTGGTCTTACATTCGAACGAGAATGGAATCGAATCCAAGCGAACCAGGCGCGGGACTCACGGAAGTATTGAAAGAGGAGATCCTAGGCAACGGCATGATATGCTCTTCACAAGAGTGTCAATGGAACAGAATCATCCTCTACATTCCGTGACTTTAGTATTGCATCCTCTATCAGAAATTGTGTGCTCATATGTGGCAAATTAAGCTGACACGCCCCCGAGGTCTATTTTCTCTCACAGTTCTCAGCATTTGAAGACTCATCTGAACCACCATGAAGTTTCGCCCAACAGAGATCCAGATGTTGGATCTTGGGCTCGTGTTCTGTAAGCATTGCAGTCTAATTGGTCTTGAACATCAATCCGCGCATCCACAGGTCGTGGCAGCTTTCTACACAACATTAAGAACCCACCGTGGTATCGCAAAGACGGCCTCCGGTTAATGTTGCGCCCCTGGGCAACTTGACCTGATATCTCCGGTACTGTTACACATTGGTTTATGCTTGTGCTGACGGGGCTGGTCTCAGGACGCTTGCGCTCCATCTACAATCATCACCGAGTAGTACAGAGCTTGCCCGGTGGACACAGTCACACATGGCCAAGACAAGAAGAATTATGGAAAATGCAAGCAACATGATGACCAGCGATCAGAACTAAGACCATCTGATCGGACGACTGTTTAGAACAAGAGCAGATTTCAAAAATACCGAGTAGCTGTCAAGACCTGCCATTTTCCCTAGACAAAAATGGAAACAAGAAAGTTTTCGCGAAGAGAATATGCAATCTGCAAATCTGCTTCAAAGTATGCCGCCAGCCGTGTGTCGGGCTAAGTCTTCTAAATGAAGGTATCCAGCTTTTTTGAAACCGGGCGAGCATTCAAGTCCAAATTTCCATTGCGAAAAAAGACAATCAATCTCAGTATACTCTGGTAGGTAGCAAGACCCGGTCCATGGAGAGTGCCCGACTTTTTCATTACCACAATCCGACCACTAAGAAAAGACGACAAATCCCCAATCCAGTCTCTTTCCAGACTGCCAGATGTCTGAACAGGCCAAGAGCCGCCAATATTGGAAACTCGATGACATATAGAATCATGTCGTGTAACACCCGAACGAGACCCATTTGCGACAAAATGCACCGAGGCCCGCGACCCAAACGGCCGACCCGCGCACCATCCCCATCCGTCAGGCTCTCACCAACGTAGCCAGTTTCACAAGCTCTCTTGCCCGCTCTGGTACGACTCTCCCGAGGACCAATCGCTGAACTGGGCGGCTAAGACACGACCACTCAACACCAGAAAGAATAGGAGCCTATCATATCTATGGAGGACTTGTGCGAGGGGGCTTCACCGGTCGGGTCCCTGGTTCGGGCCTGAACAAAACGAGAGGAAAGAAAGAAATATGAATCGATGAAAAAAAGATTATGCCATGTAAAGAACCTTTTTCATTTCTGTCTGGATACTTCACTCCCCGGGAAGCATGCATGCTGGTTTCTTCCCGAAGTATACGAATCAAAGTGCAAGCACCTCGGTAATTAGTCATGCAGGCAGTCTTCTACGCTCTCACGTGGCGTCTCATGCACGCACCTTGCATTTGATACAAAAAGCGGGTAATATTGGCAGGAAAAAAAAAAGACAAAATCGACTTCGACCTCCTGGCTCACCGGCGACAGGTGGCGGTGGGCCAGTCCACCTTGGGCGCGTATCATGGTATGTGCAGACTACGAGGTATTTCTGTTTTGCGGCAGATGGCAACGTTACTTGTACCTTGTACTCAGAAACCCGAGCGCCACTGGCGACTTTTGGGTCGGGCACGTATCTTTGTTGGCAAATGAGCATGTCAGGGTATGAGTTGTGAAAGAAATCAAGTTGGAAAAACAAAAGATCATCTCGAGACGACCGCCGGTTTGCGTAATCTTGTCGCCTCTTCTAGGGGAGGTATAATCAAACCCCTGGACAAGAAATCAGGGTCTTCTCCGTATCAACGGCGCACTGGGTGAGTATAGTACGGGTCTCAAATCTTGGGCGCTTAGAATATGATCAGTAGTTTGATAATAGGCTCGAGCAAACGTATGTTATGATTTGCCATGCCACAGAAACCAGATTCGTACCACCGAGGCGAAACGGGTATTTCGTCATGACTTTTGAAGATGGGAAATGCACGACTTGACCATCTTCACGCCACTCCAATTGTCATCGATATCGATTCTTTTGCTGGGATGTACGTCAGCGGGTTGCTATTGGATGGCTCATAGTTTCATAATCTTCATCGTGGTATGCAATCCCGGACCCGGTGATCTCGCCTTCGAGGGAGAGTGACTATTTCGGCAACCTCGCGCCGTCATCCCGTGCCAGAGGCCTGCCATTGAACAAAGAGAACTCGGTATGCCTCTATCGTTCTGGTCTTCGCCGACTCCTCCCCGGCCTTGAACAAGTGCCGACATGTACGGAAGCAACCTTATCAGCGGTGGGATCATCCACTAGGTTCACCGCGCTCGAACTACATGCTGCCTGCATATGGCAGCTCTCAAAAAGCAAGACCGGGAGAGAAGATTGCAGAAAAGAAATTGAATAGAAAAGAAATCAAGCAAGAACTACGGATGAAAGAAGAAACATCGTCCGACTCTTTCATGGAAAAGAAAAAATTCAAACATCTCTTCTAGCGCAGTTCCAGGTCATGTGGTCGCCCACACCGGTTTGCAAGCGCTGTGATCCATTTTAACAGGAACTCCAATATGATGTCGTCTTGATGCAGGAAAAGCGTTATCAGCCACGAATCCGGGGTCTTATTAGGTACCCATGAAGCAGTCACATGGATCTTGCATGCACATGATCGATGGTTTATTTCTTGACGACGACGACTCAATCAAGAATCTGACACTGTTTTGAACACTGTTTTACATTTATTCCCGAATCATTCTCTAATTCATCATAGAACACTCTCCTCAGTAGGTGTCGTCAATTGTTCCCACGAACCAAATAGGCCAAAAGCGTTTGAAAATTAAGATTCGGTTGAGACGGCTAGACTTTAGAATTTGCTTTTCCAACCCAAGAACTGCACCAAGAGACGCTATACATAACACTCTAGAAGAATGTGAAACAGATGTAGACGAAAACAAAGATACCCTGATCCCATGACATTCATATATCGCGCCCAGACCGCCGGTCCTCGCTTAATCAGCTTTAGACAGCGCGCGGATCTCACAGGGATCATTCGTGTCGGCCGCAGGACCATTATCGTGACAGCCTTGATTGCCTTGATCTTCCTCGTCTTCATCATCAGGCACAAAAGCTGCCGTGCCGGAGTTGTACCTAGTGGCGCAAATCATGTCAGTGACCAGTTACTGAGAACTTAAGAATTGGACGTGCCAGAATTCAACACAAAATTGTACGCTCAACGTGATTCTTTTGCATGAAAACCGCATTGCCCTGCTTGTCACGGATTTGTTCAGACTTACTGCAGCAGTATGTTAGCATGGCTTCGCCGAGTCTGAAGGAGTGAGAATCTTCCATACCTTGCTCTCAATGTACAACGGCATTGGTATTAATGGGTAGCTGTGGTTGATGATCTTTTTAGATCGCTGGCCAAAAGTACAGTCCCAAATCAAGTGGAAGCCATCAGGGATTGGTAGCCCTAGCCTCGAGTTGTGTAGCCAGAGTCTGACGAGATGTCGCGATGTCGTTTCGCCATCCTCATATGCCTCTCTGGCGTGAAGAACGGTGTAGTTGTTCAGAAAAACGAGATCACCTGGGCGATGGTCAAGCTTGATCTGATGCTTGCGAGCTACTGTCTGCAGAATCATCAATGCCGCCTCCTGCTCGACGGTAAGCGGCGGCGCCCGGTTTCCTTCGCGTGGCCCAAGACGGGCAGGATCCATTGAGAACATTAGGTTGCCTCGATGATAAGTGAGCAGTGGACACCTTATAAAACCCTTGGTGCTACTGTAAACCCGCAAGTCAACGATTTGTTTTGTCCACAAGCCCGCGGCTTCGCCCATGAGTCTCAGGGCACGTACCTTCTCACAGGCCAGTCGGGTCGAGCAAGCGCATGAACGACCAGCGGATGATTCTCCATGAGGTCGTTGTAAATTGCACGAACTGGGGACACACATGTCTGTCCGCCAACCTTGGCGCACTCCCGCACCTGGAGCGCGAGAATATCGGTTCCCATGTCAGTGTGAAATGGCTGGAAAAAGTGAGCTTCGGTCTTTCTCATGACATGGCGAACACAACTCACCAAGGATACATTTGTGTGAATTCCATGTCTTCTCTCGGGCGGCGTTGTCCACGACTTCTTCTCAACGATGTGTGCTGTTTCAAAATAGTCAGGACCGTATCCGGCGAGACCCACATGCAGCTGAAGAAAACGTACATAGCATAGCTCCTTTCGAGCTTTGCACACCACGCTTGTCTCCAATATAGGACGAGATCCCGAGCTGATGCAGAGCATTGTCCTCGACAGAATAGTTCCTCGAGTCAAGGCCTCGAATTATGAGGACCCCATGTCCATGGTGCAGCTCTTCGGCGCCATCATCGAAAACAGGGCCTAGTGTGGGTAGGTCGAAATTTGCTCGACTTATCTCATCTCCGTCCAGTCCTCTTTCTGGTGTATAGGTATATGATTAGCGTTGGCTAGAACAGAGATCCCGCTCAGCTCTTACCTTTGAACCCGGCCGTGCCGGTTTCAACTTCATCAACATGTTGCCAGTTGAGATGCAAAATATGTGGTGCGCGTGAAGTAAATGGCTTGCCGTCGCGGCCGAGGGCAATTGAAGGAAAAGACCCAGGCGGTTGACATGTGCCATTCTTCTGATAGCCCAATAGTCCGTCATCGCCTTCCTTCCAAGAGCCGGAAGCGTTCTGGAAAGCGTTGGCGCTGGGATGGACTTGAGTCGTCATGTTGTCAGCTGCCTGGATTGCGTTGGGAGACGACCATCGACAAGACGTCAAGAGGCCATCACCGGATCACCCGCTCCTATTTAACTACAGCTTCACCATCAGGTGTTCATACTCGATCACACAACGTGCAACTTCGGATGCTTCTGCTCTCGACACCGCCAGTCATCTCACAGCCAATCGCGAAAAGTACACAAGCTTCAGGGGTACGTTGAATAATAATTAAGGGGCGAGTAAAAAGAACGGAAAAGAGTTTCTTAGACCCATGCTCGCCAAGGGTATACTTTTTTCTTCATTCGGGCTAACATTTGGGAGAAGCCACAAACATCCACAGTTGTGTATGGTGCATATGGATCGCAGACGTCGGTGAGAATCAAAAGTATGTATACTGGATGCACACTATATCGGAGGGACCCCGGCCACGTCCGGTGAGGACCGAAATGGGACACTGCGGGAAGGGCACACTAAGAAGGCAGAGAGAAACGAGAAAGAAAAGAAGACAGGACTCACACCGGCGACTATCCTGCCTTGTCGAGACACTCATCGCCGTTGCATTCGGAAAGTGGACTGGGTGGCATCATCTCCAGGAGTTGACGATGCTCTCGCTCAGAGACAACTGATGAGTCCGGGAGACGGCGACGACGAATAGAGTTCCACCGCATTGAACAACAACGACATGCTTTTCAACAGGGGTGGGCAAAGTACGCAACAGATCTTCAAGATGGGGACGAGTATGTATCAAAGGCACGAGAAGCAAAAGATGGGCAGCGGAGGAATGACGTTTCGCCGCCATCATGGTCGTTTTTCTGTGGTCTGTTCTCTCTCGAGAGAGAGAGGCGAACAGCCTTTCGGATATGAGTACCATTGTTGATCGACTGGGGTGGCTTCGATGACCGATTGACGTGGCTCCAGCCAGGTAGGCTCGATCCGAGGGTGATGGTCGGGAGATCTGAATTGCGAGAGAAAGATTTGGCGTTGTATCGGGTCAAGAAGAAGATGAGGCCTGATCGCGCGGCTGCTTCTCTTCTGCTGCTTGCTGTCGGCGGCTGCGGTGCGAGCCACGGACGGGTGCAGAGGCCAATTGACAGGTGACGCGCGCCTCTGCTTGGCGGGAGGTCCCAGTATCCGGTTTAGGTGAAGAAACGATGACCTACCGTGGCCACCTGTTTAGGGTGGGGAAAAGTATGGGAACTGAGAAATAACATAGGAGAAAGAAGGAAAAAAACAAAAAAAGAATTCGATAAAAATAAAATTGAGAGGGGAAAAAAGAAGAAGGGCCATACCACTTGCGTGGCCAAACTTTTCTGCTGGAGGGTTCGCGCGCACTCATCATATGCAGACAGGCGTCCCGGCGTTCACACCGGATGTTCGATGAAGCGGCTTGCCAATCTTGGTGTAGCAAACCGCCGAGAAGAACGACAGCCATGCTGCATAAGTCTGCGGGCCATGCCGCAGTGGGCTCCTCGACTGACTGACTGGCTGGGCATGTATGTGTGTATATCCTGGAGGATCTACAAATTGATTTGGCACATGGCCCATCGGAAACGAACTGCAGTTGCGGTTGGCTTTTGGATGTGTGTAATGTAATGTGTGCTGCAATGGGAGTGGGTGGCGCCGGCGCGGGAGATGGTTTTGGTGGGAAGGTTTTGACGATACCTGTGGCACGGGCAGTCGCTTAGGTTGTCAGGAGTACATACATGGCTGCATGAGTTATTAGGGAGTAAGAGAGCGGGTACCTATCCGCTTCCCAGCTTGAGGTCTCCAGCCAGATGTCTCTTTCTTTACCTTGCTCTCACCTAGATAGTGGTTACACGCCTCGGTCGGAAGAAATTGCAAAGTCTTCGTTTTCGGAATCGAGGCAGAAGAACATGAAGCTCGCAGCTGCTCAATGATCAAATGAATTCCACAACAGAGGACTTGATTGGCCCAAAAAGCAACATGGGAGAACGAATGTACGTTGACGGTGTTGCGGTGGTCAGGTAGTTGAGAAGTGAAGGGAGTGTTGTCGGATTCCCTCTGGCGGAGATCTCAAAAGTCGAGTCTGAACGTTCAGCGGACGGGGGTCCGGGCCCAGTCCAGGTCAGTTCAGTCGAGTCCCTGCCGAAGTCGCCAAATCCCATGTCTCCTTCAGCCTCGCGTGGGGTCTCACGTTATTGAGGAGGGCGCATCCTTGGGTATGGTAGCAGATGTGTAATGTAGTCGAGGTATCATCGGCAAGAGCCTCGGTGACCCCACCAGACCTGGCCACTCTTGCCGCCCGTCGGGTCCAGTCAACCGTGGGTTAGGTAGGCACAGTACAGTACGGTTACGGGAGGGCAGGCAGGGCAGGCGCAATCGTTGATGCCAGTCATTCGTTCAAGCAATTGAATCCAACCATTGGTGAGCATCCACCTGCGAAACTCAGTCTAACCTTGGCAGTGTGCATGGACACTTTGATGATTATCTTGCATCGATTGATTGTTGGTCGATCCAATGGCCGGCATGGCGTGTACATGGCAAGCTCGATCATTTCTGCACCCAAGGAAGTCGCGGCCTGGGCCTCACTTGCCAAGCACTACACACCTGAACACCCACTTCATGTTGACACCGGTATGTCTTTCAATTTATCTATCATGGAGAAGAACACACACAACCATAGCTAAACCACCAGTTAATGCCTTGCTCAACGTCGGCGATCGGATGCTGGAGATTGGGCGAGTATGGGGACCCCGGCAACCGAGCTGGCCTGGGTTGAATCCGGTCTGGAAGAGTACGACTCTGATAACAGTTTGCCTGGACGGCGCGAATATGAAGCAATGTAATTGACCGACATCCATGGCTCTTGTACCTTTGCGCTACCCGCAGCCCGGAGCCTGTAGAACATCAATCTGGACCCCAGAAATTGATCGAGGCTGGGCCGTCGGTTTGGATGCAGGTAATGTACCTACAAGCATACCAACGCACGTGGTGTACATTGATTACGTGCTGAGGTCCCCGCTTTCCGGATTTTCCCACCTGTCTTGGGCAGGGCCCGTCTTGAAGTCAATTCTAATTAGTAGACTAAGTCAACGACACTCATCAGTTTTATTGCTTTCCTATGTGCATCATAGCTCTGTATCAGCAATTCCTGAGCTCGTCGTATCAAAAACGGCTGTATGGTTTCTTTTTTGTCTGATTTTTCCTTGCCCATGACAGGATCTCGGTGTTGTCAAGAGTCATCATGAGGACGAGGTTCAGATTGTGGGGACGCCTTTCGTTTTCTACCGCCGAATCCGCTTTCCCTTGGTGACCTGTTATCGGTTGGCACTGGCGCCGGCTCTCCGCCTCTGGATCCTGTTGTTGCTTCTTTCTGCCCACGAATCGCCGGCTTCCTCTTTCTTTCTTTTTCGTGTGTTGGAGATTTGCTCGAGTGGGCATCATCGTCTGACCGGCTGCCGATTCCAGGTTGCGGATTTCCGTTGAGAGAGCCGAGCAAGTGCCACCCCTCCCTTGGTGCTTGGTGATTTTCTTCTTCTTGACAACGACCTGTCCCATTCGGCAATCTACCGTGAGGGGAGGGAGGAACTAAAAGTTATTGCGACTACAACAGAAGATAGTAGAAAGAAATCATAAAAACCAACAGCCTACACTTGCCGACAGCTACCCCCCCTGCAATGCTGGAGCGGACAGGTCGGCTGGGAGGCGGTCACTGTCAAGCGCGGCTGAGCGAGACCTTTTAGAAGACGAGGAAAAAGCAAAAAAAGAAAAGTCGCTTGGCCACGGCAGACAGATTTTCGAAGCTCCTCATCTGGCACATGGAAACTCTCCATCTCGTGGCCCAGAGACCTGCAGGAGAAAAGCAGCAGCAGCAAGCAGCAGCAGCAACAAGCAAGCAAGCAGCAGCAAGCAGCAGCAGCAGAAGCAGCATCGTCATTGATTGCACAACGACCCAGAGACATTGTTGGACCCGCGCTTCGCTGCCCACAACATTGCGACCGCCAAGGGGGCACCCCAGAATAGTCATCCCGAGGAACCATCCGTCTCAATTCCTCTGCTTTCTGCTGACCCTCTCTGCTTCGCCTCTGCCTTCTGTCTCTGTCTTTGGCTGCGCCGCCATGCCATGCCCCGGACCGACATCCCTGGCGTAGTTGTCGCTAAAGGCAAACCACGATCGTTGTTGTCGTATGTATTCCGTACTACCCACACCGGTTTGGATTGACCTGGCTGCCGCTGCCTCACCGGTTAACAGTACTCCACATCGATAATTGCCTCTCACTCGCTGACGGCTCGATTGGAGTTTGGGTACAGTTGCACGACACGACTGAGAGAGAAAGAGTCCCTGCGCTGATTGACCCTCCTCCCGCCCTCGCTGGCGCCAACCCCCCCCGGCTGACCATGGACAACTCTTCTGTAAGGGCCCTGCTTTGCTTGCTCCCCTCCTGACCTGTACGGACGTCTCTGCCAAGGGGGTGGGTAGTCGCCCGCCGGGGGAAAGAAAAGGCAAGGCCAGAGAAATAGAGAGGAGCAGCAGCTGACAAAGCCTGTGGCCAACAGAGAAAGAGGGCTCGGCCCGCGTCGTCTCACCTCTTAGCCCCCTCTAAGATCGGATTCAGGCACGATGGCAACTCGCCCAAGAGAGGAAAGAAAGACATGGCCATGGCCGACGGGCCTGTGGAGTATAGACCTTATTGGCCCCCGACCAGATTCATGTCCTCCGTCGTCACCACTGGCGTGGTTTTGAGTTCTGTCTCATCAGCTCCTGCAGAGGAGATTGGGATCGATGTCGGATATGAGAATAGATGTGAGCCAACCATGGGACCGGGCCAGGAGCCAAACCTTCCTGGTGGGGAGAGGAGCAGGGCCATGCCCAATACCGGCCTGCAGTCTGGAGACTGCACCACCTTTCCCTACCTTAATGGCCCGGGCATTGATCTGAACTTCACTGCATTCCCCCAGAACACAGCCCCCGCCTGTGGTTCATCTGCGTTTGACTTCAATATGCCCTACCCGCCTTTCTACACAGGTTGGTATGGGACGGATATCCCGCCTCAATTCTTGACTCTGGACTACCCGCTATACTACGATGGTTCAGATGAACACACTCCTGAATATGATGGCTCCGCTACGCTGAGTTCCCCTCACTCTGACATCCCCTTGCCCTTGGGCCTCGACATCGGGCCCTATCAGCATCAGCCCTTCCATGACCCCTCGGTCTTGATGCCCATCATGGCTGAGAATAGCCTCCACTATCCACCCGTGAACGAGTTTGAGCAGTTCGGGGACGACTCGGACCAGTACAGCATCATCGGGATCGGTGGCACGTACTCGTCGTGCGCATCTCAATCCAGCCTACACAGTGGCATCCAGGATGACTCTTATCAGATGGTACAGCCCGGCGCGCTTTCTACTACGGGCCAGTACAGTCCGACCGGCATCCATGGCATATACTCACCATCATGCTCATCCCATGGCAGTGTCGTGAGTCTTCCCAACAGTATACAAGATGAGCCTTTTCAGATGGTTCAGCCTGTCGGCAACTACGATTGCCTACCCACCACAGAAGTGTTCAGCAGAACGCCTCCCTCAGAGCCTTCGAGAAAAAGCTCTAGCTCTCCTCGCGTAAGGAAGACAAAGAAGCTAGGTCGGCGTTCCCGAGCCCTGACTCCCGGCCAACGTGATCAGGCGGGCAAGACTCGCCTGATTGGAGCTTGCAGGAGATGCGCGTGGCAACGCAATCTGGTCAGTAGCCATGATCCAGTCATACGTCCTTCGCGTTCCTCTAACTTGCCTAATAGTGTCAACCAAACCCGGCCGACCCTGACGGTCCGTGTATGCCTTGCGCAAAGATCCTCTTGAATTATTCGAAAAAGGTTCTACATCATTGCCCCTGCGTCCGGTGGAAACTAACAGACACTGTTCTCTTCCGAACTGGTGGTCTCAACTTCACCACGAGACAAGGATGGGAAGGCGCTGCCATTCGGGACATGGGACCGGGAGATTGGGCAGACGATGTCATTCACACCATCAAACTGACCCTGGGCTACTGTAAGAACCCCATCGTGTTGCAGGTCCGCAGATTCAAGCCTGTCAAAGGCGTCGATGTAACATCGCGTTTTTGGTTGGACCCGCACGGCCAGCAGCAGGAGACGGAGATTGCGCCGTTTGCGCTGGCAGACATCAAGAAACATCGGAAAGTCTTGGAGAGCCATGTGATTGAGAATGCATACGATGCGGTCAAGCAATATGCAGAGGACCCAAGGCTGCACCCGCTAGTAGGATTGACATACAAAGCAGCGTAAGACTCTCTGACTAGCCGTCGGGATTTCTGATTTTGCTGACAGAACTCAGATGGGACCACATGCAAGAAACTACGGTAAGACCGGAGAGGAACGAGAATAGTGCTACAAATGCTGACGGGCGGATGATAGTACATATCGCCCTGTAAGGTCGACACAAAGAAGTTCATGGGATTGCTCTTCAAATTCTGGTTTGCCATGAGTGAGTTTTCCCAAAGCATCAGTGTGATCAACCATATTGACATGACAAAGAGAACACTCTCGGCTCGGCTTGGCTTTTGGGTACTCCAGGAGAGGAAGAGACGCTCTACATGAAGCCCGACGAAAGAAAAGGACATCCGTTCCCTGACAAAATCAGCGCGCCGCGCTTGGTCTGTCAGCAGTTTGATGCGTTGAATTACAACTTCATGTTGAATCAGTGGAAAAGGGAATTCCTGACCGATTTGAACAAGATCCTCAGTGCCAAGATTGACCCCAATCTGCTGTATACAGTATATCTGGCAGTCTTCATTCTTCTTCACGAGATATCGGCCACTTCCAAAGATCGATACTGGCACGCCAGAAACAAGAAGACTGTCGAACGGCGATATGATATGGAGCTCTTCATGGAAGAACTGCATGAGGGCGCCAACAAGTTGCTGTACGCGTGGCACTACTACAAGTGCGGGTTCAATCCCCTCGATGCCGACTGGGTAAAGGTCGAGCCCAACGATCCAGGGGAGGGACCATCCAGCCCCAAGCCGAAGAAATCCCCCAGTCTCGCCAAGGCGAAGAAAGCATTTTGCTTCACCAGGGGCAAGAAGGCATTCAGTCCCAAGCTGAAGAAGATGTCCCTTCCCAAGCTGAAGAAGGGCTCCAGCTCTAAGAAGCCGGACGAAGTGCCGTCCAAGATTTGGGGCCACCTCAAAGACAACGAAGTATCGCACATGAGGCTACTGGCGGAACTCTGCAATACAAAAACAGGTAAATTTCCCCTCGCTACAGAAATATCGGGGTCACCTCATCTCACTCGTCTCACAGTGCCAATGACACCCTCCGAGGAGACGGGCTGGCCTGGATTGTACTTTGACCCGAACGAACCCAACCCTTTGATCTGGGAGCGGGATCTGCACTTCGTCTCCCAGATGTTCCACGATTGGGAGTGCGGCCCTCTCTGGAGTCGCGCCATAGACCATGGCCAGCCATTGAAGTTTTGATGGCGTTCTTCATCTTCTTCTTTCTCCTTCTTTGCGATCCCTTCCGACTGGGAACGGTAATGCAGTGCGCGTTCATGAAAAACTATAGAGTAAGCTTTTTACTCGAGCGAGTCAACAGGAAAAACAAAAAACATACATCGTGACCTTGGACGATGATGACAATTCAATGAGCAAGATTTCAATGCATAGTATTTCTTTCATCATATAAAGTTCATTTTCTTTTGATTGCACCATGAGAGCTTGAATCCTATGGTAGTGATTTGCCGAAAACAGGATTATTTGATGTGATGCATTATCTACTTACCAAATGCACGACTGCAAGTGTCCTTGGTAAGATGAGTGATGGTCAGCCTTGGCATGTTTTTGCCAAGAGCAGGCTGCACGACTTTGGTATAATCTGACCATCCCAGGAAAGTTAATTGGAATATTCCCACTTTGACGTCGTCACAATCAAGTATTGAATCATATTAATCGATTGGTAAAAAGAACACAAATGATTTCGACTCACACACATGCCCTAGCTGACAGATGAAAGGGAATTCGCTGGCATTAAATCACTAGAGAAGCTAATGCTGCATTCTGTACATGTCATTCATATCCGTGGTATCATCCCATTCTTCCATGTATATCTTGTAACCTCTGTTTAACCGTTTCGTACCCGTCCATTCTCAATGCCGTAGTTCCTCCCCCACACAAGCAGTCAGATAGAAGCCACTCTCGCGGCCGCCCAGTTCTGAATGGCCCACAGAGCCTGCAGCATCAACCTGAAGGTCAAGCCAAAAGAGCCGAGCATGACGAAAATCTTGAGGAACTCCCAGGGATACCGCGTCCGCACTTCAGTCTCGATGTGACCCTTGATGCCGGCTCCGTTTGCCGGGAAACGACCAGTCGAGACATACTGCTCGAGCAGGTCATCCTTTTCGTACCACCGGTCCTGCATCCACTTGCCGAACTTTTCCTCATCGTCCAGGGGCATATCAGCCAGTGCGAAGCGGCGCCAGTAGAAGTTGACCGACTTTGGCGGCCGTCCACGGAAGTAAGTGCTGCTCAAAGTGAAATACTCTTCACCATATCCTCCGCGACTAGAAGCTCGTTAATACGGCGACAACAATTGGACGTGCGAGCTTGGTACTTACGGAATCCCCTCGTAGGCGACCGTGCAATCATAGACATATTCCACAGTATCCTTCAGCTCGTTGAGGCAGAAAAACGTGCCGGTGCTTCGAGGCAACAAGAGATGCCTGGGATCCTTGACGCCCGTCTTCTCTGCCCACTTGGCCGATCTCACCCTGCCGTTGTCAGACAGATTAGTGCCCTCGGGGAAGAGGAGCAGCCACATTGGGCTCATGAGCTCCTCGCCCTCTGGACCGAAAGTCCTCTTCGAGAGTTTGCTCAGCCGGTGCGCCAAACGAGGCTGGTCGGTGGCCATCTTCCGCGACATGAAGATGAAGCCAAAGAACAGGCAGCCAGGTCCAATCACGGGAATCCACTTGAGTGATTCTTTGAGAATGATGTACAGATGGCCATGCATGGCCGGGCTGTTTGTATAGCCAACCCACCAGAGATACAGCCAGTCGGTATAAATCTGCATCGCCATCAGTTCCATACATTCCTTAGCCGAGTGCGCAACAGAGGAATCCTACCTGGTGATTCGCAATCATGACCAGACGCTCAGGAAACGCAGTCTCTATCCTACCGTCGGGTGTGATACTGAGCTGACCGGCCACGGACGCATCTCCGCTGACCCTGATCTTGGTCGGCGCCCACCAGTGAGTCATGGTCGTGGCGAGGAGTCCAAAGGACTGTTTCGTAAGGGCCATGTAGGCATAGTAAAAGTCGCGGTTGATAAAGTACAGCGGGGAACCGAGGAACTGCGTAATGTGAATCCTATTGCAAGAGTCTAGTTAGACCTCAACATCCGATAGGCGAGACAGATAGTCATACACTATACACGAGCCCGCAAAGTAGATGCCAAAGGTGAGGGCTCGCAGCGCGGAGAAGATGGGGCCATGCTGGGCCTTGCCCGAAGGGTGGTTCTCCGCCTTCTTTGCATCTTCAATCTGGGTGACGCCGGCGGCGAGGTTCGGAGCCGGTACCTCCTTCTCATTCTTTGCGACAGGCCGTTGACGAAGCTCGGCAGCCGCCATATTATGTATAATTTCGGGACTCGGGTGGTTATTTCAGGTTGGCTCGCATCTGGATCGACTAGGCTTCGAGGCGGTGAGGTGGTCACCAAAAGGTAGCGTGCGCCGATGTGATGGAGAGTCGGAAGTCGTCGAGGAGAGGAGGATATGGTCAGATTATACTTTCTCCATGGTCAGTGTCGGATCGAAAGGTACGGAAAATCCAGCGAGCGCAAATGGGCCGGCAGGTCTGGAGAGGACGATGTCGCGTGCCGTTTTCTTTGCCCACCAGAGACCCGCTGTGCGAACCACTGCGCACCCCCGGGGCCGAGATTCCATGGAGGGGCAGGGCAGGGCAGGTGGTATATATAGCACTCACCTACGTCAGTCAAAACATGTTCATCAACATCGCAACATGACTTGGATTCTGGTCTGGTATCCGTCGTTCACGACAGTTGCACAGGTGAAGGATGATGTATGAAAAGAGAAGGGGACACAAATAAAGGCATGTACGTGTGATGCGCGAGTCGGAGGCGGCGGTGGCTTCCAGCGCAATTCCAAGTTGGGATCTGAGATGGTGTCAATATGTTTGGGTCATCAGGCACCAGAGATGATCCATCCAATCCCAGTTTCCCTCAGTTCGGCATGCCACTTAGTCTCACCTTGAAATGCGCGAGCTGCTGCTGGCTGCTCTCGCTTTCCAAACCCGAAAAAACCCCCACCATTTGATTCGCTATGTCATGATCAGCCACCCAGTTGCGGCACATGCCGACTACCAAAACCCCCCAAGCTTTACCCTGGAAGGACAAGCTGGTCCCCTGTTGGAGATTTTTAGCTTGAGCTTGAGGTGCTAGCAATGCTCTGACAGGGGTTGAGAGCTTAAGCCAAAGTTGAAGTCACACCTGATGGGTCCCCCGGGCTCCAACATGTTTCCATGAAGCCGATTATATATTCCGTCGGACTTAACAGCATCCTGATCGTTCTGACGTGCATCAAGTTCTGGTCGAGATAGGGAATCTATAACTAGTCAAGTCACAAGGACTCGACATTTTCCGCTGGTCCAGATGGCCGTCCACTCGCTTTCATACACCGCCTCCGCGAACAACAACAACTCGGCATCCTCTCGCGATGTCTTGATCTTCTTTATCTCCGGCAACCCCGGATTGATTGACTACTACAGTCCCTTCTTTGAAAGCCTCAGAACCCTCATTGACTCTTCATCTCATCTCAAGTCGACGCGGTTTCACATCTACGGCCAGGACCTGGCAGGCTTCGGCGAGGGTGACCACGAGCCGTTCGACCGGCAACACCCTCCCCACGATGTGGAATACCAGGTAAAGAACTCGTACGACGCGCTGTCGTCGCTGCGCGTAGATGACGGGCCCAAGAAGGGCCAGTACTACGACGACATCCTGCTCATGGGCCACTCGGTCGGGAGCTACATCGCGCTGCAGATCTTCCACCGGCACCTGCGGGACCCCTCGGCGTCGGCCGCCCACGTGCACCTCCGGGCCGGGGTCCTGCTGTTCCCGACCATCGAGCACATCGGCCGGTCGCGCCAGGGGAAGCAGATGGAGCTGCTGCGGCGCACGCCCGTCGTCGGGCCCAACGCGCACGCCATCGCCCAGGGCTTCCTCCGGCTCTGGCCGCTCGGCGCGCTGCGCTGGTTCGTGTCCACGGTCCTGCGCTTCCCGGCGCACGCCGCCGAGGTCACGGCCCGCTTCCTCAAGAGCCGCGACGGCGTCTGGCAGGCCCTGCACATGGGCATGGACGAGATGCAGGTCATTGGTGAGGACCGCTGGGACGAGGAGCTCTGGGAGATTGAGCGCGACGTCGATGCGCAGCAGGACAGCAAGCAGCTCCCGCCCAAGTTCTTCTTCTTCTTTGGCAAGAATGATCACTGGGTCGCCAGCCATCTGCGGGACGCCTTTATTGAGAGGAGGCAGAAGCAGACGGAGCGCACGCGGTTGATGATTGATGAGGGAAATTTGCCTCATGCTTTTTGCATTAGTAAGTCATCTCCGTTCTTCAAACCACCATTTTTGGATCATGAAACTAACATGAATATAAAGAACATAGTGAACCCGTCGCCGAGAAGGTTCTCAAGTGGATTCGTGAAATATATGAACAGGATTTGATAGAAGTCTGATCATTGAAACATCTGGGGACGAACAGAGTACGGCAGGAGTTGAGTTCAAGGTTCTAACAGAGCTCTGATATTGATTAACAGGAGATTTCATACTGGTTTTGGTTAAACATAGGGAACATTCAAAGGTAGACAAGATCACGATAGAATTTGGCATAAAAAAAGAAATGAAATAGAAAGGCCAATCTTATAGTTGGGTTTGGAAAGAACAAATAGACTGCGTTGAGATGCGTGTACCAGTCTCACTTTCACCATCGCATGTCAGGTCTCAGTCGTGATCTGATATATGCATTGACACATTGTGTTTCGTATCACAATGTAAATTTTGCAATGAACTTGGGCATGTAGCATCAAATTAGCCCTTGCGCCACGAAGATACCAAAGACTATAACAATATTTGCCATTTCGAGTGAAATTGCACAACACATGTCAAACTCGCGGATGAGTATGTCCAAGCATCTTGATATTCTCCGTCTAAGCTACAAAATCTAAGTTTAAAATCTAGCTCAAAGAAATCTCTCTTCCAGTTCGGCTGCTTTCCCTGACGGCCTCGATAATCTTGAGCACCTCACTGGCCTGGGCCGCCGGCACCGGAATATCCTCCTCCTTGCCGCTGGCTATCGAGCCGGCCAAGAGCCTGTAAAACTCCTTGTACGTGGGCGGCTTGACGGTGGGGTACGTCTTCTCCTCGGGGGTAGTGCCGTCGGCGCCAAAGGTCGTGAGCTTGCCGGCCCACTCGGCGGGCTCGACGCCGAAGCTCTCGTGGTCGGGCGAGCGGCCGGAGGGCTTGCCCTCGTTGAAGTCCTTGAGCTCGGGCTCCTGGGTGTCGAGGTTGGCCTTGCGGAAGCTGCCCTTGGTGCCGCGGATCCAGAAGCGCGGCTGCTGCGCCTCGACGCTCATGACGCCGATGCGCACGTGCGCGACCATGCCGTCGCTGTAAAACAGCTGCGCCGTGACGCTGTCCGAGTCGTCCTCGGCCTCGGCGCGGATGGCGCCGTCGCGGGCGTTGACGAGCTTGCCGAAGACGCTGGCGGGCTTGCCGAACAGCGCGTACACCTGGTCGATCAGGTGCGTGCCCAGGTCGTAGACGGCGCCGCCGCCCTCGCTCACCTTGGTCGTGCCCTTCCAGTTGGTCGGCCTGTCGGCCTTGTACCGGTCAAAGTGCGTCTCGAACTCGACGACGCGGCCCAGCGTGCCCTCCTTGACCAGCTTGGTCGCCGTGGCGTAGTCGGCGTCCCAGCGGCGGTTCTGGTAGACGCACAGCACGCGCTTCTGCTCGCGGGCCAGGGCGACCAGCTTGTCCGCCTCGGCCGAGGTCGGCACGAAGGGCTTCTCGCAGAGGACGTGCTTGCCGGCCTTCAGGGCCTGGCTGGCGAGGTCAAAGTGGGTGGGAGGGGTGGTGGTGAGGACGACCAGGTCGAGGTCGGAGTCAGCAATGAAGCTGTCATATGTGGTGTAGTGCTTCAGGTCCGGGTAGTCGGAGGGAGCGGAGTCGTCCGGCTTGGGTGACCGCTGGAGGATGGAGTGAAGCTTCAGAGAAGGAGTCACCTTGATGAAGGGGATGTGGAAGACCTTGGCGGACAAGCTGTGGTCAATGTGTTAGCATATATCGAGTGTGTATAACTATACATCATTTCATGAATACTCACCCATATCCCACTACTCCCACGTTGAATGTCTTGGCAGCCATTGTGTATATGATTGGAGTTGTGATGTAAAAAGCAGAGGAACTGACAATTGAAGTGACGGGTATGAGTGCGTGATGAGTGTCAGATTGGATTTCAAGTCAAGATTTCGTGAAAATATTTCCTGCCGTGATATACACTTATATACTTTGGCAATGACTCTGTCGCCATGAGCTACTATTCAATGGCGGCACGTTGTTGGCAGAGGCACAGCGGGGCAACTCATTGGTGGTTTGTCACGCAACCCCACCCTCCACAGTTCAGTGGAAGGTCCTCCCGAAGCTGAAATAGTACGAGCATCTTTGGATGGAAATCCGCTCCGGACGGCGAATCTCGGCGAGAAGAGACCAAGTGGCTTAAGCGAGGCACCCATACAAGAATCCTCTTGATAATAGGCGATATTTATCAGAAAACGGATGAGTAATGCCCATGAAAGATCGTGAGAGAAGGCTGATCTGATCCATATTACATGCAACCACTGAGTGAGCTTCGAGGTGCGACGCCGGCCCGCCTGGAACGAGCTTCATGGGAATGATGTCATGCTGAACTATGAAGCCCTGCAAGGCGGCTGCTGCTTGTCTAATGGGTTGCAATGCTCATTGGCCGATGATAAGTCTAAGAACGTGTCGTGCATCGGCTCAAACATCATGAGTACCTGGGTATCGTGAGACTTATGGACCAACAACTTCGTGATGCTTGTCGTGTCGCATCCTTTGGTTGAACGACTCTCAGTGATCACAGCAGGGGAGCTCTGACAGCTATGACAGAGGGGTCGTGGCTTTACCCTAACTGCCAGTTTAGCTATGGCAGATGAATAACGTAATCGCTAATTGGCTATCGTTAGCGCGCATAGCATCGGGACTTTTTTTCTCATTCACCCAAGTCTCCGCTCCAGCTACCTGCACCATGATCTCAAACCTCTAAAGCTTGGCTTCATAGTCGAACCACCACAGGCTCTCTGCGTACACAATCATGAAGACTTGAAGGAGACGATACGAGACTCGAACAGCAATCGAAAGCGCGAAGCGCCACCTCAAACGGCGCATCCCGCCATGATCGCAAGCATCAATAAATAGTCCTTTCGGTCACGCGAACAAACATGGCGACACTCTGGAACAAGATGGGCGTGGGTCTGCCCCGAGGCCTGAGAAGAGGTTTTGCTACCACTGCGCGACGTCTGGAAATACGATCTGTCGACGAACTACCCGGTCGCATTACTCCGCGATACAACAATGCCGCGACGTCGTCTCTGCTTGCCCTGGAATGGCCCGAGCCTCCGCGCAATGTGCTGATAGTACCAAAGCTATACGCGCCGAAAGTAATCAAATCGGCCGTCGAGTTTGTCAAGCACGTCAACGCAGAGTATCCGAACATCAACTTCATCTTCGAACACCGCGTCGCCTCGACGATTCACGACTCGCTCCCTTTCCCGATATATACGTCCGAGCCTTCGCACTTCCCTGCCAAGATCGATCTCGTGGCCACACTCGGAGGCGACGGCACCATTTTGAGGGCAGCGAGTCTCTTTAGTCTCCACACTAGTGTACCTCCGATCTTATCGTTCAGTATGGGAACTCTAGGCTTCCTGGGCGAGTGGAAGTTTGAGGAATACAAGCGAGCTTGGAGGGAGGTCTACATGAGCGGAAGCCGGGTCGCTGTAAGCGATCTCCAGGGTCCTCATACACAGGCCGCCAATGGACGCCACGGCTATGACGAGACTACACAAAAGGATGGATGGGCCGGGTTCAAAGGCAGGAGTATGGGCGCCACTCGGACCAGCAAGATCCTCCTTCGCCATCGCCTCAAGGTGGGAGTCTACGATGCAGACGGCCTCAATATCAACGAGCATTTCATGCCGACATCTACGGCGGCTCTGCATCAGCCTCTCCCGCCTGTGCCGCCTGCAGTCAAGGAACTCTCCAAGTCTGGCGCCCCGGTCATCCCTGACTTGCACGCGATCAACGAGCTAGTCATACATCGTGGTCCCAATCCTCATCTTGCCATTGTCGACGTCTATGTTGGCAATCGCTTTTTTACCGAGGCAGTCGCCGATGGTATTCTGATCAGCACGCCTACCGGATCTACCGCTTATTCGCTTTCAGCTGGCGGCACCATCATCCACCCATTGACCAAATCAATGCTCCTGACACCCATTTGTGCTCGGACGTTGAGTTTCCGTCACCTATGTCTTCCACTGAACAAGAAGGTTGTCCTGAAAGTCAGCAAAAAGAATCGTGGCCGTGAACTGGAAGTAAGCATCGACGGAAAACGGAGAGCCGGCGTGACAATTGGAATGGAGATCCGGGTGACCGGCGAGGTTGTCGCCCCCGATGCCGCCGGGGTGTGGGCTGGAGGTGTTCCTTGTGTGATCCGGAGCAGCGGCCAAGGTGATGAGGGAGACGACGACGATGGTTGGGTGGTCGGGCTGAATGAGAGGCTCAAATTCAACTACCCCGTTGGATGAGCATTGTGCCCTGAAGAGTGCATAGAGCACTTCTCCTGATATGCCGTGGCAGACATACCGTCTGATTGGCTGTATGTTGGAGTCGCTATTGTATATGGGAACACCAGGTCCGTTTTCACGCTTTATGTATATATGGATGTTTCATACTTCCTTGGAGAGCATTCCACTGTACCTTGTCATTTGGAGTTCTTCGTTTACCTCAGTTCAGAGATACCCAGAGGTTTATATCATCTCATTTCCAAACATCAACGATTTCAGCTTCTACTCGGTGCAAGTATTTTGCTTGGACAGCATCTAAATCGGCAAAATCGCAGTAATCATTCACTCGTCTGTACGGATCGAGTCGGTGGGAGTTGCGATTTCGAGTGCAGTCATACAGCCTGGTCGGGGTCACACCGACCAGGTTCGCGTAGAGTAATGAAAGCCTGGACAGACACTTTCATCTTGACGTTCCCTAAGCTTTTCAAATGCTTTGCGAATAATGTGCTCGCTACGAAGCTTTAACAGGGAGCTCACCCGGTGGCAATACAATCAGCCGTTACGAATATTGAAGGCGATAAGCAAAGACGCACCAAGCTCGGGAATTAGGCATTACTATATGACGCTCACCCATCGTCAAGCTCTCTCATGACCGTGATTCTATCGACGTGAGTATTCGGTGGACTGGGCAGGGTACCAACCAATTCCTCAGGAGTTGTCGTTGTTGATGACACTATGTTTCAGGATGACTATATCTAAGAACGACACCGTCCGGGTGACTGCGTGCAATTCAGGGTATTATGAGATCAATGCCATAGCTTGCAGGTAACAGATTCAAATGGTTCGATAAATACCCGAGTCCTTAAGAGTGTTGGTCTTTCAATACCTGTCAAAATGATAATAATAGCACGGGTTTACACAAATCCAGATGTCTAGGACTGGGTTCGCCAATCAAAGCCCGAGAACCTCGAATATATAAGAGCCAATCATGAACAGGCCGACTGTGTAACATGGGGACATGAAGTTTGGGGCTATGTCTCGTCAGAACACCACCGTGGGGCTGTCTCCTACCTGATAACAGAGTTGTATGCAGGACACTAAAACTGGCTCCGGTTGCAGAGAGTATCACTCACGCACCTGGGCTGTGGAGGACTTCTGCATTGAGGTCGCCCACCGAACCGGGACGGTTATGATTTCTATTTATGCTTGTTTGACTGCCTCTCGTTTTGCACTCGCTTATAGTGATTACCAATAGAAGCCCGAAGCTCCCTCTTCCGGCCATCATGCATGCATCGTGGTTCGTGGGGGCTCATCGGTTGCAGGCAAGCATTCATGTCCGCCGGACAAGCAATGGCCCCCAAGCTGAGCGAAATTCATGTTTATTTTTACTACTCGTCGGCACTCTGTAGACTTGTGCTCGACAGACCATAAATCACGGTAAACGGAGGTTAGATTCACCATGACGTCTCTCTTTAAAGTCGCGGTCCTCCAGTGGACATTTCTTTTCCTTGAATTTGGTCCGGTAGTGACTTGCCGTTATCAAACTAATAATCCATTCATTTCTCATCATGAACTCTCAAGGCGAAACGGCCTGGTCCACGGCCGATCCAGTCCTGCCGTACCAAGTTTACCTCGGCATCTGGACAAACTGGTCAAGGGGCTCTGTTCTGGGACAGACACTGACTTGCACTCGGCGTAACGGCGATCTTATAATCGCCTTCACTGCTTTCTTCATCGCATTTGTGGGATCCCGGTTCTGGCGCATCAGCTCTATCATTCTGCACAGAAGCTATTCCACCGACCAGCCCAGTGGCACCGTTCACCACCAGCGCCAGATTATCCTTCGCAACACCGACTCGGCCGATGCGGGTCTGGTCAAGTTCGCGCAGCTGCTCTGGGCATGGCGTAGGCGCTTGCCTGTGGTATCTCTCGTCAAGATCCTCCCGGCTTTCATAATGGCCTTGTTCTGCGTAGTCGCATTTACTATCGCCGGTGGATACTCATCCCAGATTACAACGTCGGCGGGAACCGAAGTCCTCGTCGACGGCGCAAACTGTGACCTCCTGGTCGTCAATAGAACCTACGACAGTAACATCTTGGAAATCAACGTCAAACGCCTCTGGAACGAAGCACTCAACTATGCCCAGCAATGTTACAACACAGAATCAGAGGGCATCTTCGACTGTCAAGGCTTCGTCACGGAGCGCATCCCCATCTTCATTGACGACCAGGCAGCATGCCCTTTTCCGCACGAAGCCTGCAGAACGAACAGTTCAAACCTCCTTCTTGACACCGGATTCATCAACACTCACGACCATCTCGGGATCAACGCGCCGCCGAGTGAGCGACTTATATTCAGATCTACACTCCAGTGCGCGCCCCTTGTCACGGCCGGCTTCACATCAAGCTACGAGGGCCGGGCACGCAACTATACATTATACAACTACGGAATCTCCGGCCCGGGCGGAAAATACAATTACACGTACAAAGCACGAAGTCTTGAGTCCCAGTATAGCTTCGAACAAGGGGAACCAATCCTGGCTGATTTCCTGGTAGTGTGCGTTCCCACTATTATTTCCTCTTGTAGCAGCATACGTGGTCGCTAATAACTGTGTGAACTACCAGTCCTTTTTCGAGCTACGTGCAAAACGGGAGCTTCGAGGTAGAATGGACGGATTTCATTCCGAGGCAGGAATTACGACGAATGGATGCAGATACGGTGATCGTATTCCTCGCTGGTAACGGGGTCTCGTATGAGATGCCCTCCGAGGATGAATGGTATCGCGCGACGCGCGTTTATACGACCGTCCACGGCCCGTCATCAGACTTGAAGGTATACATGCCGGAGGAGGCTGCATCTCCAATGGGATGCGTGCAACAGTACCAATTCTGTCTCGCCAATGAAAAGTCGTGCGGACCCCCAGCGGGATTCCTCGATGCCGCCGCGCGGCTTTTCGAGGCTAACGGCCTCAACAGCAGCGATGCGATGACGAGCGCGGCTATTCCTGTTACGCACATGGCACTCGAGAAGATCGATGATCCCACCATAAGCCGACTTCAGTGGCTCATAGCACTGATCCAAGTCCCTGCGGATTTCCAAATGGTCTTCATGAGCTCGGGGTCGCAAGCACTGGCTTCTAGGACAAGCATGTCGCGTGGGCTGGAAAGCTTTCTACCAGTCGACCAATGGAAGACTGATATAAAGCACGCCTGGGCCACTGCCTTTTCTTTCCTGCAAGCTCAAGTTGTAGCAAACGCACACGGCACGAACAGTTCTGATCTTGTGAAATATAGCCTCAAACAGGCGGATGAAGCTCAGGTCGATATGTGCACCAATCAGGTGTGTTCCCATGAGTAACATGCTTCTTCATCGAGATGACCTACTAATTCTGTCACAGAAAATCCGCAGTACAGCTTACGCGTCATTCAACTTTTTCGCCCTTCTCTTCACATATATTCTTGGCCTGGTCATCATTGGTCTATCATTCTCGCTCGAGCCTCTTCTCAATCTACTGCATAGACGGCTCAAATACCAAAGCTACGCAGACCTGGAGTGGACAACGAACGGTACGCTACAGACACACCGACTGGCTCATGAGGGAATCTACGGCGTTGACGACATCTGGTCGCATTGCGTCGACACAATACCGACTACGTCTTCAGCATTTACCATGGCTCCATTAGACATCATCGACATGAAGCATCCCAAACTGGCCAGATCAACAAAAGAATCGGAAACGAGCTCTCCGCCGGCACGTGCAAGTCTATCAGCGGGCGTGCCGCATTTACCACGAACAAATTCTCTCGAGTTTCAGCCCTTTCCAACGGAAGTGTCCAGCATAGCAGATACCGTCCACTCCACGGAGCCTTCCGCATCGCATGAGGCGAACAATCCGACAGATATCCCCTCCCCTGCAAGCAGTTCCTCTTCCGCAAATAGCGAGCGTCGCTTGTAAGAAACACCCAAAGAATCCTTGTGAATACGGTGCCGGATCCCGGTGTTCTCCGCACCCTCTTTTCTGTTCCCCTTTCTTTTCTTTTTTGCTATTTATCTATAGGTCAGCTCACATTTCAGAAGCATGGGTCTCTACGGGCGTTTAGAGGATATTGAAGTCATTGTTGCTTCGTAAGTGCGAAATATAAAGTACAAAACATAGAAAGTCAAAGGCTATATGGTTAGTCATCACGTCTGGGTTGCCTCATGTTGACGGTAGCTGTTACTCAACTGTAAAACACCCTTGGTAGTTGCATGAAGCAGGTATACCAACCTTTGTGGTCATTACCAAATGGCTCGTAAAACACTGGCCCAAGCCTAGTTGAGACGATCAACGTGAACCACGTCCTCTCGGAAACTATGCCCCGGACTTCTTGGCTGCCTCGGGGCTATGATCACCCTCGGGATCAGAATCATACCAAGAATTGACGAGAATGGCATGTCGGGTATCGAGCCAGTCATCAGAATCGGCATCAACCACGCTTCTCGCCATTTTCTTCGTCGGACTTCCACTGCAACGCGCCAAAGGTTTTGCACACCCCAGACCACGCGATTGCCGTGCGAAAACACGTCTCGACAATGCGCTTGAACCGAGATCACGCAGCGTCGTCGCCGTATGCGGTTCGTCAGATGACTCAACCCCATCGCTCGTAGTCTATTTCCCGAGATGCGCCCTATGTTTTCGTCACGGGACGATCATCGGACATGGCACGTTTCGGTTCTGGTGAAATGGGAACGCATGAACGGTCGGATGTGGCGCCGCCACGGGCGGTGATGGTGTTGTAGCCAGGCCGATAGGAAACGCTTGTCAACGGTAATCGGAACAGTTTCGTCGACATGGATTGTGGCAGAAAGGGTCGGTGTTGCAGCAGTCCCGTTGAAAAGCACAAATAGTCTCATGCATGATAGAGGGTATTATGAAGGTCTTTTATTCATTGACCTGAATGAACGAGACGTTCAGTAATATTCTCCAGGATTGCATGCGTACTTCATATTCGGACTCTGCTAGGGATCGGTTGGACAACTGCACCAGCAAGCAGGCTTGCATCATCTTAGGTGTATGCAATCCGAACTCTGGCAAATTGTAAAGACACATCAGACGAATAATCAATGACAAAAGTTGATACAAATCGCCAATCGGATTGGCGTATGATCAATACTCTGTAATGCGCAACCCCTACGTGCGTACACCACAGATATTAAAACTAAAGACTGCTCAAAAACCTAAATTAGTGGCATCTGCCATCATCGGGCCGCCCAGATGGACAACACGCAAACCAATCAACCAATAAGGCCATCAGCGTTAGGTTTCTGGAAATCGGCCCATTATTCGGAGTAGAGCATATTTAGTGATCAATGAGGAAGGGCTGCCTCTACCAGATATATTACTGAGCATCTGGCCTTGACGCTCACTTCTCCGACTTTCCTTTCGTCAACCCTTCTTCCATATTTTTCCAAAACCAGACACTGCAGGGCACACAAAGGAATCCACCATGTTGGACGATATCTTGAATCTGCTCGACCAAGCGAGAGCCTCTGGCGAGATGGCCCCCCGTCAGGTTGTGCTGTGCTGTACTCGACCTGATACTATACTGAAGTGGATCATGCTGCAAGGCATTAGCAAGATGCCTTTCCCGCTCAGACAGTACCGCCCTACAGTTTTCCCCATCGAGTACACCTTCCGCTCCACTTCAGGCCATCACCGGATCGTCGCCACGGTCCGGCCCCATGAGAGTCGGCCGGCGGCTGAGCAAGTTCTCCTGTACGAGTACCGTGCTGTCATGAACGATTTCTCGAAACTGCCCGAGGTCATCGAGGATGTTACTCGGCTGATGAGACCTGACGGAATGAGCGACCAGTCAAGTTTCTTCGCGCGGGACGCTCTGTGCATCGATGTCTGGACGCCGCGCAGCACGAACCTCTCGATCGTGGACCTGCCCGGCCTGGGCTCCGCCCCCGGCGGAGAAAAGTGGAACGAAGACGACCGGACGGTCTGGGAGATCGCTGAGAGCTACCTGACCAACCCCACGACCCTCGCTCTGGCCTGCAGGAGCGCCGACGACAAGACTTCGACCCGGCCCGTTCGGGAGCTGATGAAGAAGCACAAACAGAACACTTGGAAAGGCTACATTCTGGGCACCAAGCAGATGAAAGAGACCACGACCCAGAAGTACCACACGAAGCTCGTATTTACCCTCATAGGGTCCGACACCGGCCGAGATCTGTGCTGCTGCGGACTGTCGGCGAAGAGGAGCGTTCGCCGCCGCTATCACGCGGTCAAACGGGTTGGGCACAACCTGCGTGAGGTCTTTGGACTTGAGGGCATTCGTACACGAGTCAAGGGATCGTCGGGCTGGGAAAAGCTGGACTAGGATTCTAGAGGAGGTCGAACAAATGTGAATGGTCATAAAGGCCTAACTGGTGGCGATGAGATCTGATTGTGTGGCTGCTCGTTGAGTGAGAACAACATTGGACAGAGATTCCGGCATCGGTTAGTGCAGCATTGATGGAAAACATTCAAGTCCGGAAATTCAATCCCTCGACAGATACACTCATCAATTACGTGCTTCGAACGATGTAGAACCCAGAGGATCCCCAGACGAACATACCTCGAGGCGCGCTAGAAATGCAATTTATCAAGCAATAACATATGTTTCTAGACACGGCAAGCAGATAGACGGCGACTTTTCCGTATGAGTTGGATGTAATTGACCCAGGGTGTCATGGCCGCAATCATGATTAAAGAGGTGACGGACCACCAAACAAGTGGTCGCCAATCAATACCGTTTCATCAGGCACAAATTTGTATTTGTTTTCACGTATCTATTTATTTTCATCCTAGATGAAGACTTGATGGAGAATAGATCTGCCGCGTTACCTGAAATGCTCAAACACTACGGCGGACCCTTTCACTTCCCCGTTGCGAAAAGACACTTCAATGGGGGCGTCCTTTCTCTCGAACATTCTTTTGTGCTTCTCACTGTCATACCGTGGTAGGCTCGACCCATATCCGTTGCCAGTATGCTCAAAGGCCGCATTGTACTGTCTTTGGAAATGGTCCTCATTTACCGGCCGCAACACAAACCATTTGATCTCTTGGTTTAGACCGATACCCCCTTGGAACATGGCAATGCGATCGCCACACACGGTATCTGCAGGTACCAGCCCTATGAAACGATCGAACAATGCCCAACGGTATCGCGGTGTCTCGTAATTCATAAACAGATCGTCGTTGCTTCGGCTTAGATCCCGCACCGTTCTTTCAATTGCGGACCAGAAAGCTTTGTAATCCGCGGGCGCCTGGAAGTCTTCGTCAAGAATTCGTGGCCATTGACGGGTCTCCTCAAAGTTGGCAGAGTTGGCGGCCTGTCTGGATTCATATTTTTCCCTTACAGCCTTCCCAAAAGCGTGCCACTTAGCCTTTTCGGGACTCAGTACATGTTTCCAGTAACACTTCTTTTCCTCCATAAACGTCTCATGGTGCTTGGTCGTTGCGGTCCGATCTGACTCTCCTTTCCAAGGTGAAGTTACGTCACGCACTGTTGCTACTCTTGCTGCGACATTCGGGTATCTGTCTTTCACAACTTGCCCAAAAGCGTGCCATATAGTTTTCTGGCGAACCAGCTGATGGTGCTTAGTTGCAGCGATCTCTATTTCTGGTCCTGCTGCGAGATTCTGATTGAAAGAGAAAATGAATGAATTTTCCGAAGTCGTGACAGCGCTCAGTACAGTAATCTTGAAGACTGATTCATCTGGAATTGGGATAATGAGACGCTGATTCAAGACGTTGACCTCGCTCGACGATGAAATGAATCGCCCAGGGCTATCATGAGATGTAGTTTCCAGACTCGAGACACCCCAAGCCGGTGCAAACCAAGGCAGACCAAATCGATTGATATCAGAGTCAAAATGGGCCACGAGAGCATATAGGCCCAGGTCATTCGCTATATAACTAGCCGCTTTAGCGAAGACGTCTTTCACGCCTTGGCTGTAGTCGATGGGGAGAAAATGCTGAACGGCGTCCGCGTCTGACGCGATGCCCATGAGGCAAAAAAAGTAGTCCCGGGGATCGCTAACCAGAGTGCCTTTGCGTGAAATTACCAGCTGGGAAAAGGTACGAGACCTGCGGTCATTGTACGCTGTGTTCATGGTGCGGACCATGTCTCCTGGGCCAGTCGTGGGAAGTTCGTGATGGACTGAAGAATACAGCTGACTCCATCCTATTCGAAATTGGCCAACCTGAACGCGGGGATTGCGTGAGAGTACCAATTCCTGGAAGACCCAACCTCTACTGAACCACTCGCGGGAGCACAGGTCTTCTACGGCACTTTTCAGCTTCTCGATCTGTCCTGCCACTGGCTGGTGCGTGATGGGCATGAAAAGACACTTGATTGCGGGATTTGAATGGCCGAGGTAAATTATCGTACAACCAGCGTTGCGGTAGATATTCCCCATCAGTTTGACTTGGTGACCACGCTCAGAGGTGTTGTTTTGATCGATACATATTGCGTCTGCCCATACGAAGATGGCCCGATGTTCTTCGCGAATGTTCACCAACGCATCGTGCAGGTTGTCTGTCAGGCCGTGCCGAAAGTGCTCGTCCCCGACAAGCAGCTCAATGCCCTTGGTCCGAGAAAGATCGCCCCAGACGTAGGACAGTGCAGCGTAGTGGAAATTTAGATCGTCTTCAAAGGACGAAAGGGTCCGTGTTACCAGACTGCCGCGAAGGTGTTCATCATTGCTGAGCGCTGGCTCTAATCGCAACAATCGAATCGAATCTGCTGACGCCTGAAGAGGCCGGTATCGATATGGTGGCAATGATTTCGATGGTTCCATTTTCGTTGCGAGTTCACATGGTTGATCTGGCTTCGATGGGGTTGTTGTCGATGGAGAGAAAAGTCTTTGTTTTGGTGAGGCTGTAGATGCCCAGCATATTCCTCTTCAGCAGCAGTTTCGCAAACCCCGCTCTTCCTGGAATATATGTACAAAGTAGGTACCTCCTCAGCTCACCTGACGAGGCTTAGCTCGAGCGCTGTGCAACCCACATCGGGCGCAGTATTTCCACATCATTACTGTGCCGATCTCGTACATATCACATCCAACACAGGCCTATATATTTCACAGAAGTCTCCATTGAAATAATCGTATCAGACTCAATCACCTAACCAGAAACAGAACCAAATCATCACCAAAACCTGTTTATCTTCCCCGCTTAAGTGCAGCTGTCGCTGCCGACGATGAAGGTGCCGTCCGAGTTCTCGCAGCCGCACTCGCCGGAGCTGGGGTCCTTGATGCAGGTGGTGCCGACGCCGCTGCTCTCGCCGGAGCCGGACCAGAAGAAGGTCCAGCAGTCGTCGTCGTCGTCGGTCATCTGGCTGCTGGTGGGCGCGGTGCAGCTGTAGGCGCTGCAGGTGCCGTAGGGCGCGCCCTCGACGCTGTCGTACTGGTGGTCCGTCTTGAAGACGGCGAACGTCTGCGACGATGTGCGCGTGTTGTAGGCGCACTCGGCGGCCTGGATGGAGGTGGACGTCTTGGAGGCTGCCGGCAATGTCAGATATGATGTTTGGCGGTTAGGTGGTTCATGATATCTTACCGGAGCAGCTAATGGAAGCAGGACACTTTCCCTGGGTGTTGGAAGTGGCCGGGTCCAGAGTGCGCTTCTGGATCTCCATGGGGGCAGATCGCTGGAAGAGGTCGAGAGGAGACCAGGCGGCGGCAAAGGCCACGAAACCGAGAACGACAGCAGACTTCATCTTGAAGGTTGTGTTGGTGTTGTTGAGATGTTTGAATGGTAGTCAAGTTGTCTTGGTGTCTGATCCAAAAATGGAAGCCTTCTTCGACGGATTCCTCGAGGATCTTATATACAAGATTGAAGCAGTCAATTGACACCTCGTCATCACGTCCACCACCCCTGATTGAAACGGTAGTTGGTCGTGTTTAGTGCATGTCTCTCTCATCTCATGTGCCCCCTAGGCCTTGCGAGCGGGTATCCGTGCTGGCGGGTTTCGGGGAATAATGGAATATACGTCAAACAAAGCTTATTATAATTCACGGGTTGGGCAGATCCACCGTGCCAGACCTAGATTGCGCCCAAATTGGATCCCGGGTGTCGGGGGTGGGCGGCAGCGATTCGTGAGAGGAGAGACCCGCTTGCCCCCTTCTCCACCCGCCCGTTGGGTGCCGGGGTCTAGGTAGTGAAGGGCCGGGGATATTATATAACAATAATAGCACTGCCGTGATGGCCGCGCAACATCAACAAACTAGAAACGAACGAGTGGACTGGCCGGAGTGCCGCCTCATTCTACGCCAATTTCTCCAGATTTTCCTGTCCTACCGGGGAACATTCTAGACCTCGTATACCAATTCGGCCGGATCCAGGTTCCTAGTAGTTGGGGATCCGGGTAGAACAGATCGGGCGGAGAGCGGAGACCGAGCAAGCCCAGGACGGAGCCTCACCCATTCGTCCAGACCATCAAAAGCAATTCGAATTGCTCCGACGTCATGCAATCATTCATATGGCTGCGACAATGTGCTGCGAGTCATCAAGCATGGTACGGTATTTGAATGCACATGCCCGTCGCTCCGCGTGGCAGGCTTGCAAAGCTGGGCAAGTCTGATCTTGATTTAGCATAAGCCACGAAATGTGCTCGAGTTGCACAACCGCCACGGAACAAATATATCGCTTCCATAGACGTTCTACGTTGATGGATTACCAAGTTACTCACTCGAAATCCTCGTTTTGGGTAAAAGATAGTAAGATGAGGGCCGCGTTGCCGCGCGAAAGATATTTGACTGCTGCCAACCCTCACCTCATATCAGCCCGTGTTACACGGTTTCACCATCGAGACTTCGTATTCCATTGCGTTTCCGGAGTGAACATCCAGGATCTGTTCAGGATGCTCACGGCGCCGATCGAGCTGCTTCGTTCTTGGAATTGAAAAGTCATCGATCGGTTAGACCTGCAAATGTCGTGGGCAACTGATTAATGTTACGTAACTTGCCCAAAAATGGACTTGACGAGTGATCCAGGCCGTCGAGGTACGAAGAAATGTCCGAGTGGCATGATGGAAGCTGAGTAGGTAGGCCATGTCTCTTCGTTGTGCCTAGTCTCTATTTCGATATATATCAAGTCCGAGACGGTCAGCATCGAGGGAACAATGACATCTCCCATCAGCAAAGTAGTGGAAAGGTGCCAATGCTGTGCTTCCACACCAGCCCATACCTGAATGCATGGCTCCTGTTGTACATTGTCGAGATTGTGCACTGGACTGCTCGACGACATGGCAAAACCCAGCCCGTTTGGCAGTTTGCAAGAAAGCTGCGACTCAGGAACCGTCAATCTGCAGCCCAGTGGCAGTGCCTGCTTGATTCGCCACTGCATTCGCCACGCGGCTGCTTTGAGCTGCCGGTTGCCGCAGAACATTGACGAGCACAGCGGATTGCAGAATGGTGGGCAAATCGCATCCCTGAGCGGACTGGGGGCAGCTCCGACCCGCTGATAGCCAGCTGTTCTTGCCTCCCAACCCGAATGCGGAGAGCTTGGAGAGTCCCAGAAGCTTAAGGGGCAGCTCTGGCATGGAATCTGGTGGTCGTGTGATGAGGTGAAGGCATTCCCGCCTTGTTCTTTGCTGCAATTAGTGACCGATGGCCTCATGGTCGTGTGGTTTTAACATTAAAAGTCTGTAGTCTGCCTGCCTGGACCCTGCAGCTCTGGTAACTTTGCCTGAAATGCTTGTCCCCAAACGGCTTAGGCTTGCGGTTTTGAGGCCTTTGTGTCTCCACCAGCCCTGCCAGGGCGGAGCTAAAATCGAGCATTTGCAGATTCCAAATCACCAGATTTTGTACCAAGACGCGGTAGCAGGAGCACGTAATATCTTGATGCCATTCTCATTGAGTTCTCTCCCATACCGATCTTGGGCACATAGGTCTGTCATGGCCGTCTCGATAGTATCAAAAGCGTGTCATTCCGTTGCAGACGCTACAGAGCGGTAAAGATGCCGAGTCGCGACAAACAGCTAATCGCGGGTCGCACATGCGAGTTACAATGCATACCCCGCTAGGCACACCACTGAGGGGCCCTATCCAGGCACAGCGCATTAGTGGCCCCGATTCCCTGAATCGGAAATCACGAAGAGGCAAATGCCGCGGTTTTGGGGGTGATCAGATCCCTTCTCGTCGGGCTCCCGAGAATCCCGCGGCGGAGAAGAGAAGAAAAGCAATGTCGCGATGACAATGCAGACGGGGGAAGTCGGTGAGAGGACACGGAACTTATACATACCATCATCGTGAGCTCCATGAATACAAACAGCAAGTGAATATCATCAATAACGGTCAGCCTAGTCTCAAACTCGGCGCCACCGTCTTCTTTTGTTCCATGGGCATTCTAGAAAAAAACAGCTGATGGTGGAAAGATTACGATCCGTCGTGATTGTTGATCTTTATAGCCGAGCTCGGCGACAAGGTACCCATTTCTTCGAGGTCGACCGCCTGAGCATCCCATTCGTCGGCCACTAATAATCAAGTGGCATGATCCGGGATCGTTCATTCCCGACCGACCAAAAAATTCAAGTGGGTTAGGCTTGTCATTTCGCTAGCGCCCGCGCAAATGGGAAAGGAGGCGGTCTCAACATTTTCCTTCACTTTTTCCCAGACCTCCCACCTCGCGCATTTGTTTATACTCTCTCTTATCTGCTCTCGCGGTCGCTGGTTCGTCGTTATCTCTTGCTCGCACCTCTTCGATTTCCCCAGACTCGGATTTCTGAGACCCTGCGACCGGTGCCACGTCAATTGAGAGAGCCAAAGACACCTACCTGCAGCACCGTTGAACACACACCCACGGAAATCTGTCACCATGGACGTTGCGCTTGAGCTACTCGATCCCCTAGTCTTGGATAAGGCCTACGCCTATTTCCACCCTGCGCCAAACACCATCGCAAACTCAACTTCAACCTTTGCGACTAATGCGCTCACTGCCGAGGATGGCCCCGTCTCAGCATGGCCGCGCGACAACATCTATCGCCAGATCATCTCGATTCTCATCCTCACCCAGCTCGGCGCCTCCATGTTGTACTGGGTCTTCTCTGCCCTCTCGTACTACTTCATCTTTGACCGCCGCCTGGAATACCACCCGCGCTTCCTCAAGAACCAGGTGCGCCAGGAGATCATGTCCTCCATGAAGGCCGTTCCCTTCATCAACCTCATGACCCTGCCCATCTTCCTCGCCGAGGTGCGGGGTCACAGCTTGCTGTACAGCGACGTCTCCGAGTATGGCTGGGGCTGGCTGGTCGGCTCGACCGTGCTGTACATGGCCTTCAACGACATCAGCATCTACTGGATTCACCGCCTGGAGCACCACCCCAGCGTCTACAAGTACATCCACAAGCCTCACCACAAGTGGATCGTGCCGACGCCCTTTGCTGCTCTGGCTTTCCACCCCGCCGACGGCTTTGTCCAGTCGCTGCCGTACCACATCTTTGTCTTCATCTGCCCCATGCAGAGGTACCTCTACCTGGTCATGTTCGTCCTGGTGCAGATCTGGACCATCCTTATCCACGACGGAGACATGATCACTGGCCACTGGACCGAGAAGTTCATCAACAGCCCGGCGCACCACACGCTGCACCACATGTACTTCACCGTCAACTACGGCCAGTACTTCACCTGGGCTGACTACTACTTCGACTCGCACAGAGAGCCCCGCCCCGAGCTGGACCCCATCCACGAGTCCCTCCGCGTCATGCGTGAGAAGGGTTTGGTGGACGAGAAGGGAAATCCCATCCCGCAAAAGCCAAAGTCCGAGTAGACATTTTTAATGAAAGCGAATAGATTTGGATTTCTAGTACAGCATTTACATATGGCATCCCGGATACGGACACAAGGTCTAACCGCGATTTACGTCGAGCCACGATACCTAATAAATCTAATTGATCAACACTACTATTATTGTCCGCCCTGCTAGCGATCCACTTGTGTCTCAGCGCCTGATATCGTTTCCTTTTGCGACATTGACTCTGTTCTCGACAACCTGACGACTGTATTTCCACGTGTTCTCTCGATAGACCTTGGCTTGCCCAGACGTAAAGCCCGGGCACATGCGATCCAGATTGCTGATGTTCGACTCTATCTGCTCGAGCGACCTTGAATTGTCGACCTGGAACATGAGCTCCTCGCAGAGATGTAACGCTTGCATCGAGGCGATATCTTCGAGACTGTGGCCCTCCTCGATGACTAGGGCAGACTGCCAAATAGTGTGCATGAGCATCCCGATGTCTTCGGCGCCGAAAAGTTCTGTCCATTCCTCAACCGAGATGCTTTCCAGGTCTTGACGCAGATGGGCAAGCTCCGGTCGCAGCGGGTAGAGGGGAACACCAACGAACCAGAGCGGCGCCTCCTGCTCGAACATCGATACCATTTTCCTCACTATTGGACTGGACGTGTCTGCTCCGGACCATCCCCAGATTCGTAATTTTTCGGCGGCTTTCAAATTGCCACTGTCGACCCGTATCTCGTGTTCTGCATAGTCCCCGCAAAAGCGGAGGAGAAGCTCTTCTACAGCTGAAAGATCCTCCATGTCCAGAGAAGACATTTGCTCCAGTGTGCGTCGCGTCTGATCTCCATCAGGCAGGACCAGTCTGGCGAGCTGATGCAGATATTTGAGCATGGACTGGCATAGATCCGGGTGTGTCTGGTTGACCCGGAACAAGACCTGACACAAGCGCACACACGGGGGAGTGTTCTCGAGCATTGGACGCCCTCTGTCCAAACAGAATTGTATTACGCCGAAACCGTAGTCCACGTGACCATTCCTCACCATTGTTGCCGCCGCGTCGACTAGGTGGAACCAGCGGTCGTTGAGGAGAATCAGTGGTTTCTCAATGCTGCGTTTCTCCAACTCACCCGGTCTGAGAATGGCGGAAACGTCGTCTCGAAATACTCGCAATAATTGCTCCGGATTTTGGAATTTTTCAGGGGGGCTCAAAGCCTGAATTGCCGGACTCGGACATGTGTCCAGCGGCCATGCCCCTTCTTCCATCTTCACATTGGTTGAGGGCGTATGCGCTTGTTCCTCTAAAGTAGAAGCTGCTGCGATTGCCATGGCCACGGCTATCCTGAAGTGAGAATATCTCTCTGGCGGCAACCGGCGAACATAAGTGTCGATTCTGTCCATGGATGACGACACGGCGCCCGGATTCGTTATGCAGCGATGCGCTACAATCTTGACAACCTGATCATAACTCAAGCGCTTCCTCAGGTTCCATTTCCGAAGATGATGCTTGTACATTCTCATGCTGTACCGGGATTGGCAAAGTGCACTCTCTCATTACCCGAAGTGCAAGGGGCAACTCACGTCGCGTGAAAGTTGTGGTTGGTCTGCACTATACCGATTGTTAGTCTCATTACGGGATCCTCAACTTGCGACGGCGACGAACTGTACTGCATGACATCCTCCAAGGTGAGGCCCCGGCCTAGGTACAGCTCGGTGAGAACAGCGCGATTGGACTCCCAGTCCATCGGCCGGGCCCACTCATGTGACGGCATGGGGTGATCGAGTGTACGGACGCGGCGCGGACGCGGTCGGCTTTGCGGGGAAGATAAGATAGGCTGCCAAGAGAGAGGAAAATGTATGATTAGCGAATGAGTGAGATGGAAACCAACGGGCGAGTCGGCGGCAGAGACGTCCTGTTATCAATATGACAGCCGTTTATTTTTGGGCCTCCAGATAGTAAAAAAAAAAGGAGAAGTGAGCAAAGCTTTGCCGGCTCGGGATCGCTTAGGTGATTTCCGACCTGGTATGAACCCACTAGTTTTCCCCGCCCCTCGTGGCGCTGTTGACGAAAAGCATCCTGGGATTTCCTGTCAACGCCTGGGGCTCACGCCTGGTAGGGCGGATTCGAGGTATCCGCCAGCGACCCCATTCTGCACTTGCTGATTCATGCCGAAAATAGCAACTTTGACGCAGAGCGAATACCCGCTGGAGTTTTCAACATGGACCATATTACCTGTTCGAGTAGTATTGCCCTCTTGTGAGGCTGTGGTGAAAGGCTCGAGCTCGCGATCCTGTACCGTGTATGATGGCCTCGAATGGATTCTCAACCTACGCTGGCTAGGCGACAGCCGGCGCGAGCGGTGTGGAAAGCCTATAAGGTGGGCTTCGCTTGCTGTGCCGGCCGCGTTTCTGACTCGCGTGCTCGATCGGTGGGACCCTGCTTATCGGCTGCCTTCTTGCGAATTGTTTGTCTTTATGACAGCTGATGATCGTGGGAGTGGGCGGGCGTAGGGGAATGATGGAATTGACTATCCCCGGGGAGAACTCGGGAATTTCTTTATCATTGAATGATTAGTGTACACTGTCTTAATTCATGGGATTGAGTTTGGGTAGGATTTGGCTGCGCTGAGGTGGCATTGAGATGTCTCGGGCTGTCATTCGTCGATCGTCTTGATGCGCTTCTTTGTTTTCCTCTGTTTTTCTATGATTCCACTCAGCATGAGTGTAGCTCGAACAGTCGATCAAGCTGTACAGATCATGCTTCGTGGCCCAGTTCCATGGTCTCTAGTCGCAGCACATCAGGAGAGTCTTTCGAGTAGCCTTGCAACATCACTTACATAGTGCTCACTACATTATATTTCAAGATGTGTCGCTGTCATCGTCCAGCTGGAACGTACATGTATGAGAGCTGAAAATCCAGTTCTCCACACGACGATGTACCAGGCTGAATTGGTTCGTACTGACGGTGGTATCAGCCCTCCGATATTGAGCTGCATCTGTCGGGCCCGAAAATGAAGCTAATCAATTGTACAATAACGCTCAGCCGGTTCTTTCAAATGCTCGATATTTCGATATACGCATAGGATAAAGTCCTATCAGGTATCGATAATCGGGGTGTCCTGTAGGACTGAGTCGGTTGGTCCTAAGGAACTGATGAGGCTGTCATTTTGTCAAATATAGAAAATACGGCCCACGCGTTTCATTATCGGATATGATGCTGGTTGAAGGAATTCCATGCAAAGCGTATCCAATCATGTCATGCTGGTTTATTTCTGATCTGTGAATGTGTAGGACAGCGCCCGACATATTTGGTTAGTCGCAGCCTTATGGTCTGCTTCGATAGTCCATCAATGCTTGACACCACAACCAAGTGTTGAGATGCATCGGATGTCACCCACCATCATCGCAATCTTTTGCCATATGCCTACAAGGCTGTGAGGTATTACCGACCCCTAATTTTCTATTGATAGTCCATCCGGCTTGACGTGTAGACATCGGGACCGATTGTCTCTGTTTAAAGGACTCATGATAGCCAATAAAGTCCATCCCTCCTGGCTGGTGAGCTCAGCTGACAGCCCTGAAAGCTGAAAATATCCATGAAAAAGGTGATTGATAGCGTATCGCGCTTCCACCTCGTAAAAGCGTTGTACAAGTGCAGCTTCTGGAGGTTGTCGCATAGTATGATTAGACCCTCTACAAATAGTTGATGTTTCGCACTTTTTCTTATTAATCACTCTTCGTCCGTACCTCGCTTCCTCTGGATCTTTTTTTCCATGCAACTCGCCCAAAGCCCCCCTTCAAACTTCCGCCTTCAACAAATGTCCCACTCCTACATTCGTTGCCCTCCCAGGACCTATGGCCGTCGGTCGAGTCCACTCTTCGGCTTCTGGGTATTTCCCACCCTTTAGCCAGTTAAATGATACCCTGGACTGCAATGCAACAACGGATTACTTTGCAACGAATGTGTTATTAGTAGGTGATGGCACCTATCTTAAAAATCACAAGTTGGGGGATATTGGCATCATAAGCAACTGGCTGGATTCCCTCATCCGGAGCAACTGGACAGGGCTCGATGGTGTGACGGACTACGACGAAATATATATGGTATGGTATTACGGCGTCTGGCAGAATTACACATATCTCAATGACACGCGAGGGGACGAAAGACATGCTTACATATCGATAATGAACAACGCTCAAGAGGCTGCATACAATTGCGATGACAAGACAATCTGTAACAAGCTTGAAGTCAGAGGCGACCCCGATGTTTCGGGGATAGGAGTAAGCTCGAGTTTCAGTGATCCCACTCCTTATTACTACTTTGCGAGAAATAAAACAGTGTTGACATTTTTCTTAGATGATGATTGCGTATTACATACGTGAGTCAAAACGAACACTTTATGGATCGCCATCTGATAGTGACAGTCACCGGCCTCACAATTATCTATTTCTTCTTTCTCATTCTCCACAGAATGAAACCCGACAACGAAGAAGCACCGTTTACCATGCTCCGGAGAAGAACTGCCGCCAAATATCTACAATGGTCTATCGAGTCATTTCGACAAACTGGAGGAAGATTCCTCAACGGCACCCTGGTCTTTGCAACAGCAATGCTCGGGGCCACAGTTGCCCGCTACTATGCATTCCAGAAGCATCAAGACGAGCTTGATGCCGATGACGTTTCGTTCTACACCTTCCTGGGGTCGGCATTCATGTCCACGTTCTCTGTCTTCCCTTGTCTGGTACTGCAGACTGTTGCGGACCTGTCGGAATCGCGCTACTCGAGATTGTTCCTCTGGTGCACGACCATCGGCCTTGCGGCGGCCGTCTGGGCACTATCTCTGCCGAGCATGGACTACTTCCTCGAGCTCACGCGAGCTTTTGACGACTACGAAGCAGCTACCTCGCTCACAGACCTCAACCAACATGATTATGATTTGCTCGTTAAGAACGACACTCTGTATCGACCTGGCATTTATCGAGCCTTGATTTGGGAGAAGTATTGCGACTTTAGTGGTATCAGGTACCGCTTGCGGGCACTTCTCACAGTGGGTCTTATCATACAGGCTCCCGGATTTATTTATTCCCTTTTCACCAGTCTTGTCGCCGCCGCGCCGCCCTGGCGCTCTGACTCATTCCACCGTCTACGTAGGAGCTGCGGTTCTGCGTTCAATATGTCGGAGCGCCTCGACAAAATTGTGCGTCTGGTGATAGGGACCATTTATCTCGCATTTGCACTGGTGTTCTTGGCGTCTTTCATTCAGTATCGGCATGTTGTCAAGGCCCTCGCGCCGAGTACAGATGCCGATATCGATTGGAGTTTTGGTCAGATACTAGCCCTGGCGCAATGGGCTCCTGTTGGACTTGAACTCATGTCGACTTGGAGAAGTGAGGACCTTTTTCATTTCTTTCATTCCATGTCACGCCATGCAGCTGATCCTTGTCTCCTAGAGCTATATCAAGAAGAGCGCAATCAGAAGCGCGACGGTCAATCGTTGAATACGTCGTACGAACTTGTTCGAGAATCCCAGTCTGTGAGAGGGGCGCCTTGAAACGGCAGGGGATAATAGAGTGCAGATTGTCTTACTGGGCCAAGATCGTGAGGCAGACGGATTTCTTTTTGTTTCTTCGTCACTGCAAGTTGTATTGATCTTGATATGTGAGCTTGTGGAGGCTCAAAACTTAGAGTACGCTGGGTCCAAAACTTTGATCACCGGTTGATGCAATCAGGTACAACCATTATGTATTGCGTGTCCGCTTTTACTGTCGAGCTCAGCTGCAGCAAGTATCGAGTCCCGTCTGGCTGTCTGTGCATAAGTCGAAGGCCGGTTGGATAAGCGCCAAAATAGTTTGATCTAATGAAGCATATGAGAGTCTGAACCATTGAACCAGGTAAGCACCAAGTCCTAACCAAACTAGCTGGAGTCGGGCGCCGGTGGGAGAGTAAAGCACGGTTCCACACCGCCGTCTTCCAAAATCTCGACATATTGATCAAACCTACATAAATTCTCTGCCGCATGCCATCATTCATGTCCTGGCCCTTTTCAACAATTAGAATGAGTTCTTCACACATTGATTCAACGTGCAGGCTTGATATTGAACGCCTCGTTGCCCAGAACGAAATTGAAAACATACTAGTACTTTTCGCCAGAGCCGAGGATGACTTGGACAAGGAGCGTTTTCTTTCTTTCCTCGAACCTGGAAGCGAAATCGCCTTTGACACTTTTGCTTATATGCACGATGTTCAGTTCGTGAAACTCACACCACTCCAGTGCTGGACTAAAGTCGTCAAGTTCTTGTCTGGGTTCACAGACACGCTGCACATTATCGGAAAGCCGACAATCGATTTTTCCGATGATCTCACCAAAGCCAGCCTCATTGTCATGGCCAACGCTTATCACTACTTGAAGCAAGGAGAAGACACTCAGTGTGCCACCGCGAGAACGCAACAAACGGTAGACATGGAGCGGGTTCACGGGATGTGATGTATCAGAAGCATGAAGGTTCAAAGGAGGCTCCCACTCGATAATCCAGAGCTTTATGACGTGGCTGTGGCAAGACACAGACGAGGAGAAGGTCGTTTGCAAAGGCCGTGATACAGAGGTACAAGCATGAATAGTCGATTGGCTGGCCTCTGACATAATTATGTTCCTTGAATTGTGGCACTGTAGTCCTGGTCTCTCAGCCTGTCCCAGTAGATATCTCACTTTTGCCGACCAAGATGAATACATCCTCAGCGACCGGGTCAAACACTCTTCTCTCTCTCAATCTCCGTGTGTTGCCAATCTTTGCTTTCCGAAACAATCTTCTCAAGGTCTCGGCCTGTATTCGACTGATGGACACCAGAAGCCGTGGTTCGGCTACTTGGCTTGGGCGATCGACTTTGACGAGCAAAGGAGCATCAAAGTTTCCAATGATATAGGCTTCCGAGTGTTGCAGTTCCCAGGGAATCGGATGCCGTACAACGCCTGGAGGAATTTGAGTTTCACAACATGCCACCGCCGTCCAGAATAGTCCTGTCGAGTTCGCCCAAGATGATCCGGGTCCTCTGCACTTGAGATGGTTCGTCTCGAGACAGTCCATAGTGATGTACGCAAATGTTGCAACTTCATCAGAGTCGGCCAGCATCCTTGTCCAATAGTTTTCCTTTGAGCACGGAACTTGAAAGCATTGGAATGAGATGCCGGGCTGTACGCAGCCAATGATAAAGTTTTCGCCCTTCTTGTCAATTCCAGTGTCGCGCATCAACGTCAGAATCGCGATGAGAAGATTCTCGAACGTCTTCTGGTGGTCATGAGAAAGTTTGGTAGACCAATTGGTGAAATCCCCGCTTTCCAGTGCTGGAATAAGGCCGTACTCCTCAACCAATGACTTCCACAGTGGTGGCTCACTGACCAGTGCGGCGACATAGGTTGGCAGCAGGTCGACCAACATCGTTCCTAAGCTGACTCTCCTCGCCACACCCGTACACACACTGACCTGCACGCAATAAAACTCATCCAGATCCGATTTGAAAGTCTGAACCAACAATCTTGATTTCTTGGTCAGTCCCTTCATTTTAATCCACGTCTGGTTGAGCTGCAGCGAGGCAGTAAGATTTGGTCCAGCTTGAAGCCCAAACCCAAGTTGACGCTCCGCACTCTCCCAGTAATCACGATACGTTCCCAACTCATGCATGAAAGCCGATGCGCTGCGCAAACAATCGCGCTGTCGGGCCTGGCAGTTGGTGTTGACTGATACTTGGGCACCAATCACCGACTTCAGAATCCGACTGAACGTGAGTTCGGGAAGAGCCGCCAAACGCGGTTCGCGAGACCAGTGCAGTATTTTTCGATCCACATCTTGACCTGTCGCTGTTATGGTACCTCCGCCAAGGTAGATCGCATGAAGAACTTCGTGGTCATTCGGAGTTGATATAAGCTGCCCAGGCCCCCATGTATCAATTAAGCTGTGAGGGTCGGCGATCAAATCGTGTCGTTGATCTGACATAGCAGAGCCTTGCGCTTGGCTACATCTAGTGAAATACCGGAAAGCCATAGCAGGTTGTCCGAGCATATCACCAAAACACGCCAAGTCAACAAGTGAACCCAAAACGCAAGGCCCATCGTACTCAGGTGTCCACTCTGCTGTTCCTACCAGCATGATTCGCTCAATCCCCGTGTCAAGGAAACCTGACTGGAGCGGGCCGCAATGCGCCTGAGAATATGACAGGAATGCGACCGAGAGAAACTGGATCACGATGCTCAAAAGCAGTTCTGCACTGGGCATTTCAGCATCTGTGTTCTCTCCGTGTGCAGATCCAGGAAGAAATCGCTTGATAGTTTCGAGACTTGGGGCGTGAATCTCGGCCTTCAACTCACGGATAAATTCCAGACCGAGGCTGTGTAATTCGATTGCCGAATCTTGATAGGAAAGGAAAGTGAATTTGTTGCAACACCCACCAGCCTCCTGGAGGGTACCAGCGGCGACCGAGAGGCTGTCCAGAACACAGGCTAGGGTATCTTCGGGTGATGAGGCATTATATGAGACAACCGCTGAAGATTTCTCAGCATCAAACTCAACACTCCCGTAACTGAGTGTTCTTGTTGCGTGTCCTGAAGGGCGCACACCTCCAAGGCCACATGAAATATCGATCCTCTCTTTCACGGATTTTTCAAAAGAGAACGCTGATACACCATGGGGTGCCCTGTGCTTCCAGCAGTCAGTCGTATCTGCAGATGTGTCCTGAGACTGAAAGGTTCCTCTCTTTTCTAAACCCATTGTCGCCAGATCATTGAACAGATTTGACGTAATATCATCCACATCCGACATTCCAGGGCCAGAATGATTTCTTAATCCCTGGGCCTGCGTGGTAGAATCGTCCATCGTATGCGAGACAGGCTTTTCGAGGCACAAACAGCCTTGAACGTGAAAACGGCTATTGAACGAAGGAACCGAGGGGATATCAAACGTGGAAAATATCCAGGGACTACCGGAAGCTTCCTCTAGTAATTCTTGTACGATGTCGCTAATGGACAGCTCCAATTGTCGCAGCTCCTCGATCCACGCATAATCCCCACATGCGATTCCAACGAATGACTCATTGAGAAAATATGTAACCGCATTAGAGTTCTGGCTGGAGACAGCTGCCTCGAATCTTCGAGTGAGTGGGGCGTCTTTCGGTATTGATTTGGAAGATGTCTGTGAAAGATCAAGACTGGGTCCACTGCCAGTAGAAATATTGCTTCGGCAATCCAAGCCGATGCCTTCGAAGCTGGCGGTGCTGCTGCTTGCCGAGTTTTGTCGTCTCCGACGGCTTCGGTGGGACTTCATGGAACGCGAGTGTTTGTTGGTGTCTGCGGTGATAGGAAGACCCTGCACTGTTCCGTCGGGGGCGCGTATTCCACCGTCGGCTGTGAAGTTGCGACAGACCATGAACGCCATCATGGCAGCATTTTCCTGAGCCAGATTCTCTGAATCGGACGACGAATCTGTCTGGTACTCGCGGCCGTTCACGAGGACGAGGCAGGTGTACTTGTCACTGTCTTGGAAGCATTCGTATGTCGGATGACGCCAACCCCGGCGCCAGCACAGTGCTAGGCAATACCTTGTCAGCAATCGTCGGTAGATGTGATAACAGGAACAGTCCCAGGTTTATAAGCTGTTCGAATGAAGCTTACATTCAAGATATTGCATATAGAAGCCCGCCATGATGGTAGAAATCCACACGGCCTTCGAGGTCCGCTGCAAACGCTGGCCTCGACGATGGAAAGGAGAGGAAAATACTGCAGAGAAGCTGCGATGTAGATTCTTTCTGTACCGAATTAATAGAACACTGCCAATTTATCAACGAGCCCATACATTTCGGGCGACTCACTGAAATTGCATCTCTGCCAATCATTCACTGGTCCCATGTAGAAGCTGAAATCAAAACTCATATGATTGGTCGCTACCAATGACATTTCTCCGTATCAAGTTTCTTCGGACGGGGCTCGTCTTACCCGAGAATATGCATGGCCAGTTGGGCTGACATGCATTATGCGTGGCACAGATCTCAGCGGAACCGTATAATCGAGTCCCTACGGCGACCGAGCCACTCCGTTGCAGTCGCTTCCGGAAATCTACCAGACACGTTATATCCATATTCGCCTCAAGTTCTACAACAAGCGATCGTGAAGTATGTACCCAGCTTACAGACTGTTGTATCGCTCGTCCCACCTGGCTCAATTGCCCCTAAGTGGCAAGCAGCGCCCTTTTTTTGGTGATCTATAGGCTGTACTCCGTAATGTGTACTTGCGACTTAAGCCAATCACAAGTGTGTAAGACACCTGATCTTTGTAGTATACACAACTCCAGTAAAACAGATTCTATTGTGACATGGTCTACACGTCTACCAGAATAGCCTAGCTGCTATTGTGGAGCTTCACTTTTGGCCCTGCTGGCGCAGTGGTAGACGTGATATCTATGTATAGAAATAAGTTTTCATGCGTTATTTAAGTATACAGAGTAGCCTGAAATCCTTTTCCTTCTAAAAGAAGAAGTATATTGTTGACGTGATGTCACGTTGAAAAACGTTGGAATCTAGAAAACGAACAGAATTCGGGTGCTGTAGCGCGGTTTCGCTACAGTTTTCGGGCTAGGCCGTACCCATCCTACCAGAACAGGAAGGGGCGCTGCTTGCCAGCTTAGGGAGCAGATCTGGGAGCAATGAAGACGCCGTAAATTCATGCTATCATTACAAGAACGCTGAAACCTTTCCGCGTACAACTATCGAGAAATCCAACCATTCGGGCCACTCCATGTTCCCTTGACCAAAGACTTGTAGTACACCCAAGGGAAAAAGTCCTTCTTCAGATGATAAAAGGCACGTCGCGGGACGGCCTGATCGATGCCAGGGATCCTGGCAAAAGTCTCCTTGGGCACGCCGCCGTACTTGAACTCGGCGAGCAGCACCTTGCCGTACTCCGTCACGAGCGGGCACGATGTGTAGCCATCATAGGTCTTCTGGGGAGCCTTCCCGTCCATCGCTGCCAAGAGGTTCGAGACGAGCACCGGAGCTTGCGATGTGATTGCCGCGGTTGTCTTGGATGTTGGGAGACTAGAGGCGTCGCCAGCGGACCAGATGTTGGCATACTTCTCGTGCTGGGTAGTGGACTCGTCCACGTCCACCAGTCCTGTCTCGTTGGCCAGTGGGCTGTTCTTGATGAATGCGTGAGGGCCCATCTTGGGGACGGCGTGCAGGAAATCAAAGTGTACCTTGGTCTGGTCGCTGCCACCGAGGCGCGCGAAGGTCGCCGTGTTGCCGTCAATTGAGATGAGATCATGTTGGAACAGCCCGTCAACTCCGCGCTCCTTTCGTAGCTTCTCGAGCGCGGCGCTGTACTTTGGGACACCGAACATGCCTGGCATAGCAGTTGCGAATTGAATCTGGACAGGAGAAGTCTCGGGATTCGCAGAATCGTATAGCCCTTGACGCTTCCAGTGGTCAAGTGCAAGCCACATGATCTTCTGTGGTGCACCAGCGCACTTGACTATACCCGACGGGTGGGTAAAGAGTGCGACTCCCTTCTTGTGTTTCTTGATCATGTCGAAAGTCTTGTCGCAGTGATCGTAGCCGTATATGGAGGAGACAGGAGCATCGGGGTTGGACAAGGCGTTGGATAGTCCCTCAATACTCTCCGTGTCGATATGGATACCCGGCACCACCACGAGATGGTCATAGGATAAGACATCATGATTGGCGAGAGTGACCGTGTTATCGGACGGTGCAAAAGCTTGGACGCGCTGGTGGTAGTGCTGAATCTTGGGATCGACCAAGCCGGCAAGCGGTCTTCGGAGGTCGCGTTTGTCCTTGACTCCGCCGCCGACTAGAGTCCAACCGGCCTGGTAGTGATGCCAAGTCTCGGGGTCGATCACGGCAATGTCATTCTTGGCGAACCGGCCTGATCGGAGGAGTTGATGGCTGATGCTCAAGCCGGCCGTGCCGCCGCCGACGACTACCACTTTGTGAGCTCGTCCGGCACCGGTGACGGGATGGACTATTGTAGCGAAATCTCGGCGAACGGGACCGGGCAACCGCTTGGTACTTCTTAGTGGTTTGTAGGCCTGCATGGTGAAAAGCTGACTCGAGATGGAATGATAGAGGTGAAGGAAGAAAGTGGCGAATCGCTTTTCAAGGAAATTCAATAAGAGGAAGAAGTTCGAGTAGAAAAGCCCATCTGAGGTTTATAAAACTTTTCCCGAAGATTATCTCGTACGTGTCTTACATGACGAAATGCTCCCACAGCTACCAAGGAACGCAGGTATACATCGTCCGAATGTGCAATAAGCTTGCCGGCCGTTTCAGTAGTGGATACCATTTGCTGCAAATACCACTTTAGCAGATCGTACCATATTTTCGGCAACTAGCTAGACCTAGACCGATAGCCGCGGACTATAATAAATGGAGCTTCATGCTAGTCGCCGAAACGGAATGGTCGCCGAATGTGAATCATATCAAAATCGGTGTTCTATTTTATATGATATGAACGTGCCCGAGAGATGATTCTTGTCGTTTCTGCTCGAGTGTCAACGCCTTTGCATTTCCTATAAGAAGATGTACATCATTCGATCACACAGCCTCAGTTGCAGCTTGACTTCTTCCTGTGCTGCCAAGTCTGCACTTTGTCGAACTTGTATTCGTTCATCAGCGGTGTTCTCAAGACAGTATTCCAACAAAACCAGGACGCCTTCCAGCTTCACTGCAACCAAGTCAAATTACTTTGCCAGGCGGAGTGCAAGTTCAATAGCTGCAAAGCCGACCATGAACCCATATCCTTACGAAGCGGTACAGGTCATTCAATCGAGGGCTCACAGTCGGGCTCACGACATCATGGAACCAGTCATTCATGATCTGTTTCACTCAGGAACAGGGACATGGCAGTATGTGGTGGCCGATCCCAAAACTTTCGAGGCCGCCATCATAGATCCAGTGCTGGACTTTGATCCGGCATCCTGTGCCATCAGCAGCGAAAGCGCAGACATGCTTTTATCGTTCATTGCCGACAAGGGCTACACGGTCAAGCACATACTCGAAACACATGCACACGCAGATCATCTCACTGCTGCATCATATCTACAGCAGCGCCTGTTCCAGGAAACTGGGACTAGGCCACCCATCGGCATAGGCAGACGGATTGCGCAGGTGCAGACGCTCTTTGGAAACAAGTATGGCATCTCGGCAGACGAGTACGAGAACGTCTTTGACAAGCTCTTCGATGACGACGGGGTGTTCGAGATCGGTGGACTGCACGCCACTGCCATACATCTGCCTGGACACACTCCTGATCACATGGGCTACAAGATTGGAAGTAAGTCATGACGTCCAACATCGCTAATCATACACGTACTTTATGCTAACATTTCCAGACAACGTTCTCTGCGGCGACAGTCTATTCATGGCCGACCTCGGCACGGCCCGTTGCGACTTTCCCGGCGGCAACGCCGGAGACCTCTTCAGATCCGCCAGCAAACTCCTGAGCATGCCCGACGACGTGAGGATCTGGACCGGTCACGACTACCCCCCGGAGGCGCGCAAGACTCCCAGGTCGTGGATGAGCGTCAAGGAGCACAGGGAGCGCAACGCGCATGTCATGGCGGGCACCACGGAAAAAGAGTTCGTCGCCATGCGCACTACGCGGGACAAGACGTTGAAGGCGCCGCGGCTGCTCCATCAGTCGCTGCAGATCAATATTCGAGCGGGCAGGTTGCCGAAGTCCACATCAACGACTGCTGCCCTGCTCCATATTCCATTGTCTGTCAATGAGAACATCAAGAGTTGTATGTGAGCGAGTTAAGTCAGTACACGGGCAGGGTGCAAATGTCTCGAATTTCAGAGTCTTGTATTGCAGCAATATAGTGGCAGGAATCACATGTATGTGTTTGAAGTATACTTGCATTATCAAGATTCTAGCTCTACTCTCTCAAATTACACAATATCATTCGCAATATCTCTGCAACTCGATAGTGCACATCGCAGAATCCGTCAGAGGCTTTGCGGATCAAGACTACAAGTCTGACAATACAATACCCGTAGATTTCTGATTTGTGGTTTGTGCGCGTCGCAATGTCCGACCGTGCACTTCGCGCGTGGTCATGAAATGACTGGTCTCGGAGCAGTCTCTTTCGACGCATCTACCGCGGAGTCATGCAGTGTGCCATTTTGCCTCCCCAGCATTTCCCAAAGTCACGGAAGCAACTCCGATAAGTCCTTCGTGGCAATATCTACATAGTCTCAACTGGCGAAGCGGCCAAATCGACCTGTGCTTACCTTGCGGCCACGGGCTCAACGTCGCATCGCCGGACATTTTGGCTCTGCCGGCGAAACCGTGTAATGCCCCTAACCCGCCCCAGCGGCTGTCGGAACGATGGCCACCTAGTGATGTGTGCGTCGACTCCCACTGGGCTAATAATACTGGGAATTTCGCGCCTCGCTTTTGGTCCAAGAGGCCGGGGACTGGAGAGCGAAGGCAGGAGCCCGAGTCGCCGACCCCACGAGCATTCGCCGATGGCGCGCTTCCCCGGGACGTGAGCAAGTTTGAGCATGATTCTCGGCATCTCTCCCGAGGTCTGCTCGCTGTCAAGAAACCAGAAAGTCGGGCGCCGGCGACCCTTTCGGCATTTGATGACCGCCAGCACAATGCATCGATGGCATGGTCTGACAGAGGCGCCCGAGCTGCGAGTGAAGATTCCATTTCGTGCGCCGTTCAGCGGCTCGCTTTAGCGCTGGGGCTGGTCGCCGGGGGTTTCCGATGCCCAGAATGCTTCCACGGCGCTGCTCGTCATTGTCCTTGCGGGCCACCACGGTGTATATATCTGCGTAATGATGCTGTTGTCAAGCGAATGGCAATACTGGATGTAAGTATAGAACAAAAAAGGAAAGCAGGCTGTATGTCATGATGGGATGGATATTGTGCTGCACTTATAAAACCATTGAAAATGGTTATAGTGAGCACGCAATCGCCCCTGTCACTCTTAGCGCGGCTTTACTTCGATAGCCAAGATACTTCTTACAGTATAGGGGGCGGGGGGTCCAAGTTGTGCAGCAGCCCCTCTTGTCTTGAAATGTTTAGTTGCTGCGACGATCAAGAGGTATTTGGGTACCTGGGTCATTATGGATGAACTGTATCACAAGATGGTAATCTATTCGTTCTGACCACTTATGATCCCTTGGGCGCTCTGGATACACAGCGCATAGCGAAGTTAGGAGACCCAAATCAGTGGCTCTCTGGGAACTCGCATTATGTTTTACAGCCGCCTCAACACATTTGATGATGCGGCCACGGCTATTGTTGCATACGCCAGTTGTGAATCATTGCGTCTACGGATTATTCCAGCTTTAATTTATTCTCGCCTACAGCAACAAGAGTGTGGGCTTCGATTCAGCGCAATTGCCATTGCATTATGGACTGCCTGATAATTTTGATATATAGAATGCAGTCGCCATGTCTTGCCGCACACGCCAAGGTACCTCGTGCCACCCAATTGCGTAAAAACTAGGAGGATAATGACGCAAATCTTGCAAATCAAAACTCATCGTCCTGCCCTCGCCTATATGAACTTTCGCAGCGGCACGCCAAGCCTCCTCCAACCCGGTCGTCAACGGGAGAGCTGGGGTGCTCTCGGACCAGTATTCGGCGGTTGCCCCTCCGCCCAAGACTTCGTATCCGAATTGGCATGTCCTGACCCCGGCCCAGTGAACCGTCAATCTTCTCAACCGTGGCATGCGTGCGGCCGCGCGCGCAACTGCCAAAGAAAGTTCTCCGTAGTATGTGTCGTTCAGAAGCACTCTGTAAGGGTTCCAGGGATCGTCACCAGTCAGGCCCTCTGTACTGTCCTCCGGAAATTGAGGGCTCGGTGGTGACCCTGGAGGTACCAAGGGGTCTTCATCAAATAGCCAGGTCCCCGATGCAGACACCATGCTACTCCTGACCATGAGAAGCCGAAGGCGTGGCCAGTATAGAGTCTCATCCGGGCTTGACGGCTGCTGCGGCCAGAAAAGGTTGATATCGAACACTATGTCCCAGTCGAGTATGAACGTGATGCATTGCTGGGAGATACGACGCAAGGCGATGCTGAGGGGATCCGATTCCATGCGGTCGTCGTAGGCGCGATGTGGCTGCGCGTCGTGGTTCCTGGGTCCCTGATGAGGGTACCAGAGACGGAAGCAGCGTACACTTTGCGGGAGGCTCGCAAGCGATGCCGCGAACCTCTTTCGCATTCTCTGACGAAAAGGCATATCAACCTTCTCGTAATCTACGAGATCCCAGTCCACCTCCTCCAGGCTGGTCATCTTGGCTGCCATGACGCCAAATACTCTTGCCTCGATTTGTCGATGGTAATATCGACGGTGGTGATGGTTGGATCCGTCATAAAATTCAAAAGTACGGCCCACAAATTTGGTAATCATATTCAGGTCTGGAAGATCGTCCTCTGATCCTCCCATCAGCGTAAGATAAGAATTTGTCCACCGTCTCATCCATTTTGGTGCACGAAGGTCGGCGCGCGTGTCAGTCTGGGAGAAGGCACAAAGCTCCAATGTGACGCCTCGCTGGCCAGTACCAATCGCCGCGGGTTCCCAATGGCTCAGGCAATAAAACAGCATCCTGATTGCGAGCGAGAAAGCTCCATTGTTCTGTCGCCTTTCCTCCCACTTGTTCTGCCAAATAAACGGGTTGTATAAGGGCAGATGGGCTTCCATGCATATGTGACGGACGCGGGACTGTCGCGCCGGTGTGAGAATGTCCTTGGCTTGCACGGCGCGCCAGGCGTTAAGCGTCAGCGACGTAAATGTCTGCCTCTCCACGTGTTGCTGCCATTGGCGGGATACGGCCGCGCACGCGCCTGCCGTCGTGGGCCCGGTCTCAACGGCCAGACGAAGGATCGGCGACAAGATCTCAGCCGGCAGGGAGGCGATCGAAGCCATTTTGCCGAAGGGACGCTAGGTTCGTATGTAGTGAGGTTTCCGAGGATGTAGCGTAGACGCAATGCAAATGGTGTTCGACAAGTCACGGCCGCATGTGGTGTCTAAGCGGTCGAGATGTTTGACCGCGGATGGAAAATCGTAAAACGGCACACGGCATAGAAAAGAGACAGAGCGACAGGAAAAAATATACGGCCCAACCAATTATCCAAGTAGTTGATACAGCATACACGCAAAATACTGACTGCCGCGTTGAAAACGTTGTTGTGATGCATCTTCGGAAAGGCTAGTCCCACGTACGAATGCTGACACCGAGAAATTCGGGTGTTGCGAAGGAACGTTTTTAGAAGGCACGAACAGACCTGGGTCGTACTAGCCTTCGCGAATCAATGAAAACATGTCTGGCGGCCACTTGGTCTCATTTCGTCAATTGGTCACCTAGCTCGCTCTTTCTTGTCAGGTCTTGATGCCGTCTAAGTCAGAGTCGAAATTCACCTGCTGGGAACAAGAATTGTCTACGAGATTTATTCGAGTTCTTTTAAACTCTGCCTCTACCAAGCAATCGTTGTCTGTATCTCTTGGTCATGCATGTGATAACACGCGGTTGCTTTGTTGTCCCCCGGCTCCATGTATACAAGAGCAAAACGTACCCGCTGCTCCTTGGGAATGTCTTCTTTGAACTCGACCCGCTCAAGTCCGGCCTCCTCGAGCTCTATAGTACGTTCGGCCACCAACGAGGACAAAGCAGCGTTCCAGACCCCCTCTTGCAGCGGTGCGTTTTTCAAAATGCGGAGGGCTGATCTACGCAAGTGCGGTGTACGAACGCGGTCGACGATGTTCCAGAGAATAGGGACCACGCCCAGGTCCAGTTGAAAACGAGGCTCCGTCACAGAAGAGCTACAACCAATCGCCTCGTCGCCGGAGACATCTACGCCGACAGCGATGGCGGCAAGGCGAATCATCTCCTCGGTTTTGGCGTCGCTATACGTGTCCCATCTCATTGGATTGAGGGGGTCCGACGGCCAGAAGCACGACACGGAGTACTCCAGAAACAGGGCCTGCAATCTGAGGAGGGCGATACTTCGGCTCCTGGCTGGGTCGTCCAGTGAGCGGTCATCATGCTGTATATAATCTTGGAACATCTGGTGCCAGATTGTTAGTCGATCCGAGTATCCGTCCACGTCTCCATTGATCTTGTCGAAAGTCAGGTACTCTTGAGTGGCCTGGAGAATATCGTCTCGTGCTTCAAGCATGCTGGTGAATGAAGATGATGGCAAGGACTTGCCTGGAGTACCTTCAGTATGCTGGGGCGAAAAATCCGGATCTACGTCTCCGACAAGCTATGGCATGGCAACAATCAGTGGAAAGATACGGGTCAGACAGTAGCAACAATACGTACCAGGGACATTTGGATGCCAAGTGGGAGGAATATTGCCTCCATGGCACCAAGGAATTCCTCCGAGCCGAATGCATCCCATTTCGAGGTGTCTCTCACAGAGGATCGCCTAGCATCCTGTATTATGCGACGGCCATATTTGTATAAATGCATTGCCGTGGTGAGATTTCCTCGGAGTGACTAATTCTCAATTAGCAAGACCGGGGTAGTGGTAGTGGCAGAGGACATTCGCAAGCGACGAACCTCGATGCAAACGAACAACAAGCACGAAATTATACCGACGTGCACTGGTTGGCAAGGCTCCTGGTTGACGAGAACATGTTTGATCGCTAGATTGTACTGAATGAGAGCAAACGAGGCCTCGTCCCCAAGATCCATCGCGGGACGGACAAATCGTTCGTGGTACCAAGACAGAGAAGAAAGTGCATGCCGAACACTGAGATGCGATTGAGCCACCTGAAGGACTGTGACATTCCATAAGTCATCGGGGAAGAAGTAGGTGAGCTGTACGACAGTCTTCTCAGAGAAATATTGCAGACATCGGGCCTCGATGGGATTCTGGTCTGGTATGGCGCTAAGTCGATGTAGTCCGAGGACAGCGGTGGTACAATATCCAGCGCTAATTTCAGCCTCATCCGCTGATGCAGCAGGTCGAGCCTCGATTTGATACCCTTCACATTGGCGACCAGTCACGGAACCTATATGCAGAGATGAATTGAGTTTGCTGCAGGTACAATGAGGGTGGGATCCTTCCCAACGTACATCTCCTGCAGGCAGGTTTGGTTTCATCGCATTTGACTTGACGAACTGCTAGGATATCAGCAACCTAGTGGCTTCTATCAATGGATAACCATGCAAGACTAATATAAGCCTACACACTTCTACAAGATAGAATCGATTAGTTCAGTCTGTGTGTGGAGAGAGTGAGGCAGGTGGACACGAACTTGCAAGTTTTGCATCCCGTGCGAACCTTAGTAGTACTCGCTCTCTTGCGTTTTTCAGGAGGCACGCGCGTCATGGTGTCTCTGGTGCCTAGACGAAGTCGATGTGAAGTAAAGGGAAACAGACCATGAAGGTATAGCCAAGACTAGAGTGCGACATATGTCCATACGAGGACGTGGAGTTCTTGGTGCCGATGTCGTGAAATTGGGTGTTCTTATTGAAAATACAAATTCGCGCGCCGTTGATCATTGACGGATGACAGACAGGCTCCAGCACCGAAGGATCATATTCCCCGCTTATGCCCATACGAGCGGGCCAATAACGACACCGAGAAAAGTGACGATCTTGGATGGGGGCCAAAAATAGACTACAAAAGCCCCACAGATACCCTGCGTCCCTTTTCGACGATTGAGGATGGTCAGCGCTCATGCCATTGGCCGACGGCAGTTATAATGAACGGGTACTATTTTGTGTAAGCCCAAGCTCAGCCCTGTACTCTGTATGCTTTCTGAAATGGAATAGGGCTCTGGGAACGGTGAGATCCACCTGTTTGCGCAGGATCTGCTTACCTAGTCATCAAACTCGCCTGTCAAGCACAAGAGAAGAGACACTCAGATTAACATAGTCAATTAGTTCAACACTTGCCCATACGAGGGCGGAGCAAGCCCATCGGCCTATTTATGTTTTAATTGTGTTTTCAGCGGAGCCTGAAGGATTCGATTGAATGATTCCTGGTATCATCAACTTGTTGACTGAACTTCACATCTGAATCCTGACAAGATGCTATCTCTATAAGTATGCGGCTTCATCGCCTCTTGGTGGCTCCCCATACATGAGCATTCAAACATCACGAACCATTCAGTCTTTTTCTATCACGTTCTTTAATCATTCATATTCAACCTGATTCACTCACTTTTACTCAAGTCACTCTGCGTGAGCGTCCACTTGGTCGCGGTCGCATCTTTGTCACTGCGGCGCGAAGTCGCACGCGACAATGGTGCTGTCAACTTACCCATTGTGCGGAGTACCAGCTCACGATCGCAGAAGAGAGACGCAAACGTCTTTTCAGCAGCGGCCATCAACAGCGAGTGGAATTATGGCATCGAGAGTACGTTATTTTATTACTGCACCTCCTTGGACGCCGAAAATCATTGACATCTTTCCAGTCGAGATCGGCACACCCCCACAAAAGACATTTGTCGAGATAGACACGGGATCCGACACGCTCTGGGTCAACGCCGACTGTGCCACGGCCCCCGCCGAGCTGGTCCAGAACGACACTTGTGTCCAGATTCCCAAATTTGATCCTTCCACGTCCACCACGGCGCAGAATCTCTCCGTGTCGGCCCTCCTGGGTTATGGCGACGGTAACATAGGAGCCTTTGTCGGCTACTACACCGACTCAGTCACAATTGGCGGTACGTATTTCTATATCGCTTCATTCCAGAGGAGCCATCTGCTGACGACCATGGCAGGAATCAATCTCACGTCGCAAAATTTTGGCGTTGCCTCGGAGACCCTGGGCATGGTCAGCGGGATTATGGGAATCTCCCCACCCATCACGGGCTTTACCATTAACCAGACGTATCCCCGCGTTCTGGACTCCATGTTCGCCCAAGGTTTTATCAACAAGCGTATCTACGGCATTGGCTTGGGCGGCTCGGATGCATCGGAAGGTACGTGATTACATATCCCGACCATTATGTACACTCTGCTAAAAAGCCATCAAGGCTCCCTCACATTTGGTGGCCGCGACACGGGCAAATTTTCAGGCACCCTGCAGGAGCTACCAATCATCAAAAGTATCTTCAACCAGACGAGGTAAGCAAATTCAAAGCTCTAGAATGCACAACGCCTAGCTAATGACCTTGAGGGTAGGTTGACGGTCGACTACAACGGCGTTTCTCTCACTCTCCCCGGACAGAGCGCCAAATCCTACATGATCAACGACACAAACGTCCAGCTCGACTCGGGAACCACATTCATCCAGCTCGAGGAAAGCGTAGCCAACCAGATCTTCCAAGATCTTAATGCCGAGGAAACGGTCATAGACGAGTCTACCACTTACTACTTGGTCGACTGTTCGATGCGGAACTGGACTGGAGGTCTCACATTCACCTTCAAGGACAAGCCCATCACCATTTCATACGAGAACCTCATCTTTACCGCCGAGGGTCAGTGCGCAGTGGGCATTCAACCTTGGCCGGTCGGTCAGCAACAGATTTTGGGTCTCCCATTTTTCAGAGCTGCATATGGTAAGTTCTTCGTCCCTCTCTCGGTATCAAGTCATTTGGACCTTCTCTGTCACCAATTGATCAATTGGCTAACCGGTGCCCATCAACAGCCGTATTCGACTTTGATGCCCAGACAGCCTATCTCGCCCCAGCTGCCAACTGCACTTCCCAGACCATGGCCATCACACAGAACCAGAATATTTCCAGCATCACGGGGTCATGCTCCAATGCCACTTCAGGGTCTGCGACATCTACGACCCCGACGAGCAGTGGGACTAGCTTGGTGCACTCCTACGCTAGCCTGGCTGCCTGTGGTGCGATTGGCATGCTTGTTATGCTTTTGTAGCCCCCGCCGTGGTTTTCAGTTCCATTCTGTCCTTCCACGTGTACTTAGTCCCCAAACTTACCATTCAGAGGTTTTAGAGTTCTTATTCATATAGTCAACTTCTGGTAATTTTACTTTAGATTATGTGGCACATCAGCCAGTATAATCTCATTCCATGCTTCATTCGGCCTTGTTGACAGATGTGTTGGACGAATAGACGACCAAGCAGATTTAGCTTCAAGTGGGGGGGTTTGATATTATTCAATCCATCTCATTGCTACAACATTATTGAGTGGGATTCGGGGACTGTACCTCGCGAAGCATATTCTCTTTGCACGTCGGGAATCCATGTCAATCACGTGTTCAAACGTAGAACCTTCCAAGACACCCTGGGCATCATCCGCCGACAGCCCTTCAACTCTGAAGTTGTACTTGCCTCGAGACATCTCGTCATCACGCTCTGATACTGTGAACACGAAAGTGGTCAACTGGTCGGAAGCGTACGTCGGATCTTTGTGATCTCTGCATCCAAATGGAACCATGCCCGAATTGACGGTCATACTGCGGAGCGGTGAGGGGCGTGCAGGAGAGTGATCTTACACGTATTTGAACAGATGCTGCGCAGCGGACACGGTAATATACGGTTCGACTGGGTCGTCAAGGCGACGGAGGCCGAGCTCGAACCAGATCGTAAGGAGGCGGAGACGTGGAAAGCTAGCAATGATGTCGAGTGTATCGTAGGGCCACTCACCATCACGTCGCACGTCGACGGAGAGCTCTTCCAGATGCGGGCACGAGTCCCGGACCTCCTGCGTCGCCCACGCGTCTAGTGCGTTGTCATACCATTTTTGAGGCCCATATCTCTCTGTCCTGTGCATATGGAGCTTGCGGAGGCTCGACCCGTGCAGCCATATACCGTGCGGGATAATGCTGAGGCTAGACGCCACGGTAATGGACTCGAGTCTCGCTGGTACTCCGAGGACGAACTTTCCGATTATATCATTCGGATCAGATGGATTGGTAGCCACGAGTTCGCGGAGTGATTTCAACTTGGGCATCATTCTATGTGCCAGCTTCAAATTGTCAGTGTCGAGACGCTCGAGTTGCGACCAGTCAAAGATGTCGGCCCAGTAGTCCACCTCGTTGCCCAGCAAAGCAAAGTCTTCTGTCGTTGAGGGTTGCCCATTGGGCCCGCCGTCTGAGCTGTTGTGGCTTCCGAATGGATAGTTTTCCAGGAACAAATCTCTTAAACCTGCCGCTGGTCGCTGCCCATCGACGAAGCCGAGCCCGCCGTATGTGCGGGGAAATCTCTGAGGAACGAGACCTCGTCAAGATTGATGAATAAAGCCGCGCGGCGTAGATTTTGGAATGCGAAGCCGCAGCTTACTCAGGTTGGGACATGTCAGCAGTACCTGTTTGAGCGGTGGTATAATCCGCGTCTCGTGCGGGTTCAGCGGGAGGACATGCCAAATGCTGAGCGAAACGAGGTTCGCAAGCCCAATCAAGCTTGAGATTGCTTCATTATGCCCGGGACTTGACATGTCATCTTGCTTGGTAAATATATCATGAGGATACCCAAAGTGTAAACGGATTGCTGGCTGACTCTGGAGCAGGTGAGTCACCTGGTCTGGTAGGCGGGCGCTGCTCGTCCAGGTGATGTCTCTGAGACCGGACATGAGTGGCAGGAGAGCCACTAGTCTGTTGAGATCTGGCTGTCCTCTGTCTTTTCGTTCATGGTCAGATCCATTACAGCGGATCCGGACAAGGCGGATGTCTGGAAGGAGTCCACAGGCTTCAATGAGGTCGAGCCGCTCCGAGTTTCTGAGCTCATCATTGACTGGGCCTGTCTTGAGCGAGCACGCCGGCTCAACCCAAGACAGGTCACAAATAAAAAGCCCAGTAGTATCGAAGTTGATCTCGTGATGCTGGCTGACCTGTGCTGGCCGACGGAAGAACAGGCTTGTCAAGGCTACTGAGGCCATGGTTTTGGGGCTGCTGATCCGAAGCTCTTCCATGATGAGGGCTAGAATATCGTGCCCGAGATATGCCAGCGATAGGCCACCCAACTTCTCTACCTTGGAAGGCCCCGTCGCAACAATGTTGGTAGCTGATGATGCTCCTGAATTCTCTTGCCCAATGACTTCCATTGCTGCGGTCGCTAGTGGCAGGCACTTTCTTTGAACAAATATAACAGGAAACCAGAAGCCTATGTACTCTTCCATCTGGAATGACTGCCTTTACCACGCAGGCTAAGCGTGGGGTCAACCTGCCGTTGTCTCGATTGCGTTTCTTATTTCCAGGCAGGACCGCATCATCGTCATAGTGCGATTCGTATTTTCCGACAAAAACATACGGTAAGGGAAGCAAGGGACAGCTCAGCTCAAAATGCGGTATATCGATCTAGGTTGGACTTCATCATTGGCACATTGGTCTGCTCGGTTCTCCACGGAAATAAAGTCTCTGTTGCCAGTTGCTTCTCATAGTACCGCACTGTCCTAGCTAAGGGCGCTGACACCATACGTTTAAGGTGCACCCCACTGTCTAAGATCATGCAGCTGGTCGATATTTCGAAAGTCCATGGCCATAAACTCAGCGAAAGATTCTATTGGTAATCATAAACGTTGGGAGACGCCACATGCGTCCGGCTTAAAAATCGCGCTACCGTATCTTACGATGTAACCTATCGCATGCTCTAGGCAACCTCCAATTGACTGGCCTTGAGCGGGGACAGGCCGCTCCAAGTAAGGGCAAAATTTTCGCAGGCCAAGTTAAGGGTCAACGGTGCAATCGGCAGGGCGACTTAGGGTAGATGCGCACTGCAATGTAAACCGGGCGTTCAAATGGCTGACTTGCCTCAATTTCAACCAGACACGCATCCTATCTATGTACGCATGTATCTCTTTATGATCAACATTGGGAGAATTAAGTTACATCTCGGCTGTCCCACTGCGCAGTCCGAGCGCTTCAAGGTTTCGACAACTTGCCCAGTGCTATATGCAGCAGACAAAGAGCATCATTCTGGCTGTCGTGTCGGCCAACCATACTCTAGCCAAGCAACTAGTCGTAGAAGGGGTCAAGAGGCACGATCCCGACAGAGAGCGTACTCTAGGTGTGATTACCAAGCCTGACCTCGCGTCGGCAGGATCGCAAGACGAAAAAAAGAAAAGTGTCTGCAGCTCGGTAGAGGCCAGGAGAGCATTCATATCACGACAAACTTGTTACAATCCTGGGCGGTTGCTGTTTGACAAAAGGCATTATATGAGCTTACGGTCCGACATGGATATGTTACGGCGTTTAAGTTGCGGTTTAACAAGTACGAAAGAGTGAAGGCGAAAGCTTCATAGGATCAGAATCAGGCTAGTGATGTTTTATGGATTTATATATCGTGGGTGAGATTCGACAATTCATGATTTAGAATAACACGAGTCGTGCATGGACATGTTTTCATCATCCTGAAGCCCTACAACTGCAGCATGATCCCCGACAAGACCTTCCTGTGAGCTAGTTCTCAAGCAATGTGCATCAATAATCTTGTCGTCTAATCGTTGCTGGGTCGAATCGTGGTTCCTGGAGGAAATACCCTCTTCCATGTGGATACTCGTTGTATGTTCTTCATTTGCCGGTCGCGTCGCTCTGGACTGGAGACTGAAAAGACTGTAGGGTGCCATGATGCGGGATATCGGCGATATGTTCTTGTTTTTATGATCCCTTTGACGATCGTCGGTACTCGGGTTCTCAGAGTTCGCACCTCTAGGCACGGCTATAGCCGGACCTTGCGCAGAGCCCAAATTACCTGACAGACCAAGGCTTTGGCCGATGCTGTGCAACAATGGTCGTAGGGTGGCAAGACTTCCCGCTGCTATTGCAAGGCCTATCTCGACTTGCGACCAGATGGCTATATCTGCAGTTGACCCTGTGATGCCACCAGATCAATGTCAATTTCTCTGAGACGCCGAGGAAGCGTGTCTTCAAAGATGTTTCGGCATATTTTGGGTCGACCTACATAAGAAGTCGTTTCCGCGGAAATTTTGAATATATTTCAAACGGACAACAACAGCGCAGCTAGCTCTGTGACATATCAAAGTCAGAATCTCCCTTCTGGTAGCCTTTTGGAACGGCATGAGTACTTACACTGCTGCCATACTGAGGATAGGGAGCAGGGCAAACTTTGTCCTCAGACTAATCTGAAGATGCCAGACCATCCAGATGGGCAAAAGGGTGAAAGTGAAATCAGTGATGATAGAAAATGCGCTGTACGTGTAGGTGACGTAGACAATGGTATCAATCGAAATGCAAGAGCCTCCGCTCGCAGGGTCGACGATCCGGGTCCAGAAAAAGGAGATGGGCTTGCATTGAAACATGGCGATGAAGAAGAAAGCGATGCCGCAGAGGACGGTGAGACCCCAGGCGATGTAGATGATGATCCGGTGGGCGCGGTCGGGGGTGAGACGCAGCAGGAAACAGGCGATGCTGGACTTGACTAGTATCATGCTGGTGCAGTACGTGATGTAGGCAAAATACCACCACTATGTTCGGTCAACAATCAATTCATGGCCATATGACGCGGGTGAATGTACCTCGAAAGCGGTTGTCATGGAGTCGGGCTGAAGATTCCAATAATGTCGACCGGTTCCGTGCACAGCACCTTCGAAGCAGATGACGGTATTAAAGGTAAATGATACCTGATTACGGAATACCCATATGAGCTTGTCGTCCAGTAGAGCAGAGGATTTGGGCATAGTTACCATGGCGAATATCATCAACCAGTCATCTATTCCGAACTTTTTCATAAGAGTAGCTCGCGCCCATGTTCGCAACAGCACTGGCGGTAACGCGATGGCGAACATGGCCCAGGTCACACCCTCCACCAAGGGAGATCTATTTGGTATTGAGGCCATCGCTTTTCCCTTATTGCGCTGGAGTGGCTTGGAAATGTGAACGAGTGGAAGTGAGTGTGGTTGGGGCGAAAGTAGTTGTGTGCCCAGCAATCGTAATGATTGTTAGTCCTCTGCTTGATCAGAAGTCTCAGAGATTCACATATCGCATGGCCCAAAAAGGGGCCCAGATTCAACATGCGCCAAGCAGCGTCGAAGATGGTGAAAGTGGTGACTCTTCAGCCTTAAGAGGCACGAGCTAGCGAGCGAGATAGTCAAGGAGTTCTTATATTCGATCTGTGTACGGGAAGAAGATAGCGGATCATTTGCATTGAATGACTGCCGCACGCGAGGAAACGACCGACGCCGTTAGCTGCAGCCATGCCGAGATATGTACAATGCCCCAGGCAAGCAAAGGCTGCCTCTCTCGCAAGCCACAAAAAGTGTAACTTGCAAGGCCGCGTGGGCGTGAGTGGGATGATCTGGGGTTTATAGAGTTTCGCGTAAGTCTAGTCGCAGCAAATAGTATGCAGGCATTGTCGATCAGCGCATGCTAGCAGTCGAGGCAGTCTACCACCAGTCCTATTTTCCCGTACATTTGCCTCCAGGATGATCAAAATAAATCCGTGAAATCGACATCGTATTCGTGAATATATTGGGCATTTCCGATTCATGTTCGGCCGTAAATCCGAGATGCATTTAATCGCCGTGCGAGATGCTGTCAATAAGTAGCACAAAGGCTGACTGATTAGTGGGTGGATCCAGGGCATCTCAGTCGAGATGAACAAAAGAGAAAGGGACGCTGGAAGGCCTTGCAGATAGAATCACAGCAGCTGCTCAAAGGTTGCTTTCATAATGTCAAATATTGAGCAAAGAGAAATCCTCAGTTTTTTTATTCCGATCATTGCCAAGAGGAGCGACGCTAAAGACCACGTTTAGCACGCTACGGTCACGGGCTATTTCCCGTTGGTGCCAGTGCAACTAGTGTGCATCTTTTGCCCGGATGTGCCCCCGTCCACTGCTAGCCTGAACTCAAAAGTCGCCGTCCATACGCTACCATCCAACCTATGTGGCACCGGGAGACCTATAACGGATTCGCTTTTAGTGACCGTAATCCCAGATACGCGCTTAGTGCGCTTCAATGGAAACCTCCGAGGTAGTCCTATGCGATGTGCAACGCGGTGTAAAGTCCGCGAAATCAGATCAAAGAAACTAAGGAAGGGTACGTTGTACTGGTGCTAGCAGATCGAAGCTTTTCACGACATTGATCTGATCTCGGAAACGACGAGCATATAATAATTCCCCGCGAGCCCAAGAGGTCTAGACTCTACCGAGACATCCCTGCAAACGATCAATGCAAGGCGTTGCAGGCATTCGCTCCAAGGACACATCGCAGTCCGGCAGTCTGTGTTCCAGCCAACTATGCACGCGGACAGCTGCAAGACTTAGGGGCGTATGAAGATCATATTATAGAGTCCGCGGCAAGTAAATTTCCGGCTTGCTAGTTTTCCAACTATCATCAGCAGGGCTGCAGGGCTTGGCTCGTCGCCGGGGATCCTCGTCCCGAAATCCTAGATCGGACCAAACACTCCTCTTGGACAATCCATAATACTGTGATATTGGCAGCCAAGAGAGGTATATTTGATACTATGGTGCTAGTCATGGTCATCAACTTGAGTTGGTGATCTTTTAGAGCATTCAGCACAACACAAAAGAGCATTCCGCCACTAGAAAAGAGCCCATGACAAAGAGGACAAAATTCTATGCGGGCTTTTATTGACACTATTGACCATAGCCTCAGAACCTAGAGCCTGAAAAAAAAAGGTGCTGCAGTATCTCGAAGGGCTGCGAGATCTGGATCTTGACATGCAGGGGACCAATATGTTTACATTTTCGGGATCGCCATCCATAATACTGCGCCAGGGCGCCGGGTTTCAAAAGTCAACCCACTTGATGACACTGTACGGAAGAAGGGGCACGTCCACACGATCATGAATGGACAAGGTTTTTTTCCGCATGCGCTGCTATTCATCGCCTCTGTGGGGCTTTTGGTAAGTGTACTACCTTTCCCATTTCTGGCTGTAGAGAACTGTCTGATCTTTGATTTAACCCCTATACTCACCGTCGATGGTGATTCGAACGAGTGAGGATGAACTCAAGCATCTCTTCTCGGAGTCTGAAGAGGTTCAGGCGGAGAGGCTACGGCTGTAGTATGAGGTCAAAACTCTCGGGGAAGGCCTAAAAAAGTGTCAGAAGTCTCGCCTCCACGAGAGAACAGGTTTGTCCAGGGTTCAATATAATTTGGAAAGGCCATTAAAATGAGTTTAGTGCTTCCCAAACAGTTCAAATGCTCCGCATTGTCGTAGCAAGCTTCTGGTCGAATATCGAGATCTACAGGGATCGAGAACTCTTTTCTCCAGACTAGTTTATCAGCTTCTCACCTGAGCCAATGTGTGAAAGGGGAAAACGGGAACGAGGGAGCTTGTGAAGAAGTCTGAGTTGATCCTGAAGAGCTACAAAAGAGAGGTGCTGAAGAGCATCCTGATATACCCGAGCAGGTGATCTGCGGTGGGTACTATCTACGTCAGTGCGACACAGCTTCATTGGCCGCTGCAGCAAGCCGACTGTCGCCATCATCATTGCGGCCCTCGCAGGCTGGCAGAACTGCTGATGCCATTTCCGCAAGTCGTCCATTTTCCCATTTGATTCCCAAGCCTTGGCCCGGAGAGGATAATACACGACCGACGCAAAATACTTGGTCTTCACCTTGGCCTATGAAAGATGAGACGCCGGCATTTGGTAGCAAATCGACGACCCCGTGCTCTAGTATCTTTGCTGCCAGTTCCTTCAATACTATGGCCAGTCAAACTGCTGAGATTTTCGGAAATCCCAAGACTTATTCAGGACTAGGCGGTGGTCTATTTGGAAATGCCGCAAGCAGTATGTCCGCTGCAGTATGACAGGGGTCTACGGGCTCACCTCGAGGCTTGAACGACGCAATTCGTATAGGTCGGAACCCTGGGAGTTAGTCGTGCGTATAACTGCAGCAAATTAGCCTTTCAGCTTTGAGATGCAGTGGGAAAACCCGTCAGCCAGGTATCGTTGTAAGGAGAAGATATAATTATTATAATCGACTCATTTATACCTAGTGTAGACACGTCTCCATGATTGAACCACGTCCATGTTGCAGCGGCTCGGCCCAACCCCGCTCACCAGCATAGTTAGGCAGGACAGCCCGCCGTCAGCCAGGCAGCCAGCGATATGGCCAAAAACACCAGACTCAGCTCGCAAGATTATCGCAGCACCCCATGGCATAAGCGGCTTGCCAAAGTGTTGTATGTTTTCCCGAGTTGATGTTTGCTTGCTGGAACACGAACGCAATAGAGCGATACAAGGCCGCACGCTCTTGCCGCGAGGCCGCCGCGTCAGGCCTCTCGACTCTCGTTACTGTCGCACACGCCCACCACATGTCCAGCTAAAAAGATGCGGCTCCTATACCACGAAGAAGATGGAAAGCTCAACATTACTTCCGACTTGGTCGACGCTAGCACGATCCCTCCTTATGCGATCCTCTCGCATACCTGGGGAGCGGACGACGAAGAGGTAACCTTCGACGACCTCGCAGCGGGCGCCGGCAAGGACAAGCTCGGCTACGAGAAGCTCAAGTTGTGTGGGCAGCAGGTAAAAAGCGACGGCTTGCAGTACTTCTGGGTTGATACTTGCTGCATCAATAAGGCGAGCAATGCTGAACTCTCGCTGGCTATCAGATCTATGTTCTCCTGGTATCGTAACGCAGCTCGATGCTATGTCTACCTGTCCGACGTGCTCGCTTCGCCTACGGCTGTGTCGCCTACGACAGTCGAGGGAGTAGCCAGCTTGCCGCCTTGGGACTCGGATTTCCGAAAGTGCAAGTGGTTTACGCGTGGCTGGACATTGCAGGAGCTTCTCGCACCCAGCGTGGTCGAGTTCTTCTCGCACCAATGGGACAGGCTTGGTGACCGGAAATCGCTCAAGTCCCAGATCCACGAATTTACGACTATCCCGCATCGTGTGCTCGAAGGAGGCCCCCTGTCTCAATGTAGCGTTGAAGAGCGATTTCGCTGGAGACAGAGCCGGCACACAAAGCTTCAGGAGGACGCAGCGTACTCTTTGTCCGGCATCTTCGACGTTGAATTGGCGCCTGTCTATGGTGAAGGCACAGAGGAAGCTTTCAGACGGCTTCGTGATGAGATTCGGAGGCGAGAGGAATGCCTCCGTGACCTGCGCCCTACGGATCCTCGCGACGATAAGAAGCGCATCGAAGGAACAAAGGGCGGTCTGTCGCAAGACTTATACCGCTGGGTGCTCGACAACGGTAGCTTCCAGCAATGGCACAATGACCCTCAGAACCAGCTGCTGTGGATCAAAGGCGACCCTGGCAAAGGCAAGACCATGTTACTCTGCGGCATCATTGACGAGCTGCAGAAGACGGTTGCTCGCAGCGCGTCTGTGTCATACTTTTTCTGCCAAGCGACTGACCCGCGCATCAATAGCGCCACGGCTGTGCTGCGAGGACTGTTGTACTTGCTTGTAAGCCAGCAGCCAGCGCTTACCACGCACGTTCGCACCAGATACGACCAGGCGGGCAGAAGCATGTTCGAAGATACAAACGCATGGGTTGCCTTGTCAGCGACTTTAGCAGACGTGCTGCAGGATCCGAACCTAGGCACCACATACATAGTCATCGATGCGCTGGACGAGTGTGTAAGCCGTCAGTTGGAGTTGCTTCAGTTTGTTGCAGAGCAGTCGTTCGCGTCTTCACGCGTCAAGTGGATTGTCTCGAGCCGCAACGTGCCAGACATTGAAGCGCACCTAGAAAAGGCACGGCACAAGCTCAGCCTCGAGCTGAATGCGGATTCCATCACATCAGCGGTTGAGACCTTTATCGAGCAGAAAGTAAACCGGTTGGCGGAGAAGAACAAATACACACCAGAAGTGCGGTCCGCTGTACTTGAACACCTGACTTCAAACGCCGGCGGCACCTTTCTCTGGGTAGCGTTGGTGTGCCAAAACCTCGACATGACACCAAGATGGAAGGTGATGAACAGACTTGCCCTTCTCCCGCCAGGACTGGACACTCTGTACCAACAGATGATGCAGCAAATTGACGAGTCAGACGATACTGGAATTTGTCAGGAGGTCTTGGCGACGACTGCAGTCTTGTTTCGGCCAGTTCACATTTGCGAACTGATTGCGCTTGTGCAATCACTCGAAGATCTCGATGATGATCCGGAGTCGGTGCGACAGATTATCGGCTTCTGCGGCTCGTTTCTGACTCTGCGAAAAGACACGGTCTATTTTGTGCATCAATCTGCACAAGATTTCCTCTTTGCGAAAGCTTCGGACAAGATTTTTCCAGATGGAATCAAAGCCATCCACCACAACATCTTCTCGAGATCGCTTGCAACTCTGTCGAGGACATTGCACAGAGACATGTATCATTTGAAGGAGCCAGGATTCTCTATCGACGACGTTGAACCGCCTGTTGTAGACCTACTAGCAGCGTCGCGTTATGCATGCATCTACTGGGTTGAACATCTGGACAGTTCGAAACCGAATCCCGGGGCCAACTACGCTAAGTACCTGCAAGTCACTGGGACTGTTACTGAGTTTTTGAGCAAGAAGTATCTGCACTGGCTGGAAGCGCTCAGTCTGTGCAACAGCATAGGAAAAGGCGTTGTTTCAATTGCAAGGCTCCACTCTCTAGTTCAGGTACGGCTTGCACAGACGCTTCTTTGCACTTGTCGTAGATGCTAACACAGTCAGGACATGCAGTGTGGGAATGAGCTTACTGAGCTTCTTGAACATGCTCATCGATTCATCACGTACCACAAAGTCGCAATCGAAAGCTACCCTTTACAGGTGTATCATTCAGCATTATTGTTCAGTCCGATAGGCTGCACCATCAGAGGCCTGTTCCGGCATGAAGAGCCGGATGGAATCACCATCAAGCCAGCGATGGGTGATGCTTGGGGGCCATGCTTGCAGACGTTTGAGCACGGTGGCAGTGCTTGGTCTGTAGCCTTTTCTCACGATTCGACTATACTGGCGTCCGCGTCAGATGACGGAACTGTCAAGCTATGGGATGTAAGCAGTGGCACATGTCTACAAACGATAATAGCAGACATTGGCGCTCTTTACTCAGTCGCATTCTCGCATGATTCGACTACGCTAGCATCGGCCTCAAGGAGCGGGATTTTCCAATTATGGGATACAAAAAGTGGCATATGTCTGCAGACATTTACAGGCCACAGATCCGCCGTAAAGTGTGTGGCTTTTTCGCACAATTCGACTATGCTAGCGTCAGCGTCAAGTGATAACACTGTCAAGCTGTGGGACGCAAGCACCGGCACATGTTTACAGACGCTCAGGTGGTTTAGAAACGGTGCTAACTCTGTGGCTTTCTCACATAACTCGACCGTCCTTGCAACAGCATCAGGCGCATCCGACATCTCGCTCTGGGACACAGCTAGCGGCGAGCTTCTACAGAGGCTTGGTGGCTATCACAGTGGCTACATGTGTGTAGCCTTCTCGCAAGACTCAACTAAGCTAGTATCAGCATCGTATGATGATACGGTGAGGCTGTGGGATTTAAACACCTCCACGTGTCTACGGACGTTCACAGGCCATCAAAAACTTGTCAGATCTGCAGCCCTGTCGCACGACTCAACCAAGCTGGCGTCAGGGTCAGGCGATAACACGGTGAAGGTATGGGACGCAAACAGCGGCGCATGTCTGCATACGTTTGGAGGACATTTTGACCATGTCTCCTCTGTTGCCTTTTCGTGCGACTCAACTAAGCTAGCATCAGCATCATGTGACGGGACTGTCAAGCTATGGGATGTCAGCAGCAGCGCATATTTACAGACATCCTCGAAGCACTGTGATTATGTCACGTCTGTAACTTTCTCGCCCGACTGTAGGAAGCTAGCATCAGCAGCGTTTGATCCGACTGTTAAGCTATGGGATGCTTCCAGTAAAGCTCTGCTGCATAATTACCAAGGCCACCGTAATTTGCTCTACGGTGCAACCTTTTCGTACGATTCGAAAAAGCTGGCAATCGCATCATTTGACGGCGTTGTCAAGATATGGGATACAGAGCGCGGCATATGTTTACAAACGTGCATAAGCATCATGAATCCTCTCGGCTCATTATTGACCTTCTCACCTGATTCGAAGAAGCTGGCATTTGCGTCGTCGCAAGGCCATTCTATATTTGAAACGTTGGATATAAACAGCTACGCATCTCTACAACTGTTCACAGGGCATGCTGGATATGTTATGTCTGCAGCGTTCTCACACGACTCAACAAAGTTAGCATCGGCGTCAAGCGATACTACTGTCAAGCTATGGGACGCAAGCACCGGCAAATGTTTGCAGACGTTCAAAGGGCATACAGATAATGTGCAATCGGTAACCTTCTCGCCTAAGTCAACCGAAGTAGCATCCACGTCCTACGATGCAACTATTAGACTCTGGGATACAAACAGTGGCGTCTGTCTGAAGATATTCGAAGGCCATGGTGATCGCATCCCTTCTATCTCCTTTTCACACGATTCGACGATGTTGGCATCAGCATCACGCGACAAGACTATCAAATTGTGGAACACGTATAGCGGCGCTTGTCTACAAACTCTAAATATCGGCGAGGAGCTCTTAGATATATCCTTCGACCTCACGGGCGCGTATCTCAATACTGGGATAGGTACAATTGTCATCAATAACCCAGAAACGTCAGAGAGAGCGACGGCTGTTGAGCCCGTGTCCCCCCAGTATCTAGGCATTAGTCTCAGCTCTGACCGCACGTGGATCAGGCATATGTGCAAGAATGTGCTTTGGATACCATCAGACTATCGGCCGAGTTGTTCTTCCGTGAATGGAACCATGATCGCTATGGGCGTTGGAACGGGTCAAGTGTGAACCTGTAGCATCGATGTCTAGGGTTAATTTTGTATGTTTTCGTTGCTCTTACGGAGTCAGCTCACGGGGCTCCTCATGCATACAAGATAAATGATTCACACAGATAAGGATCCTCGTGCAACTTCATATTGCACAAAAGTTTCTGCGTGTCATCAATGCCAAGTTTGTTTTCCCCCGTCGCACACTTCGACTAATTGATTGATGGATTCCATTGACGCAGGGACAGGTCCCGATCTGGCATGTTTACAAGGGTATAATGAGGACTGTTCATTTGTATAGTCAAAAGGGTCGTATTGTGCTGGGATGCTCTTCATATGGAGAACAACTGCTCGCACCACTAGTGCTGACGACGAATCACCAGCCAGGGACTTCGCCCCAGGGTTCAACGTTTGCTGCTGCTGTCATCCCGTAAACTAAACCCGAATTGTCCAGACTGTGCGTATGGGAGAGCAGAAACCGAATGCGAGTGCGGCTTCTTATTGGCGCAATCAGAAACGATGAACTTCTTGTGATTGGTCTGAACCTATCATCGCATGGAAGTGCTGCAACTCGTCTGCGGAAGTATAGGAGAAGCATATAGGTGGGACTCCTCGACTTAGGGTTTCGCACATCTTGCTTCAGCAGGAGGAACGTTTCTGACTTGGATTATCGACATGCACCCAACACTAACAACGCTCTTATGTTTATTTGGGCTGTGGTCCTGCAGCGCTACCGCCCTCTCACCTCGATATGACTCCATCGACGCCGACTTGAGTGCACCTACGCCCTTTGTTGACTTGGGATATGTACGAAGCCTGCTGTATCGATATACTCTTGGGATTCAAAAGGCTAAGCTTATGTAAAGGTATATGCTCAAGCTTCCAGCTTTCATGTAGGTGACCCGTCGCATGATACACAGTGTAGGCAGACTATTGACAAGACTGTAGATCACCGGCGATTACTACAACTTCTCCAACATCCGATACGGACAAGCTCCCACCGGATCCCAATGATTTCGCGCACCACTCGAGCCGGCTTTGAACGGGATGTACAAAATCATCGACAACGGGTCGGTGGGCAGAATATGCCCACAGGCATCCGGTAACTGGTCGATGATATCCAGCGCCTTCACCAGTAGCTACATCGCCGGCACGTCCGCGAGTTTTGACTACGATGCCGCCGTGGCCGCGCTGTCCGAGACGCCCCCGTCGATTTCCTCCACCGATCCGCGTACGACTGAGGATTGCTTGTTCCTCGATGTCATAGTCCCCAGCGTTGCCTTAGCAGCAAACGCGACGCAGTTGCCGGTCTTGATATGGGTGAGTGTCACAAGTCATCTCTGCCTTTCAGACTACCATGATTGCGCCGTGGCCCGCAGACATCTGCTAATTGCAAGTGGTAGGTACACGGAGGCGGCTTTTCTTCTGGCGAAAAGAGAGGCTTTGGGAAGTTCAACCCAGCAGGCCTCCTTCGCAAAGCCGACAACGGCTTCATCTTTGTGACCCTAAACTACCGCATGGGGCTTTTCGGATTCCTTGGCGGCGACAAAATCGCGAGTGACGGAACTCCCAACGCCGGTCTCTACGACCAGCGTGTTGCTTTCCGATGGGTGCAGAAGCACATTGGTCTTTTCGGGGGCGACAAAGACAGAGTGACGGTCATGGGAGGATCCGCCGGCGCTGGATCCATTATGCATCACCTCACTGGCTTTGGCGGCAACAGTTCGGGGGAGGAGGTCCTCTTCCAGCAGGCCATTTTGCAATCGCCTGCGTTCTTGCCGGCGCCGACTTTTACGACTGCGCAATCCACCTTTGACGATCTTCTCTCCACACTTGACGTCTCTTCCCTCGCGGAGCTGAGGAATCTCTCCGGCGAGACCTTAAGCGCGGGTAATGCACTCCAGATATACAGCCAATCTCCGTACGGTAGCAATATGTACGGACCTTACGTCGATGGAGCCATATCCACCGACTTGCCAGGAAACCTTCTGCGCCAGGGACACTATGTGAAGGATATCAGAATCATGGCGTCGCACAACTCTCTAGAGGGTTTGGCCTTCACACCGCCGACCATTGAGAGCGAGCAGAACTATACTGCACTTCTCATGCAGAGCTTGCCATCCTTGAATGAGACATCGCTGGGGATTGTCGAAACACTGTACCCACCTGTTTTCAGCGGGTCTTATGGCTACACGGATGAGTTTGGCCGCGCCATGGTGACGATTCAAGACGTTACGATCGTCTGTAACACGAGGTATCTTGCAAGCGCCATGAGTGATAGAGCCTAAGGCAGTGAGTCGTCCTTCGTCTACATCCACAGTCGGTTCTTCCAAGGACACTGCTAACATCATGATCGCAGTCAAGTTTGCGGTGCCGCCGGGGATCCACGGCCAAGAGACCAACTACGTGTTCCAAAACGGCGTCACTAATGGCGTAGTGACTGCAGTCGCCGACCGGCTACAAGAGTATATCGTCAGCTTCGTCATGAATTCCGCGCCGATGAATGCTAACGGATCCTCGCTGCCGGTGTATGGGTCGCAGACTGAGTTGACTAGTATGAGTGCGGGTGGTGATACTGTGATTCATGATGATGCAGCCAACACGCGCTGCGCGTTTTGGCAGAGCGTCTTCTAAATAGCTGTGTAAGGCTGGGCTCTAGAGGCGAGTGGTGATGACGAAGACTGGGAAAGTCCGCCGTCGCTTGATGCTGGGACTTCGACTTCACAACTCCCAATTCATCGAGGGCGCGTGACGGACTTTTCGAGTAAAGAACGATCTTAGTCTTTAGGCCCAACGGCGCACTGGGACAGAATGTGCACTCGCGGTTCGAGCAGCGACCACAAGAAAGCAACAAGGGTTCAAATACATGGTCATCCTTGAAATGGTGATAGCGTACGAAATAGCGGCTTGACTGGCAGGCCAACTTGGAAGACAGATATGGTAGGGAGTGGTTTCGGACGCTTGAAATAGAATAATCTGCCAAATAGTGAATCGAGATGAAAATTCGCAAATATTTCAACAACGAAGCCGTAGCAATCTCACCGCAAGATCTCATCAGGCGTTCACTACCGTGTTTAGTGGCTGTGTAGGTATCGATGTCCATGCTGCGCCGCGGAAGACTATAGCTAGCTCTCTGGGCAAGGGGTTTAGGAGGACCCATCTGCTAAGTTGTAGTCTGGGGTTCGTGTTTTCCGTCACGGCCCATGGGCCATAGTACTCCCCTAGGTTAGTACTCTGTACTTCCTCGCATAATCCATCCATACTTGCATACTTGAATCAGCACACAACTGTGATTCGCATTGGGAGATCCCCATCTCCTTGTCTAATTGTGTGGTATGCGAATCTTTTCCTGATTAGAATCAGATGCTCTGCACGTGACCTTGAACTTTGCGACTGGCGTTCGGGTACCCGGAGCCGTCCCTAATTAAGTGATTAGACTTTTTTTTAAGACTAATTCCAAAACCCCAGACTGCCGTGACTCGACTGTTCGGGGTCGAGAATCGAACCCCTTTCAACATGAGCGGGATTTCTGATGGTAGATCTGTAGTACCTTTAAGGAAGTTGTCGGTATTGGGGATCCAGAAGTAATTATGCTCGCAGAGCTCAACTTCTATAAATGTTTAGTACCTATCTTAAAGCAGTTGTTCGGCTCTTGGGGAAAGCGAGCACCTGCACTGGAAATGTTGCACCTTCTTTAAGCATCCGAGCAATCGGACGTTGAGGCAAATCCGATCCAAGGCTAACGAGATCCTGATCAAATGTTGTTGTAAACAAAATAGCCCCTATAAAGGGTCCAAGATCTAGTATTGAATTTCCCTATTTCTGCATAGCTGAATTGCATGAATACGCGTCCAGGCTTGTCCAAGAAGCTATTTAGCGCTAAGGTGCTCTGGGCACAGGCCCAACTACACCTATGCGGGTTACCCCAGCCGATTGAGGCCTCAGATCTAGGCTGTAAAGGCTTCAGCTTGCGGGTACGCTAGTTGTGTGGCTGGCTGAAGAAGAATCGATGTCGTGCAATATCCGAAATGAGAGATCGTCCTTGCGAACAGATTTTTGATTGGTCAATAAGCGCTTCGGGGTTGAGAGCCTCGAGTCGAGTACAATAGGTATATATGTCAACAATGACCTTTGAGACTCGCGATGGCTCTTGCGAAATTTGTTTGGCTCGTACCTCACTCATTACATCCCTCTAATATACTGCCACTGTTGCAGGTAACATTCTTTTGAAAATGCTGTCGAGTGCTTTTACGCTTTCATGCCTCCTCTCGGCCGCCGTGGCCGGCGCTTTGCCCAACAAGCGCCAGGAGTCATCCTCGGATACAGGAGCAAGCTGTATGACTGAGATGGGCTCTGTTTCCCTCGCTAGTGTTTCTTCCACGACCACTACTATCACTTCCACGAACCAGGTCGTCTACGAATCCACCACCATTCCCGTCACCACGGAGACCCCTGATGCCGTCACTGTCACCAGCACTGACTATGCGACCGAGACCGAGACTGTCACCGACACGACAGTCACCGACACCTTCTCTACAACTTCCACAGACTTCACGACTACAACCACCACATCAACAGTTACCGCCACCTTCACCACGACCACGGAGACTTCTACCACCACCACGGTGACCATTCTTGCCAGTGCAAGTGGCACATTCGTAAGTACCTTCTTGTGTCATCCTCTTCAGAAAGACAATCGCTAATGTCCGCTATTGTAGTACGATACATATGATGTAAGTTTCGAAGAATTGTTCATCTTTTCCAGCGAAGAGATGTGGTGCAAACCGCGGGTCTCGCCGCAAAACTTGATATTTCAAGTACCCATCATGCGACTTCTCAGTCCAATGATAGATGCCAGTGATTATGGTGAAGGTCAAATAATCAAGGTCAAGATGCTAACTCGTTTCACAACACCAGACTCTAGATGGTTATCCCTCAAGTGGCTCCAAGGTCAAGAGATCCAAGTGCAAGCATGATCCTCAAGCTCAATCTTCCAGCACTTACCCGATCGCTTCTGCTGGATTCAGTCTTGTTTACAATACCACCCAACCCACTGCATACTCCATGAGCAGCTCGAGCGCTACAGTCGCAACCTTCAGCCCCGAGCAGACCGTCTCTGTTGGTGACGGTAGCACCCCCGAGGACAGCGGTTTGTACGCCGCTGCTGTCTCTTGCTCCACAACTGTCGAGGTTATCACTACCTCGACAGTCATCTCTACCGGCGCGCCAATCACCATTACTGCCACAGCGGACACCACTTCCTCTACCATCACATCCACCATTACATCAACTTCTACTGTGGTTCCCGATGATGTATCGACTACCCTGTCGTTTTCTGAGACTGCAACCATCACAGAGACTGCCATGATGACGACGACTGTAACAACGACCGCCACCAACACCAACACAGCGACCAGCACCACCAGCGGCTACGCCATATGCACTGATTCTGCCAATACCCTCCTGTCGCCTTTTACCGACCCTGCCGGCCACACTGTCGAGGGGTACTATTTCGTAGCTTCCAGCAGCTACAGCATTGCCCTCGGTGATTCGAGCTCAAACGTTGCGTGCTGCAACTCTTGTGCGGCCCTGGGCACCGCTTGCGGCGTGTCTTACTTCAACGGCAACGGCTTCTGCTACATGATCAAGCCGACTGCCGCCTATACCAAGCAGTCGGGCTTCCACATGACCATGTACACGCGCACGGTGCTCTCCGGTACCAAGATCGGCGTTGCCAACGGCGAGGGTGGCTATGTACTCGAAAGTTTTGTTAGCTAGAGGAATGGCTGGACGATTGAATGCAAAGCGGGCGCGCTTTTTAGGCACACTGTGCCGCTCTCGTACAAATCTTATATCACCGACTAGAAAGACACGTCACATTTGTCCGTCTGCATAGATCGTTACTTCGCTAGGTAGTCTAGCTTAATTCTAAATTCTAATTAAGTAAGCCATGAATTCGATATCTTTGTACGTAACGCCACTGTTAACTTTAGACATAAGCGATATTGTAAAATGTGTCAACTGAGTGCAATTGTGTCAATAATGTGAGGATAAAATGAGGTTCTGGTAACTGAAGTGATGAAGTAGTTGATTCGGTATGAGACATGGAAGATGATTTGAGAATTGAAACTATACACAAAAATATAATATCAGATCACGGTCTTTTCGCGAAGATACCTCGTCGTACTCTTCCCCCAGACAGCACCAGCGCAGGATACCATCAAAAGCTACCCAACAGACGATTCAACACAAAACCAAACATACTGATGTTCATGGTTTTCTGTTGATAGACGCACCTTGACGCCAAATTACCAAATGCACTCAAGGCATACAGAGGTGCTGTTGATGTTCACGACGTCCGCGACGGTGACGTTGGGGCTGAGATCCATCATCCAGAGGACGTGGTTCAGCGTGGTCTGGTTGCCGTCGTCACCGTCGTAGTCGAGGATCGACGCATCGGCGCACGGCAGGCCCTGGCGGTCGCACGACGACTGGGACTGCGCGTTGACGCCGCCGATCTCGGCCAGGCGCGCGTCGAGGTCGGCCGACTGCCAGCGCCACCACAGCAGGTCGATGAAGGCGTGGTGCAGGAAGAAGAGCGGGTCGCCCGGGCTGTTGGCCACGTTGAGCATGACGCCGCCGACGCCGCCGTGGCCGCCGCCGTGCGGGGAGCCCTCGATGCAGTTCCAGGCGCCGTCCCACGTCTCCTTCGCGAGGCACGTCTCGACGTTGACGTAGGAGGAGCGGTCCAGGCTGTTGAGCGACAGGGATCGCCAGACACAGGTGTTGCCGTTGGTCGCCGAGCTGTTTCCGCCGCTGCTGGTGGTGTTGACCGGGTGGAGAACGACGTCGACAAAGGGCCCGTCTGCGATACACTCTGATGACCCCACGCCGTCGACACCGAAGGCATCGGATTGGAAGATCTCGGCATCTGCCAGGTCCGAGAGCTGTGCGTCGGCACTCTCGTCCCAGTAACTGTCATTCCGGTTATTTTGATGAGTATATCGGCCATGGAGTGTGTGACTTACGCGAGAGGGCCGTCATGGCCGCACACATCACGCAAGAAGTTGGCATAGACAGTGACGAAGTAGCGATGCCATGGAAGGAATTGGCCCTTGAGAGTAGTCAGTTACCAGTTAGGTACACGAAGTACAAAACTTGAAAATCGTCTAGACTTTGGACTGGAGCTCGTCTTACCACATTGTGAATCCAGGTGACTTGGCCAATGTGTGCGTACTGCATCTCTTGCCACAACGTAGCAGAATCGCCGACCCCAATAGAAGGCTCAGCAGTGGTCAGGCACAAGGCAGCATCCACATACGCCGACTTTTCAGTCGTCGTGAAATTCGTCCTAGTCGTGCGGTCTGTAATATGGACATCTCGTGAATGCCGCCAAATACTATGCTCTGACCTGTCTCAAGGTCTCGCACTCGTCACTTTTCGCGATTGAGTGAGGACTGGCGGACGCGGCAGCCGAGAGACCGAGGAGTGAAGTCCCGAACTTGAGAAGATGAGGCATGTTGAGAGATATTTTGATGGACATAGGAGTGAAAGATAGGTGATACTCGATTAAGGCTTAAGCGAGTGTTGTTGAGATCTTGTCTCTCTGATGTCGAGCTCGCTTCGCATTCTCCAAGATTAGGCCAGAGTCGATACTTTTTATATTCGTCGATGATCGTATCTTCTTTATCGTTGAGAATGGCTTTACGGTATTACCTGCCTCCGTAGAGGTGCTGTGCCATGTGTGCATTCATTCCCTGCTTCGTCTTTTTTTTTGCGGTGAGCACGGAGTCTCTCCGATGCATGGAATCGATATATCGATTCGATTCCACGGAGTTGTGCGCCAGGAAACGTCGTCATTGACCCACGGCTGTGCATGTTCGCACCTGAAGCCATCACCGTTTGCCGCGTGTTGAATCGCGGCGGCTCTGCGAAGGAATGCAACCCAAGCGGGTAATAAGTTTCCATCATTGATGTCGGATGACGGACTACGACGCTGAAGCCAATTCATCATGCAAGCCTTATCATGCCGTATCCCACGAAGTCCTCTATGGCCGTGTCAGCCTCAAGCTGGAGTGAAGGCTTGCCATTGGTGGGTTCCCCTGTCACCGTTCGGATGATTTCTTTTAGACGTAAATCATATAAGAACTCACTAATGCAGGGCGGCATCGCATCGCGGCGGGTTCTTATAAATATATTGCCTGTCCTTGTCCGGGGTCTCCATCACCATGTCGGGGTAGAAGGTCACTTGTTTCGTATGTGTCAACGAACCCCATCTTAGTCAACCACTTACAAATATGCCAAACCCAGCGATACGCAGCATCCGATTGGTCTTCGCCCAACACTCAGACTTCTCGACTGCTCCTCCACCGCTATCGGGTTTTGAATGATTCGTGTACCTGACAAGAGTTCATGGTTGTCTTTGGCCACACCCATCCCCTTCCGGTGGAGCGTGGAGCGGCGAGTCGACGAAACCACCAGTTCTGCACTTAAAACTTCGTATATGCTTAATCTTAGCCTGGCGCCCGGGATATACGTACTCTTCTCTCCACTGCATCAAGCGCCGATGCGCTGCGCAGGAAGATCTCTAATAATTTTGATACTGACCAATCTCGTAAAGATATCGTACTCGGCAGAGAAGCCGACCGGCTGCGAGATCACATGGTTAGCTTCCATGCTTGAGTCCGCCTATCATCCACGGGCCGAAGTTGACTAATATAGCTGTGCCTGTAAGACCATGGTTTATATTAATGCGGCAAAGGCGCGTCCTGAGCGTTCACGTGGATCCCCGAGGGCGTCCAAGTTGTAGCATTTGAAATAGCCAACATACAAGCAGTGTTCACATCAATCTCAAAGAAATCTTCCACAATAACAACTATGGCGGCAGCATAGGCCTTATCCCATACTCCATCTACGGATTCGCTGAAAAGTCTACCTAAAGCTTAAACCCACCCGGGACTCTTCTTTGGAACATGCCGCTAGGATCATATCTCGCGCTTACATCTCTCAGCATCTCGAAATTATCCTCTCCGTAGCTCCTCAACGCATCCTGGCTAGGACTCGCATAGTTCAGATACCTGAATCTGCGTAGCCCGCCAGACGTACGTGCTGTCTCATCTAGCTTGTCCAGCAGCGCGCGACCAATGTGCTCTGCACTTGATGTCGAGGCGGAGCTGCTCCAGGAAATCGAGAGGAGCAGAATGACGCTGTTTCCGTCGGATGTAGACGTACCAAGCGAGTTGGTCGCTTCTCCATACCCAGTCAAGATCGTGGGCAGAGGCTCGAACGACATGGCTACGCTCACATCGGCCGGATACGGGTCACATCCGAGGGTCTGGTTTGCGACGTTGAATAGGTTGACGAGTAGATCAGCATCTGCGGCGTATGTGCTTGTGAAGAAAGCTTCGTATCTGAAAAAACTCATAAGCTTGACTCAAGATTACATGTATATGGAATGTGACACCTACTTCTGGGGATACAGGGCCTCGGTAGCCAAAGTACTGATATTTTCGATGGACGCCGTGGTCAGCGACGTGATGTTGGGGATCGCAAACAGTTCTTGGTACACTGTGGGATCCATCTCAGGAAGTGTGTAAATCGGCACGCTCACAACTGTCGACACATGCGTCGTTTGGTTAAAACTGAAACTTGTGACAATTGATGCATGGATGTCATAGTTGTCTGCGGACGCAATGCCGGCAAAGGCTCTTAGGACTTGTTCCGCGTGGTCTTGACTCTGGAACAAGTGACCGGCTCGAAGTGGTACGGCATCGATGGTGGCAAAGTCGATGGCCGTGACCACACCAAAGTTGTTGCCTCCGCCCTTCAGGGCACGGTAGAGGTCGGGGTTAGATGTTGAATTCGCGTTGACGATGTCACCCGATGAGAGCACGATCTGTATTCAGGTTATGCCAATGATTGACACACATTGGTTTGGATGCGATGAGGCATACCTCAAAGTTCACGACGGTGTCGCATGTCCAGCCGACTTGAGGCGAGTAGTACGAGATACCGCCGCCTATAGTCAGCCCTCCGACTCCGACGGCACCGTTTCGCCCCCCGGCGACAGTCTTATTGTACGGTTGAAGTGTGTCATACACATCACTCCAAGAAGACCCGGCACCAACACGCGCAGTCGAGTGGTCAGCCGAAATCTCGGTATTGTTCATGCACGACAGGTCCAGCGTGACCCCGCCATTGATGTTCGCAGCCCCAGCTGCTGGGGTGTGACCCTGAGTCTTGATCGCGAAGCTGCACTCCGCGATTCCGGAGACGGTGGAGATGAACGCTGCCACATCAGAGCTTGTTTGAGGCAAAACAACGCACGCAGGCACAAGTGACGCTTCTTGCGTGGACCAGTAGCTCGACTCGGTTGCATTATAAAGACCGGTTCCCGGCAGGTAAACCTGATTGCCCAGTACGCCTGCTACTTGGGCACACTGTCTGTGTCAATTCGTGAATCGTGCTCGAGAATCCTGATCTGTTGATGATACTCACACATGAGAAATCCATGCCTATCGACGGGTGTATGCGGTGTTTCTTTGGAGAAACAATGTCACCTCAAATCTTCCCACCCACGTGGACTCTCTTGGCGCCTTTATAGCCCGCAAGAGATGCGCCTCTCGCTAGCGCTTATGTGCTATGTTACACGCAGGAGATCTGCCAAGGCGGGGAACCTGGTATTCCTCACAGAGACACCAAAAAGACGCCGCTCGTCAAGGATGTAGTCGATGCGGGCACGGGTAGCCGATACGAGGGGTGTTCAGCTTGGAGGCTATATAGGACCAATACGCTAATCTAGGTCGGCGGGAGGTAAACAATACGGCCTGCACTAGATCACATCTGGTCGGTGGTGGGATAAGACGGCGAGTAGCACAAGAATGAAAGAATAAGTCGAGAATTTTGTGACCAAGCGGATGAAGACGCGCGATGAGCCGCATCGAATGATTCGTGGAATCCCAGTCCAGACTCTTAGACTGCAGTGATTAGCAAATCCGCAATAGAGCTTCTCGCCCGATTGAAACTTACATACCTAGACAAGCATGCCAGCGGATGTTGGAGTGTCAATTAGAAAACTGATCAAGAACTCTCAAAAAGAGATCTGTGACAATCCCATTCATGAGAAGTTGAGACATTTGAATAGTGATCAATAACCCAAGTTCCTATCTGCTTATTGTAAAAAAACCGGTCGCACTATTTCTCATCACCCACAACCGAATAACATTGTACTCATCCCACGGGTCACTCATATCAACACATGGATGACATAATCAGTGCACTGAACGTCGTAGCTCAGCTTCATCCCACCACCAACCTGCTGCCAACTAGTCTCGATTAGTGAGGATACTCCTGATGCCGAGCTCAGTATACTGTAGTGTCGCTTCGGCGCCCTTGCCACACCAGAATGGAACCTTGTCAGTGTCAACCCAAGTATGACTGGGCCTCAGGATGGCTGACGCTACTTCACTGTCGCTTAGGGCTGTCGCTGGTGGATATTGACCGTCTGTTGCCACTTTCTTCAAGAGGATTTCTGCGTATCTCACGCGGTCGTCATCTGTAAGCTCCAAGTGGTTCTGCAAAGACCCATGGGCCATGGATTCACGGTGCTCTAGGAATGAAATGAAGCTGTACGCAATGTTCATCGTTGTAGAGATTTCATTCAGCCCAGGGAAATACTCCGGATCGCTAGAGCTGATGCTGTCAAAGTCGATTGGGGCGCTGAGCCCATCAGTAACTCCCGTGAGGACGATCCTCACTTTCAAGTCGCCAACGTCTTCTAGGCTCTTTATTTCTGTTGCTCTCCGGTAGTCAATCACGACAACGAACAAGGCTCGAAACAAGGGTTTGAGGACCGCCGATCGCAGAAAGAAGTCTCCGTCTATACGCTCATCGTTCTTTCCATCGTATAATGACCAGGCTGATCCGTGGAGAGGAAAGTGTTGTGGCTGATACCTGTCCTGATGCAGCATGAAAGTGCTCTCCACGTAACGCTGCGATTGTTCGCACACGTTGAAATGCAAATCGATCAGGTCCTTGGTATCGATATCCATGCTTCGTTGCTCCGTTGTGACTGGAAGTATCTTTGCAAAATAGTTGCCATAGCTGATGTCGGTTTTGTATGGTCGAAACCACTTTCGGAACAGCCAGGTGTCGATGGGCAACGTCCGCATGCGAGTGTCCGACTCAAAGGGATCGATAACATAGAAAGCAGTCGTTTTATTGTAACAGGAGACCATGTCCGACCCACGCTGGCGGTTACTCAACGAAGATCGTCGGCTGATGGGCAGAACAAGCGGCGGTAGATCTCGAACCAAAGGCAGGAATTGGGAGTCACGCTGCAGACCCTCCTCGCAGGTTCTGAGCTGAAACAGCAGACGTTGCCCAGCTGTCATCCTGGTATTGAATCTTGGATCTTCATGGATCATGGCGGTTGAGAGCATCAATCTTTCGGATGCCTGCATCTTCTGCCTGCTAACGAAACGATTGTGCTCCTAAATCAATCGTTCAATCTGCCCAGGACCCTCCGTCTCGGTGTCCTGGCACGCCATGGTGCTGAGATGGCGCGAAAGCGGTAAGTGCTGGAGACCGTGGAGAAGAAAACCTCGAGGACTGTGCTCCTTTTGGGGCGGTGATTATTTGTTTGGCGCTCGCAATTATCGATACAATTATAGTTGCTTCAAAAATGTTTCCGTATCTTACAATGGCAATGCAATATGGATGAATAGCAGATTATTGAAGTTGGAAATATAAGGGAAGACCTCCAGAGATGTGTGTATGACTATGATCATGATGACGACCTCAAGTGTGAAGGTAGTTACTGCCTGCTGCAGTATCATTTCCCGTGTAGTCCAAAGTATGTGGTTAGTGGCGACTGCACTCTTACGCAGTTGTAGTACGATTGCACTTGACATTTCATTCAACGTATTGCTACTTGGGTCAGAATCCCAGTGCATTTTGCGACGTTGGATCTGAGCGCGCAAGGAAGTCACATATACCTACTCTACGAAACCATGGACGTACGTCATTCCCCAACCTTGAGCTCTGGTCAAAGGACTGGACGCACTCAAACAGAGCTGCATATCAGGTGAGGTCAAGTATGCTGGCCAATTCCATCAATCAGGGAAACTGAATTGTCACAGGTTGAATTGTATACGCTACTCTATTCGCGCATGCATATCGTGGAAGGGGACCCGTACGAGAACTTTGAGTCAAATCCACTGTGGTAGCACGGTCAGAAAACGGTATCATCTGCCCAGCCATCGCTCTTATTCATCAGTGTGTTTCAATCCTCATAGATACAGAGCATACGCCTCCGAATTTCTTTGTCTCCAGTGTGCATTCGATAAAGTCCACTTATTTACAAAGAAGGGACACATTGACAGTCCCTATGAGTAGGTACCCAAAAAGATCTCCAAACGGGATTTCGGACGCCCCGCCATTCTGGCTTCCACTACGAAGTTCAGAATGGCGGCACTAGGCAATGCCAGCCCTTTCTCGGCTCTATCACCGTGGAGCACCAACACCACCCTTACATACAGATTCCATGTGATAGATACCCGCATACGGTGTACATGCAGGTACTTCATATTATTTACTTGGTTGGCTCCGACGGTGTCTTCGTACCTGACATGCAAGCAGTGTGCTGCCTAGTGGTTGACCCCACCTAGTACAACCAACAGAATAGGTGCCTGACGCTACCTCGGTCACCAGGGCGCTGTCGAAATACTTATTGAAGTGAGCCGATCCCTAGGCCTGTTCACCTTTGATATTTTGATGCAATTAAACCTCTCTCTGGCCTTCATTCCTTATAATCTCCTTCAGATGCTCAGGCAGGTATCTCTGCACATCTCCACAGTGTTTTCATCTGACCAGTAACACCAGAGTTCTTGTGCACCTTATCCAGCATCATGATGCAAGACCTGCCTCCAGAGATCATTCACATGATTCTTGAATATATCATGTACGGACCAAAGGTGCAACTCAATCTCAGCCGTAGCGCTGATTTCTCGCACATGGTGATGGGAATAGCCCATGAAGCCCCCATTTACGCGACCGTTTCAAGGACTTGGCAGGATATCATTGAGCGCAAAACATTTCGGGAACTTCGCGTGGATCTCGACCGGCTGAGGCAGTGGGGATCAATCATGACACCACGTCGTTGCGGGTATGTGAGCTTATTGCACCTGGACATCGTTCTGCCGCGCTATTTCGACGCGGCGTGCGGCCAGGTAGAGACCGAGGAGGAGCAGCGACAAAACAGTCTCATAGCCACAGCGACGGTCAAAGAATTCGTTGGGCAATTGAGTACCTGCAAGAAGGAAGATCTGCCCGCAGGCCATATCTTAGAAGTGTGGGTGCAGTCTTACTCACCCAGCGACGAGGGTCACTGGACGCGAGAAGAGTGGGAAGATCGCCGTGCCTGGCCTCGTCCCAAGTGGCCGCAGATTTACGAGAAGCGCTATGATAACTCCGTTCTCGAGCTTATAGATCTGGATACGTCGAACTTGCCCGAGGTTTTCGCAATCACTCACATAAACAACAACCAGAGGTCCGGGCGCCATATCGCTCCGGCCCTTGTCTGTGCCTTGACCGGCCGCCTCAGGAATGCTCGCAAGACTAGATTCCTAGCATGGGATGATCCAACGGAGTCTTCTACGAGGAGACACCGCATCAGGACTGGTAAGCCAGACAAAATACTTTTGTATGGAGAAAGATGAAACCTAGGTACTGACAAATCATGAACAGACTACGCACGAGCAGTTCAAGATGTCGTGGTTCTGCCCGAATATTTGTGGCTTATACACTGCTTGGAGAAGTCAAAGTTCGAGGACCATTCGGCACAACCGCCAATCTTCACGCCGCAAGGCACAGAAGACCCGTTATCCATTGGCCTCAGAGGCTTATCGCAAAGAGCCAAAAGGATTGTTCTAAGCAGCATCATCATCGGCGACGAGTTCTTCTGGCCGTCGGCTGATCAGAACCCAAACCCACATTGGCCACACCTTTGGTCCATAACTCTGAATCTGAGATTGTCGACACCCGACGGCCGATGGCGGTTCGACTATGCGGAACCAGAATCGCAAAGTGAATCGGATTCCGACAGCTCCGACTACGAACACATTAACCAGCTGCGCAGACAAGCAAACCCTGGTCTCATGAACAAGCTATACCTATCAGCCGCCCGCGCGGCTATGGAGATGCCAAAGTTGGAGCTCATGCGACTGAATGCCGTGGGCTGGAAATTCCAAGATATAACTTTCCACTTTTTTATATACAAGGTGAATGATTCGCGGCCTACGGCAACATGGTACAGCTACCCTCCATTTCAGCCTGATGAAGATGTGATGCAGTTTTGGGAGCAGGTTGGATTGAAGTATCACGGTACAGCGACGGGGATCTTCTTCTCTGAGGAGCGACCCTCATATCAGTGAAGGTCGTGCAAAGTTTCTTCAGATGAACACATCCACGCTTGGACATTGGATTGCCTCAAATCCTCCTCAGTCCTTTCAATTATCAAAATCATGAGCCCAAGATGATAATTCTCTGCCCAGCAACCATAAACTCATCTCTTGTAAAATACGTTCCGACTACATGCGAAAAGAAACACAGATACGTTTCCAAGTAAAATCCTTCCTCATTGCAAGTGAACACTGATTCAGATCAAAGAATCGGCCCATCAACTTGCATCCGTCCCCGGCCAGCACCAGTGCCACATCTTATCCGGCGTCGTATTATACCCCTCTGCCATCTCGTAGAACCAGCCTGCAGCCTCGAACTTGGCCCCGTGCTTCAAGAGCAAGTCAATACCCTCATTCCAGGAAGAATCCTTCCCGCAAAATCCAATAGCATGGGCCAACGACGTTCTCTTAGACCTGGTCTGGATGTTCAAGTCGGCACCCCTCTCGATCAAAAATGACACAATGTCCAGTCTTCGCTTGAGAACCGCTATCATCAAAGGTGTCAGCCCGTCTTCGTCCGCTCGGTCGATATCTTCGCCGTGGTCGAGCAGGATACGTGCCATTTCAACAGCATTTCTGGGACCTTCGTGAAGTTCGGCAAAGATTTCCTCGGGACTCAAATGTGCGCTGACAATCGGAAAAGCTGCGGCATTGTGTAATGGCCTTTCTCCGCGTGGACATCCCAAGGCCGTTTCCACTTCAAGAAAGAGCAACAGTCGGACCATAGACACATACCCATAATCAATGGCATAAATCAAAGGAGTAATGTATCTTTTGCGGTGCATTGTCCCCATAGCTACACTTTCCTCCGGATTAGCACCATGCCGGACGAGTAGAAGGACCGTACCCTCATTGCCGCTCTCAACAGCAGCAAGCAATGGGCAGGAATGTTCAGTCCCGGTGTACGAATAAACATGGATACCGTCGTCGTCGTCGTCTTCAGGCCGATCAAGTTCTATCCGCGAAAGCTGCGAAAAGTCAAGACTCAAGTCCGTAGAAATTGATGCAACCATCTCAGGCAAGGAGGCAACCAAAACCGGGTGACCGCATTTTGCGTCAAATCCACACGACAGGAGAACATGAACAAGATTAAACATATCGTCACGAATCGCCTGGAGGAACCATCGGGTCTGGATCTCTCCAGGCGTATCGAGCAGAAACAACAAAAGTTGAGCAAGCTTGTTGCCATCTGCGTCTATCGCATTGGACAGTAGCGATCCCCGAAACGACAGAACATAAGGAATACGGCAGGCATCATTTACCAAGAAAAGATGAGCCAGCCCAACATTTGCGCATCCTGCCGCATATGACAGTGCCGTCCTACCGTAACAATCGATGAGGTTCAGATCTGCGCCGTCTCGTACAATGGTTTTGGCAAGCTGTTCGTACCCGCTCACGACGGCCCAACAGACCAAATGCAGGCCTTTGGCACTGTCTAGGCTGATGACGGGTAGTGCATGCGCCTTGCAGTAGGCCCTCCAGGCCTCAACTCTTGCATCCTCCACATTCGGCATGTTGTCTGTCGGCCCCAATAATGGTGAAATTTCCATGGACATGATCCAGACCCTTTTCAGGTATGCCAGAGAGACGTGTCTCTCGTCGATCAACTGATCCAGATTCAGCGCTGTTCGCAGCGTATCTCGACGGTGAGCCTCGCGCTCTTCCGAATCCACCTTCGGTTTCCAATCCCATATGAACGGAAGTGAGACGAATACTGCGAATTCATTCACGAATTGCTGCCGCCGGCGTCTGTCGGGCTCTCTGGGAGGATCCATCTTAGGCCAAGAGGCTGCAATAATGACAATTTCAAAGTAGTCGCCCTGATCACGTACCACAGCTGGATGCAGAGGCCCTTCAAACAGGCAGATGAAGTCACCAGCTTGAACAGGAGTGGCCGAATTCGGGATGTGCCACTTTTGATGGGGACCATCGTTTTGTACACTCTCATATGTTTGAGTCTCCAATACCTGGTAACCGTCATTCGACGCGAAGCTCTCCACAGAATTGACCCTGCAGATCAACCTCGCGGCATGTATGATGCCCACACAGAATGTGTCACGCAGGACCTGTAATCTCTGCACTCTTGGAAGTAGAAACCGCACCAGGCTATAAAGAACTTGGTTCCATTGGCGAGAGTAGTCGAGTGGTATACCAGCGTCTTTGAAAGTGTCGAAGCTCATACCTTGCAAGGCATAGAGCATGTCGTGGCTAACGGTGGCGTGGCGAGTGTGGTACATATCTACCAATTCCGCAATGAGTCTCAAGTTTGCGCGGCCTGGGCTCGATGTTGACGCAGTCATGGCGCTCACTATGGGCATGACCCAACCGAGTATATCTGGGCGCTGCTGGAGCAGCTCGGCCATGGCGAGTATACCAGGGCAGAAAGCATGGCCATTCACCTCGGCTGACCCACACCTTATCGAAGTGTAGCGGGACGAGATGACTTCTTGAATTACCTGCCGTATACAAATGGTTAGTCATACGAAATGCAGAGAAGAGTCGGCCGCAATTTCATACCCAAACCCGACACCACCATGCCCTTTCGAGGACAGCAAAGATGGCCCGATCGCTTGAACCATCGGGGTGCCAATCATTTGGCAGGTCTTGATCACGAATCGCACGCTCTGGCAGAGTCGAAACAATAGGCTTTGCTGGATGTATAGAGGAAGTGTCTGCGTCGGCTAATGCTCGAGGAAATGTTATGTTCTGCGATGGATTCAAGCTTCCAAAGTTCGCCAAGGGCTTGTGAACATTAGGAGAGAGTCTGTTGGAATCACTATTGGATGTATGGCGAGACGGGATACCCTGGAAGGGTGGTCGTGGCCTATTACCCCCAAAGCTAGTGTTTGACGGATTCGCTCCAGCCTCGACGATCGTCTTTAACGCTTTAGTGCTATCATCGGCCCCTTCCCCGAGCCAGACAATGACGCGTGAGGCTGCTTGATAGATTTGCAACATCAGCGGGATCTGGTGCTCCTTCTCTTGGTTGTCCTCTTGGTTAATGCATATCGCGTCGATCCAGAGGACTTTCTCAATGAAGGCATGTCGCAGACGAAGGCGAGCCTGGTATAGGTTCTGACCAATATCGGCACTGGTTCCAGAGACATGAATCGAGTGAGGGGTGCCCCCGCCACCCCAGACATAAGAAAGCGCCTCATATGGTTGGAGCTCGCCAGTATTCTCCGGTAGAGAAAGCGGGACTTGCATTGTATCGGGTCTGCATGACTTTTCCCAGGAACAAGACAGAGTATCCGAATGGTTCAAGGTGGAAGGGTTTCATATAAGTCTGCCATGCCTGCAATGTTTGTTGAAGAAGTGAAGATCTGGCATGTTCCGTCACGCAGCCTCGCGTCCAAGAAGCGGGGGAAAGGGCACATGTGTAGGTTGAGCAAAGAAGTGTTGTCGGCGGCAACATGACCCTGATTGGTAGCAGGAACATTCTCTACAATGTAACCCAAGCCGGCCAGCAAGCCGAATGTCGTGTCGCTCTTTCCAGCATTGCGGGTTCACCAGATATAATCGATCATGCTACTGCGAAATACACCTCTAGGTCTCCATAGATGACGACGAAGCAAACTGTAGATGATGCTAGCCAAGAGACTGTCCTCATGGCGGCATTTGTCGAAGCGTGAGGCATACTGTGCGTAGATCCAGTACAAAAAACTGTTCTGACAACATGTTGGCTTCAAGGGCGAGCAACTTGGCAAGTATGCATGCCTTGGGCATGCTTGTGTTATGTTTGCCATGGAGGCTAGCTTGATCATGTCTGTGTGGGGCTTTAGAGAGCAATGACTTGCTTGTCAACTGCCTACACTAGAAGGCGGAATTAATACATGAGCAAATACCTTCCCGAACATGCGGCCTCGCATTGAACGAATGAGATGGCCAAGTCTACGGATTTGAGGCTGAGTTGTTATGGAAGCGATCATAAAAGCAGCGTACTTCATGCAGTTCAATGCAATGTTTCGTCTGAGTTCAGCTGAGATTGCTGGTGGGACTAGTATAGTTGCTAACCCACCGAAGTCGCAGCCAATGGACGACCAGATATTCGTCAGTCGGCCCACCTCTTCGCGGGGTGGGACGCTGACTTTTGGCTGACTTTGGCTGTTTTTGGCTGGACAGGCCCCTCGAGGCCTGTCCCAGAAATTTGTGCCGATTTCGCCCAAAAAATTCGGAGCTCCTGGCTCCTGTTACGGACCGTCAATTGGGAAAGAGCTGTAGGTAAGCTCAATCCACCGCCCTTCAATTGATCGGAACCTGTTTCTGTTTTTTGGATCGTTCAATTGACTCATCTGAAGCTTGGACGAACTGCCCCCGAGTCTCGCTGTGGTCCAATTCGTAACGAATACAAAGTCTCTGTCGTTCTCGTCCAACAGGCACTTTCCTTGGCGAACCGATTGAGTAGTTGCGTCAACCACCATGGCTTTCCAGACTCTGCTGCGGGCCAGAGCTCCCGCAGCTCTTGCTCGAAGCTGTCGAGCACCATCCAGCCAATATGCGTACGTTTCCCACCCATGGCGATGCTTTGTGACGTGACGATCGAGAAGGACGCAAAGGCGCTGACGAGAATACCAGTCGCCTTCTCAGCACGACCCGATCCATGCGAGCCGAGGACAGCAGCGACCTCAACAAGGTCTCCAAATTCATCACACAGCCCAAGTCGCAGGGTGCCTCGCAGGCCATGCTGTACGCTACCGGTCTCGACGACGCCGACATGAAGAAGGCCCAGGTCGGTATCTCGTCCGTCTGGTACGAGGGAAACCCCTGCAACATGCACTTGATGGACCTGTCGGCCGTCGTAAAAGAGTCCGTGAGGAAAGCCGGTCTGATCCCCTACCGGTTCAACACCATTGGTGTCTCTGATGGTATCTCTATGGGTACGACTGGTATGCGATACTCCCTGCAGAGCAGAGAGATCATCGCCGACAGTATCGAGACCGTCATGGGCGGTCAGTGGTACGACGCCAACATCTCCCTGCCCGGTTGCGACAAGAACATGCCCGGTGTCTTGATTGCTATGGGACGTGTCAACAGACCCAGTATCATGGTGTACGGTGGTACCATTGCCCCCGGATGCAGCAAGGCTGGCGCCGAGATCGATCTGGTCAACGCTTTCCAGGCCTATGGACAGTACATCACCGGCGAGATCACCGAGGACCAGCGCTACGACATCATCCGCAACGCCTGCCCTGGTCAGGGTGCTTGCGGTGGCATGTACACCGCCAACACCATGGCCACCGCCATTGAGACCATGGGTATGACCCTGCCGGCCAGCAGTAGTATTCCTGCTGCCCACGTCGACAAGGTCAAGGAGTGCGAGAGCGTCGGTGAGGCCATCAAGACCATCATGAGGGAGGACATCCGCCCTCGTGACGTCCTCACAAGACAGGCTTTCGAGAACGCCATGGTTGTCGTCAACATCCTCGGTGGTAGCACCAACGCCGTCCTGCACTTGATCGCCATTGCCGACTCCGTTGGCATCAAGCTGACTGTCGATGACTTCCAAAAGGTCAGTGACCGCACTCCCTTCTTGGCCGACCTGAAGCCCAGTGGCAAGTACGTCATGGCCGACATGATGACCATTGGTGGTACCCCTGCCCTGCTCAGATTCCTCCTGGAGGAGGGCCTGATCGACGGCAGCGGCATCACTGTCACCGGAAAGACCATGAAGGAGAACGTCGAGGCCTGGCCCCACAGGTTCCCCGAGGACCAGAAGATCATCCGCCCCTTCAGCAACCCCATCAAGCCCACCGGTCACATCCAGATCCTGCGCGGACAGCTGGCCCCCGGCGGCTCCGTCGGTAAGATCACCGGTAAGGAGGGTCTCGTCTTCAAGGGTAAGGCTCGCGTCTACGACTACGAGGATGCCTTCATTGAGTCGCTCGAGCGCGGCGAGATCAAGAAGGGCGAGAAGACCGTCGTCATCATCCGCTACGAGGGACCCAAGGGTGGACCCGGTATGCCCGAGATGTTGAAGCCCTCTTCGGCCATCATGGGAGCCGGTCTCGGCCAGGACGTTGCCTTGCTCACCGACGGTCGCTTCTCCGGAGGTTCCCACGGTTTCCTGATCGGTCACATCGTGCCCGAGGCCATGGAGGGTGGCCCGATCGGTCTGGTGCAGGACGGCGATGTCATCACCATTGACGCCGAGAAGCGCGTCATCGACACCGAACTCTCCGAGGCCGAGTTTGAGAAGAGGAGGGCCGCCTGGAAGGCCCCCGAGCCCCGGTACAAGAAGGGCACCCTGACCAAGTACGCCAAGCTGGTGACGAACGCCTCTGACGGCTGCGTGACGGACAATGCCTAAAGAGGAAGGCGTGCATTAGTTGGACACAAATCGACAAGAAGAGTTGGGAATTTCCGGCGAGGAGTTTGTTTTTTATTTAATCTGCCGCTGCGTTTGTCATACCAAAGAAAGAATCCTGTGTATATACAAAACGAGAACAAAATCTGGTCTCGCGGGCCGGTCTGCATTCTTGGGGTCCGGAAAATATCGGCGTATGCGTCTTGCGAATATCAACACTTTATACTTCTTATTTCGCTGGAGACAACTGCGTACATGAGGTGAATACTTGTTTCTGCTGACGGACTGTTGCGTGAAATATATGAATTCTTCACGGCGGACGGTGGATGCATGCGTGTGTCAAATGGAAAATTCTGGTTGATATGCTTAAATAGAGTCTGGGTGTATGGTGCTATGATGGTATTTGCTCATTTTTACATAATGGACGCGCAGGATTGAGCACTTGGGGAGAGAACCAGGGCTGGAGGGAAGTGCGGCGCAAGTTCCCCGTCTGTTGTGGTTGTCTGGCCGTGTGACCATAATTCTGTTGAGAGCTATTTCTGTCGAAGCTCATCCTTTCCAAAGCTTGTATCCTTTTGCGCTCCTATCCCAGAATCTAGGGACCCTTCTCGGCAGTCCATTTGGGAAGACCTACTTCTTTCCTTTCGTCCAAGCATCCACGAACGCCACCTTGTCGCGCAGCGTCAGGCCAACCCTCTTGTTCCTCGCAAGCCGTGCCAGTGTTTCGGCAATGTGATCCAGCAGCTGGCGCTCTGCCGACGTCAACGGGTCCTCGGCCTCGCTGGACTCGTCGTCGGTGTTATCGTCCACATCGTACCCGTTCGTGAGCTCCGACTTGTTCGTGACCGCCTCCGCAATGCGCACTCTAATGCAATTCGTGGGCCGCGACAGTAGATTCCACAGAAAGGAGAAGTAGCTCCCCGGGATGGGCGTCGTGATGTCTTGAGGCGTGTATCGCAGACTGACGGGGAAGATCCTCGCATCCGACGGGGCGTCTAGGATGCTCGGGGAGAGTGGTAGAAGACCCTTGCCGTTGGTCGTACTGCATTCAGGGAACACCACAATGACGCGGTGCGGGTAATCTTCGCGGAGTTGTCGCAAAGTGGTGAGGTTCTTCCGGGTCGATGGCCGCAGGTTGATCGGCGCCAGAGCGAGGACGATGGCGCCGAGCAGGGAGATGTGGTGGACTTTTTGCGCTTTGGGATAGCTGACGGTGAATATCGGGTCAAAGATGGCGGCCAGGTATAGCGCATCGATCGGGCTCGTGAATTGGGCGGCAATGATGCTGCCGGGTTGCGGCACCCTCTCTATGGGCTGCTCGTACAGGTGGCCGCGCTTGACGCCGTCGAGTTGTAGATCTACCCACCAGATGCCGGATATTCCCAGGAGTCCCCAGAGCAGGAGCTTTCGAAACACGGCAGGCAGCGGGAGGTGGGTAAGCAGCAGGAAATAGCAGGCTGCGTAGCACACGAAGAGTGGCAGGCGGATCGAGAAAATGGTGAAGTTCCATATCTTGGCGAGTGGTGAGACCGGGGTGACGTGCGGCAGGAACGGAGAGACGCCACTGCCGCGATCGCGGAACTGGCTGTACTTCTCCATGACGGTTCGGGATACGATAGACTTTGGTCGGGAGTTGAGCAAGATATTGCTTTGTCAACCCAAGGCCGGAGGGAGGGGGAAGCTGAAGATGGTCGGGCAGCAGGCTGCGGTCGTTGGTGATGCTACCGAGACATGAGAGGGCTGTGGAGGCTAGAGTCTTTGAAAGTTGAGACGTCGTCGATCAGACGACTGCCTGTGTTTGGGGCTGGGCCTCTGACAGACCGTGGAGAAGTTTAAAAAGATAGAGTCAACGTTGGTGATGTCAGAGTGAATGTCAAAACTCTAAATATCTCGCAACTGGCGCTGACATAAAATTGGTCGCTTGGAGTTGCTGACGGCGGTAATCTGAAGATGATTGAAGGGGCCCAAATTGGTGAGATGCTGACATGTGACAACCTGAATATATCCAAGGGAGTGGAAGCACGGGTACCAGGAGACGCGGGACGGAAGCAGATTGAAGCTATGGCCAATCATGACATGGGCTGGCGCCGGGCAGCTGCACAACTCGCATCCCACCACAGACAGATCTCTGTGGCTCGCGCTCATGGCTGTGGCTTGACGCGTTTCTCGGCTTTGTTTTTCTGTGGCTTACGTCTCGCCCCGCCCTAGTCTTCTCCTGGATCCCCTGTTGCCCCGGCAGCGACACCAAGGACGCGGAATCAACAGGTAAATTTACCCATGCACCCAATAGAGGAACTCGACTGTACAAACGTCTCGGAGCTTAATTGGAGCTGTCTGTCGTCGGCATTGAACTATCCCAACACATCATAAGTCCACTAGAACGCCTCCATCCGCAGAGCCACTCGCTCCCATTTTGATGTGGCATCTGGTAGCCTCTCTTTCACCTAATAGCCGTCAGAGCCCGTCGTCACGCAGACGTTTCCAACCCGCCTCTGTCAACACGCCTTCTTTCACTGCGTCGTCGTCCGGCGCCTCTCCATCTGGGGCATTGCTCTTTGCTACGCTTGGGTATCAGCTTGCCATACGCCGCAAGAGCTCGCTCGCCATGGACACCGAGAACCCAGTATGTCTTACCGCCCAGACATCCAACCCCCTTGCCCCTCGATCTCGAGTCTTCTACCTGTCGCGATGGGATAGAACATGACTGCCCTCTGGACGCGAATTGACAGCGACTTGCGCAGGTAAACAAGCCGTCCGGGCTTCCGCGTCTCGGCGCAAGCACCACCTCGAGATTACCACAGCTCAACTCTTCGTCCGCCATGTCGCAACACGGTTTACACGAGATCTCGGAATCGCAGAGCAACACGCGGTCGCAAAGCACCATGGGCCCGCCCTCCCTCACCGGCCTCAAGCGAGGGCCCCAAGGCATCGGTACGCTTGACACACGCCTGCACCTTCTTTTGCCAGCCACATGCTGACCCAAGGCCAATATAGTGTCGCAGCCAGAACCGAAGCGCAAAACCCTCTCCGAGAAGGCAGCCACCGAGTTTCCTCAGTCATCCAGGATTGTCGCACCCACTCCCGTCCGGAGCACGGTCAAGGGTTCATCTTTGAGGGATATGCAATCAGTAAGTTACAACAATTTTGATGCTATTCGACCGTGACATCGGAGAACTTCAACCAGTCTATGGGATCAAACGCGCTATACAACATCACCCCAATCGCCACGACATCATGCAACACTCCGAGCAAACCTTACAGCTGCGGATTATTGAGCTTGTTCTCGCGCTCTTGTGCTTAGCACTGGCTGTCGCATACTGTCGCCTCCGCCGATGTGTTCATGAGATCTGGCAGATGATCCGCGACGATTGTTTCCATGCTCTACAAATCCTGGCGTCACTTTTCCGCTATTACGCGACTCATCAGCCCGAGTTGTCTCGGTGCCAATCTCAAATGTCGCCAAAGAAATTTCCGAGTGTCAAGAAGGACGGCGCAAACGTTGCAGATGCACCTGTTCACCTTGCACCCGGAAAACACTCGTTCCTCCATCGGCTAAAGCGCTTGAGTTTATTTACGTCTTGGCTCAGCCAGCAAACCACCATTGGCAGCATCGTTTCCATCCGACTGGATGCGGAGCTTCTAGGCTGGGATGTTCAACACGCGGAAAAGACTGCAGAGCTGTCATACGGGGAAACAGGGAGCGCAAGTCTCTTCATGCGCCCACTTATCTTGCTTTCAAGGAGATTTCGGACTTATGATATTTTTGAATCATGGTCGAGGTTGGAGCATTGGCTAACGAAAATTATGTACAGAGCCGACCAGTCACTCGTTCCGTCGCATCATATGGCTCCAGCACGTCGCGCAACACATCAACTAGCAGTTATGCAAGCAGCGTCGGCTCGAGCGCTCGGCCTGCGTCAAGAGTTGCGCACACCCGATCAGCGAGTGTGCGATCCAATGCGCCCAGAAGTGCGAGGCCCACCACGTCTATGGGAGTGAGGGCCGAAGAACCCAAGAAGAATGGTACGGATTCCCAGCAATCATACGCAAAGAAGCCCAGTACAACCAGCAAAGTCCCAATCACCAGAAAACTTCGAAAGTTCTACTCTGTCAACGACTTGGGTGCCGCCTATGCTCAACCACTTCCGGCAGCTAGAGAAGTCTCTATCTGTCAAGCGCTCGACAAACTCGACATCAGTGCAGCAAGTGCCAATCTGTCCAATACAGCACATGATCCAGTGGATCAAGATCAAGATGCACTTTTCAAGGTGCCAGCACGCATCACACAACGCAATCGGCAGTATGTGGACAAGTCGGGTTCACCAGTAAGAGAACAGCATCGGGATGTCCCAGTGGTTCCCAAAACGCCAACCTCCAAAGACTTGATACAACAGTTTGCAAGAGTCGATTCTTCGTACAAAGCTGCTTTGACTCCTTTGGCATCCCCCTCACCAAACAAACCTTCGTTTTTGACCAAACAGTCTAATGTGCATAACTTTGTAGCTTTCGATGTCGACGAACGATTGGGAACCTTCGAATCCGAGGTCCGAGCCATGAAGGAAATGATCAGCAACTCCATCAACGGGCAAAAGTCTTCAGAGAGTGAATTGGCCGCGGAAAAGCAGAAGGGTAGGTCTCAGAATGCGCCGACCGCCTGTTGAATACACTTCTAACATCCTTCATCATAGTCACCGAGCTGGAGCAGGCAAGAAATGCGCTGGAAGCGACGAAATCTGAGCTGCAGTCCAAACTGGACGATGCCGACCACAAACTCCATGCACTAACACGTGAGCTGGAGGACGAAAAGAGAGCTCGTCGAAATGATGCTGAAGACCTGATGCGGGAACATCGAAACGAATTGGACAGCAAGTTGCGAGAGTTCAGCCGCGAGAAGGACGACTTGGACAGGATCACTCGGCAAAAGATTGAAAAGGTCAAGGAAGAATTGGCTGCCGACTTTGCAAAACAACTTGGTGAAGCACACGGAGCATTTGAGGAGCTCGAGCAATTACTGGAGGAGGAAAAGCGACAAGCAACGCTACGAAGCCAAGCCAGCGGCAAGGATCTGGAGGCACAGTTTGTCCAAATTGCGCAGATCCGGAAAGAAAAGGACGACCTTTACCAGGTTCAGCGAGATCTCAAGGGACTCCTGACGGTACGAGAGGCGCGCATTGCTGATCTGGAGAAGCAAATAGCGTCTAATCAGGCTACTCTTATCCACCTCAAGGGAGACGAGCAGAGACAATCCGACAACTTCCGACTGATGAGAGACGAGAAGGAGACAGCCGTCGAGCAAGCAACCAAAGCGCAACAGCAAGCTGAAGAATTCAAGTTGAAGCTGAGAATCGAAGAGCGCAGGCGACGAAAACTGTTCGATCAACTTCAGACTCTCAAAGGCAACATTCGTGTCATGTGTCGCATACGCCCAGGACGCAATGATTCGGCCACTGCGCAAATTCAGACCGACGTTGGCGAATACGACGACCACATCGGCAAGATGACCGTCATGGTTCCGACAAAGAACTATGATGGTGAGCGACTTGTTGACAAGTCCTACGATTTCGAGCGCGTGTTTGAACAGCGGGAAGGCAATGCGATCGTCTTTGAAGAAATCAGTCAGCTCGTTCAGAGTGCTTTGGATGGTCAAAAGGTCTGTGTCTTTGCTTACGGCCAGACTGGATCGGGAAAGACCTTTACCATGAGCGCGCAACAAGATTCGATCATTCCGAGTGCGATGAAAATGATATACGAGCAGGCCGAGTCCCTCAAGGATGCCGGTTGGGCGTACCAGATGTGGGGCTCTTTCACCGAGGTGTACAACGAGAAGCTCTTCGATTTGCTCAGCGACGACGGCAGTCGCAACGAGGTTCAACTGCGCCAAGACCCGACCACGAAGAAGTACTATGTCGAATCGCGAGCGACAAAGCTCAATTCGCCGGCAGAAGTCGAGACGATGTTGTACACGGCCAACAAGAACCGGACTGTTGCTTCTACAAACATGAACCGCGCCTCGTCGCGATCGCACTGCGTCTTTACGCTCAAGCTCGAAGGTGTAGATGTAGATGGAAACAGGAGTGAAGGTGTGCTGAACCTCATTGATCTGGCTGGTTCAGAAAGAGTCAAGGAGTCGCAGGTCGAGGGACACAACTTCAAGGAAGCGGCCAGCATCAACACGTCGCTATCGACCCTAAGCAAGGTGATGACTGCTTTAGCGGAGAACGCCAGCCACATCCCGTACCGCGATTCATCCCTCACCAAGCTGCTCGAAGGCTGTCTCGGGGGCAATGCCAAAGCACTCATGTTTGTGATGGTCAGCCCTCTTGCTACCGATATCAAAGAGACAGTCAGCAGCTTGGACTTTGCCACGACTGTGAGTGTTCTTTCTCTGTATGCACACGCTTGGTTGCTAATTACTTTCTCCAGGTATCGAAAGCGAAGCCGGGTCAGCAAGCAGGCCCGCTGAAAGCCATCAAGACCGGACGGTCTATCAAAAAGCGATGAGTGATGCGTCATGACATTTGAATAAATCTTCGTTGAAACAGCCAACTCGCAGGGCTTGTAGACCACGAAAAAGACTGCTTTGGTGTGTTTCAGCGTGCGAGATACTTTTGCTTGAAAGGGAATACCCTCTGCTGTTGGAGTTTTTGGTCGACATTGACCGGTCTGGACTGGACTGGACCAGGCATCGGTCTTCGTTCGGCGTCATATGGAGGTGTTTTGATTATACTTCATTTCTAGGGTTCATTTTGCCTTTTGGGAAGAGGGCAGATACGTTGCCGCTCGTCTTTCCCAGTCACTACTGTACATTACACACGACTCCAACAAGACTCATGGCAAGGGCAGTTGTTAGTGTCTATACCAATGAATTGAATCGGTATGTCGCCGCTACTCATGGGAATGGCAAAAGAAATGTTTGCGAGTAATAATGATGCCCGTGTGGATCTGTAAAAGACAGATCTTGGCATTGACCTCGCTAAATTCAAGCGATGCGATTGGTTGTGTTTACTTGGCGGCCATATATACCCCAAACGAGAGACTTGCTCGAGCACATCTCGGGTTGATTTTCGTGGGGGTTTCATTTCTACTTCAAAGAAGCACACAAAAGCGGGACACCGTACCATACGCAACATAGCCTAAAAGCGGCTAGAAACCTTTTTCAATCAATGACCACGGCGATTCTGCCAGAAAGTCTGCCTACATATCTGTCTTTTAGCCGATCCATCGTTTCTTTTGGGAAGTACAGCACTCCGCAGACAGGGGGCCATATGCTCCTGTTCTCGTTCAAGAGTCGGAGTCTTGGCGGCCTAGCCCAGAGCGTTCGTATTCATATCACTCCCGTCTGGTGTGTGGTAGCAGACAAATATGACAATGCAACTTGGCTGATTAAAGACTCCCAGAATTCGGATTGGCAGGTGATTAGCTTGAGGTTACTGGCCAGATTCCATCGAGAGCAGAAACAGGGATTTTTGTCGCTCGCGCCGATCATGCTGATCGAACTGGTTTATATGAAGCTCCATCGCCCCGATCTACAGTGGTAGGGATAGGCGACGCCTTGACGTGCAACTGTGCCAACCTGTGCACTGAAACACCCTGAGGGCAAACAGCGCATCAAAAAGGGTAGAGTAACATCCGTTTTCCAAAGGACGAGCAGAACTAGATCACTTGTTCTCTCTAAGACCGGTTCCCTACGGACGACCACGGTCTTTGACCACAGCGAGCTCATGAGACACAACAGATCGACATCGACGTCCGTGATGGAGTCGCAATCATTCTTGGTGACGGGCGGATGTGGTCTCCAGGGTTCAGACATTGTACAGACCCTACGAGAACGCTATCCGTCCGCCAAGATCGCCGTGTTATCCCGTCAGCCCGACGTCAACATCATCCCCGGCGTCGTTTATCGCCGGGGCAACATCACCAGCGCTGCGCACATCGACGCTTGTCTGCGTTTCTGCCAACCGACCGTCGTCTTCCACTGCGCAGCGACCGTCGTGGGCAGCTCCCAAAGACACACCCCCGACCACCTGGTGCGCGAGGTCAACGTCCAGGGCACCGAACTCCTGTTGCAGCGATGCAAGGCCGCCGGTGTCAAGGCCTTTGTCTTCACATCGTCGGCGTCCGTGGTCCATTGGGCACACGTCGAGATTTCCAGCGCCAACGAGACGTGGCCGGTGGTTGCCTTCCCGGACAAGGACAACGACGATGGCCTGCCCGTCTACCCGCGCACCAAGGCCGAGGCCGAGGTCCTCGTGCTGGCGGCCGATACCAACGGTAGCAAAGACAGAAACGGCGAGAAACAAACAGATAGGGAGGGCGAGATGAGTATGCGCACGTGCGCGATCCGGCCGGCCATCATCTACGGCGAGCGCGACAACGACGTAACGCCGACACTGATGCGCACAGCAGCCGCGCTGCGCGGGCTGCAGATCGGAGACAACTCCAAGCCGTTTGCCACGACGTACGTCGGCAACGGCACGCACGCGCACCTGCTCGCGGCTGAGAAACTGCTGTCTACCACACCGAGCGAGCGGGACGCGGTCGGCGGGCAGGCCTTCTTCGTGGCCAACGAGGGTCGCTATACGTACTGGGACTTTGCGCGGACCATGTGGCAGTACCACAACGAGGTCGATGACGGTGCATACCATGACGTCGTAGCAGACGAAGATAACGACGGCGCGTCTACGCCGCAAAAGATCTTCTTCCCGCCCCGCGACGCCGACGAGTACGACCCCGACAAGAACTCGGCGCTACGCCTCGTCTCGGTCGCCGCGGCGCTGTGGGTGGCCTGGGCGTCCGAGTGGTGGGCGTGGATCGTCGACGAGCCGCCGCGCCTGAGCCGGGCCGCCGTGGACACCATGACCAGCGCGCGCCACTACGACACCGGAAAGTCCCGCCGCGTCCTGGGCTACGCCGAGCAGGTCGGCTGGGAGGAGGGGTGCCGCCGCGCGGCGAGGTGGTGGATCGAGAACCGCCGGGGCGTGGAGGAGCCGGAGGACGAGGAGGACGAGGACGAGTTCGACGGAGGGGATGGCGAGTTTGTTGATTCGGACTCGGACTGAAGACTTTGTAGGACATGATTTTTTAGATACGCCGAGATAATTTACGTTACACTTCGTTTAAGAGCTCTTTGCCATGTAATCAGGTAAAACTTGGTATTAATGCAACCCGATCAATCTCAATACTTCTGATCAAAACTTGAAAGACCATATCAATGCATCCTTATTTTCAACTCTCACGATTAACCATGCCACCACATATCTGTCATCTGGCATGTCGGGACTTTTCGATAAAGAAGCCCAAACAGCAGTTGAAAAGCCGGACCAAATGATCACTAAAGACTACGAGCTGTAGAACAGACTAAGTACGCGCCTTAGCGACAAGGCATGTATAAATGCCGATCTGTCGCTCGTAGCGCCGGCATATTTTGTCTTGATCGAGGGCCCAAGAAGCACACCATATCCCAAAGAATGATCTTTTGCGCACCGCAAAGGAAACGCTCGGGTTGCCGATCAAGTAACCCATATGGCATCAACTCCAGACCCTGAACCAAAACGTAGGATGTCATCAAGAAAGGCTCGGCGCCGACTTGCTCCCTCATTGTAGTGAAGCGGTTTGAAAATGGTAAAGTCTGACCATTTTCTAAGTATACTTGGAAAAGAGCTGGAGTGGATCAAACGACTTGAATGGCGTGGAACTGAGGTATACAGAACACAGTATACAGTCACTGCAGATCACCGCGCATGATGTATTTCGCACTTGTTCACCACGTCTTTTCTGTGCCTCCCAATCTATCATTTTACACCAATACCCAGCCTAAGCTTTTGTTGTATTCCTCGGAACAGCCTCGAATGAGAGAATTATCCATTTGGCGGCAGCAAGTACATCGTACATCAGTTGGTTGAGTTTCCTGCTATGATGATCAGGCGTCGTCTTTCCATGTGCCGACTTCGGAGGAACGCGCGCCTTTGACCCCGTCTCATTCCGCTGAAAGAAAGTCGAAACTTCACAAAATTTCCTGTTACCAATATTGTTTTATGCATCCAAAAGGCGGAAACGCCAGTCTCCGAACACGGTAGCTTGGGAAGGAGTTAGTTGGTTCCTGGGCGTTCCGCAAATATGCAGTAGGGACCGTGCGCGCGGACATAATCTTTACAATACACAAACTCCGTCCCCGAGGTCCACGACGGCGGCAGATTTGATCCTGGGTTTCGTACCAGAATGAAGGGATATAGAACAGTCTACACTACGAGAATCAAAATACCTTCGGACTTACGAATAAATCACCGCCAGTGATTATGGACTAAACGATGCGGGGAACTACACCATGAAGTCATGAGTTAGTGTCCTCGATTCATTGGACTACTATAAAGCAAGCCATGAACCTAGTCTTCAAGGCTGGCGTTCTGTAAGACACAACACAAGAATAAATACTTCCTTTTTACAGATTTATCCGTAAGCTTCAATTGCCTTTATACAACATGAAGCTCTACGACGCCCCAGCACCAAATCCATACGTGGTCCGGCTTTTTGTCCTCGAGCGTGGTGGCCTCCAGTTCGACGTCCAACAGGTCGACATCATGTCCCTTGAGAACCGCAGGCTAGCCTACCGGCGGGACGTCAACCCGCGCGGCGAGCTGCCCGCCCTGCGCATCCCGGACAGCTTCGTCCTGACCGAGATCACGGCCATCTGCGAGTACCTGGACGAGGTCGCCCAGGGCGGCAAGAGCCTCTTTGGCAAGACCCCCGAGGAGCGGGCCGAGACGCGCATGTGGCTGCGGCGCATGGACCTCGAGATCGCCCAGCCCGTCATCGAGTGGTTCCGCAACGGCCCGGACACGATCGACTTTTACAAGGGCAACCGTTTGCCGACGCCGTCGGCGCAGGTCAACCAAAAGGTCGTCATCAATCGGTTCCTGAACCTCCTCGACGACGAGCTGGAGGGTAAGACTTGGCTGTGTGGGGATCGCTTCACGGCGGCGGATATCCACTTCTACGGGCTGATGAAGATGATGACCATGAGCTCGGCGTCGTGGTTGCTGTTGCCTGGTCGGAAGAATGTGGTGGACTATTTCGCGAGGATGGATGCTCGCAAGGCCAGTAAGGAGGCTCTGTCGATATTCGGTGCTACTGTGTCGGTATCGCAGTCAAAATAATACTAGAAATTAGATTTGCGTATTCCCGCATTTTTGATCGTACACGGACAATTTTGTTGGATCATTGAAACTACTACTCATTACAGAGCTGACTAAGATCTACGTTGCGCTGGATTGGCTAAGCTGACCAAAATGGATATATGGCGGCATCACAATATTTGCCGAGAAAACAAAAACATGTTGTTAAAGGGTCTATGTTGTTGATTCACACTATAAACATATTGGCACAATAAATCCCAGAATCCACAATATCGAGTACCAGACAATATGGTTAGAGACGAACACCACCATACGGGTCACAACATACTTTCTCAGACTGTCTGGTACCTCGCCCTAGGGTGTGTGTCTCTATGTAGGGTATGTTATTTAAGGATACTACAGGATACTCATGGACAAGCCCAACTGCAACCCAGAAAACGTGCAGCAGATTAGTTGTCATCACTGCCAGGACGTCCGGAAAACCGCGCCAGTTTCTCTTCATCCAACAGTGTACTATTTCCACCTGGCATCTCTACGTGCAGTGTGCTATAGAAATATCTTCACAGAAAGTCCTATTTGTTAGTTTTAGTTGACACGAGTTTGATTATCAAACACAACATCAAATAGCAAGCGTTCTGCGAAAAAATTGGGAATCGGCGTAGCTTCTTCCCGCATGCTCAAACTGAGCGGACGATTTCTACTCGGCCATTATAGCTACTGCTTATCAACACTGAGTCTTAAGACTAACTCGCTTCCGACCGATTTCTCCTCTAGCTTCTCCTCCGGCTTCTCCTCCGATTCTTCGTCCGAGTCGGAGTCAGGGAAATATGGCTCCAGCAACTCAACAATTTCTTTGTATCCTTGACATTGTGCGTAGAATAACGGCCCGTCATCCTCCCACTCTTCTCTGGTCAAATAGTTTTGCTTAAGCAACAGCCTGAGTGCGTTGGCCGCACCATCTTCAGATGCCGCGACGATGGCCTTCCAGATATGCTCCTTCTTGAGCTCCAGGGTTGCGGCTTCTCTGTCCAGGATCACCTTGACCATCTCCACCTTGTCGTGAGCAGCCGCGAGTGCCAAGGGGGGAGTCTCGCAGATGTCGTAATCGTCCTTGTAAGGGTCCGCGCCGTATTCGAGCATCAGCATCAAGAGGTGCATATCTCCCTCGCTCACAGCGCACATTACTGGCGACTTCTCCAAATGTTCGTCCGTTGGGGCTCCCTTCTCCAAAAGTAGGCGAACCAGTTTCTCGTTCCCGTTCTCGACAGCCCATGACAATGCAGTGGAGCTGTTGGTCTCGGTGGCCTCTATGTCTGCGCCCTTCTCGACCAGCAAGATCGCGACCTCTTCGTGTCCCACACATGCTGCCCATAGGAGTGGCGTCATTTCGCCGTCCTCTGTGGGTTCCAGATTGACGTTTCTGTCCAGGAGCAGCTTGACAACTTCGACACTCCCACCTTCTGCAGCACACGATAGAGCAGTCCGACCGTTCGGCTCTGCTATTTCAGGGTCGACGTTGCTTTCCAAGAGAACTTTGACGACGGACGCACAACCCTTGTATGCGGCATGGCACAGAACCGTCGTGCCCTCGTCATCTTGCGCGTTAATATCCGCGCCCTCGCCGATGAGAAACAAGGCGTCCTCTTCGCGTTTCCCCTCCAGGGCCCAGATCAAGATGTCGCCACCCCCAGTCTTCCTCCAGTCAAAGTCGAAATGGACCGCTTTGAACTCCTGTTGTAACTCATAAAGCCTCTCAGAAGAAGTTGCAGGCGGCGGCTTTTCGACGAGTCCATAACCAATTTCAGGCTCGGAGACATCCTTCAAAACACCAATGACGGACTCGTGTCCGCGCTTGATGGCCCAGAGAAACTGCGAGCGGTGGTACTCGTTGTCTTTGGCCTTGGTGTTGGCGCCGTGCTGTAACAGGATCTTGACGACGTCCGCCTGGCCCGTGATCGCTGCCCACATCATTGGCGTCCGGTCAAGCTTGTCGGTAAGGTCGACTTCCGCGCCGGCTTTCAGGAGCATCTCGACAATCTTGCAATCTCCGTTCTCGGCCGCCCAGGAAAGCGCATTTCGCTTGTGCGTCCATTCCGGTACATCGATGAGAGCTCCCGCTTCCAGAAGATGCTGCACCACGAGCTCAGAGCCGCACTGCGCGCCGAGGATGAGCGGCACGCGCCCGGCGAGGTCGCGGTCGTCCACGTAGGACTCGGCGGCCAGCAGCTGCCTCGCGGCCTCACCGTGGCCGTTGGCCGCCGCCCATAGCAGCGGCGTCCGGCCCTGCATGTCCTTCTTGTGAACGTTGGCACTCTTCTCGATCAGAAGTTTGACGGCATCGTCATGGCCTTGCTGCGCCGCCCAGCCTAGCAGGGTGCGGCCGTGCTCGAGGTCGCGGAGATTTGGATCCCTGAACTTGGCCAGCTCGTCTCGCAGTGCGTCGACGTTCCCTTCGACTGCGGCGACCACGATAGGGTCTTCCCAGGGACAGAGGTCGACGGGGATGAATGGAGCCATGGAGTATGATGGTGATTATAGTTTATGTAACTGTTGTGTATCAAGGACGAAACAAGGTGGAAAAAAATAATATTTTTGAGACGGAGTAGAATGTCACCAGGGGACTGTTTGACTGAACTCAATGAGAGGTACCATCAAAACAAAAGATCTCGACGCCGTTATAAGTGCAGAATCACCAAATTATCAATGTCCCCCGCCAAGATCGCAACCTAATCTTGTGGCCCGAATCTGGCTGTCGCTACGCCTACCGATTGGCCAGACGGCGACGGTGGAGCCGTTTCTATGAATCGCATACTCTAAACACGAAGCCCGGCTCTTGTTAGCACGGCAGACTAGACTTTAGCGATGACATGTCCCGGCACTATCGATGTGCTGCCTAGAGGGAAGCTTGTTAAAGTTTGTCTGGACCATATTTTGAATCTTTCTCGCAAGAAATTGTCAGATAGGAGAGACAATCGACATGTGGATCTGGCATGTAACATAATTTGAGCAATAAGTAAACTACAACTGCCGAGAGTATCAAGCAAAATGGCATAAACAATCAATCAGCTATTCCCAAGAAAATGGGGACAAGGACTTAGGAGCCGGCAAATGATCTCTGATGCGAAAGAGAAATGTGAAAGAACAGCCTGACACAGCCGCGCAAGTGATCTAGTGGGCATCAGCGTGACAATTAGTATAAAAGATTTTCATGCATGGCTTTTAGGACGAAGTGGTAATTGACTTCGAAGGGCAGTATGTATATGACCCAGTATCTGAGCTGACTCATCCATGCCGCAATAGCTTTCACGGCCCCCGATCGTCTCCGCCCCGCCCCGACCGTGGCGGCATGCCGTTTTGCGACCCGGCTTCCGTTGCCTTGATCAAGACACCTTTTCCCTCCCATCCACCGTCCGTGACCCTAGTGCTAGCGCACCCAGAGTCAACAAGGCACCGAAACCTTCCCAGACAGAAGGGACTGTCCACCCCTGACTCCAGAAGACGGTCGTCGTCAATAGGCGCATGGGCACCGTCAGGATGAAGAATGTCGTGTTTTCCTGATAGGCGGCGAGCGTGTAGTAGATGCCCATGCCGATGGCGGCGAGAGAGTTGCCCCGGGCCACGGGGGTGCAGATGGGTGCGAACCCCAGCCCCGCAGCGGCAGAGGCGGGGTCCAGTAGCGTGTATATGCCAGAGGCGAGGCACGTCAGACCAAAGGCGTAGATGGTGGCAGCAGCTGGGGACGGCATCGCGGATGAAAGGGTCAGATTCGTCGCGGCTTCGGTGGTTATGTTGGGGACGCGATGTGTGATTTGTGAACGAAGAAAAATCCGGGAGCGGCTGGCGCGTGCGACTCAGTGTCGGGGTGCCCTGAAAGTAAAATAGGATCCGGAAGGATCATGGGTGGCACGATTTGGGGCCTTTGCATTGGACCGACTAGCCCCAGATGCATGTCATCAGTGGAATGCTACCTAAACCCGCTCAAGTATCGAGGCGGCACAGTCTGTGTGATCAGTCCCTGCAAAAGACACTCAACATTCATCCCGTTATGATTGATTCCATGTTGCCGACTTGGAACAGCCACTCGCTGAATTGTCCATGTTCAAAGACAAGCCTTACACCAGACGTCGTGTCTTCTGGACGATGGTCTCGGTCGGGTAAATCGAATAGTCATATACTCAGACAATTGGGCATGTCAGTGAAGTGTCTTGCGCCACTGCACACAACTGGGCTTCAGCCTTACGCAAGGGGGAGGGCGCACTATCAACGGGTACAAACAATCCGTCCCTTCTTGCAACGATAAGCTGCGTCAACAGGATTATGGTAGGCTGACCTCCAGGAGTGCGTACACGTCGTGCCCACGATTCTGACTGGTCACCGAGCCTTTTGGGACCCTTACAATGACACCTGGGGGCCAAGACCCATGGGGCTAACATGTCCTCCCGCCGGAAGCTCCTTATCTGGTCCTGTTTCCGTAGCCGTTATGTGTGACCTGCATTCGATTGGCACTGGCCGCTCCAATGAAGCATCTGGTGCGATCAGCATGCGCCGCAGCTGAGATGACTGCATATCCAGATCCGGGATGAAATTTTTCTAATCGTGTCCTATGACTTCCCGCGCGGCTGCGCTTCTATCATATTGTGTTTTCTATCTCATTGCCTTCTTTAGTCTTCACTCACCAAATCTACTTCACACTACCCAGAGTACAATGAGCAAATAGTTTCGAAATGGACTTGTGTGCAATGCCGGGCGGTCAGCCGCCGAAGGGTGTCGTGCCAAACTTCGAGAATCCACACTCCTTGGCACCGGCCATGATAGCCGTCATATCGTTCATGACTACGCTTTCTGTGCTCGTCGTGGCTGGAAGGCTCTCCGTGAACCGGGCCAACTTACACGCGTCAGATTGTAAGCTATATGATTCTCGGCGTCAGATTCGTGGCGGGATTGAAGCTAACAAATCCTAGATCTCATGTTCATTGGGCTTATCCTATCGTTTGGAATAGCTGCCAACTGCTTACTAAGTATGTCAATCGTTGGCTATGTCGAATCAACGTCTAACCTGTCAATAGTGCTCAAGTTTGCTCGGCATCAATGGGACATACCGGCCTGCTGGTTCGATGCGTCGTACATGAAGGTGAGCCAGTCCCGAGACGATATACGGCGAAGAGCGTGCGCAACTGACCGTGACAGATCCTTTTTGCCATAGAATTGCTCGTCCCAGTGGCATCTTTCTTCCCCAAGGCTGCCATTCTTGTCCTGTACCTGCAGCTGTTTTCAGCGAAGAGATGGATCCCGTATGCCGTATACTTCGGCCTCATCTTCAACTTCTTCACGTATATCCCCTTGTTCGCAAGCGCTATATACTATTCTACACCACGAGGGGGCCTCACCTGGGCTGAGCTAGCCCTATCGACTAGTCCTCAGCGCGGTCTGTACATGTCGACAGTGAAGGCGGCAATGTCTGTCGCGATGAACTTGTACATCCTCATATTGCCTCTTCCGATCCTGTCGAACCTTCACTTGGCCGTTTCAAAGAGGCTGCAACTGATCGCCGTCTTCGCGACAGCAACTGCGTAAGTAGATGAGTCAACAGCCTTGATAATGTAGAAAGTGCTGACACCTCCAGCGGAGTCGTTGCGAGCATCGTAGATCTGGTCTACTGTGTCGAGATGTTAGACTTGGAAGACAGCACCTGGAGAGAGGCCTGCGTTTCTATTACGACGTATGTACCACACCTATACCCTAACTTTCGGCCAACCCAGCATGCTGATGTGCATGGTAAAGTATCTTGGAGAATGATGTCGCCATCATCGTCGGCTCGATGCCAGCCTTCTCCGCGTTCCTGAAGCTCCATGTTGCGCGGTCTGGCAGCTTTCAGGCCATATTGTCTCGATTCAGCAGAAGGAGACAGGACGCCTCCACTTTTCCCAGCGTCCAATTCGCGTCTCCTCGGGCATTCGGATCTTTCAAGGCCAAAATGCATCCTTATGAACTTGACGAGTCTGTACTTACGAAGTCCCGATGCACATCCAGCGGAGAGGTCCTACCTATCATGAATAACTCCGACCACACCATTATGCGAACGGTCGATTTTCTTCAGCAAACCGACACCAAACCTCCAAGCAACCTAGTATGAAAGAACAGGGCTGTCTTAGAACGAGAGCCTTCTTCTACCTTTTCCAGGCCAAGGCGGCCCGGACTACCCAAGATTGAATAATAGCGTCCCGGAGACTATTAGTCCCCCTTGAAGACCAGAGGAATCCGGGGACAAAACTCAGCCTTGAAAACATCCGACCCCGTACTGCAATGACAAACTTTTACCTGGCCTGGTAGCAATGACATATTAAAAGAGCTGTAATCTCTCCAGCGAATTATTTGTTCATGCAAAGTGTTTGCGCAAAATTCACGCGCCTATAGTCTCGTCATCGTCCACCACTCTGATACAGTAGGGTAAACATTTTCGGACCTCAAAATAATTCTAGAAAGCTCAAATGCATTTACACGCCATATTCTCAAAACAAGCAAACGAAAAGAAAAAAGAGACAAGAAACAGAAATCAAAGGCTAGGTACATAATTGCAGAGCGCGTGATTGAAGAGTAGTGGCTAATGAATTCTTCTTCTGCAAAGGCGCTCGGTCCCAACTTGTGATGGACGCAACCAAAACCAGCGCTCATGATGCTGGAAATGACTCCAAACTGTCTTTAACGGAGGAAAGAAATCAGTTCTGCATAAATAGTTCTTCGACCATCCTCCCAGCTGTATCGTCGAGCTCTCTGTCTCTGGCTGTGTAGGGAACAACTGACCAGTTCGCTGTTTCAAAAGCCTGCCATTCACCTTGTAGCATTGGTAAATTGTCGACCGATGCCATTGGCAAGACGGATTCAGCTTGGTCTTCTCCCGTGGCTGAGAAATCGAAGGTTGAGTCTGAAACATCGTCTACTTGTTGAGACTTGAGTTCTGAAGATGAATCCATGACAGAACTACAACGATCACACCCGTCCAATGATGGATCATTGTAGACGAATCGGGGACAGGTATGACAACTATCGGCTGCCCGAAACTCCCGGGAAAGCTCAATATCATCAGGACCCCAGCCTCCTTCATCCTTGAGTAGGTCTTCCGTTGCAAAGTGGCACCCATGTCTCGCAAAGTTCACTGCTCTTATGAAACGAATCCTCTCCCGGTCTTGAATGTTGATTCCCCGAGTAAGCAGGAAACTAACCATGTCAATCCTGCCATTGCTTGCGGCTTCTTCCAGGGCTGTGCGTTGAAATAGGGCAGAGTCAATGCTGGCGCCATGATTGAGGAGAAATTCTGCGACTTTCAAATCCCCACTTGCTGCGGCCCGTACTATCTGTTCAGAGATCGGTTCAATGCTGGCGCCATTCTTAAGCAGTATTGATGCAATGTCCAATTTCTCCGGCGAAAATGAGAAACACAGGGCTGTGTGGGTTGTAGATGAACATTGCCAGTCAACACTTGCGCCGCTTTCCAGGATATCTTTAACACAATCTATGTCGCCGATTTGAGCAGCGAGCTGGAGCGGACCAATTTGAGTTTCGGGCGGAAATGAACTCGGGGTATAGCCATGGATGCAAAAGTCCAGAGATCCTGACTTTGAAATATGTTGACGGACTTTTCCGGGGCCAGTCGAATTTTCAATCGAGGCCATCAGCATGTGACGATGCCAGAATAACTCTGTAGCCGTCCGAGTCGAGAAAGTTGCGGTCAGAATCTCCTGTATATCTTTGCTTATTGCTCCTGGCCGGTATATGTTTCTCAGAAGGAAGGCGTCTGGGGGGTATTCAAGGCTGATCATTCTCTTGATGAGGTCTGATCGTGCCAGAAGAGCTGCAATCGCCATTGGTGAGCAGCGATTAGAACAACCGTGCCTAGTCGAACAGCTTGAGTAGTCTTTCTTGATCACCAGGTCCTTATCTCTTGTGTCCAGATAGTCCAACGGGTAAGACAAATCTGCACTTCCCCCCTCACCATGCCAGCAGTAAATCGATAATGAAGAACTTCCCATAAAGTTGTTGGCAAGAAGTTTGTCTATCAGAATAGCATCATTCACTCGGATAGCAAGTACTAATGCAGAAGCTTCATACTTGTCAAGGGGACCCGGAGATCTGCTCTTCACGAGCTCCGCAATCCCGTGGTAATCATGCTTTGAAAGAGCTCGATTGGCAGCAAAAAGAAACGCCTTTGGGCTGTATATGCCGCCGCATCTCAAGTAGTATTGAGCCATTTCGATGTTCCCTACACGGAGCGCTGCATCGAGGACAGTTTCACCGGTAGGGCTTCGTGCAAGTATGTTGGCATTTTGTGAGAGCAAGAAATAGGTGACTTCATGGTCACAAGTGCGAACAGCTTCGACAAGTGCATGATCTTGGATACGAGCACCGGTGTTGATTAATTGCTGGATGATCGATAAACCTGCTCCAGATTTCACGGCACGGAGCAGTGCTAGTTGTAGCTCCTCTGTCCGTGATCCGTCGGAGTTGTTGTAGTCAAGAAGTGCTTTACGAACCAATTCAGCGGACTTTGATCCTACAATGACCTCGAGATCCAACTCATTCACGTCGGCCCCAAGTTCTGACAAAGTCTCTGCAGCTTCCAAATTATTCATGCGTACAGCGCATGCAATCGGGCTCCGCAGATTGAGCCTTGGAGGTTCAATACGTCCATTGCCAACAGGTTCGTGCTGTAACTCACTACCAGAGTCAACATCGAAGCCACATGATGTAAGAAGTCTTATAAAGGGTGAGTTCCCATGCAGTGCTGCCATTTGAAGGATCGAAACGCTGGAGGCCGCGCTCTCGCAAGGCGTTGCACCGTGTTCGACCAGGAGATGTGCAATATTGCAATCACGAATCCAGGCTATGGCGAAAAAGGCCCAGTTGACCACGGTCTGATTGAGAAGAATTCGATGATCTAGGCGCAAGATTGATCCCACAGTCTCTTCATCCCCTGAGAGGCAGGCAGTAATGAAGCCTAGTTTAAATATTTCGTGGCTGTCTTTTTGCTTTGCGACTGCATTCATAACCGTTTTGATTAACTCTTCATCTTTGACGAGAATAGCAAGCTGCAAAGCGGTGACCTTTTGTTCCCACATTTGGCCGCAAACAGTTATCTGATTCTTGAAATGTCCGATGGCGAAGGGGAAAGGCAAGAGTTTGAAGTCATTATGCCTTTCCCGGATAGCCCAGTCGTCCCCGAACATTACTTCATATACAGTGTCTAAAACGCCTCTCTGTATGAGGAATTTAGCGAGGTCACTGTTCCTGCACGCGACTGCTTCCGACAAAGGCGAAAAGAGGTGATCAGATTTTGCGTTCCACCGGGCGCCCTGCTGCAAGAGAAGTTCGGCAAATTCTAGGGTGCCTGAAACAGCTGGCCTTGAGCAGAGAATTTGCAAAGGCGTGGGGTTTCCGAAATCTGCCTGAGCGCCAGCACTAATCAGAAACCTTGCCATGCGCAAATCGCAGGTGGAAGCCGCCTGTTGTAAAGCCGTATTTGGGGCCAAGTCGAATGAGCGAAATAGAGAGGCTTCCCCACGGCGTATGCTCCCTGAATGGCCCAATTGAAAGCGAATAAACAAGAAAGCAAGGGTATTCAGACCGGTGCCGGCACCCGAAAGCTGGGAGAGTAATTCAGTATCACTCAACTGAACTGCAGCTTCAAATAAACTCTCTCTTATGGCTTTCGCAGTTGGGCTCATCGAGGCCATGAGCGCTTCAATGGCATGGGTGTTGACCCGGCGTAGCTCGTAGAATAAAACCACCAAAAGCGTGCAACGCGCCCTGACTTCCGCATTTTCGGCGAACCTTTTCTGGGAGAGTTTATTTGACACTTGGAAAAGGAAGCTTCTCATGAAATGCGCTGACAATTTATGAGGATTCTCATCCAGGGAATACCTCGCGTACTCTGGCGAGTTGTCTGGTGTATGAGGTAGTATCTGCGCAAGATGAGCAGCCCAACGTGGTGGTGGATTCGGACTCGAGGCGGTGAACACAGCACGAGCGAGATCAATACGTGTCATATCCGAGATCGTAGACAGATTTTGCGATAGATATGTTGCTTGAGCCAATGTATAAATGATCTTTGATGACTTCGGTATTTCTAGGTCATAAGTGAGTCATTGAACCGCTTTGGAGGCACTTCTTTCAGCTGCCATACCTAGTTCAAATTTTGCTTCAAATCGTACCCACGGTAGAGACTTTGGCCACTCAATGCGCCTGGTCTCGGTAGCTGGTTGGCCGGCTAGGCGGAAAGGATAATCGATCGGCCTTTGAGGACTACCAGCTGCCAAGGTATCTTAGCCATCGCCGGATAGAAGTAGTTGATCATGTACGTACCCAATCCGTACTTGTGAGCCAACGATACATCGAGCCCATACCTTTGAAAGGCTCTTCTGCTCCGACCTTCAGGGACCGGTATATCATTCAAAAGAAGATGAGACCTCTGTCCTTGCTCTTGTATTTGCTTGATATTGTGACACGCATGGATCCAATCTTGTCTTCTGATGTTTTTCCGCATCTTCCACTTTTTGAGCACGTACTCATATTGGTACTTCCTTGACAATAATAAATAAGATGATAAGATGCAAGTAACGAATACCGATATACTTACTTCTTATGAAATCCATGTTTCTCTGACATGTACTCTGATACCTGATCAACCGTGAGATTTTCCACCATCCAGAGACGTTGGATCTCGCTTTTGTGAAGCTCCCATTCTTTAGACATTGATACTGCGACCAACGAAGTCAGCGACCGCTTTTGAGCATTGATATGCGAGATTATTGTGGTGTAGCTGTAATTTCGGCGGTGGAAAAAAAAAACAAGGGGATAATTAAGGCGAATCTCGAAAAGCAAATGCCTTGGGAAACGCGCGGGGGTCAGGATTATCAAGCATTGCAGCCTAATAGACGAGCGAAGAGGCGGAGTATGTTGTGTAACATGTAATCATGCTGCAGATAACGGAGCTGCAATAATACCCCAAGGCTAACTCGGCGTACTCTGAGGGCGCAGCACCGTATTCGACTGATGCAATATTGTAACGTCACTATATCTGCCCCCACACAGCCCCACACAGCAGCTTCAGTTGATAATATGCACACTTGCTGTTGATTTTCGCCCTGTTCGAAGAGATAGGGTGTATTCGTAAGGGGATCATGCGAGGAAATCTTAATTTGGGCTGCGGTGTCGACTTTTTGCATGCCGCAATGTCCTCTCTCGTCCGTACAAAACTATATAGGTAGGCATAAAAGGCAGTGATAGGCAGCTAGGCCCGTGAATGCCCCCGGCGGACAGTCGCTTCTTGACCATCAATACAACGATTGCCACTTCACTATAAAGCCTCTCTCCGTAGCTTGTCCTCCAGCCTCATCGAGAAGTTCCTCTATCCGCCTTCTCATTTTCCATATTTCCTTTCATCCACTGTCCGCGCGCAAGCAACTGTAAGTAAATTAGCGCATATCACACCAAACAAATGACTGTGGACCCATAATGGGACCAGAATCTCAGCACCAAGGAGGGAATCTAGTGATGAACGCCAACAATGCCACTTCGAGAAGGCCTTTAGTCAAGGACCAGTCTTATCAAATCTATAAGACTGTTTCATTGCAGCCACGATGCCAATTCCCGATTTGTATATTTGGGGCTAGGTTAGTAAGCTTTATCACTGCGGCGGAAACGTAGGCGGAATCGAAACACGGGGGCTTGCAGCATGAAGGCTTCTTACGCCCCTGAGACGGCATCTCTTTTTTTTTTTTGTCAAGTTTGCCAATTCGCCATCCTCGTAGACACAATATTTTCATTTGTACTCCTGTTACTAATGTCGCAATTGAATAATTATATCGAACTATGTGGGATTGATGGAGCGACTCTGTGATGGAATCTTCGGCGATGCAGCTTCTGCTGATTTGTTGGACTTGACTTCTTCGAGCTTGCGCAAGGCAATATATTAAAGTTCCAATCGGGATGCACTCAGCAGGAATCTCCCAGAGTCAGTTCGCCTTGAAGCAGCGAAAGTCCAATGTACCCGTCTTGATACTATTTCTTACGGTATATGGAATCGTTCGGTATCTGTTCCTGCATGCGCAATGCCTAGGTAGTGGCTCCGATCTAGAGGAGCTCGGGGGCGGGTTATGCTTAAAATGCCGACTGGATGACGACGTCCCTTATGTCGGCAAGCGGTACATTTATGTGAAATTTTCGGCAATGCGGTGCCGAATGTCAGGTATATCATGGATTTCAATCCACATAGAGACGACAAAGGTATCTCAGACAGTAAAGTCGTATAGCAGCATTCAGGTAGGGAATCGGCTCGTCAGGCTCGGTCTCGGTATTATACAATGTACTCGGTAGGGGCGATGCCAATTGCCGTCGCAGATCTGTGGAGCGTCACTGAACTTGATCATGGTGGGGAAAACAAGTTCATGGTGGGGAAAACCGTAGCAAAATGGAAACTCGTGCTTCTAATTTTATGGGGCATCTTTCAGCTGAAAATACTTTTCGCATACGCATCGAGTAGGGCTCTCTCAGCTTTGAGTTCTGACTTAAAGGTACTAATCTTGTCCTGACTAGGCGGACCTGTCTAGATTTGTTCTAGGGCGCCGCCAAGAACCGATGAGGATTGGCAATCATAACGCCAAAGCACCCTCGGCGCAAATCATGGACGTTTTTGTGTTTTCGCTTCGGGTTATCGCGAATAGGTCCACTCCGTTCCCGAGGGGGCGGGAGAGCTACTTGAACAAATAATGGAGGGCCGCATTCCAACTTCCACGCCCTAGTTTCTTTCCTTGAGCATCGATTTTGCTTCGACTTCTCGGCCAAAGCCTAATTGACACTTCGCCATGGAAGAGCCGCCCGCCGCCAGCGGCCCTCTGGCGCCGCTGCGTCGCGCCTCCACGACGCTCTTCAATGCGAACCCGCAGCTCGGCATGTGGCAGGCGACGGGCACGGCGCTCGCCCACGTACCCGACGTCACGGAGCTGCGCAGCGCCGAAACGGGCGGCAGCATCGGCTTCAACGCCCAGGGCCAGTCGGTGCGCACCGCCGTGCAGCGAGACGACGGGGAGCTGGTGCCCATGCTGAGCAAGACGGCGACGAGCCTGCAGGTCCCCGCCGATCCGGCCGACGGTGGGATGACGCCGGTGGTGCGCCGCCAGACGCTGCTGGAGATGCGCGACAGCGAGCCCAAAGCCGGCTGGGGACAGACCATGCGTCACGGTCTCCAGGCTTACTGGAAGTTTCTCAAGACGCCAATGGGCATCTTCATCACCATATACTTTCTTAATATTGTGGTATGTATACCTGCGCATAAGACAAAGTTTCGTGAGCGTTGCTAACAAACGCACAGGCATGGGGTGTAAGTCTCACAATGGCGCGGCATCTCGGCTGATCATAGGGCTCAATCATGACTGACAACATCTAGGCCATGCTCTTCTTCCTTTTGCTCAAAGCGGCCCCCGCCATGAACTACCCGACCGCAGACGACGACAACTCACCGCGTAAAAAGTGGCTGGAAATCGACAGCCAGATTCTCAACGCCTTGTTCTGTGTCACGGGTTTCGGACTGGCACCGTGGCGCTTCCGTGATTTCTACTGGTTCCTCCGCGTAATCTTCTCACGGAATCAGGCCGCCATGCAAAAACTCGCCGCCCAGAACAGTGGGTGGTTCCGACCTCCGGCATGGTACCACGGCCAAGAAGGCACAGGAGACGGCGCTGCGGCGCGGACGAGCAGCGATGACGTGGTCCACGCGATGGTGAAAAGGCCGACGTTCACGGGTAGAAGGGCGCCGCCGACAGCTCTGTGGAAATTGGGACTTACCATCTTCATGATGGTCCTGAACACGGCATTCCAGGTTGTCCTTTCCTACTACATGTGGGCGTACAACCGACTCGACCGACCCGTATGTTCAAGACGTTCCAATTCCTTTCCCATTTCCTTTCGCATCTGTGAGTGCGCTGCTAACCTTTATTCTCAGACGTGGGCGACCGGCACATTCATCGGGCTTGGCTGTGGTGTATCGGCCATCGCAGGTCTCGTATCGTGGTGGGAAGGACGAAAAGTCAAGAAGATTGAGGGTCCAGATGTCGTAGTTGTCAAAGAGGGGGAAGTTTAATCATAACCTAATTAATCAATAATACCGTATAAGATGTGCTAGAGCAATCGCCCGCAGCGTTTGATTTGCAAAAGTGTACCGTGAATGTCGGCAGACAATCGAAGTAACATTTGATCTTTCTGTGAACGGATGCGGAAGAAATGTCAGCACTGTTGATGAATTGGGGTTGCACTAACATGACGGCTGCCCCATCAGCGCCCTGAGAAGCGGGATGATTCTATGTCACCTGTGAGGGTGCATTGACTGATTGGAAATACCAGCTAGCATAGAACGTGGGACATGCGGCAATTGAAAACTGCAGCTGACAGAAATAACCATGGTCAGTATATAGATGAGCAAAGAGAATCATGAATTGTGTCGATACCTAGCGTTTGGTAAGTGCGCCGAGGGGTCTACTTGATCATCATTTTCTCGCGTTCATACAGGTACCGTGGCACTGTTGAACTCGCTATAGCCCCGCCCCGCAGTACTTTACAGTAGCATCCGAATAGTCCGAGACGGGATACGAGAACACGAGCGCAGCCAAATGTGCCAAAAGCTATCGGGACGATCCGAGCTCCAGTCCAAATTAACTGATCATGGATTTGCCTTTCCTGGTTTGCGCAGTAGCTCACTGCGGCAATGTATAACATTTACTGGCAAAGACTGTGAAGCGCGAGCACTGATTCACCATGAAGTCTGCTTTGAGTCTCTCGACTCTTGAGGCCCATGGAGGATTCAGCAATCGACATATACGGGAACTAGTCTGGCCTTTGATACCGCGTCCACTTCATAGCGATCGGGCCGAAGTTTGTGGACGCCAGGATTGCTGCTGGTGGGGATGAATCGCGGATGCATACTGCATGATTGTTCGTTCCGATTGCGGACATGCGATGCGACATCCTTCCAGATCAGGTCGCTCGCTGGGTCCAGGACACGCGGGGAAAGCACATGCGGATGTCAGATGCTACGGTCACGGTGTTGGTCGCGCAAAGGAAGATCAAGATAGATGAGCTCAAACCGTGAGTAGCACCAGAAGCGCCAATCACTTTGTGTGCTCCAGCTTACGCAACATCGCAATAGCCTCCGGTCCAAAGAGTATAACACTGACGTCCGCAGATGGGATCCTCTATCAGGAGACGCGTGCTCGACACTAGGAACCATGACGGACTTCACAGTGGCTCTCGGAGGTGTCTTCATCGACCCGTTCAAGTCCTATACGCGTATCCAGGCGGAAGGGAACGTGGCCTCGGCCGGTGGCACCGCGCTGAAAGAACTAGGCGTCGGCTTCGGCTCCATGGCTGGAGCACTCACCAAGGGCACGCTGGTCAATATGCCGCTGGCACTGGCAGAGGATCTGAGGAACGTACCCCGCCTGTACGGCGAAGAAGTGCAAGACCGTGGAAAGGTCAAAGACTGGGAGAGTGGTGGAAAGGTTGCTGCGAAGGTATGTTCTTACGCGCAACAAAACTGAGGACAGAGACGGCGGATATTGACTGAAGACAGAACTTTGGCTCCGGGTTCTGCTACGGCATGACCGGATTCGTTACGCAACCGTATAAGGGTGCCATGGATAAAGGCGCTCTTGGCTTTCTCAAGGGCGCCGGAAAAGGTTCCATTGAGCTTTTTGCCAAGCCAGGTTCAGGTAAGTTTATCCCCTCTCGCTTCGCTCATCTTGAAATCACGACTGACAACGGGACAGCCATGTTTTGGTTGATAGCCTACCCAGCCCAAGGTATCTACAGGTCGATCAAGGCAGTACAAGGTTCAGAACATTCTGTGATGAAATCCAAGTGTGCCACGGTTGACAGACTTACAACGCATAGCGCGGAAAAAATCAGAGTCGATGAGATTGTCAAGACTTTTGATAGTCTTTCAAGATAGGGTAATTGATGTGTGACATGGTCTACATGTCTATATCCACACTGATAGCCTAGCTACCAGAGTGGAGCTTCACTTTTGGCCCTGCTGGCGCAATGGTAGACGTGATATGATGAATATCTAGCTTGGCTTCATCTCGCTAAAACATTATAATTATAATTACATGTCTGGTTATGTTTCACGATTACGGCGTACAGTCGTGACGATCCAAGCTCGTGGTCGAACAAGTATACCCTGGCCACGGAGTGTCCCATGGGCCCTCGGCCGTCTCCGCATTATGCCACTGCGGCGTCTCATTCCACTGGAACAGATCCTCCATGGCCGATGCGACCTGAACCAGCTTCGCTTCGCCATACTGCCGACCGTACACTCCCATCCCAAACGGCGTCGAGAACCCGTCCAGGTCAATTGGCACCGATGCGATCGGGCACCCGGCATACGAGGGCATCGGGGCGCACGGCGAGCTATATCCGCCGGCACGTCCATTTGGCACAAGCAGGCCGTCGAGCTCGATAATTGTTCCATTTTCGGAGACCCAAGTGTGTGCTTGGTCAATGGCCTGGCGCGCGGTGAACCGGCCCCAGCCGAACGCCGTCCGAAAGGCGCTGCCCATGGTCCCATTGGTCGCGACGCCCGAGTCGTAGAAGCTCTGACCCGAGGTCGTGTCCCACCACCAGGTATTGTTGCCAAGCGCTCCTGTGGTGTTGTTATGAGCAACGTTCCAGGCGACCATTTCGGCGAGCGAGCTCATGTTCTGGCGCTCGTCGCCTGCGGGAAAGGTCCAGTTCTGGAGCCATTCGCCGTAGCCGACGGCCAGGAAGGTGCTAAAGGCGATGCTGTGTGCGAACTCGGCGGGGACTGAACTGGCTTGGCCAGCGCCGTAGGCACTGGCGAGACCGGTGAATGGGCTGTTCTGCACAGATATGTTAGCACCCAGGGCCAGTCTAGAAAGAACAACGTTCATACTGTAATGTTATAAATTTCGGCACCCGCTTCCTCCAATTGCTCAATGCGCTCCTCATACGCTTGGCGAATACCGGGACTGTTCATGTGCTATGTGCAGGAATATCGTCAGTCGAGAAATAGTCTTGACGACAAGGTGCAAATACCCACGGCATTCGTCGACCAATACGGATCCCAGGGCAGACCCAGTTTCATCCCTTGAAGCGCCTTCTTTCCAACAACATGGGCCGAGTACCCATCATTCGCATAGTGTCCGATCGCCTGGTATGTGAGATTGTCGTAATGATCTGGGCCATGCATGATATCCAGCATCGTGGCCACATCTTTCATAGATCGAGCCAAGGGGCCGGGTGTGTCGTGGTAGTAGCTTCCTGTCACAACTCCGTGGCGAGATAGAAGTCCGGGGGTCGACTTGACAGTATACAGTCCCAGTTGCGCAGCTGGGTGAACAAGAGATCTTTCTATGTGATCAGTGCCGCATACGACTTTGCGCAGATGACGAAACTTACCCGTATGTCTCTGTGCCAATGGCAATGGCGGCTTGGTTACTCCGAACAGCCACCACAGATCCACTACTACTTCCCGCCGTAGCCTGCGTAAGATTATATGGATTCCTGGTCTGTCCTGTGCGACTGGAATATCCGCTGGCATAATTACTCAATGCACGATGGTCCGCCGCTTCCGACATGGTCGAATGGCCCAGCAACACACCGCCGGCCGCGCGGAGCTTTGTCACAACAGTGGCCTCGGAGGAGTACCGGCCGCTGAGCAGGACGAGTGTACCCTCGCTGGTGTTGTGCTTGTCATCGGTGTAGTAATTGTCCTTGACGAGAAAGGGGATGCCGTGCAAAGGTCCGCGCACGTTGCCTTGCCGCCTCTCGGCGTCCATGGCGTCGGCGATGCTGAGTGCATCGGGATTGAGTTCGCTTATGGAGTGAGTGAAACTGAGAGATTATATTAGTCGTGATGATCTGGATTTGCCCTTGTAACTCGCTTACTTATTAGTTTGCTCAATTCGAGCAAGGTAACATTCGACCAGGTCGCGACTGGTGAGCTGGCCCCTCACCATGAATTCTTGCAGGCCGTCGACTGGTACGTCCTCAATGCTGGCGCCGTTGCACTTTGGAACTGCAGATATATGATCAGTCACTGTTGTTACTAGCCTCTGAAGATCAAGGCGAGCTCTTACGCGGGAATGATGTACAGTTCGCAGCAGTGACAACGCCGGCGTAAGCCTTCAGCTACAAGTGAAGGGCGCATTTTGTTTGTAGGAGGCTTCTGGGCCGATTTTCACTGCATGCGATACCAACTGGTCGCGAAAGAATGTCAAAAAGTTACACTCTTGACGACTTATACCTCAATCACACATAAGCACTGGCGGCGGGTTCCGTTATGGGGATCAGCACCGCTAGTTTATTCCCGGCGCGGTCGTTCGGGACTGTCGCCGACGGGTAGGTACTGATTGCGACGGAGACCAGTATCGGATCCGACAGATTCAGTCCGTCCGAGCCGTCAAAGAAGTAGGATTCTATGGGTCCGGAAATCGATTGAATTGTAAGGAATGAATATCTATAGACATCATGTCAACATGGTGAAGGTATTTCTGATCAGATTGTACGATATCATTATAGCTTAGTGGACCTAATCCCCGTATGATTTCTTCGACACTCAAACCCTATAAGTCCTGCAATTATTGAAGATTTGCCTAGTGCATACCATCCCAAGAAATTCGATGGCTAGATCCAATGGAATTCCCAAAAGACTTCACACTGATTGCCCTCTGTCTCTTTTCCCAAAACGATTGGCTGCGCTCCACATAGAGTGGCCCGTTTACAGCGGGCTTGGGAGGTAATTCCGGGGCAGGGTAAGGGTGCGTGTGTGGTATGGGTTCTCCACGGTTGACTTGCGCCCGACATAACTTAATGGCGCCTAACTAGTAACGCATACATACTAGTAATCAAAGATCCAAATTGTTCGAGATTGATATCAACTACGATCTTTTTATTTTCTCTACACAGTTTGATGCCATTCTGATGGACATGGAATGGCATATATGCAGAATATCCAAGAAGAGGAGGCCCAGCTCGGGCGGTGGCCGGGGATTTTCGGTGTCAACGTCGGACTGGGATATGCACATGGGATCAATTGAGACCAAGTTGGGATCCAACTGGTAGCTTTCCAGAAGGATACATCGGGGATTGGTCGAAAGAGTCAATGCTATTTGGGTGACCTTTGGGTCATTGGGAAAGCTGACACAGGTATCCCGATTTAATAAGAGACTATTCCCCTACTCACAGCCTAAGTTTTCGAGATGAATGTGATGTCGCTTGACTTCACCGGCCATCTCCATCAATTGCTCTTGAATAGTCCTTCTTGGTGTTTTGGACTACCTGAAGGTCATTGCTTTGACTACTTATGGCGAGCGCATAGGCCGAATCACCTTAACACTTATTCGCCGCCAGAACAGGCAATCCGATAAAAACGAGTGCGATCGGGCACCTACAGCAGGACCGCTCGGACTTTGCATGTTGCTGTCAAAGAAACATTGAGAAAACCGCCCGAGCAAGCGCAGCATTCGGCTTCCTCGTATGACGTGGGCTGTTCCAAAACGAAGCGAGCGCACCCGGCTTCCGAAGAACTAGACCACACATGGTGCTCGCATATGCAAAGCGGCTGAGAAGATGGAACACAATTCTGCAGTGTTGTCACGGATGTTGCATATTTCACTTACAAAGAAAGACATCTCGGCGGCCGCCAGCCCGTCCCATTACTGGCTTTGGAGAAACAATCCCTGTATCTGGAATAGATTCAAGTTTCAACTGCCTGTGCGTACATATATTCCGTGTGTGGGGTAAGACAATTTTGCGGGGAGATGCAGGCGCCACGCGCTCGGATGCATGCCGTGAAGGCACTGAGACTCTTTTACAGCCGGGCCAATGAGTCCTAACGAGCAGCGGTTGGCAGTCCTGGTAGCGAACCCCTCCGGCGGGATCCCTGACATGGGTGTGAGCAATGTACGCCCGTAATTTCAGTATACAGGGTCCGTGTTCTGCTTGTCCCGCCTTTCAGTGCGTATGGCATTGTAATGTGCCACGCGGTGGCGTCGATTTTTGGAGAGCTTACTCATTCTAGTCATCCTTGTTGAGAACCATTAGACATCATGTCACGTCGAGTACACACCCTGGAGACATGGGTTCTGTCAGGAACCGAGCCGAGGCTTTAGGGAACCTGTCACTCGCATTGGTGTCAAATATGTGATCAACATTGTCAGGTTTCTCACGCCCACTATATAAGGTTTTAGGGCAAAAGAACTATAATTCTTATGCCAAACTGTATTGCTCCCGCTACTACGACCCGAGTCTTCACACTACCGAGCCTTTGGATGGCCTTTTTTTTTTTTCGTCGAGTCTGATCGATTGCCATCACAAGTTTTACAGCAGATTCCAATGGATTTCTCAGATCCGGAAGTTTTTGCAGCTTTACCCCACGATAACCGTGGCAGTGTCGTGGTCGGTATTGTGTGCTTTGTTTTACTGGTTGCGTCGCTAGCGACTGGTGCAAGACTATATACCCGGATTGTCATTGTGCAACAAATGGGTGCTGATGATTACATTGTTGCAATCACGTTGGTTCGTATTTAGCCTCTATCCATGTATCCATGAACACATGGACAGGTCGCTGATGAAACACTGCCAGCTCTTCGCATACTGTACTGGCATTTCCCAATGCGTTAGTAAGTCACTGGCTCTGGGCGCTTTCTTTCATAAACCCGCTAACTTCACTCCATACACCCGTTTCGGCCTAGGTGCTCACATCTGGGATGTTATTCATGAGACCGGCCCGGCGGGCGTCCAAAACTACCTCAAGGCAAGCTGCTCGCAGTTCCACCGACTCCTGAGCTGTACTTATGCGATTTCAGAACTTCTATGTGTCCATTGCTTTCTACAACACTGGTCTTTTCTTCACCAAGATGACCTTCTTGGCCCAGTACTACCGTGTTCTGGCGATTAAGAGAACGCAGCTCGTGATCAAACTTCTAATGCTAGTAATTGGAGGCTGGTCCTTGTCTCAGATATTTGTAGGAATATTCATCTGTCAGCCCGTGGCCAAGTTTTGGAATGACAGTCTGGATGGTCACTGCATACCAAATTTGCCCCAGTGGTACATCAACGCAGCCGGCAACATCGCCACCGACATTGCCGTCTTCGTCTTGCCTCTGCCTGTCCTAGGTCATCTTCATCTGCCAAAACAGCAAAAACTCATTCTTTTGGGGATCTTTAGCCTGGGCTTCTTGTAAGAAATCTCCCTCATTCTCCCAAAGGTAATCGTCGCTTACAGTCCAACAGCACCGTCGCCATCTCCATTATCCGCATCAAGTATCTTCAGCTCTTTGCTGATCTCACCTACGAGAATACTGCCTCGTCATGCTGGTCCATCACGGAGCTCTGCTCCGGCATCACGTGTGCGTGTCTGCCGACGCTGCGACCGCTGGCTGCCAAGTGGCTGCCGGCGTTGGCCAGCACAATCCGCAGATCGGCCAAGGACTCTCGTGAAAAGTCACAGCACTTGCGCCAGGAATCGGCTGAGGATACCAGCCCGTCTCCGGTGGTCGGAGAGCACTTGACTGGCTGGTATACGGGTCTAGACAGCCAGGACGAGCTCCCGCGTGTCAGGGATATAGAGCTCGGACGTGTTGACAGCGGTGATTTATCGGACAATGTCATGTGCCTTGAAATATCTAGAAGAGGGTTGAAGTAAGCGACGAAAATTTATTGTGACGTCTCGGCAATGCACGGTCTTGTTGATGGGCGGATCGAACCAGTAGCGGAAGACGTCGGTTGCTGTGAATAGCCTCCACAGATCTAACAATAAATTAAACTCTCAAGCCCAATGAATCTCTCCAGCAAGAAGCAGAACTATGAAAGGTTTACAGTGTTCTACTAACCCGGACATCCCAAGGCTCCACCAGAAAGCCTGACTCATTTGTATGTGGCAGAGATACATACGCATGTTGAACCATCAACATCAGTCAGCTCATGGGCGTCGATGGTCAATTCATCATCTTTGCGAAGCTCATCTGCATCCAAGACGCCAATCGTAATGTCGCAGGGACTGGTCTCATTGCCGAGATCATCTTCGCCGTGCAGCAACGCCGCTTCAGACTCGAAAACGCCGGCCTTGGTCCCCTTTTTCCTGCCTTTCTGCTTTATTATGTGGAGTTGATAGGCGAACACGATATCTTCCCTGCCTCCGGTAAACGCGCTGACCTTGTTGTCCCACCGCTCGCCCCTCATCTCGCCACCGACGGACCTACCCTCCGTGCCGGGCACAGTCGACCCCAGCCCTCCACCCAGCTTCTTGGAATGCTCAGTCCTGACGGTCAGGCCGCGGGCAATCTTGACTCCTGTGACCAGGTACACGGGCTGGGCTCCGAACAGGCCCGCCTTGATGGCAGCTCGCACTTTCGGCTCGTCAAGCCTGCGTGCCAGGTCCGCGTCGTTGTCGCACGGCTCGTCCCTCAGATACCGCGTCTCCAGCTCAGCGATCTCGTATCGTTTTGATACCTTGACCTCGCGCTCGACGCTGACATCGCCACCCACTGTCGACAGGAATTGGCCCCAGAACCCTGTGCTGAATACACGACCCTTCTCATCGTGCAATTCGTGATTAGTCTCTGTGATGATCTCAATCGGCGGTATGGCCTCGGGCTCCAGGGCAGAGAGGGCCTTCGCTGGCCTCAATGGATCAGCGATAATGTTGCCGATCTGGATGGCGCCTGATGGCTTGTAACCGAAGTTCGGCGCAAGAATGTACGTCTTCACGGAAGCCATGAAATTGGCCTCTTAGTTTTGACAGTTTGGGTCTCTGAGTATTTGCCTAGGTATGTGAGGATTTCTAGAGGTACGTGAAAGGTGCAGGGCTACGTTTGACAGATTTTGCTGAGGCGGGGTAACTTGTCGCTCTCAGCCTTGCGGTCTGTCAGTGCAAAACCAGGCGAAGAAGGACTGCCGGAGAGTCCTGGAAATCAGTTGAACGAATGTCACTAGGCAATTTTGGAATCTCGCTCAAGGAATTACAGCCTATAGCATTCTTAAGGTGCTATATCGAGATTGTGGCCATTTTTCGGTGATATCGAGACTGCTTTGGCCCCTCAAAGATTGTATGTCGTGACGATCGACGTATTACCATGTACATACATCAGCTATAGCCATCCAGGCCATCTCCTCGTCCCTGTCGGCAAAGAACCTCACTGGCGAGACAAAGAAGCACCTGTTTCCCATGTCCTGTGACATTCGTGCAAACATACGAAGCATTCCACGCTTGGTCCACAGTCTACTAGCCCGGGCCGGAATCACAACTTTCGAGTTCCGGAGACCGACATTGTTGAAGTTGAGCATCATGGCTGCGATACCAGTAGACACAGCAGTGGCGACCGAAGAACCAGATTTGGGCAGTTCGCCATCCATGTTTCGAAGCCACGCCGACCGCACATTGGAGCCAAGGGTCCCGAACACTGCGGGTCCCAAAGGGTCGACAGGTGGGTTGGAGTCAGCAAAAGCCCCGTTGCTGTTTGTCTCCCGCACTGCTATGACACAGTCATGATTTGCTGGAAACATCTCCCTGCGATTTCCCCCTGAGTTGGACGCTGCAGCAAAGAACAGGATGCGGCTGTTTCGTTGCAGATGAACCTCGCTGATAGTCTTACTGATTAGCGGGTCCTCTTCGGAGAACCCAAAGGACATCGAGATGATATCCGCCTCGCATTCATCTGCGGCCCATCGAATCGCCTGGACCAGACTTGTTAGCTCAGTGGTAGGAGGTACGCTGCCTAGATTCTTACCTCGGCGACTTTCGAAGCACAACTTCGCAAGGTTGCACGGTCTTGAGTGACCCTTGCGATATATATGTCTGCAGTCGGGGCAACTTTCATGATCAACGCTGCGGTGTGAGTTCCGTGCCCGTTTCCGTCGATTGGGTCCTCCGAATCTCCATAAAAGTCCTTCCATTGTCTGATACGCCGTCGACGCGTCGGAAGCTGGAAGAATACTGCCTCGTCATCATACCCTGTATCGATAACAGCAATCCTGATGGCCCGGTGCTTTTGCCCTTGAGTGCAGCGCTGCGCGATGCCGTTAATGTAGCTATTGACCTGGGAAAGCTGATCTAGCCATAGTGAAGACTTGTTGGCCTCCTGTTCCTGGGCGAGGCTTGCCTCGTTTCCAAGGTTCAAAGCTGGAACTTGGATTTGCTGGCCATTTCCATTCGGACCAAAGGGCCTTTTAGAATCGATTGGGCCAAGACTCTCCATATTCTCCGAGAATCCGAGTACCTTGATCAATTCGTCCAAGGGCTGGACTATGGTGTCGTATATGGCTGCTTTTCTGATGTCGATTTCAGCCTCGGCTTGTGTGTGATCTTCAGCTACCCCCTCATCGAATAGCCGGCGATTGAGGCAACTGCGAATGGCCTTGCGATAGTCACCATACTCAAAGTCTCCCCAACCTCTATTACTTTCTGCCAGGCGTTTTACCATGTTCCAGTTGGCGTTCAAATCTCCCTCCAAAGATCCTGCTTCTTCCCAGGTCAAAGTCTCCCCGCGACCGATCTCCAAAAGAATGGTACAGAGTGACAACAGCCTTGGGTATCGATAGATGACGGAATAAGAATTGCAGTATTCTAGGAACGGGCGCTTTCCACCTTCAAACTCAATGACAAAGTACGGCCGCGAGGCGTATAATACTTCTTCGCTTGTCCCTGCGGTACTGCCGTCGATGTGAGGCTCGGGCATGAAGTGGATCGAGTCACTGGTCCATTTGGTGTCCATCCAGGGTGAGTCATAGTACTGCCAGAATGATCTGGCAACTATGCAAGCAAGTACTAGTTTCATCTTGTTCGAAAATCGGTGAGTCTCCAGGACATACCTGAGTGAGAAGCTGGGTCCAGGAGACACATGCTGGATGATTGGTGAGCCGCCGAATAGTTGGTGCAGTTCTGAACCATGTACTTGGCAACTCAAACGAGCACTAAGTTTTGCTCTAAGCAGCTGGCAGAGAGATCCTGGAGAAATTATTTTCAGTTCAGCGGACTTCGCCTTTGAGGATGTATTGTAACTGCTGTCTGCATATCTGACTGCCTTCTTGGTCGCTTTCTTACTGTCCCCAAGTCAGTAAAGGTATCCACGTATCATGGGATCTTCTAAGTATCTTACAGTGATACACGCATCTGGATGTCTTGCCAGTGACCCCAAGTATCGGGATCGGAAGACAGCAGTATATCAAACGCAATGCAGCCGTCGACTTTGATAGCCTCGCCTCTTAAACGCAGTCGACCGTAATGTCTAGGCCTTTTAGACCCATGATTAGACAAACAGGTACATATAGAGTGTGATTGCATGACAGAATAGAGTGCAGAGTTGACGTGTGTAGGATAATCGTCATCGTCAGGAATTGTTCCTGCCTTTCGTTTCGGCTTCCTCTCATCGTCGGCCGCAGCTGTTGCATGTTTGGAGAAGTGGTCCAGCTTGCGAAAGTAGGTCTCGCGCACAACGGCCGCTTCGTTGGTGAAGGCCAGAAGTCCATCTTGGACACGAGTCTCTGCTTCGTGCGTCGAGCGGTATGTTCCATGGCGAAGAATGGAATGCAATATTGGTCGGCGGTGTTCGGTTGGCTCGGGCCACTGCGGACCGTCAGTAACACATAACTGCACGGGCTCCGAGCGCTCAATGAACGTACCGCTGTCACTCGTTCTAAATCATCAAGCAGCTTGGGGACGCGTTTTCGGAGGCGTTCAAGTTGACCTTCGTCAGCGGACTCTAGAGATTTGTTCGCAATCCATAGCTTGGCGGCTAAACATCCAATAATGCAAGACTTGTTGCGAGCACCGAGAGCAGCAGCTATGACGGAGACACGAAATAACGCCTCTCTGGCGAAGTCGGCTTCATCGAGCTCGTCGCCAGCCGCGCCTGGGGCCATTGATTCATTGCGTGCGCAAGCTTTGAGACGATTGAGGTTGTCCAAATGGCAGGAGCAAGCAGTCTCTCAGTCCCTCAGTCGCACTCAGGCTGACCAGAGGCGGGGTTCCTGCATCTCCTTTCAATACGGTACAGCCTCGCCTGTAATTCCCGAAAAGGCCTAGCGCCTGTATACCACAATGTTGACCTCGGCGATATAAACTGGAGTTGCAGCCTGATCCCCTCATTGCCCAAGTTGGCAGACATTGCGCCTATATCATGGCACCCGAAGCCAGCGATGAAGTGAGCATCTCGATTAGTGCGGTTGCGACGCAGTGTCGAATGCGACTCCAGCAGTGCCTTCATTTACAACCCTTGATGCAGTATGAATGGGCCGAGAACAGGTTGGCCGAGTTCAATCTGTGGGCTGCGGGTGCCGGTGCTTTCGCCGGTGAAAAGGCATCCCTTGATGCCAGACTTGCTCTGCAGATGGACACACAGACCTTCGTGATCAGTATTCTCAGTCTCCTCCTCGGTTGTGTTGAGAAGTGTCGCTATGCTTGTGAGTGTCTATTGGTCTACTTACGTCGCTACTGACTGTAACACGTTATCTACGGAAGTAGCTATTGATTTCCAAAATGAGTCAATCGCTGGAGATGTTTCGAGTTTGCGTATTGTTCCCAACCCGACTGACGACGCTACGGAGAGTTTGGGCCGTCCTCAAATCATCCCCCGGTCTTTCTCGCCTTGGTCAGATATGTCCTCGGTAAGCTCGGAGATGGAGGAATCGCCGACGAACGATTTGGATTCGAGATTTTCGGTCTTGGCGATGGCCAAAGATGAGGTAGAGCAAGTCCTTGATCATTTAGCCGGGATCACGTTGGCAATCAGGAAATCCGGGACCAATGTTCGTCATCGGAAAGCGGATCGCCTTTTCGACCCCATGGCCCACGAAGACTTGAGGCTGCATCTCATCCTAATGGTTCTGGTCCGGGGCACCGAGACCAGCAGGAACAGCTGGAGTTTGGATGTCAATCAACTCAACCCCATTCAAGAACGTCTAATAATGGCGAATTTACGACGACGGAACAGATTCATATATGCCCAGAGACATGCTCAAAAGCTGGGCTTAGATGCCGATAAGGCATACGGCAAGTTTGGTCTACCAGAACTTGAGAATCCTGTGCCCATGGACGATAAAAGGGTTTCTACCAACGCGATCATCCGTCGGCCATCGTTGACAAATGAATTAATGCCACAATCCATCATACTGTCTGCGACAACAGCTTCAGCTGTTGGAACCCAAATCGAACAAGTCCCTCAAAGACTGCCACCGAACACACAGCTTGCAAAGACAAACATAACGTCAATAGCCGCGCGTGTCAACTATCCTCGTCCTCCCCAAGCCCGCGAGGGACAACGATACTTTCAGTGCCCTTGTTGCTGTCAGGTCCTTCCAGAACTGTTCCGCCAAGAGACACATTGGAAGTAAGTCGCGATCTTCCCCCGCTTCATTCTTACAGCATCATTGTTGTGATATTAGACATGAATCCTAATGGTTTTTAGAAAACATCTCATGGCGGATGTCTGTCCATACACTTGCATATTGCAGGAATGTCCCAATCCAGAAAGCATGTATATCAACCGGAGCGATTGGTCGAAACACGTTAGAGAAGGCCATGCACAGTGTTGGGAGTGCATACCTTGCCAAACGCCTGGGAGGGTCCCTCTGCTCTTTCCGTCTGTGGGAGAGTTCCTAACCCACATCAAGGATCATCACAACGACACGATTGACGAGGACCAGCACCAAACACTCATAGAGAGTGCAGTAGCTCCCGCGCCTACCGGCCTCAGCAGTTGTCCTCTGTGCGATGAAACGGGAGCTGCAGATTCCGAGCCTCTTCTCAACCACATCCTTGAACATGTACACGAATTCTCGCTCAGGTCGCTTCCATGGCCGGCGGATAAGATTGATGATGTCGAGAACCAGGAAGGGGATTATTTCGACAACAATGACTATTTCGGCGAAGCCTCTCAAGACCAATCCCGCCAATACAATATTTCAGACGGATCAGATCGATCCTCGGACGGGCTGGCTTCTTTGCCCTCAAACGGGTCTTTTGTAGCCAACTCGGATGCTGACGCCGCGGACATCGGTCCACCCCTCGAATCCGCACACCGATTACGGAGCGACACAATAGAGAATGCCAACATGTTCTCTTCTCGAGAAAGTACACTACCAGAGGCCATTTCCGGCCCGGTATTGGTAACGATCAATGAGCCACGGGAATGTCCTGATGTTTGGCACGACAATTATATACCTTTTCAGTATTCTAAACCTGTGCATCAGTCTTATATTGATTATTGTTTCTTAGATAATGATACGGCAATACTGTTGAATGGGCTCACCGATCCAATTGGATTACCTGCACCTAGGTAATGACGGCAAATAGATCTATTATTCAATGTACGTACGAAAGGGAGAGAGGGGGACGAAGTCCCTTCCGCACGACGATATCGGGTATACGTCCCCCCGCTCCGCGGAGATAACCATCGGAGCCATCCGACAGCCACGATGTGGCTGTGGTGGCTGAATACCTATATACTAGCTAGATGCCATCCTCGTGCGAGGCTCGAAATACCAGTATTCCAACAGATACCGAGTTTTGAAGGGTAAAGAACTAAGATAATTCTCTCGAAATACAATATAAACGGTCTAAATTATAAACTACTTTAAAATCTTGTATATATAATGTAAGGGCGCCAGATTATAGAACGATACACTGGCGAATCACAGGCGATTTGGAGGTGCGGCACGGCAGTATAGGTTATGATAGCAACAAAGTTAATAGCTAAGGAGGGAAGAAGATTATAAAATGACGGCGGGACTGACGGGACAACGGTTATAGTGGCTGGCAGACCGGAAAATGTGAGACCGTCCCGGGGAACGGTGTGCACGTCTTACATTCACCGCCTTGATTGAATTATCAATAAGATCTTGGTTGAGGCGGCGAAGTCCGGCCTTCTCAAATACCACTATTATTTCGTCGTGGATTGGGACTGCTACCATACGCGAAGGTTTCGGGAAAGGGCCAGGATTGGCCTGGGCTGTCTTCCGTGCTTGCCGGTACAGAGGTTCCCAGTCTTTCAGGAGATCGTCCGGCTTTTTGGAATGGCACACTTTGCTACGTCTCGCCTCCAATTCGTCGCTCCTGTTTCCGAAAGGGATGTAAGTAACTCTGTTCTTGGGATCTCTTGGCTCTTCCTCCATTTCACCGGGATCCGTCGAGTGATCATCCCATCGGGCCTGGATAATAAAGAGAACTTCGTTAGAATACAAACATATTAGATACTAATGAACGAATAGACTTGCCCAATAGTGTTGAAGTCGACATTCCTTTTGATCAATTGCTTCATGAAATAGACTGAGACGAAGCAGCCGTTCTTGGCAGGGGAAGCGAGGACAACTCTTTGATCATTCTCACTGAGATGGAAGTACAGTGCTTTGTCATCATCTGGCGCATAAGGATTATCGCTCTCTGGCTTCTGGCCCAACGTCAAGTCATTTAGATAATATGGGTTGGGCACAAAGATGCCTCAAGCCCTTGCACTGAGGGCTACAGCCATGATGAAGAAGACTATGGCAGGAGTTGGGAAACGATAACTTTTTTCCGTTCGCGATGGGAAAGAGAGAGAAAGGAATAAATATATCGAGTAAAGACGTTGTACTCTATGATATAAAACCTGTGGAAGTGCTCGACTATGCATCTTTTTCTTTTTTAACTTAGCGGGCATTGTCACTTTAAACAACAACAAGGGGGATACTCCAAGTTCTCGTATAGGCAGTGACCTTGAGCTGCAAGATCTGCTTGTTACAGTGTATCGATTATTGATCATCATGCCACGTCCGTTTGCTCATAGGAGAATCATGCGACATAGTAAGCGGCCAAGAATAGAGTTCTGAAGAACGGTCGCGCCAGGAGAGGACTCACGCGACCGTGAACGATCCCTGCCGAAAAAAAGTATGTGAAGAATAGGTAGGCGAGACGTTGCCCCGCCGTGCAAATCTTATGATAGCTCGAGCACAACTGGCGCTTTCATCCTGTGAGGAGTGTGTGCCAGTAACTAAACGAGCCGATCTTGGATGCAGGTTGCGAACTCTTAACCCACAGCGACTTCAGCTATAGCCTAACGATGTGACAAGTCGAGTTCGTGAGCGATAATTTGTGCATTAACCGAATTCGCGGCATGACTAGTGTGAGCGCGTAACCACCAATGACGATGTGAAGATTCAGCCATAGAGAATCTTACTACCTTTCGGTCGGCATTGGATCTGTCTTCTTCTCCTCCAGAATACGCGAGGGTGAGGCGCTCTATCAGCTCGTTCTATCCAGGCCAAAGTCAGCAGCTTACGCCTTGCCTAGACACACTCCGATGTGGCATTCACGGCCGAGGTGCACGTCCGGCAGTAATGAGCGGAGCGTTTTTTCTTCCTAACAAGGATTCTTCTGCATGTATTCCACAGCTCGGCCGAACTAGTGGGACGCCGCTGACGGCGCGCGGGCTGGCCCGCAAGCCCGAATAGGATGTGCGCAACCCCGAATAGGATGTGACTGGCTGAAAGTGGCTTGCGGATGGACTCGGCACCCTTCCAAATTGGGCGATTAGAGTCGGTATAGGCCCAATCACGTTGTAGGAAAGCAGGAACGCACCCCAGATTACGCGAGGGTCTACGCGATAGTAAACCTTCAGCTGAGGTGAGCCTGGACCCCAGACTGGACCCTGAAAGGCATGGTTGCGCTCCTTGGTGGTGTGAATGCACTGTCCACCATGTCGGCACTGGCATCCGTACTAATTCATGGAGAGTTGAGAACTACAGAAGAGTTACAGGGAATGATCGTGTACTTTGCATTGAAATTATGATACCAGACTAAACAGCAACAATGGGGATGGCGACAAGAGACACAGACAGTTTATGGAGTTGAGCAACCAAGCAGTACCCCTCAGAGCTTGGCCTTCTCCTCGCCACCTGCCTCAATCCCACCACCACCTTCACTGTCATCGTACTTGATGGACATGTATCTGCCCGGATAATACTTTGCCATCCACATCTGGGCAAGCATTTTCTGGTCAATGTCCTTGAGGTAGTAATTGATAGGAACACCCGAGTTGCCCTCGGCAGCCTTCTTGAGATAATCATCAAGAGCCGTCATCATGGAGTTGACATCCAGAACCTTGTTCTTGGCCTCCTCAATCTCGGACAAGGCACTCAGTGAGGCCTGGATGTCCTTGCCTCGCATGTCGGCCGATTGGCCGCCCGCCCGCGAAGACTCAGCCATGGAGGCCACAGAGGCCTGCTGGTCCGAGTTGGCATTCTGCATGGCGGCAAGCATTTCCATGCTCTTCTGGGGGCTCAGGTCGGTAAAGCCCTCGACGGCGATCTTGACGTCGCTTGCCACCATGGACGGGATTACACCCATCGTGAGAACAGTAACGTGAGACGAGACATTCTGCTGGCTCAGCAGGTTCTTGACATCGCCGGCAAATTTGGCGTCAACGCCAACTTTACCCTGCGCCTTGGCAAACCAAGCTCCGGTCTCCATGCTCTTCTGCATTGACACGGCCGCAGCCTCCATGCTCTGCGAGGAATTGGTAGAGGTCGTACGCAGGATGTGGACCATGCCAACGAAGCTGGAACCAAAGGTTGTGCCAGAAATGATGGAAAACTTCTGCTTGTCCTCCTGGCTCTCATTCATGGCAATCTTCATCATGCCATCGCCGCTCGTGGGGTCCAGCTTCTTGCCTGGGAATAGACTGTTCCAGACCTTGATAGCCTTGTCGACGTGGAGCACAAAAGGAGCGACCATGGAGGCATTCTTGTGCGTACAGGCGACCGATAGCACCAAGGTTCCTTCGATGCTGTGGGACTTGACCTGGCGGTTGACCTGTCGTGACGCAGTCGCGCCGATCTTGACGGAGTTCTCAGTGCCGAGCACGTCAACTGTCTTGGAGACATAAGACGCGATTTGGGCACTGTATGTGGCCGAGTCCTGAGAGTTGGAGTCGAAAGAGAAGTATTGCACGTCCATGTTCATGGAGTCTGCAGCGATGGGGAGGGTCTTGATCTGGCAACGGTTGTAGTCGACAGGACTCTCAATGGACTTGTGGACAGAGCGGATCTTGGCGCGAAGTTCGGTGATCTTGGGCTGAGCAGTGATTTTGGCCAAGGCATAGGCCGATGCTGCGTCTTCGACCTGCTTGTTGAGGGCTTCAATGTTCTTGTCCAGGCTTGCGGTTCCAATGCCCAAGTTCTTGATCTCAGTTTTGGTCATTGTGATGGACCGCTTTGCGGAGATCAGCGCATTGAGACTATCTTGGGCGGCGTCGACCGGGCCCTGGGCTTCTGCGATCAAGACGACATTGTCTAGAGCTGGTTGGTTGACCACACTCATCAGCACAAGGCTGGGGTCGTAGGGGATGGAAGTAGGCATCTTGACAGTAAAGTGTTGGGCAAAGCGTCGTGCGATTGAGTGAAGAGTGATTCACGGATAAGTGAGTCGAAAGTCCTTCGAAATAGTGCCGTGAGAGATAGACGGTGAATTGCAGAGTGGAAAGGAAGGTCTAGGATGTTTATGAAATCCGAAGTCTTCCGAGCACTGACGACCGAATTCAGATCACGGGAGATGGCTAGACAATGATTGACCAGCTCATTTGAGTTGAATCAATCACTAAACTTTTCTTGGACGTTGTTCTTCTCGGCGGCAAAGATATGTGCTCAGCCAGCCACTTACCGGCAGAACACTTCCGTACTGGAACTATCGTTATTCACTATATTGCGATGTTTGATACCTCAGTCTGTGAGGAGCCCAGTTCCGGGGGCGCCGATGCGAATGCAACTTGAAAGCTTTCTTAGAAACTAATTTGGCCGCAATGGAGAAGGAAGCCATCAGGCTTCGCTGACACGGCATCACATGCTAATTCTTGCGAAACCTGAGACCTGGCGCCTAAAGAATGTAGAAAGTCGCAAGCTCGAGGTCACACGACGGATCGACATTCAGATAGTTCTATCAATCAGTATTATAGTCTGGAAGAGGCTGGCTGAATCCAAGGCGTACTCTATAATGAAATAGTCGGCCCCTGTCAGTTCGCACATATCGGGATAAGCGTGACTAGCACACGAGGCTGGACCTTCCACGCCACTCATGCGAGGCAGAATTATAGTCTCCTACACATACTTCTCGACGAATGAGACTGCTCAATTCATATTTTCCGACAAAAGATCTTCCGTCTAGTCCTGAACGATCCCATGAACCTAGGATGGCTCCCCACTAGTACTTCTCTAACTACTTGTGAAGGACACTGGACCAGTATCATCGTTTCAGCTTCCATACGGCCAGCCAATTTTTCGGCTAGTAGATGTAGGACGTCGGTAATGGCGACAGTATACTTCAGCCAAGAGCAGCGGGGTGTGTCTACCGAAATCCACGAGCGCTCACTCGGCATGGTCCAAAAGAAGTCGAGACTGCGGAGTCCTCCCAGATGTGTGTAAGCGCTGAAGAGGAGCAAGCCACCGCGGTGTCCCCGTTCTTAAAATCTACTCACTTTTACAGTCCGGTTGAGGTTGATTGGGCATGTGATGATTATTTTCAGCTGGCGAAGAAGGGTCCTGGTTAGACTGCCACAATGATGTGGGTCGATAACCATTACCACGGCAGCATCTTTCTGAGGACATGTCTCCCCAGCATAACAATTGTTATAATCAGCATGCAGATCCCCAGCCCGTGTGCCTTCAACTCAATCTGCACTCTTGCAAAGGCATGGATATCCGAAAGCCTGAGAACTCTTTTTTCAGCGTTGCAACCAGATCTATCGAAGAAGTGGACGAGCTGAACAACTTTGAATTCTGTCCTTCCTCACCCTCAATTCCACCTTCAAGTCCGCCCTCAATTCCTCCCAGCCCAATTCACGAGCCTCTGCCGATCTCCTCACCTCCCACTCGGACCAAGCCAACGAAGTCAACAATGCCTGCGCAGTCCAAGCTCGTTTTGAGCGGTTCAGACCACTTTTTCTTCAGACTAAACAAGTATGTCTATCACAACCATTCATCCCAAGGACTTGAAGTGCTGACTTTGTCCTTGCTCCCAGGCTACTTGCACCAACGAAGGATCTCGGCTCCATCTTGACCACTTTCAACTACGCACTTTACCTGCTAGCATGGCTGGATAGCAAGGCGCACAAACTCAAGTCCAAGGCTTTGAATCTTGTCAGCACTGAGAGCAAGTTGATGACCGCGATGGTCGGCTCAGCACAAGCTGAAGCATCTCCCTTCGCCAAGTTGGGTGCTGTCCTCTCCAACACTCGCGCCACCTTGCGTCTTGTTGGTCTTCTGCCCATCTATGTCAAAGTCCGCAAGCTGCTGGCAGACAAAGACGAGGACTCGGTCCTGCGCGCCATTGGTCTTGTCCAGTGCGCGTTTTTCGGGACATACCAGGCCTTGGAGAACATTGCGTTCCTGACAGACCACGGGATCCTGTCCCACAAGCATGGCCACAGCCGATGGACTCATGGTGGCCCCAATACTTCCATCACCGCCGCCACCATGGCGATAGCGGCTGCAGGGCCTAGCGGTATGAACCTGCGCGTCGCGAGCTTGTACAGAATCGCCCACCGTGCCTGGTTCTTGGGCATCATGTGCGACTTTGCCAGGCTCATGCGTGAGGCACAGATATTCTTCCGTAGAAACCACCTCGAGAAAGAGGACATCACTCCCGAGGAGGCCGAAAGGGCGGCGCACTGGTACTATGACTGGATCCGGCCGCTGGCATGGCTGCCGATCGGGTGGCAGCTCTCAGCTTGGTCTGAGCAGCACGAGTACAAGGGACTCAACCTGGGCTTCCAGGGAATTGCTGGTGTACTGGCGGATCTGAAGCAGACTGCCTCTCTCTGGCACGCTACTGAGAACATCGTTGATTGAAACGCGATGCCGTCTTGGGCCGTGACACATGTCAAGTCACAAACACCGCTTGTTACCCTTTCATGGTTTCCTGTCTCTACATATTGTCTTGGTTTATTGACTATCATCTTTAACATAATGCATCCAAAAGCTCAATACTATGTCTCGTTGATAATTCATGATGACCAACTACTTTATGCTTGAAATCCACGTCATGCCTCCACTACGATTGGAGGTGCTACGTATTGAACACTATCTGGTGTATGTCGTTGCTAGCCTACTAGAGTCTGATAGGTCGTCACGTTGGGATATTGTACACAGCTGTCGCCTAAGCATTCTGCTATCTTAGCCCACCAAGGCAAGGCTGAGACTTTCGGGTGTAGTGCATTCATTAACGTGATTGGGTTCATGGGATGAAGTGGCTGTCCACATCCGAACAGGAAGAGCACTCTAATTGGCTGCCCTTGCCGCCCGCATCATTATGACCAGTGGAATTGCCTCTTGCCGTTCCGTAAACATGTGCTGTGTTCACGGAGACTAAATTGGCGACCTTGGCCTATTAGTGGCTTGACCCTGCATTCTTCAGCTGCTCCCTGCACGCTACATCCGGGTGGGAATGCCACTAGTATGGGGCTATCCCATGGAGAGCTGAATCATCAAGTTGTGAATTTATATTCTATAAAGGGCTCGCTTGACAAGCAACTAAAAGCGGGGCCAGCCACATTATTTACATGACCGTTCCCAATTGGGAACTCTAGTCATGCACCTGATCCCGGAACTGGAAGCGGGATACCTAATTCAATATGCTGTCCCCCGAATTAGGTTCTGAACCACATGATGTGGCTTGCTCAAACTCAGTATACTATGTAATTCATCCCAATGAACTTCAAGTCAACCTCACCTGAAGTGTTTCAGCTCGGAATCAGTTGCTGACTCCAGCTCAACATGGAATACGGCCACGAGCTATGGTCTGGCCCGGAAACTTAAGCCTTCTACATAATCGTTAGCCAGCCACAGCGTGAGTAAGGTCGGGGAAGGATATCACCACCGCACTTATGTGACGGCCGTCTCAGAGTACAACCTTTGAAAATGGCATGAGACAGGGAGCTTCCAGTCACTATCACATTCAGAACGCCGCACATATGCCTACAATGGGCTCTAGCGGATATACGCACCACTAGTGGTTTTCAAGACTTGGAGAAGCGACTGCATATGATAATCTACTGTTTGAGGTATTATTGACCATTTACCTCTGCGGCCCTCTTGAAATTATCCTGAAAGCGCGAACGGCTACCCTAAGGTTATGTCGATCGGCTGATAGTGTGGTAGTATTCGGCGCTTGCGCAGCTTACATTTCACGGGGAGTATTGAGAGCGCCTGTGGTAGGACGGGGTCGACAGAGCGCTTGCTCTAGAACCATACCTCCAGTTGAAGATATTGTGAGGCGGGAATGGCACGTCTGTAGTTCATTGGCTTGAAGGATTGAAGGGAGAGGCTTGGCGAGTTCTTACTGTTCTTTGTGCACACAAGTTTAGTACTGCATAACTATACGATCAAGTCAGAAGATATAAAAGACTACTGCACGGCCACCGAAATTTTGGCACTCAAAAGGATAACACTCGACTTTCCCCATTCTTGACCCGTTCACCCCCTATTCACCATGTCGCAAGTGTTCTTTACGAAGACGCTGACCTCCGTTCGGAAGAACATGAAGACTTTCGGGCCTGTCCGAACTGTTATAAAGAGCCAAGCAACATTTCATGTTGAAACTGTCTTGAACGCGATTCCCTCCATAGGGTGGGACGTCCTTAGCGATGCGCACCGCCTTCAGGCCCCAATTGAGCTTTTGTGGGAAAAGATTGGTGCTAATCATGACAAGCTGTCCAAGTCCATGAAGAAAGACCAAGTTGGCTTTGTGCAAAGTTCAGCGCAGTCTACTTTGTCAAGTATGCCTGAAATGCAGGGCAGGAAGTTCGAAGACCGCCTGCAGATTGATGGCAAGTTCAGTTCCGCCTCTTCGAACGGCCTATTTTCGCACTTCTACACGTTCTTTATGGACCTCACCATTCCCAACGCCGCTTCCGTCATCAAAGATGGTGGTGTCTATCCACTGTGGGACATTAGCCACTACCCGGATATCAACGGATTCGTGTTTGCCGATACGCCGGAGGGTAAAGCCTTCATTGATGAGTTCGAGAGGCTGAGACTGGACGGTAATGAGCTGCGTGCACACATTGCAAAGTACCGTGCCAAAAATATGGCAACTCTAAACAAGATTATCAAGGACGGAGTGGCTCCATCTGGAGATCGAGAATGCTATATCATACTGGGCACTTTTGGAGCCAGATACCGTGGCATCCACACTGTTAAGCACAAACAGCTTGATGGCACTACTTTCACTGGGCAAGTCATGCTTCTCGAGCCTGACATCCGACATCCTTTTGTTGGCTGGATTCAGCACATGTTCCTCGTCACCGGTCCAAACACCGTCAGTGCTGTTGTCCTGGGCGGCGGTGAGGGCAAAGTTCCATTCCTGGATTGCGTCAACTCATGGCTTGCGCCTTGGCTGTGGTCTTTTGTCAAAATCATGAGCGCTCACTGCTATCGCATCAAACACCAACTCATGCCAGTTGGGGAGAATCTCAACGAGACCGAGTTCAACAAAGCAGTGGCAGACGCAACCGACCACCTCGCATTGCAGTCCTGGATTGTCAATTTATTCCTAAAGGGAGGCCCCATGGGCGCCTGGTGTCAGGAGATCTCCGGTCGCGCAGGAGTCGAGAAGATGACCCCTGAAGAGTACGCGAACTGGCGAAAGAGGGACAGGGAGGTGAAAGCTTTGACTGATGCTGAAGGTCGTGGCTCAGGAAGGACGCACCACAGCTACTATCCCGATGGTGAGCTCGACAGGACTACGATTCGGGACAAGGACGATGACCACAACAAGAGCGGTGGCACCAACAACAAGAAGCCACCAAACACAGGTAGCAGCAACACCCAACAGCGTCCCAAGAGCAAGACGTCTGCGCAATCAGAACCTGCCAAAAGCCCCAAGGACAGGTCACCTGATTCACGGCCTAAGCCCAGTCCAAGTCTTGACATCAGCAACAAGACCACAACCTCCTTGAAGAACGAAGTCAAGGGGGGCAATGTGCAACCCAAGCGTTCAGCTGGCACCACCCCATCAAATCAAACCACGCAGAAGTCGACCGACAAGCAAAGCCCATCATCCCAAGTCAATAAATCCACGCAATCGCCAACCAGCAAGCAACAGCCATCGATACAGCCTAGCAAGCCCAGTCAGACTCCGACTAACAAGCAAACCCCTCCCACCCAAGTCGCTAGGTCGACTCAACCACAAACCGGCAAGCAACAGCCACCGAGCCAGACTCCTCTGGTAGCTCAGCCCCAGAAAATCGCTGGTCCTACTTCGGAGCAGCCAAATGCTGGTGGGATCACGATTCCGGCTCTGAAAATCACGTCTGGTGACGGCTTCTCCCTGACCACGAAGGAGATGCGTGCAGCAACCATGGACAACTGGCGCACTGTGGAGGCTTACTTTAACCTAAGCGGCGAGCGTGCTGGTGGCAAAAGCCCCGAAAAGGGTCCGCTGGCCACGACGATCCGTGAGAAGTGCAGCTCTCAGCTCAACAAGCAGAAGCTCGATGTTGCTACACGACTGCAAGGCTTTACTGCGCCCGAGAGTCTCCCGGCGAACGAGTTCTTCCTGAAACAGGAGATCTTTGACCAGGCCAAGATGTATGAGGTCGTCAAGCAGGGGGTGGAGGCGACCGAGGCGTTGGTGCCAGTGCTGGCCAAGGACCGCATGGACAAGATCGCTGAGATGGCCAAGGCCAAGAAGGTGCAAGTTCCCAAAGAGCTCGGGCAGGAGTCTGTGACCAAGATGATCCGCGAGGCTTGTCTAAAGCTCCTGGTGTACCCGTTCGGCGACTTGCACCAATCTGGCTTCACTGCGAACGCCATGGACGAGGTATCGGCCCGGCTCGCCATCAAGCAGCTGATGTTTGAGCATCAGAAGACAGACGAGGGATTGCGCAAGATCGCTGGCAAAGCACGAGAGATTCATGGCAAAGGTAACATGGAGGCCGAGGGGAAACTGCAGGCTCAAGGCGTGACCAAACAGAGGAAGATGGCAGAGATCAGTGACATGATCAAGGAGTTGCAGCAGAGGCAAGATCGGGCGATCAACGCGATGAGAGCGGATTTACCGAAACAGACCAAGCTCTGAGCCTTACGCTGTAGACTGGACCTCTCAAGGTGAACCAGGAAAGAATAAAAGTAGAGCTAGACGTTGATAAGGCTAATTCCAGATTCGTAAATATAAGGATTTCCCGGTTGAGCAAGCCATAAACACGTTGTTTTGGATTCGACAAGTTCGACACCGAAGTTTTGTCGAGGCCGTAGAGGCCTTTATCACAAACGGCCTCCTCTACGCGATTGGAAAGGCTATGCATATAACCCTTTTACACGTCATTTTTTGCACTTTAACGTACTCGATGAGCCTTTCTGACTGGCACCAACGCTGTGTTTTTTTTATCGACAGGCACTGCTTATACGCAGCGGACGCAGTGGCTGCACCGCACGTCTTTGGACAGGTTTCGACTGTAGCGGCAACAATGCCCTGATTCTCGACTCCGCTTGCCACAGCAGTCTTTACGCCTCTGTTTCCATGCGATGCTAGCGATCCAGTCGAAGTCCAAAACCAGCGTTGTTTGGTAGTCTCTGCGAATGACATCGGATTGGATCTAACACTATGTTGAGGCCATATAATATTGCAGGGCACAGAGGGCGGTTAAAGCGGGGATGTGTATAATACAAAGAGGGCTCTCGATGCATCCACGGGGTCATTGAACTCCGAGTTGTTTCCTTTTCGTCTGGTATGCCGGCCATGGAAGTGTCATCATCGTGAAGTGCATACATATTTAGTTCTGCAAGTACGATATAGTCCAGGACCTCTACAGCATAGTCCGTACAGCCCCTGCCAAGCCATGGGCCGTAGCTGAATGACTAGGGTAGCTAGGAGCCAGTAAAGTAGTCCTACTGGCCTTAGTGGCTTCCGCACGGCGACCGCAGCGCGATTATAGAAGATCATCTTTGCCCCATTCGGAGAAAAGGGCCGGCGAGGCTGATCAGCAGGGTGATAATCTCATCACACCGGTCACAATCATAAAAAATGCATTGGAATCCAGGCCCGTGGAGAACAGCGTTCAAGCAAAAGAAACCAGCGTCTAATCGTTCTAGAATTTCTCTCAGCTGAACAAGTATCGAACTTTATTTCCTCACATTTTCAGCTTCATGAGTACCCGCGGACTTGATCGGTCCCGACATTGGGAAAACTTGGTCAGTAGACATATAATAAGATGCAAAATGCTCAATCATCCACCATTTGAAAGCCTCTTACATACCTCTTGTCTGAACCACTTGTCTGAGATTCAAGCACCTACTCAAAGTCCGCACGAACCTCAACCTTCTTTCACAAGATGGTTTTAATTTCTGCTCAAACTCTAGTCTTTGCGATCCCGCTGGTGGTGACGGTATCTGCGAAAGGTTATAATGAGGGAAGTTATCTCGGTGTTGAGAACTACGGCATCCCCAGCTCCATGCACTTCACATACAACAGTATCTTGCAGCTAGACGGCATCGGCTTCGGCAACAACCCTGTCAAGTCTTTTGCGACGTGGGCTGCGGATGCAACATGCAATCTAGGTGGAACCGCCTCATCTGGTTTCACGTGCGTCGACAGCGCAATCAAGTCCTAATGGATGGGTGTGAAAGCAGATTTATTTATCTAGAGGATGAAGAGGATGATGAACTCGGGAGAAGAAGCTCCCTACATCCATGGGACTGCTAGGCTATCTAAACACCTACGTATAGACCAGGTGGGATGTGCATTACTCCCCCGTAGCCTAAGCAGGCTAGAAATAATAGAAAATAAATCCATTACGAGTTTTTCTCGTGATTATTAAGTATTACATAAGGTTGAAAATGGAAGAACAAGAATGAGACCCTTTTTGGTTATATAAAAAAGAGAAATAAAGGAGTTTTTTCGACCTAATGTGATTCCTATTATGGTAGTTCGGTTAATTTTAGTTGGCGTATAAACCTGGCATGTTTTTTTCTGCACAAAGGCTTTGTAAGGCTATTTATAATAATATCGTTATTAGCGATATATTTAATTTTAAATATACGTTTATTTTATGCGAAAATAATTTATTTGTATCGTATATCGATATATTTGGTACGAGCGTTTTTTATTAAGTTTAAAACCATATATATCGCGTTTGCTAAATCCGTAAATATTAGTAATGGAGTTTTTTGTTAAAATCTAAATTCTTTTAAAATCTTTATAATTTATCGGAGTATTTGTTTTATCGGTGTAAGGTTGTAAAACTCTAATTTTGTTGAATTTAATAAAATAAATGGTATTTTTTTGGATTTTTAATAGATAAATATACCGGCAAAAAATATAATATAACTACTTATTAAGAATCGTGTTCTTAGGATATCGCTATATATAGCGTTAGAAACCGCATATAAACCTAAGTTTGTAGTTTGGAACTTTCCTTTTAATAAGATTCTTAGTCTTATTATACCGGAGATATATCGCAGGAGATGCTTTTAAGCATTTAAATAATCTTAAGATAAGCCTGCGTTTGTTTTATATAATTTGTTATTAGTCTAAATTATATCTGGACGAGATCCGTATATAAGGTAGTTCGTAAAACCAGTTTGTCGTTAATAGTTTTTTATGATGCCTGGACCGGTTAAAGCGGTTTATTTTGCCGGAATTTGCATTTTTGGAATCTAAAGGGTTATTGCTAATTTTATATTATAATAACTATATTAGGAGATTAGTTTCTTAGCGAACGTTTATTGGCTTATTTAAATTTGTTTTTTTTGTTTGTTTTTTTTAATTTGGAACCCTAGGAAGTCAGCAGCTTTACTTAGTGACTTTAATTCGAAGTGGGCATTTAAGCTATTATGGACTTTTATGATTTTTGTAACGGTAAGAGCTTTAATTTTAAAGTTATTTACGTAAAAAACAATAAGGCGTGTTTTCGTTTTGTGTTTAAAAAGATATTGTTTAAATATTATTGGCTTATATCTTAGTTTTGCTAATACGGGGTAGATGGTTTTATACCACTAAAGAGGTGAACGACGTAGTCCGTATAAAGCCTTATAAAGTCTGTAAGCACGACTTATGCCATCTTTATATCTAATGGGTTATTATATATAAATAGGTTTTTCCGAGCGTGTATTAGCTTTGAGGAATGTTGTGATAATATTAAATTGTTGGGTTTCTAAGTTAAAAACAGCCATTAATGTGAAGAATAGTTTTACGGCAACACTTGTTGCCACCGCTGCGTATATATTTTAGGCTTCCTAGGAGTTATCCTGTTTATAATCTCCTCGAACGACCTATCGTGACTTATTCCTAGTTTAGGTTCCGTTTTTATCAAACTTTTAATCCAGAACCCATTTTCTAAGAAGGATATATGCGTTAGCAAAGGGGTCTTTAAAGACCCAGGTACCGTGGTTTTTAATGTCTTGAATTTGCTTGTTAAAAGCCGGCCTTTACTCGTCCTAATACTTGGATTTTGCCTTTTTATAAGACTTCGGGAGTGGATGATTTGGATTTTTTAATATAACAGCGAATATTTGTGTTTTAATGTGTAAAAGAGCAAGAATAAGGATTTTAATATCTAGTATCCTCTGGTTTATGTCGATGTATATTAGATTTTTGTTTATTGTATTTTTAGATATTTTGTTGATATTATAATTAATTTTTTAAGTCGTTTTAGCCGTTTTTTTAAGTTAAAGTGGGGGGCTTAATGGGACTAGTGCCTTTTTGTCAATTTTATTAAGTTCCTTATTTAAAAAGAACTCTTCGTTATTATTATTTTATGCAGCCAAGTCGGCACTAATAAAGAATATTAAAACTTTTTTAATAAAAGTCGTTAATTTAAAAGGAGTTTTAAGGAAATCTTTAGGCTATAATAATATGGTTGGGCTATCCACTTTTGTATGTTAAAAAGGTGAGTTTAATGGAGTGTTTTGTTAAAGGTGGCCTGTTAATTTATCATCGATTAATTTATCGTTAGGCTTGTTTTCTCGGACAGACTTTTTTTTATTAATTTAGGAAGGTAAGACAGAATTATTGTTTTGTGTGGACTTTAAGGCGAATGGATTAACCGAAATAACTAGTTTTTGTGGCTTTAGTGCGTTATAAACCGAGTCGTTAAACTTAGTAATATGTAAAGGTTTTATCTCGTTATTAAACTGGGTTTTAGTGCTATTATTAAACGTAACGTTTATATAGCGGACAATTTTGCCCGTTTTAAAGATATATACGTAGTATATGGTTCCGTGAATGTTACCGTAGCTAATTAAGCGTCTTTTAGTGGCTTTGGGTGCTGTTTTTTAAAGCCTTGGATTTTATATTCGGACCTATGCCTTATATTTAAACGTGCGAAGATAGGCAATATATGGTTTCTGGTATTTTATATGTATTCCAAGCCATTTATACAGGCGTTCGTGAGGGCTTTCGTGGTTTGGATTGGTTATAAATGGCAGTAAGTTGAGAATTATAGCACTAGCAGCTTTACTATATAGCCAAAGGGTCGCCGGAAGGTCGTTTGCAATGAGGGCATATCGTGTGCTATTAAGGATAGCTTGGCCAGCCTTTTTTATACGTCCCACCATTTTATAATAATGGGGAACAAATGGACGGACTGCTATTTTACGATTGTCGGCCTATCGCAGGAAACGTGGGAATTCCGTTCCGTTATTAATCTGAATAAATTAAACTATTAAACTAGATAAACGCTTTAATTTAAGCATTAAATTAATAGCTACCTCGCTAATAAATTCGCCTAATTTATTGCTTGTGAATATAATTTAATAATATGCCGCGTATGTATTTATAATATAAACGGTGTGTTTTTTAAATCCGTGGCCAGTAATATATAAGATGCTGTTTATATAAATTAGTGCTAATAGGCGCTAAAATAAAATTAACGGGATATAACTAATTAGCCGCTTGGCTTTTCCGAGTTTATAAGCTTTATATACGTATTCGTGTGTATTTTTAGAGGATATAAAAATACCTGCTCGTTTGTAAGCTAAGATTATTCGATTAAGGCCCGTATAAAATATTCGTTTATATATTTGGCGGTATATGATTTTAGTGTGGCTAAATCCTACGTTATTGTTAATATTATTGTGGATTACTTTGGCAAAGTTATTAAATTTCGGGATTTTAAATTAATTTGTTTTAAACACAAATATTTTATATATCTAATTTATTATAACAAGCTCACGCTTTATATCCTTTATAATTAGTTTGTTTTCGTAGCTATCGAACACTAATCCGTCTTAACGCAGTTATTTATTACTAATTAAGTTGTATAAAATAGTTAGTGAATACAATGCCTTTTTAATATTTAGCATAGTTAAGCCGCCGTCGGATCGCAAAAAAAGGATTTCCATAAGGCCAAAAACAGTAGCCTTTGTATCACCACCGTTGTTTAACGAAAAGGTGACGGGGACCTTAAATATAATTAAATATATGAACCACTTTTTATTATTAAACGTGTAAATCGAATAACCGGAGTCTTTAATTAATAAATTTCGGGTAATTTCGTAGGTATAAAAATGTGTCGTAAAAGCATAAATAAATATGGGTATTGCCATAATATTATCCAATTTTTTAATATTTATCACCGCTGTATGATTTGTATTAATAGTTAAAATGTTAGGCGATGTAGTTAATAAAGTTGGGTTCGTTAACACGTTTTTTTTAGCATCTTTGTTATTTTTATTAGTTTTCTGATTTCTACGGTCGGCACTAGTTGCGGACCCTTAAAATCCCCTAAAATATTAGTGAAATAATGTATAATATACTCGGTAATAAGTGTAAAGATTCCAGTTTAATTAGTGCTATTTATTACAAAATATATAGTAAATCGGGCAGCTTTCGGTGTTTGTGGACACTTTAAGGCGTAGTAATGGCCTCGGTTATTTTTTTATTAAACCGGCGAAAACTTTGGTATTTCGGGTATTATCGTTTTTTTTTGTCTTTAAAAACGATTTGTTGTTACGGTAATTCGCAAATTATAAACCTTTTTTTTTTGCCTAAAGCTGGTTAGCCTTCGATTAAATCCGACTAATTATAATAAGCTAAAATATCTTAAAGTTGGCGATATTATAAAATATTTTGTCGTATTAAGGTTTATTAATTTCTTTTAAAGGACTTAAAATAAAAAAGATCGCTATTTTGTCGGATATCTCGTACCTTAACTCGGCCAAACGTCGTTTTATTTTGATCGTATTATTAAAATATTCCTGAAAGTTACTTTTTGGTTGTTAGTGATTTTATTTCGTAACTAATTATTAAATTAAATTTTCCGAAGCCGACGGGATGTTTTTTAAGATAAGGTCGTAAATAATTTTTGGGTTTCGTTTTATTATTCGGTCTTAGCTATGGTTTTTTAAAACGTTGTGGATGGTTTTTGTTAAGTCGATAATTAATATTTTGATTATCCGTCGATCTCGCTTTTATTTTTGCTTTTTATCCTTATTTGTAGGTTTTGGAACCTTTTCGAAAATGTAGTTTTTTAATTTAAAATATTTAAGTTGTTCGATTAATTCGAATTTTTAGTCTTTAAAGTTAGACTCCTTTTTAAAGGCCGTTACTCCTTTTATAATAAGGTTTAAAAGCGATATAATGCCAAAAGACACCTAATTAAATAATAATATAATAAAAAAAAAAGGGATTAAAATACGGGATAAACCTTTTAACTTATAAAATTACAAGAATTATAAGCGTTACCGCCGCTTATTTAACCGTAGTTAATAAGGTTAGATTTATTTTTTAATTATACCCGTAGTATTTTTTTTTCCGTATTTTAAAAAGTAATAAAAAGGTAAGAAAAGGGATTAAAGTGTTTCGTTATAACAATTACTTTTTAAGTATAAACTTTTACACTGGCTAGTGTGCTGCGAAGGTCGGATAAATGTGGTTAAACAAAAAAAGGGATAAAGTCGTATATAACGACTTATAACCCGTTTCGTGGGTTAAAGCGGAGGGTTAAATTAGGAAAACTCTGAGTAAATTATGGAAAAAAGCGAGTATTATCGCAAAAACCGGATCGTTGCTTTATCGAGCACGCCTTTAAAAGTGGCGTACTTTCGGAAAAAATATAAAAAATATAAAAGTTAAAAATAAATAGTATCTCGTTAGAAATTAATAAATTTTATTATTTTATTAATAAAAAATCGAAGCTGCCGATTTTCTAAAATAACGTGTTTAGATTATTTTAGCTTAAAAGCTTAAATAGTGGGGTTTAAGGTCCAAAAAAACCGATTAAAGCTAAAGATCGATAATTAAAGTTAAAAAAAACGGGCTAATAAAAAACTAAGTTCCGATTAAATTTAAAATAAAGCTAACAAGCCTAAAGTAGGGTCGAGCCCAAAATAAGCCTAGCCTATATTGCTAATAAGCTCGGGCGGGGTGAAGCCTAAAATAAGCTTAGCTAGTAACGCTAATAAACTCGGGCAATAATGGGGTTTAGGTTGGGAAAACTACAAATTAGTGCTTAAACATCCAAAATAAAGTCTGAATAATGCGCTTTTAGTAATATCAACAAGGTGAAAACTCGTATATATTAATGCGGAAGCAGGTAAAAGGATCCCTTAAGAAACGAGGGCTTATAACCTAATAGATGGGTGTAAAAACAGATTTATTCATCTAAAGGATAAAGAGGATAATGAACTCGGGAGAAGAAGCTCCCCACATCCATGGGACTGCTAGGCTATCTAAACACCTACGCACAGACCAGGTGGGATGTGCATCAAGTCCGCATCATATGCGGCCGCTGAGGGCGTTCGCGGTTCCGCTACCGACCTCGAGAATACCATCGCGTTGAGCGGTACGAACACCCAGCAAGGCGCCTACAATAGCTCAGACTTTGGCCAAGGCTCGTCCTGCACTCTGCCCACTACGTTCGCCGCTCAGCAAGACACTTGTCAGGTTACTGGGCTCAACAGCGTCCCACTGTCTAGCGGGAGATACTCTTTCCCCACGCGTGGCATCAAAGTGACCTGCAAGGCGGCATGCGGGCAAAGCAACGCCCTCGATCAAGGCAACTGGAATGGCATCATTGGTCAACTCACAGCATTCTTGAGGGACAACAATTACTACGCCGCTCGCTTCACAGTCAGCAGACTTACAACGAACACGGTAGTGGCTCGCTGCCGCGTGACCAGCCCGAGCATCTCCCAATTCGGTATCGATGTCTGTCCTGATCAAATTCCACACTCAGGTGCCACTGTCCTGGCTGGCGACAGTCAGGCTTAGTGCAGAGAAGTCTGGGGAAAGGAGAAGAAGCATACGCTTGATGTTATCAAGTCTGACAAGAGGTTTTCCCTTTCCGTACACGAATGTAGTTGTTGCGTTATATTCATTCATACATAAGTGAAAGTCGAGCTTTCATAGGCTACCGACGTCCGGGAGATGATAGGTACATATATAATCATACATCGGTATATCGCCGTGCTAAACGTGAACGTAATCGCCTTTGACATCTGGCTGCTAAAATCGGGAGCTAGCTCCAGCTCGAGTTCCTAGGATCACAGCTCCACATCAAACTTGTGTGTAAAAGACCCATTAAGCGATCGCGTCGTCTCGCCGATCTGAAATGTCCCAGTGGTACCATTGGGCGCATAAACTACAACGCTCAATGTCTTCCCAACAATTTTCCAGCTGGCTCTGATGGGCTCGCCAGAGACCGTCATGATCTCACTGCTTGCCTCTTTCAGCCCCATATTGAGACCAAGCTGTGGGCTGAATGTCCATTTCCTATAGCCGAACCCTTCGACACCAGTGGCTGTACGAACGCCAGTGACATATTCGGGGAGTACGTATGTAGGGGCGCCACCCCAAGGGTGTCCAAGGCTGGTGAACAAACCCAGTCCCGGATCCCCAGACGTGGACAGATACTCCCAGCTTGCACCAGTGTACGTCTCATTGTTGGTGATCATGCGCATCCACAGACTGTCTAGTAACGACTGAGTAGCAGCACTGGCTTTTTGGGAAGCGAGTGCTTCCAAAAGAAACCCGTTGGTGTTAGGGGATATCGTCGTGTCAGGGTCGCTCGCATTGACAAGTGTGCTGTCCAGATAGCCGACCTGGACCTTGAGTTTGTGAAGAGCTGCGATGGAACTTGATGCTTGGGTTGAGTTTGCTACACCAGCGAGGATGCAGAAGGCTATCCCAGCGATTGAATAGTCGGCCGGGTTGGATTCCGAAAGAGCGTAGACACCAAGATCTGCATTCCAAAGGCGGTAGTTGATATTACGAGTCATGGTCTCGGCGGCAGTACGATATGCATTTGCCGACTCAGAGTCCAGCACTGCTTCCGCGACGTGTGCTAGACTTTTCAATGCGTGTACGGTGGCACAGGAGATGGCCGAGCTGCCGTTGCCAGGTCCCAGGAAGCCGCCAACCAACGTCGGCAGCCCAGTAGTTGTGCTGGTCTGATTGAGTATCCAACTTGCCAGAAGCTGCCACTGTGGCCATGTCGCCTCTGCAAATTTGACATCTCCACTGATTCGGACATACTCGCAGAAGCTGAGCAAACCCAGGATTTGATAATCCGGAAGGATTATGGCCCAAACCGGATATCCTTTCAATTGACCTCCGCCGCCGTACGCATACGCGTCCCGGGCGGTATTTGGAGAATATCCAATTGGCGCAGCATAGGGTATTAGACCTTCTTTGACCTGCCAATCGAGAAACCACTGCAGGGTGCCCTTTGCAACATCGAATTGCCCAGTGCTGGCTCCAAGAACCCGCACCGTGTGGTAAAAGTCTCCAAGCCAAACCAGACGATCGCGTTTTGGACCGTCGAGACATACTGAAGCAGTGTTGCTGTGCACACCATATTCGCTCAGGACGGAGTCATCCGTCAGATTGTTCTCGTAGAGGAGCGACGCGTTTGTGGTATCGTATACTTGGACATCTGTGATCAAAGATACTTGGTCTTGCCAACCGCCAAAGCCAAATGAGCCGCTGGTAGGAATCGTCTGGCCGCCAATGTAATACTCGTCCAAAGATTGATTGAAGATCTGCTGTCCATTAACTGACACTGTCATGTGACCAGTCTCCGCCAGGATGGTCTCAACCTCGTTCCATGTGTCCTCTTCCACCTCGACGGGTAAGTCGAACGAGTCGAGGTAGTACGAGGTCAGCGTGGTGATGTTTACAATGGAGAACCCGTATCCAAGCACAATCGAATTTGGTGGAAGAAGGGTGTCGTTGGCGTTGACGTAGGCGGAGTCGTTCTGTTGACTGCCAGTCAAATAGAGTTGTATACCTTTGGCAGGTGATGCCAGAGGCTGTGCGACCGACCACGCAAGCCCGCCCTTTTGTATTTTTGCCTTGAACCGTAGGGTGTAGTTTTCCAGGAAAGCGCCTTGTGAAGTCAGTGCCGGCTTCATTCCTCGCACGAGTGCACCTTCGTCACTGATTTCCCAAAGATCATCTTGACTACCTTCCTCCAGGCAAGAAAGTGCAGCAGCTCTGGCACCAAGCTGCCAGATCTCGTTGAGATTCTCGTCGTCTGAGCTGAAGAATCCTGGCACCTTGCTCCTATCAATGTCGAATACTGATGGCACAAAACCCACATCCCGAAAGGTGATACTTCCATTGGTAAGAAGACGTATAGATTGCCATCTTTGCCCTCCTTGCAGGAGAAGCCCGTCAATGTGGCCTGGAACGTTGATTTCTAGCGTTTCCACACGGTATGTGTTGGTTAGGCCAGATGCGTACACCAGTGGTCCATCAGAGAAACTCTCATGCAAGCCAGCGAATTGTTCAGAATATTTAATCTCGATCTTTACTTCACCGCTCACACTCTCGACGTCAAGGAATGGGTATCCTGCCACTTCGTGTCCATAATCGACAGTGGCTACAGGAAGGGAGGGCGATAACTCGAATTGACTAAAGTTCAGACTTGCTATGCTTGGCCCGCTCGAGAGTGCCAATTTCGCTGGTGCGAAGACGGGTCTATAAGTCATTAGTCAGCGTAACAGCCAAATTACTCCCGAGTAACGACAATACCTGACAGGCTGTGCAGCAACTACGGTTGCCAACAGCCAAGACGGTGGATACATGACCGCTTTTGAAACAACGTCAATCCCAGTGTGGATGTACTTGTGTAGCGAAAAGACAATTTTTGTAATACTACTATAACCCATCAGCCAGTGTTCCTCAGAAAAAAGCTATCAATTTCTCTCCGCATGAAATAGGATGGCATACATGTGTCTCAACTGTCCCGGCTTAGGTATATCATTTAGAGGAGGGGCATACCTCTCGCTATCTCGCTATAATAGTACATACACCACTACATACTACCGTCGGGATCCAAGAGCGCCGACAAGCAATACCGTTACACTAGATCCGCCTTGGTGGAACCCTGCTGATGGGCCCAATGAGAAGCCGGTGAGTACGCGTATTTAGGTACGTGCGCTCGCGTTCTAATCGATCTGCATGTCCGATCATCTACGTGATTCTTAGCCGGTGTGCTTTCCTCTCTATTCACTGTGCTCTAGCTCGTCATACATTACCCCGGTGCCGCCGATAGGAACACGACAGGAACATGAATTTCGCACCACTGTCCTAGTGCCCCTGCAGTTCTATGCACGGAGCAGTCCTAGCCATCCGACACAACCATGTATCGCCTGGATGGTCGCCAGAAGGTTACACCTCTCCGGGATCACAAATGTTAGATCGTTACAATCCCCATTTTTCGACCCAGTGATCTACCACGTATTCTTCCATATAATTCAGTGCTGGGTGGTACAGCTCTTCTGGGCTGTTGGAGAGGTTCTTCACTTGGTCCCCACCGTAGGTGCTGGAAATTTCTAGCAGCCGTACCGGGCCACCAAACCACACACAGAAAGGCACCCTGGAGATACTCAAGAGATAGGTGTATTTAAATGTGGGGCTTGTAACGATCTAACATTTGTGACCCTGGGGGAGGTGTAGTATGGCACGCATTGCCAAAATCAAATGGCACTCAACGAGTATTCCGACTTATTTTGTGGTATCGTGTCATAGACGTGGGTCCCGGAAATAACAGCACTTGAAAGGTGAGTAGCAGGAAAGAAAACCATAATTTTAGTCAAGCATCAAGTAAGAATACAGCGATGAATGGATGCGTTCGTCTTTCAAGGTGTAAAATACATCAAATCAATCATCTGCAATTCTGGCGACACAAAAGTCCGGTACTAATCGTGCCTAAGAGACCCGTGAGTGGATCGCCGGATAGTGGAAGAACTGTGCAAAAGGGGCATTGTCTCGTATTGGAAACAATATGATTGGTTCGGAGATAATTCATGCCCCCGTATGATGGGCGGCTGAGACACGTCGCAAGCTGATTGAGATTAGGCCTTTGACCCGATCTGAATGCTCCGCCTGCCTATAGGGCTCAGCCTCATCGTGACATGAACGTTAATAACTGACGAATTACCAACATGGGCGAACAATATCAAATATCAGCATTCTCGCCGATAGGATTGAATTGTCGCATCATTCTCTCTATTTGTCCTTTCTTCTTCTTCGACTGTTGGAAGCCGAGCGTCCTAGTATCCAAAATTTCGACGCATTGATTGAACGCGCCTCTCCCCGCCGATTGCAGCCATGGCGGAACTCAAACCATTCCGAGGAAATTATTACCTCTGGCATTATGTTCCTTCACTTTTCGCCGCAATAATATTCATCATCATATTTCTTCTTTTGACCACCGCACATGGGTATCGGATGTATCAGAAGCGCTTATGGTTTTGCTCACCAGTTGTGATAGGAGGTCTAAGTGAGTCTTTTGCCAATACACCTGATTCCGTCATGCTGACCCCCAACAGTGGAAGTAGTGGGCTACGTCGGAAGGACAATGGCACACAACGCCACTGACAAGTTGTTGCCATATATCATTCAGAGCATCTTCACCCTGCTTCCTCCCGTCCTTTTCGCCGCCACAATCTACATGATCCTCGGCCGCATCATTCGCGCCGCGCGTGGCGAGGACTGCAGCCTGATCCGCGTGTCGAGACTCACGAAAATCTTCGTCTGGGGCGACGTGATATCCTTTCTCGTCCAAGGCAACGGTGCGAGTTTCATGTCGATCAGCAGTTTGGCCTCCATGGGTCAGTGGATCGTCATTGGCGGATTGGCCATACAGATTCTCATGTTCGGATATTTCATTGTCGCGGCTGTCACATTCCAGTACCGATACTCGCAGCGCAGCGCCGGGTCACTGAGCCTTCCGTGGACCGGTTGGAAAGAAAGCCTGTACATGATCTACGGCGTCAGTGCTCTCATCATGGTGCGGAGCGTATTCCGCGTCCTAGAATTCGTTCTCGGCACCGACGGTTATCCGATGTCCCATGAGTGGACACTGTACGTCTTCGATACCATCCTCATGGCCGGCGTCATGGCGCTGCTCCTCGTGTACTATCCGGATAAAATACCACTTGGTTCCAGCGAAAGCGATCTGCAGCTCGTCGAATCCCAAGAAGCACTGTACATGCCTGCCATGGGCATCCCGGAGGATGTCCCGGTTCCTCTCAAGAGCGCTCGAGCTTATTGATGCTGGCTGGACGATCTGGATCTTGGCGTCTACGAATAATTACCGAAGATGTTACTTTGTTTTCGTGGCTCCTGGGCCATGAGCCCTTGGATGGGAGTAGAAGGTCTGGATTTCCGAGGAAAACACATTGGAAAAGAATTATCAATCTGAAACTATTTTGTCATTACGAGTGAGCATCATGGTCTTGAAAGTTCAAATATGCTGCGTCTGATTGAGATAATACCCGACAAAATCCACTGGTGTGTCATCATGTTCTTCTTTTTCACTACCGAATGCTGCGCAGTCAGATCGTTTGATAATATTGCCGTTTCCAGATTGTTGTTGAAAGAAAGTCAGTACGGCATCTAACATCCGCGGGTGCAGTATCATTCCTAATCACGTTGAATAGCGTAAGGTACGAGTCGCGATCACCCAATATCAAGACGCTGGAAGAAAAAAAGAACTATGTTAAGAAGGTTATAATTGATGTGCGTCGTCGCCTGATTGAGATAAGATGTCCGAAATGCAAAGGCTTGAAGATATGCCTCGGTCAATTAGGTGCATTCGTTTGGCGGTCGGAAGCATTGTCTAGACTCAGGATCTACCTGATGCCACAAGTGCAAAATATGATTGAATAGAGTCTATTAAATTCCAGTCTTAACAATTCCGCTAAATTCTTTCAAGACAGCCACGAATGCGCCAGCCGTGACTCTTATGATCCCGCTTTCCTCTTTTAGCTTCACATACTCCCTAACCCAAAGTCCTCGCCCAGTGAACACGCACGAATGGTTTGTTCTTCTATCTCCCGATTTTGCTCCACACAATCTTCTCAGGCTTGACAAAGATCAACTTGAGACCATTCGTGCACGGCTCCTCCTCGCCGCGGAGCAGAGCGCCGATCTCACTGGGATGCTTCCAGTGCAGATAGACGACAGCGATAAACATGAGGAGCGAGTCGAATACGTAAAATAGAGCCTCCGACTTCTGAAGGTAGCCACCGCTTCCCTCGATGAACTCGATAGCACGGAACAGCGATCGTACCATGACGAACCCACTCACGATGTAGAGAGTGGTGAGGTAACTCTGCCAGCGAACATTGGGCCTCTGTGCATCGATGGTAGGTGCCCTGCGCATCGCCCGGTGGAACAGGGCGGCAACGACGACGAAGAACGCGAACCAGAGGAGTTGGAGGATAAGACTGGCGATGACGACGCCGTTGCCGATCTTATAGAGCACAGGCAGAGCGCGAGAACCGCCCATGAGGCCACCGGCTAGAAACTGTTAGAGCAAAGATTTGCGATGATGAGCCTGCCAAACATACCTGCGCATTGCATGAAGAGGCATACGAGATCTCCAGTGACAAAGGTCTTGGTGATGCGTCTGTTACGAATAATGGCGTGGGAGTCTCCGTCCGTCAATTGAATTATCCTCCCAAGTATAACGTAGATTGAGGCCGAAAATAATGCTGGACTAAGCAGAATGAACACGCTTTGAATGATGTAAGGCATCATTTTCCAGCAGCCGGGCTCCTGCTTGGCGGACGAGGTTCGAGCGGCATATCCGATAAATTCGGCTATATTTTTGACATCATACGTTAGTCTTGCTTCATTGATACCTAGTAATGGTTGAGGTAACATACTAAAGCAACCAGCTACCAGTGCTCCTAAGAACCACGACTTTGTGTTGTACATCTGCCATAGGTGTACGATCGTTGTGATGAGGAACAGAATGCAGAAGATGACGGCCGCTGCCACGGACGGTTCGTATTTGTAAAAGCTGTAGGCAGAAGTCTGCCAGTATGGGTTGCATACGGTCGACATGGTGAAGGCGGATAACGAGCAGTAGTTGGCGCAGCGGAAGAAAATCAATGCCTTGAAAGTAAGCAATTAAGTAGAAGAGCTACAATGGAATGATTTATTGGAAGAGGCCAGAAAGGATAAGTGATGAGCAACCAACAACAAACGGGGGTTCATACGGCTTATTATCAGTATTATACAAATTGATGATTTTGCCCAGCCCCGTTGAGCTGTCGCATCGCGTACGCCGTATACTAAAACGAAGGTAGTGGGTCTAATCACCGAAAAAAGGGGTCTTTGCTGCGCCCGTATGATATACGCAGCCAATCAAGATTGCCGGAATACGATACGAATCCACAGGAAACTCTAGACCTAAAACTCATTCGGGACAAGAGGTCAAACCCTCGGCATCCTCCCGCCGTTGCAACTCATTCCGCTGCGCCTGTTAACAAAAATTTGCCAAGGCCTCCGCCGCTGCGTGTCTAGGCAGCAGTCAAAGGTCAAGATCATTGTCTTCACCACTTGTGATGCGAGGTGCAGGTGCAGCAATTCTCGATCAGCCGCACATCGCGAACCGCGCCACTCATGTGCTGATTAGGTAGTTGCGCTAGGTAGGTTGTGGGGAGGCAGCAAATTCTCCTCAATGTCGTCCCTTTGAATATCGGCGAACCACACATGTCACATCCGACGACATGTCAGAATTTTGATATTGCGCAGTAACGTGATTAACAATTGCCCCATCAATGAAGACGCCCATAACGGCTCTTGTAAAAATGGCTTTATGTAGAAGCGTTCACGGGCGAAAGACTGGTGTCGATAAATTATATACACGAGACCAGAAAAGTGATTATGAAACAGATGAATTATTAAAAAGTGTTTATATACAGAACTGTAAGTTGGCCTGGCGTATACATAGTGCTATGGTCCACTTCGCATCCGACCTGAGATCCGGCGCCCCTACGCACAACTGAAACCCTCTCCTGCAGTGGAATTTCCAACACCATTGTAGACCTGCTTCTTCGGATACGGGCACAAGGAGCGCTCAAAGTTGGGAGAATCGTTGAGGGAGGTGGCAGCCAGCGTATCAGGTGCCACTCCGTTCTCTACCCACTCGCGCATCGCGTCAAAGGTCCCGTCAGGATAGGCGCCGCTTCCGCCAAGGCAGTGGTTGATTCCCGGGGCCAAGAACAGTCGGTAAAAATCATTGACGTCCTCATCAGCCGCCATGACGGAGTCGTAGTAGTGCATGCTTCCGCGGGTGGGAATAATGCTATCCGTCTGGCCGGTGTTAGTAGCGAACGTGATGTTCGGATTGTATGTGAAACTCACTGTGCCATGGTATCCTACCAACTTTCCGCCTCGAGCGCGGAACTCTGAGAGGTCGGGGTCACGCGTTCCGATGATGGAATCATACATCTGTGCAGAGAGGTGGGCGATGCGATCGAATTCCTCATAGGAAATGTTCGCCGTCGATGCGCTCGAGTTCTTGAGGACGAACAACCCTGCCCAATCCTCGGCAATCTCGAACGATCCACGGGTGCATGTTCCATTTGTTGTACAGGTTGTTGGGACGATGGCCTGGTCCGTTATCGATCCCGTGAGTACTGCACCCTTGTTGGGGCCGAACCAGATAGTTGAGTTGTCCGACTGACGCGCGCCATCCCACTAGAAAGGTATTAGTGAGCGACCTTTTCATGAGGTACTGTATGTCAGGCTGAACTTACAACTTTCTGTACCAGTTCCACTCCCTCAGCGGTCACAGTCCAGTCAGAGTCGAGCGTAGTACAGTTGATGGTCGTTCCAATCAGACTTGTCGGGTCGAAATCGCAGGCATCCGGATCACTAATGACACCGTCTGTGATGCCATCGAGTCCGTCGCATGCATCCAACGCAGCGTTGGTAATGGCATCGATCTCGCAAGCAGGAGGATAAACGCCCATCTGGTCCATGACAAACAGCGGCCACATATCCGCCATGGCGAACTGGTTCCAGTTGATAGCCGGGGCACTCGCGGCTATTCCATCGTACGCATCCGGGTATCTCTGGGCAAGCTGAAGACCCTGACGACCTCCCTGAGAACAGCCCGAGAAGTACGAGTACCTGGGAGGCGTATTGTAAAAGCTGGTGGCGAGGCTCTTGGCAACAACGGAGGCGTCGTTGAGGGAGACAGAGGCGAGATTCTGGAGAAGGTAGAGGTTCACGTTGCCCTCGCTCAGAAGTGCCCAGTCGGTGGGATAGACATCGGATCCTAATCCGGCGTCCGTTCCGACCGTGGCATAGCCCTCACCGACGGAAGCCATCATGCCCATCAAGCCGGCGTAGTGGAGTCCGGCCTGCCAACCAGCTCCGCCAATATGCTGAAGACGACCATTCCAAGTATCAGACGGGAGCCAGACCTGCACATGCACAGTGTCGTTCTGGCCCGGGTGCGTATAGCTGACCGTCACATTACAGAAGTTGACGTTCGACACGGTAACTCCTCCATGGTTGGTGTAGTATCCGGTAGGGACTCTTTGAGAGTAGTTGGCAACGTACGTGGTCTCCAGCGAAAGGAACTCGGCCCCAAAAAGATCAGGATAAGGCAGAGCCGCGGCCGAACATGCTGAAGAAGGTATTGTGCCGTTAAAGAGTGACGGAATCATTATGGCAACTTGAGCAAGAAAGAGCGTAGAAAGAGCGACAGTCACCGAATTCTTCGATGATGGTTCAATAACTATTCTATGGCTGATTCTCCATGATATAAGTACGCGATACTCAATCGATACTCAAGTTGGTAGACGTGCACGAGCTAAAATGTCGAGTTCCTCGGTCACAAGCATCATGATCATAAGGAACGCGACTAGCCAATCGGAAGGGGTCTAGTACGAGTGCCCCACGACCCTTGTCCACAATAGGGAATACGGGCCAATACGCAGAACTTCGCATTGTTTGCGCCAGCGACGACTCGTGGCTAGATAGAATGGACACGCCCCAACTAATGATGATCATAATCTGATTCCTGACATCTCATTATGTCAGCAGTTCCGGGCCTACCGGTAGGTATACATCAATGATTCCTGCCTCGCATTCTCGCACAGCCCAGTGGAGCATACTGGCCAAGCTGGCATTGCCGACCGCCAAGTCGCCTGGTCGGAATCTAGGTATGAATCATGCTCTGCGTGCTTCACATATAGCAACAAAGTAAGGCAATCTTCCATCGCATTCAATCAATACGGCAGCAACGATGTCCTTACACTGCAGCACTCGGGTTCGAGGTCGCACTACTGATGATCAGCCTGTGGGTGACACTGGAGCCAGCCAAACTCAATAAAACGAAAACGCACGGCCCCTCATCACAAGTCAACACGATGCACCCATATTGCCATTTCAGAAAGAATCGGAGAGCATGCATCGTTATTGCCCCAAGGTTTGATGAACTGAACTCTTTGATCTTGGAGGGGTCGCAATAGTCCCTCTTGGCATCTCCGTCTGAAATGCGCTCCATTGATTTGCCATGCTCATCCAACGTTGAACGAAGCGGTGAAATAAGTACGCAAAATGCTATGCAATTGAAGATCATGTGAGAATCATCCCAAAAGCCAAGCCAGAGGAAGGGTCCGAAATGGAAGACCAGTTGTTATAACTGCAAGAGGGGCAAGATAGACGTTCGATCCCATCTTTTTCTTTCAAATGCATCCTGTCGCTGTTTGACCACATAATAACGCCAAGAAACGTGGCCATTATGTCGCATTGCTTCTTAATATCATTTTGATTACAACTTGTTTGGTACACGGTATTTTGTCGGTAGCAGGACTGGGTTCGGCGCACGACGGACACGCGGAACGCCCAATGTACTGGATTTGCCTTCCGGCATCACGACAAATCAATGCATGCAGATTTACCACTTTTGTCAAACACAACCACTGCATATTTCCCAAATGCTAACCGAGAAACACATGAATGCGGTGCAGTTGTGCAACTTGTATTAATATATACTTAGAATTGAATCAATCCCAGGGTCTATCCGCGTCGTACTGCGGTCGGCACTACGCAACGCTTCCCAGCATGCCAGTCGTCCTGACCCGCCTCTCAAACACAGGAGAAGCACTTGGCGATAGTAGAATCGCCACAAGACTCATCATAGACAGTCTTGCTCGGGTACGGACACAGAAATCTGCTATTCGTCCTGTTGGCGGAATCGGTGAACGTGGTCGGCAGCTGTTCCGGGACCGTCCCGTTCTCGACCCAGGCGCGCAGCGAATCGAAGAGGGTGGTGGGCACGCCGCCGGGCCCGCCGAAGCAGTGGCCGACTCCGGGCGCGGGAAAGTAGCGGTAGAAATCTTGCACTTCGGGGATGATTTCGGTTACTCGGTCGTAGTAGTTCTCGGTGCCTTTGGTGGGGATGATTCCGTCGGCCTGGAGGAGTGGACAGTCAGCAAAGATGTGAAACAAGTAAAGGGCGTGGAAAGTGTAGAGTAAGTACTTACAAGACCGTGGAAACCCATAAGCTTTCCTCCCCTCTTCTGGAACTCGCGCAGGTCTGGATCATTTGTTCCGATGATGGACGTGAATTGGTTTACACCCTGGTGTATGCTATCTTGGAACTCTTCGTGGGTCATCTTGCTCACGTCGAAGCTGGCGTTCTTCCCGACAAAGTATGTCGTCCATTGCTCGGCGAGCGAGTATGGGGTTACCGAGCATGTGCCGTTGTTACATGTCGTCGTGACGATCCCGACGCCTTCTCCGTATGAGTTGCCCGTCAGGTCCGTGCCTACGTTCGGCCCGTACCAAAGAAATTCTCCATTGGTACCTGTTGCACCAGTCCAGGTGGCGTTGGCGACTTGAGCAGCAATTTCGCTGACGACCATTGTGCTGTTCGTCGACGCGCAGGTGAAGGACTTTCCGATGACCGAGAAGGGATCGAAGACGCAGTTGTTCGGGTCGGAGACGAGGCCGTCGGTGACGCCGTCCTGGGAATCACAAGCAGTGACGGCTTCTGCTTGGATTGTGTCCAGCTCGCACAAGTAGGGCGCTTCTCCAGCCAGCCACATTTGTAGGTCCGGCCAGAGGCCCGTACCGATGAATTCGGCCCAATTGAAAGCTGGCGCCGACGCCGCGATACCATCGAAAGCATCGGGGAATCGCTGCGCGAGCATCATGCCTTGCCGGCCGCCTTGTGAACAACCATTCCAGTACGAGTATGCAGGGCGCTGGCCATAGTAGCTTTCGATCAGATCTTTGGTGAACACTGCCATGTCGTTGAGCGACACAGAAGCGAGGTCTTGCAGGCCGTAGAGGTTGACATTGCCCGGGCTGATGAGTGCCCATTCCGAAGGCGACTGGGTCAGATCGTGGGTAACGCCGGCGTCGGTTGAAACGGTCGCGTACCCCTCGCCGATGGCGCCGGCCATGCCATAGTAGCTGAGAAGAAAACGACCAGCCACCCATCCACCGCCGCCCTGAGCTTGAAGTCGGCCATTCCAGTTGTCTGTCGGCAGCCACGCTTCCACGTTGATGGTGTCGTTCTGGCCGGGATGGGTGTATGTCACGGTAACGTTGCAGAAGCTGGCGTCAGTGACGGTGATGGGCCCATGGTTGAAGTTGTAGGCTTGCGGGACGTTGCTGGAGTAGTTGGTGACCAAGGCTGCCTGAACGGCGAGCACTTCAGCACCGTACACGACCGGTGTGCCAAACGTGGCAGGTGTACACTGATATGTCATGGACGTGTTCGAAGCGGCTGACATGCTTGCGATGGTAGATTTCTTCGATGAGAAACTGATTACACCCTGTAAGACAGATGCGATGTCCTTCAAATACAAAATTGAATCGCGTCCCACGTAGACCATCTTTCAAGTTGCTACCATGCTGATCCCATCGGCATCGCCGCTGTCTGGCCCAAGTACCACTATATTTGATCTTCCCTTACGGTTCACCTTATGTCACCCTCAATTTCTTTCGAAGGCATACCCAGCGTGGACGTGCCCTGCAGTAGTAAAAGGCAGTGTACGATTTAGTGGCACAAGGGCGCTCTGGTGAAGATCTAACTTCTCCCGTGCCTTAATGACACAAGGTTGTCAAGTCTGAACCAATGAAGAGCGGTTCTCTACGGTTATAACCCGAACGCCGGATTTAGTCAAGGGCTAAGTTACGATGGGTCCCTGAGAGCCAGGCGCACCCTTGGTCCTCCCGGCGACTAAACTTGATCTGTATGGAGCTCGGTGGGTCGCAATATACTAACCTAGTACAGCGAAATACGCTTGCCGGAAGTTTTCGAACGTATTTATAAACGTTTGATTGGTGCATGCGTATAGCTATATCCATCCCGGGTCTTTCGTACCACTACCGGGAGATGACACCTGCCAAGTCCCCAGACCACGCGGACATAGATCGTTTTCGCCTCATAGCACGGTACTTCTTATCCAACAGTTCAGAGTCCAGACGGTCTTGTACATACAGCCTGGATCACGCGTGCAGTTGCTAGCGGGCTGGCAAGCTGCGTATTTCCGCGACGTCCTGATATAGCAGCACAACTGGTATGCAACCCGAATAAGAGGGATTGCCGGCTGTTGTGGATTACGGCGGGCTGATTTCTTCCTGGGTGGCGGGCGAAACCAAGACGAGGCGCGCGTCTGACCAGTCGTACAATACGATGGCGATTGTACCAATCGTATGGCTTCCGAGCCCCGACGCGAAGCCCATGGACTATCCTAATGCGCGGCGCCGGACGCAAAGAGTCACAGAAAGAGATGCCAACGGACTCGTGATCTAGATGCGTAGCCACTGCTCTCGGCCAGAAAACCTGCCCATGGCCTGATACGCACGCTCTGGTTCTATCGTTTGACCACAGACTGACTGTATTGCAGTTTCAGATAAATAGACGTTGCATGCCACCATTTCCCTTTCCCACTGTGATAATAATCTGTTGGCAACTCAATCATCATACTACCGAGTCTTGAATTATCAATATCTATTTCTCGACACACGATCACCCCGAAGTGGTCTACAAACAAGCCCTATCGCACCCCAGCTCGACATGCTTGTACCAGAGCTTGGTCTTGCCCCGTCGGGGCCGAGAGAATGGCGCCCATCCAGCCTTGCGCTCCCCGGCGAGGCCTATACTCTGGACCATTTGGAGTTATTCTACCATCTCGACCATAACATGGGCGACATACTATTAGCGGATAGTGCACAGGATCGCGCTCTGTTCAACGACGTGTTCCGAAATGCCTTGATGTTTCCGTACCTCATGGATCAGCTTCTCGCCATTTCTGCACTGCACCTGAGTAAATTAACACCACAAATATCCAAGAAAGACGCACGACTTTGTCAGGCCGCCCAGCTGCGCGATCGTGCTCTCGCATCTTTCCATGCAGCAAACACTGCCGGAGGCGACCATCTATACACTTGCCTCTTCTATTCGCTTTCGGGACTGCATAGCCTCTGCGATACGCTCTCGTTTTGCGACGATTTTTCGGGATTCTTGGATCGGTTTGTGTATTTCATCCGGTCACAGCAAGAGTGTCGCAGTCAAATACAACAACATTCGAGCCTCGTAGACTCGCCTTTCGCGCCTCTATACCAGAATATCGTTGGAGCCGCTGTAGCTGTGGCGCAAGGTGGTAGCGGGAATGACTATGACGAGCTGCTGCGTCGCCTAGAGACAACCGGTCTAAACCCGACAGATATGGAGGCGTGTAGGGACGCGATCAGGCGTCTACAGTGGACGTCTGATATGAGGCGACAGCTACACGGGCACACAGTGCATCTCCTCCTGGCTTGGCCGGCGTTGATCTCGAATTCCTTCATCGACCTCATTGAGCAACGCCAACCCGCGGCGCTTCTCCTCCTCGGACGTTACGCCGCCATGCTCAGTGCTTGTAGTGAGTTCTGGATTTTCACAAGCGGGGCTTTACTTGAGAGATTAATCTCCAAACATCTCGGCTCGTACTGGCAAGATTGGTTGTAGCAAGATATCTCGGCGATTGAATCGGTCTGGTCAGGAAGGGTGGTAAAAAGCTAGTATAGCAACCATGATGTAGAAGCAAGAATGGAATACCGTCCACCCTAAAAAACAGCCTGGAGAAATCATCAGTAGCATCACTCTTGTTCAAGTACGCTTCGAGGGAGTTCTAGCCAATCGTCCCAATAAGAACCCAGGTAGGCTAGGAGAGGCTTTATCATGTCACGGCCACCGTTGCCGAAAACCCAGAAACTGCGATCATAATGTAGCAGGACAGCCCAATGGGCGAGGATGATCAGAGGTATCGGTTGCCGTTGTTCCAAGAGGTCGACGAATTCAGCCGAGACTCGAATAGGCCAAGCCAGTATGACATGCGTAGGATACGGCTCAGCGACAGTATGTCGTACACCAAATGTCCACTGCAGAACCTGGACAGCTTCTTGACATGCCTTGTACGGCCCTGGCCCAAGTCTATCGCTGGACTGTTGGACCAGACTCGAGAGCTTGTCGCATTCATTATCCGTGTGCCCAACACGATGGCGGTACAGCTGATCACCAGTTTCGATGGCGTCGATAATGACACGTAATTCGGAATTGCGCAAAACGTGCCAGCTCTGGCTGGTGACGGCGCTTACACCTCGATGTAGCTTCAGATAATGGATTGTTCTTTCGAGCAGACCACCAAAGTCGGTACACGAAGTTACGGCGTCGAAAAGGGTGTGCATGCCCAAGAGTGACGAGAAGAGGAACAGGGCCATACAGTTCTCATTGCGCACGTCATGCTTGACTGCATTAAAGAGTGCCAGGGCGCTCGTCTGCAGCTCCGCAGCCTGTTGTAAGAATTTTGCCTTCTCCGTCGCGTCGGACTGCTCCGTGCTGAGATGAAGTGCAGAAAAAGCCAGCAGCTCATGCATGAGATATTGCGATGACACGGCAGATTCGAACACTGTTTCGGAGAACATCTTGGCGGTGTCGGTACCAATCCACGACAAGACGTTTGAAGGCCTCAGAGTATGTGTTTCAAGATGATGGAGCAGAACGAGATGCCGTATGTCAAACACAGATAGAGGCCGCTGGGGCGCTGGATCGGCGTTCCGAGGAGCAAGGCTGCCGTCTGCAACGTCGGTCGTGGGCGTAAACGCCTCGTGCGACGACGGGTCTGGGGACGCTGAGCATGAGGACGGAGTCGCAAAGGACGAAGCGGCAAGGGAAGAAGCTGTAGTGACCAGTGGTGACGGTCCCGGCGACGGGGGTCGAATGGGATGCAAATCGAGGAATGAGCATCGGCGGTTGGTGGCAGCGCAGCCAGTACAGGTCGGGCGCTTCTCGTCGCACTTGACATGGCGTCGCTTGCATTCTTATTCACCCAGGTATGAGCAATGCGGACAGGTAGATTCTGGGGGGTTTGGCTAGTTGCGAACCTCGGCATCCGTTTCTCGATTTCCTGTGCGATAGTCGCACCCGTGTAGCATTCGGCATCGTGATGGCGCAAAGGAGACGTCGCAGATTTATATAGGGAGCTGTGCAGAGCAAGACAAGTATGCCAGAGCCCAGCGTGGGGAGGAACCCGGTATTTGAGTGGACATTGGGCCCTAGTGGGTGTGCGCCGGCCGGGGAAGCTCGCTAAATTTCCCCAGGGATAGCATTTCTACCTTACAACCCGCATGGATCATATATGCTAGTTCCTTATCACTTGCCATGAAAGGTTTACGTTCTAGGTGTGCTAAAGCTGATTGAGCGATTGTATTCTCCAGAGCCACATGCACACTGGGTCTGAACCGCTACGTACCTGAATTATGGGTGAATTACAGAGCTCGTTGGCTGCTAAATACGCTACAGTTCTGGTGGCAAGATCTTATACAGAGTTATGCTGTAGCACTTCAGAATTCACTCCAGAATTCCCAGAAACACATCTGGTTTATCGGTCAAAAAATCGAACTAGCATACATGATCCATGCGGGTTGTAGGCTGCGCCCGCTTCCTGTTTCAGCACATGCGCACTGGCCGTCGCCACTAGCCTGAGATATTCAGCGAGATCAGAGCAGGGGCTGTACAGATAGATTACTGACAGCGTCTTCTTCTAGGACAAGACCATTTGGAAAATGGCAGCTGTTCAATGTGGCAGTTCTGACCAAATGGAATGAATGGAAGAAGATGATTTTATTAAAACAAAAGAGACTTGATAAATGAGTGTAGCACTTGTGGCCTGGTATAACCTAAACTTTATCCAACGTTGTCACTGCCATTCAAGCGCTGGGCGCTCCCTGCGGCCACTGACCCGCCGCGAAACCGTCCCCCGATCCCGTCCCTGGTGGCATCTGATGCACTCCGGCCGGCTGCCCAGGCATATGCATTCCCTGGGTTTGTTGGCCCATCCAGGACTGCTGCTGTTGCTGTCGCTGTTGCTGGCTATGCTCAGGCGGCTGCTGGGCTGGCGGAGGTTGCTGCATGGCTACATTTTGGTACCTGCCGGTGCTCTGAGTGGCATTGTTGCCTACCATCGCTGGGTTGAATGCCATGCTCCCCGGATACTGCTGCTGTTGACCTTGGGGGCTGTATGAATTGGCTACGCCCGCTGGCTGGCCATAGTAGTTGGGCTGCATTCCAACAGGTTGTTGTTGATACCCGGACGCCGTTGGATAAGCTTGCTGGAACAAACCCTGAGCTGGCGCTGGTGGCGGCGACTGGGTGTTGGCCGTTGCCCCGAACGCCTCCTTGTTTGCTGTGACACCGATGATGTTGCCATTCTCATCTATTAGAGCACGGATCTTGTGTTCCTTTGCCCGGCGGTCCGCATTATTCCCGTACAGTTCGTTGATATACTTGGTGAACTCCATGTAGGCCTTCTGCACTTCCTCGAAATGCTTGACTTTGAGCTCGACGACTGCGTCCGGTCGGTCCGGTTTGAGAATTTGGTCATACGAGCTGCCCTGTGCCTCATACTCGGCAAGTGCAAGGGCCGTCTGGCATGCGTTACGAATCTGCCGGCCGTTCCACTTCGCCTGTACCGAATGCTCCGTTGCGAAGCCACCTATTTCGAAGTGATCCATGACGATCTGCCGCTTTGCTTTTCTGAAGCGATCCTTTATCATGTTCAAATTTATCTGGAATACATCACGTGTCTTCTTCTGGTCCAGCTCAGGGTAATAAAGGCTGACGTGAATGCGGGATGTGAAAGCTTCGTCGAAGTCGCCAACTCGGTTGGTCGTGAGAAAGAGAACCCCACTGTAGTACTCCATGACACGCAGGAAAACTTTTCCTCTTATCAGAAAGGCATTGACAAAAGTGGTAAGTTCCTGTGACTTACCTGCGACCAGACCGTTGCGTACGAAGTCCTCCTTCGTCCGCTGTGCGAGAAAGACATCTGCTTCGTCCAGCAGAAGAATACATCCCCATTTGTTAGCCAGAGTGAAGTTTGTCTCGAGCGCGGCCTCGACCTCTTTCGCGGTAGTTCCAAGATCACCTAATTCATCAGTCTAGAACTATCAGAGTACAGAGGCTGGTTTACCGCAAGTGATCTGAAATAATGGTCTTTTGAATACCTCAGCGACACCCTCTATTCACGTAATGGATGATCAGCAGGTGCAACCATAATCAGGTTAAAAAAACGGGCAGCATCGACGAACCGGCTGTGGAAGTTTTGCCAACTCCAGGAGCGCCATGAAGAAGGATGATGAGTCCCTTGCCTAAAATGTGATTAGTGAATGTTCAAGTTGATCTCCCCGCATTTATATACCTTTGCCTTTTACGATGTCGACTTGCTTCGCGGCTCCCGTCGAGGACTCTTTATCCCGGAAATGCTGGGCAGTAAGAGACAAGATCATCTCTTTGTGGCCCTTTTCAAGGACAAGTTGGTCAAAAGCTGTTTTGCGTTTGGAATCGTCTTCAACATTCTCGGCATCAAGTGGCTCTTGATCAGGAGCTTCGCCGCCGTCGGGATCAGGTGTGTACAGATCAGTCATGTACGTGAGATCGAGCTGAGCTGGACGAAGTTATGTTAGCTGAAGTAGTGCTGATGTCTAAAGAAGACCGACATACCCCATTTACGACTTCGCAATATGAATCCGAATACGCGATAAGACATGATGAGCAAATCTTCGTCTGGGATCAGAGGACCAGCTCCGGTGCTCAGACCGTTCGGAACCTGATCCAGTGACCTGGGAATGATGGCCACTGAAGGCAGAGTATCGATTCCTGGTGTGTCAGGAAATAGGTGATTGATGTACTCCGTTTTCTGGATTTCGTCGACATATTGGTCATCATGCACGTTTTGGTTGCGGCAGCATGCCGCGGCACAGATCCTTTTGTCGTCAATCTCCTCATTCTGACTCCCCATCAAAAACTCCAGTTCAGGTTTCCAGCCTTTTCGGTCTTCTGTAGAAAACGCTGTTTCAAAGTCCACGACTACCTGACTTTCGACTTCATCCCGCACGTCGAGTGTCGGACCGGCACTATAGAAATAGACCGTCAGCCATCAACTCGTTGAAGGAGACTTGACAGTGACTCCTCAAAACAAAGGACGCCAAGAAGGAAAGTACATACTAATACATTTGCCTCACGTTGGCAACCTCCAAGAATTTCTTGCCTCTAAGCACAAGCTTTGCCTTGAGTCTCTGGTCTTCGGGCAAACTAGACACAGCTCTCCATTCAGAATCGCTGAAGTCAGATCGTCTGTGGGGATGGAAACGAAGAGGATATACCGCGAAGGAGGCCACCTCTCTTTCTCCAATGAATCTTGGAAAGTCGAAATCGCGTTTGACTGGGCCCAGTGATTTGCCATTGAAGTCAACAAACACGCATTTTATGCTGAAGGGCGGCTGTGCTTTCTTCTTGTCCTTCTCCTTTCCCCCCGTCCAGTACATTTCCCAGGTTGGTATAACGCGGTGTCGGGCACTCGATACCTTCACGACACGGTAGACTTGCTTTCCGTCATTCCCGATGACCTCTGTGCCCGGTCGAAAAAGGTACCACAAGTCGGAGAAATCTACCTTTTTGCAGCTCGAGCTTTCGAGATGACGGCGTCTGGGTACAATTTCCGAGTCGATGAATTGGAGTAGAATTCGTAAATGATCCATAGCCGCCTCGGATCGAGTTTCTACTACCTCTTGGTCTTTGCTATCGCCATCAGCCTTCTGAGCCATGTTGTGTACTCCACTGGGGCCCTTGCTGGAACTTGTAGTGCCAGGCTCTGTTCTGGCATCTGCTTCGACCATCTGCGGCGGTGTTGGAGCTGTCGCAGTGCTATTGGGGTCTGTAACACCTCTTTCCACGCCTGATGGTAATTGCATTGCAGCATCAGCAGTCCTGCCTATCTGAGATGTGTGCGAGTCTTTCCTTTGCAAACCCGGCTGCTTGTTGCTGAATTCTCTTTCCAGGGCCGAGAACCAATCGCGCAAAGCCTCTTCACGATATACGAGTGCTTTGAAAGGCCTAAGAAGGACGAAGTCTGAATTTTCGCCTGCATCCACGGAATGTGCAAGAATTTCGGATAGTATTGATTGCAGCAATGGAGAGTGAATCCGTATTCTTTCCGGTGTTGGGCGTTTTCCAGGTTCCAGCAGGTCTTGCACTGCCTGGGCTCCAGCTTCTGGGGCTTTACGAACAAGTCCTGAAGAGAAGCCGTACCATGAGTTCTGAGTAACTCCGATAACAGGCTCACCCACGAGGATATCAATAGCGCATTGGGAATTCTCGGTTACCAAAGGTGTGTTGCGAAAAGTGATCCAGTCTAATCGTCTCAACAAGCTGACGGACTTTGTCTCCGAAATCGGAAGTTCGGTGTTTGCTGTTTGCTCGACCGTGAGAGCATCACCACCGGTGCCATCAGAGGAACTTGTGTTTTTCTGAGACGTGCCAGCTCTTGCAGCTTTGGCAATGGCTTCGGCGCGCCTGCGCTCTGCTGCGGCGTTGGTAGCATCCTCTAGCTTTCGCTTTTCAGTTTCTTCTGCAAGGTAAAGGCGATCCAAGTCCCACTCAAAGTTTTGGCGCAAACGCTCACGTCGGGCGCCGAAATCAATGCTATGATCAAAGATGTCTGTGATTCCAGCTGCAGGTGTATCTGGATTCATGCCACATTGGTGTGAAGGGTCAAAAGGATCTGGGCGTCGGTATCCAGGCGGGCCGGGAAAATAAAGTCTACGAGTGTGTTATTATGCGGATAAAAGCCGAAGAAATATGGGTTGAACCTACAATTCACGACTGACTTCTCGTTCTCCGGGGGAGTAATAACACAACTTTCCCATAACTTTCCATCCCTGAGGTTTCTCACCGGTTTCATATTCCTTTCGATGGCTGTAGAGGCATTGTTCTCTCCGGCGTAAGTCCTCCACTTCCCGAACCCGATTGGCCTGAGGCTCATCCGGACCGATATCTGAAGCGCTTCTTGGCTGGGAGAGATCATCTGCTCCAGCAGCACGAGAGCCTAGAGTCAGTTGCTCCAAGTGCAACAGCTTTCCCTTCAGCGCTTCGATTTCATCCAGCAAGAACATTGGTGCGGTTCGCTCAGGAGTTTCTTCCGTCTTTCGCGACTGCGGATTGCCGACGGATTCTGTAGGCAGGACATCCTCCTTTACTGGGCCTACGTCGGAGCCAGATGCCCCTGGATCGTTGTCGTTCATATCGACGCTTTCAGGAACAGGTTTTGTGTGAGAGAGCTTCCATCAACGAAGTCGAAGAAGATCGAGAGACTCTCCAGCTTAGTGTGGAGGAGAACTCTGATATTTGAGAGGTGAACTACGCTGTTTTCCGACCATTGAATTATGAGAGGGGTCAGAGCCTCGCGTTCTGGGATTGGAACATGCATGCATGTTGCATTGGGGCTGAGCAAAACAGCGCCACTGCCAATGATATCAAGAGTCGTGGCATTTATTGATGCAGTACTACAGCGTTTATCTGGATTGGGAAGAGATGAGCGTCCACCCATCTCGAGGAATTCAAATCTGAGCTTCCCCGAGCCTCGCGTTCGAGTTCTCCTTTGAAAGTTCAACCGATCCCCGCGATACAAGGTGCACCAAAATGACAACAAAAGAGATCGACTTTACACCATGCGGCATCAGTCGCAGGACAACTACAGACTTTATTGACCATCGTATGTCGGCGCAGCATCCTGCGTTCGACCAGCCGCCGCTCAGTTTTGATCCGGCTTCAGGAAAGTATGTTCCGAACGGCCAAGCTCTAATACTAGCATCCAATAATTTGGCAACTGCTTCTGGCTTACATGCGGCACCTCCCATTCCCGCCATCTCGGCTATGTCTATTGTTCCTCCGCAAGGCGGGCCGGGGATTCTAGGCAGTCAGGGCGAGGAGCTCATTCCTAGAGAAGCAATCACTGATCTACTTTCCATGAGATTCTGGAGTACGATTCTACCTGATGCCCTCGGTCAGCTCTGTGAAGTTGATGAGCCGAAAGGCTTGTCCAAGGCAGGTTTCAGCATCCGGGACAAAAGGGATTGGAAGGATGTTCATTGCACCCTTGAAGCGGCCAAAAATAAATATCAGGATGTGAAGGGACCTCTGGGACAAATGTCGAGAATACGACGCAAACTTGCTGACAAATCCGCCCCTGCATCTGACTTGGTCAAAGCTGTCGACGCTCTGGTTCCGGATAACACCTATACAACGCCGATCTTAGGCGCTGTGAAGCTGATCGTCGATGTAAGTTTGCTTCCAATATTCATTGTTCGAAGTTCCATTCCATCCCCCCCCCCAAAAATGGGTACTGATCTCTTTGTTTCTAGGCTACATGCAAATCAGCTCAGGTCAGGGAGGAGACCCTCCACTCTTTCGATGACATTTTGGACGTTTTTTCACCAGTCGAACTCTTCCTGAGTCTTTTCCCAGGTGATCAAAACATAACCAAGGCATCCACAGATCTCACCGTTATAATCCTCAAAGCAGTGGAGCAAGCGATTGTGTTTTTCCTCAGAAACTCTGGTGAGCCTCATTCCGAATCAATGCAACTACAGCAAAAGATCCAATACTTATGATAACATGGCAAATAAAAGTCAAGAGAGGTGTCAAGGCGCTCTTCAGCGGTGATGACTATGGAAAAGATCTTCGGGACAGCGTCAACATGATTCAGAGCAAAAGCAAGAGTCTCATGGAGGAGGCCTCCAAGTCGTACATGTTCCAACAGGAGATGCGTAAGAAAGAATGGTCGTTATTATTTATTTTTCTGACGTTAATTTCAGGATGGAAACAGACACAGCTTTTTCAAAATCACGCGTCGGAGAAGCTGGGGTCCATCGCATCGGGCTTCAATTCCTTGAACGATTTGTTTACAATTCATATCGAAAGAAAAGATCGTAAGCATACTAGCTTTCTTTCCACTTTGGAAACATAATCTGACGCAAATGCGTGGTAAAAAGGCGAACTCGAGGCTTTTAGGCAAGCCCTCGAGGCTTCTCGGCAAGAGGCTTTGTATTATAAATCAATAGCTTCGCGCACACCATCGCCACTTCCAAGCAATCCGTGGATTACACCACCCCAGTCCCAACTTCTGAGTCATAGCCATACACCTGATCAGAATACCTTGCGCCACATGATCGGCTTCGTGGACATCGATCTTCGGGATATCTCGCTCATCAACGACAGGAAAGAAGAGGTTCCACAAAAGCAAAGAGCACGAGCTGAGCAGATCGTGTCATCAACGCTGTTCGAGCGATGGGCCGTGTCCACAGCTTCGGCAAAGTTACTTGTCGAGTGGGACAGTTCTCAAATCTTCTCTATTGCTGGGATATCACCTCTAACGGTCTTCTGCACGACCATGGCTCAGGCCTTACGCACTCGGCCCCGATTCATCTCGGCTCTCTGGTTCTGCGGACGCCACTTTGACCGGAGCGACGCAGGCGGCTGCATCGGTGAGCGCGCCATGCTGGCGAGTCTGATTGATCAAATTCTCCGGCAACATGTATTTCATCCATGGGACCCACAGAACGAGATCAATCTTCACCTCCTGCAAGGTGCTCACCAATCCATCGATGAGCTGCTCAAATTGCTCATCTGGCTCATTCGGCGCATTCCCCAGGCTCTGACCGTGTTCTTCATCATTGACGGTGTGTATCTATTCGAGCGCGATGAGTTCTGGATGGATGCTCAACGAGTATTTCTCGGTGTCCTGCGTCTAGTCAAAGATGTCCCTGCCACAGTCAAAGTACTGTTCACGAGTGCTCCCGGGACAACCATTGTGCGTGGTGCATTTGAGCAAGAGGGGTTGATCTTGAGCGTGGATGAACTGCCAAAATTGGGCTGGGCGCCAAGCGACGAGCGCATGACCAGAGAGATGGGTATGGATAAAGGAGATAACCATGTATGATATTCAGTTATGATGTTCAGGTATGATTCCAATGCATGTTTAGAGCAAGCAACCAAGCCCGTGAACTATAGCCAGCCGATCAAGTTCATCGTGTACAAGTGTTCATCGCCAGCAATCTTATCCTCCTTCTGCACCAACTCCTCCGCATCCCAGTTGGCCGCGATAAGCTTGCCACTGAGGAACTTGGCCTCGTCGCTCACCAGCCAATTGAAGAAGTCGCCGCTCAGCTCAACTATTTGTCCATAATTAGCAACGATTGTGTCCTATAACCCTGTTCTCCACCAAGTTGACTTACCATCGTCAAACGGGACACCCTCGAGAGTCGACGCAAACTTGGAGCTCATCTGCGACCTGATGAGACCGGGGTGATACTGGACGACGCGGACGCCGTTGCCCAGCTCGACCATCTCGTGGCCAAATATCTCAAAGACCTTGGTGGCGCCGGCCTTGCTGCCGCGGTAGCTCGAGTAGCCCGGCATGTACGGGATGTGGATGGCCGAGGTGCTCGTGTGGACGACGACGCCGCCCTGGGCCGCGTGCGGCGCCCACGCGCGCAGCAGGTTGAAGTTGCCCTTGATGTTGATCTCGAAGCCGTTCCACCAGTCGCCCGCGTCGGACCCCGTGATCGTGTCCAGGTCGGCCATGTACCCGGCGTTGGCGCCCAGGATGTCGATCGGGGCGCCCGTGCTGTCGACGAAGGACTGCAGTGCCGAGGTCACCGACGCAGCGTCTACGAGGTCCGCGACATAGATGAAGACTTGGGCTCTGGGAGATACCTTTTCGATGGACTCCTTGGTTTGGAGGAGCGTCGCTTCAGTGCGACCGAGCAGACCTAGAGCCGAGATGCCGGACTTTGCGAGAGACAGAGCGATTGATTCTCCGATGCCTCCCTTGCCAGCGCCAGTGACAATGGCGGTCTTACCCTTGGTAGAGAGCTCTGGTCGCGTCGGACTGATGAAGGAGTACGACTTGGTCCTATATCTGGCAGTCGTGCTTTTGAAAACAGCGGCGAGATCGGCTTCGGAAAAATTAAGTGCAGACATTTTCGAGATGAAGGCTTGGAAAGGGTGGTTTGAGATTTCTATTGTCACGAATAGAGTGAATTATGGCTTTCAATATCTGTTTCGATCATCTTGGAATTGTTTGGCTTTTATTATCTACGATTGTGAGTGTGTTCTTTCAGCATCTCAGTCATGTGCGTTTGTTTGTAAGCTTCGAGAACGGAGACAATTGGTAAGCTTCATGATTCGAAATGGTGTAATTGTCTTTGGTGCTTGAGATTGTCCCGACTTTTGAGGCCATCATTTGTGTGTTTGGCACGTCCGACTCCGAAGACAATGGTGTTGTTGGTGATGGTACGTGATGTTACGTGATCGGACGGATTCGAGGCCTGACAGAGGGATCCACTCCGGTGTTGCCAGCAGACAAAGACGGGCGCAGTTCAGCCAGCGGCCATAATAGTGCTGACAAATACCCACATTATTTACTGAAGGTCGCATGTCTCGTGTCACGTAATTATACGTATCATCGCAGGATATGTATCTTGAACGGCGGAATACTTTCCTTCAACTTCACTTTGTACACAGTATTATTCCCCACGATGGATGCAGAACAGGAGCTCAAGGTCAGTTCATGAACCACGTACCCCCCTCCCCTATCCCCCTGCATAGCCTCCACCCCCAGTACTATATTGCCCCGACCACCCCGTATATGCGGAGAATTGGATCTGACTGGGTCCCCGGTTCCCCATCCAACAGCGGCGCCGCGAAAGGGGCAGGTCGGCCCAGGCCGCCTTCCGCAAGCGACAGGCGCTGGCCGCACAGGAGACGCAGCAGGAGATCAAACGGCTGAGGGAGGCGCTGGCGTCCATCGCCAGCGTCGCACGGCATGACGACCGCCGCGCTCTGGTGTCGGCGATAACGCGAGCGGCCGGGGCGGCTGGCGTCGATGTGGGACACCTTCGGCCGCCGCCAACCAGTCCCCGGCCTCCTGTCATGCACGACCAATTTGGCCCCGTCCGTGTGCATGAGCATTCAGGTGAATCGGAAAACTCAGGAAGCAATGCATTGTCCTTGGGCAGCGGGTCGTCGCGTCCAAGTGCGGAAGCTCCTACACAGAAAGCAGACCTCGCCGTCGCTCGCGTGCCCTCGCAGCGGCCGGCGTTCAGGGCGACGAGGTGTATGATGTGGATGAACCCGATGCGGTACATACGCATCGACAAGCCGCCCGAGGACATTGTGCCATACCTCGGCGACGGAGCCGACACGCTGGCCGGACGATTGTTCTGGGCCGTCATGGAGCACGCCCGGGCCGACTGCCACCACGAGCACCACGCCAACCTCCGCGAGCCCGCGGTCGAGAACGGCTGTCTGCGCCGCATGGTCCTACACTCGCCGTCGATGCAGGCCGTCAGCCACGGCCTGATCAAGGCCATGGTCGAGGCCCGGCTCGAGTACCGATACCTGGGTTACATCAGCGCCGAGTACGCCGGCGCGGCAGATCCGGACACGATGAAGACCATGCGGCGCAAGATAGTGGCTGAATTCGGCGCCCGGGGCCAGGACGCGAGCGTCTGGGTCGACGCCATTGGCGTCGAGGCCCGCGTCCGTTCGTTCCTCGGCCCGGATGCTTTCCTTTTGCTGGAGGAGGCTGCGCGGAGTCCCGATAGCACCACGGCGCACAAGTCACTGTCACGTGCCGTTGATATGCTGGTTGCAAACTTCATCTGCTTCGGGGATGGACCTAGGTGGAATCTACAGGCGGTGGAGAACATATTTTCTGCTTGGTTGGACCGGCTACTGGGTTCACGCATGGTCTAGGTAGGATTATACATTCAATTCGTCATACTGAGGACACGAAAGCGTGAGTTGGCACATTCTCGACACATGTTCGATGCACACACGATGGACCAACAGACGTATAGTACAGTTGTCATAATACAACATCATTGACCATGAAATCGTCACTAATACGTTGAAAATCTACGTTCCTCCCAAGTAGCAAGTTACTGGATATCATGAGCATCATTATAGTATCATGCTTGCTGGTCTAGATGAATGCCTCACCATCAATAGCAAAGCTATAGCTATATTTGCCACATTAGGAACGGCAGGCAGTATACGGTATGGCTCGAAAGCTTCTCAGAGTTCGAAGCTGGTGAATTCACATTGGATCCATTGCTTGTAGCAGAATTTAATCGACCATGCTAACGACGGCTGCGAGTATCCGCCAACCCTCACGAATCCAGATCAGTCATCATTTTAACCTATCCTACGCTCTGTTTCTATGAGTATAAGCATATCCCAAGAAGCCTGGTCGGTCCGAGCTCGGCATGGCGGACTGGCCTCGCCTTAGCCCAACCATAAATCACTTGTTATAGGCTCGATGCCGGAGCTCTGGTAAAGGCATCTCCTGTTCATTCCAAATCCGGGAATGGGCGGCATTCACCTTGAAGAATCCGCTTCAAGCTTGACAGCTTCGTCCTTGCATTACAAATGCCCGTTACGGTAGTGCTTATTCTTCGGGCTCACACACATTATTAAGCTTATAGACCTAGGTAAGGGACCTTTTGGTCAATTGCGGCTGCGGAGAGGTAGCCGGCCACGCGAAACGGAAAATAGCTTGCGTTTGGCGGACGCCCAGCGGGTGCGCTGTCGGGGCGGAGGCGCTTCTGGCCAACCGGTCCTCTCGGTTGCCTCTTAGTACTGCCTAGCTAGGAATTACTGCCAAGACTGCCTCTTGATTAGTATTGCGACTGCTGAGAACATCACACCATCAGCTGGTAGGGGGTTTATAGTAGAGGTGGCTAGTGGGTGTAGTCCGGACTGTGGCGGAGGGCTCCAATAGTTCTGATTGGTGCGCGCTGCCCTCAAACTGACTCACTGAGATGGCACGATGATTGATATAAGGTTTTGCTGTGGATGCCACTGGGGAATGGCTTCAAGTAGAGTGCGGTGCCCACCTTTTGCAGAAGTACGCACGATTTTTGCCGAATGTCGAGGAAAGCCGAGGACGACAATATACACAGTAAGACTATTGAAATTCGTAATAACTTTGAAATGGCAGCAGCTCGCGGATGTCGGATCGCAGCAGGAGTCCTCGGGCACCGAGTGCGATCATTTGTGTAAGCTTCCATCAAGAGAACACAATTGTAGGCCTCTCAGGCGCCATATGCTGCGGTCTCCGAGAGTTACAAATCCATTTGCAAACGCCGAGATAGCGACATGGCACTTTCGAACTCTGTTTTCACCGGAGGGTCACAAGGCTGATGTCTAGACTCTATGGTGATAGACTTTGAGTCCACTAACCTAGATGTATGTGAACACCCCTGGAGCTGTGATCTGCCGCAAGTGTCGCGGGGTGCATTGAGTTTTGGGTCAACTGCCAGATACCCTGGGAGAGCCGCGGCCGAAACCGTTCCAACATGCCAGTGTGTGATCTGTCACTTGGTCAAGTCGGAGAATTCGAATAGACTCCTTGGTATAGATTGGCATACTATTGCTGAACCGCAGAGATGCCACAGCTAGATTCCAGACAGAAGCTGTGGATTCCGAGCCGAAACAGCCGGTGCAATACTGAGTGGTCGCTGTCGGGCAAAGCAGGCAACGAGACCCTGAAAGCACGAGCCCACAGCTTACTACTGCTGTACAGACGCTATAGCGAGACACAGGGAGAGCATTGACCAGTCGCCGGAATATATCTCGTTGGATGCGATGCGACGGGCTGTCGGGGAAGTGCTGAAGGTCTCCCTATATGACTCGTGAGACGTGCGTCCGCCCCGAAAGACCGTTTACTAGGCAGTTGACAGCCCGAACTAGCGAACAACGCGAGGCGGGGAACTCGGAGAGGGCTGCTCAAGAGGCAGTGCCTAGTTGAAGGATCGCCAGGAACCAAGAACCCTGGGGGCACAGCTTGGTACAAAGTCAGATCATATGGAGTACACTACAACTACTGCGCAAGCTTGGCAGGTTGAGCGGGCAACGACCCATTCCCGAGACTCTTATCAGCGGGCACTGCTGTTCCCTCAAAACGGAATAAAGTTTGCGCACCCGTCGTGAGTCAATGATCACAAGTTCAGTTCAGACCGGCAGCACCGGCTGTCGTCCAAGGGGTGCGGAATTGCAGGCCATGGACGGCAGTTGCAGAGGCTCCGTAGCTGTCACTGTCGACAGCTCATCAATACAAGGTAGCGAATGCAATAGCAGCGGCAGATCGACCACTATGAAGCCTGTGTGAACCTACCCCTTGGCATGACCATGCCCCATCAGGCCACAAGGAAGAGAGACCTGGACTCCCTGGGTGGCATTGGGCCAAACACAATATGATTGTGCTTGATTAAAGCGGTGCGCGGTGATCTGCCGTTGAACGAACGAGAGTGAGCCTCTTCCGAGTCCCAAACCTTGCAGAATAGGCCCTGACGACCAGGCGGGTTTGAGGCCCTCAGAGTATTCATGTCCATAATATGGAGGGCGTTGGACCCATACCGAGGTCTGGGCCAACGTCCAGCGTCGATCCCTGCGGAAAATAGAAGTTTCTCGACTATGAACGAGATACACATAGAGCCTCGAGAGGAACGTGCATTCATCACCAGGGACGGAGACCCTCTGCCGTCTGCCGTCTGGCGATGCGAGTAGATGAAAATGATGGAGAAGGTCGCATACAACGAGGTTTGAGGGTCACGGTTGAACCGCTATAGCATACGTGTGCTGATCCGGGACGTCGCGGGCCTCATGCAGAGGCCATGCAAGCACCAACAGCGCTGTTGCTACGCTACAGGCTTCACCGGGGGCGCACCCGCGGGTCCCCACAGGCCTTATCCCCCCCCTAAGGACGACCGGTATTACCATGATAATATCCCGCCTGGCAGGTACGTGCAGAAGCCCGTTTCGAAGCATCGAGGGGTGACTCGGTCTAGACCAAACGACAAGACTGTATCGTGGGCCCAAGCGAGAGCAGGCTGGCAGGTATTGGAAGGAGAGGCGATATATGAACTGACGTCTGTCTGACCTGTATATACGTGGATAAGGTGTTATGCAAAGACTATGAGAGGGAAAATCTGTTTGTTGTGCTGGATATTAGGTGCATTCGTCGTGATGATGGTCTGTTTTGCTCCGGAAAAAAAAAACGCACCAGCTGTATCCTGGTCGAAGCATTTCGACGAGGCCTCTTTTACCCTACTATGCATAACACCTTGCACCATTTCAGGGTCTGCGAAGTACCTATCTACAAAGTAAGGACCCCTCGAAACCATACGGACAGCCCTAGAATTTACTGTATGAATCCACCGTTTACTGCAGACGACGTGTCCGATTCATTTTATCATGCGTGAGGAAAAAGCAAAAGTCTCACCACTTCTATGGATTTCGGAAATACACGAGTACACGCTAGCACTATCTCTTGTAATACCGGTGCATGGATGATTTGGTATATCCGTACAGATACGGCACCACGGAAGGATGAGTCAATGTTTGGGCCCTGTGCTGACAATGGAACCGGCAACCAACTGAGGCTTACTCCTTATTGCCCAGTCAGATTGCAGATTGTGAGACATGAAGAACAAAAAAGAAACATTGTAAACAAGCTGCAGATTCAATCAGCACCAATTACCTTACCTACCGCAGAAACGTAGCCAGCTGTTCAATAGTTCCCAAAAGTACTTGGTGCAGCAGAATGGAAAATATGATTCCGCTCGCTGGCTGGGGGACAAAACGGAGGGCGAAGGAGGAGGCGTCGACGAGCTCATGTCGTCCTTCGGGCTATCGATGTGGTCGCAGCCAATCATGAGACCGAGGAGAACTTTCCGTGGATGGGCTGAGCGTTTCGATAAAAGTGATGCCTGGGCAGGAGGGAAAAAAGCTTTCTCATCATACGGTTCGGCTCCACACTAGGAAGGGTCTGGATCGGGGTTTTGGTGAAGGGATCTGCCCTCGCTGCGAACTCTGGAGCTGTCCTGGCGCTTTGCCCAAACGAGAGCGCTGAACCCTTGGGGAAAAGGTAACGCTCCTCCATCGAAAGCGAGCTTGCGAGGTACATACCCAGCACTCAGAGACGGGCGTCGATCATGGGCCATATGGCAGTTTCGCCTCCTGCCAAAACTGCCTCCCAGAATTGGAGCCGACCGTCCGTCCGATCGAGATCGGCCGGAGCACAACTCCGTCTGCTAACTGGTCAGCAGCCAGCGCAACGGCGTCGCATGGTAACCTCGCGCAGCGGCAGCTTTGGAGTAGGTAGACACACTGGATGATAATGCCCGCGCATCGGTTGTGCTGGTTTGCATCGTCTTTTACCCGAGTCGCACGATTGCGGGCTAAGAGGCAGCCTAGCAAGGCGCCGACATGGGAATTTGGCGACATTCCTAGGGATTTACAATCGCATTCTACAGCAGAGAACCCCCTTTTGTCAGAATTCGATCTCGATCACGGGCGTCACGGGGATCGACAACTTTGCTGGCAACCAGCCGACCACATGCTACCGAGTCTGTGGTAAATTAGTGAATGAGGAGAAGACGCCGCTCCTTTCCCTGATAGATCTTCGTTAGACCATAGTCGAGCCACGATGTGCTTCGTAGTTGCAGATGACAGGCGTTACTATACACCGTCTGAAATATGTGATTATGTGATTGTCCCCCAAACGCCCTGACGCGTGGCTGACTTCAGGACTTGTGGTGGTTATATCCGATTTCCGAGCTACCATCGAAGATCCAGCACAGAGAATGCCATGCATCGAGCAGGCTAGCGGCTCGTCTCTTATAATAAAGTGTCTCTAGTAGCCCGAGTGCGTATATGAGTGGTTGTCAAGCCTAGCTCGGCTCCCTATCGCATGATCTAAAGATCAGAGACTTCTTGGGGATCACGATTGACTGCCAGTAGAGGGGGTGCGCCATCGCAAGTGTTTTTTCGTCGTCGACACGCCCAACTTCATAAAGCTAGCCATGTTCCCCTCGCTTGCTGCAAAGCGTTCCTGCCCAGCAAAAAGTGCTTACGCGTTTGATATACCAAGAGAATCTTGAAGCACTCGAAACATTCCCCGACCTTGCGTCTTCTGCTGACTTAACCTGGTTCCTTTCGGGCTGTGTATGTACATACCATCTTTCAGGCAACAGAATCAAAGTAAGACAGATCAACACGTTTCCACGAAGAACATCAAATATCCGCCCAATCTTTTCACCAGAGTCTATTAAGCTTTCAAACTATATTGTCGGCGGAGGGACACTTTGTTGTACGGAGTCAAACCCTCTCAGCGATTACTGTCAAACAAGCGCATCTTATCAGAAACGGACATTAGACGTTGGCAAGCGTCTCGCTGTATTTACATTTTACTCAGAGTTTACGCCAGACCATTTCGGGGGCTCCGTTTTGTATCCTAGCCCAGTGCAATCCTCCACGGCAACGCAACGGACCCTCGCAGTTTTCTTGGTCCCCGCCCCGCCCAGAGAGCCAAGACCCAAGACCTCTCACACTGCCCTCCCAAGCAGGACGGACCCTGCCTGGCTGTTTCTTGTGTGGAATTGGTTACAAGCCACCGCCCAGTCTCCAGTCCTGGAAAAGCCCAGACAATCAACCCAGCCCGGCTCAGTCCAGACGAGAGACAGCTGGAATCATCAGCCCACGTTGAGTTGCTGCTCGAGCCCGACGGATCCGCAGAAGCGTCTGTGAATTTCTTCTGCTGTCTGCTGTCCAGTCGCTGTCGTCTCTTGAGCTCATCATACTCTGCCCGAGCAAAGCCCAGCCGAGCCCAGCCCAGCAACCACCAATCCCACCCCGGCTCAAGTCAAATCAGACAGACAGCTTTCCCATCTCATCCGTCCCATCCATACCACACGGGAATTACGGATACCTATCTAGCACACACACACCTCTACGTACAGGCTACGTACCTGGCTTGCGCTACTACGACGCACCTACCTTAGGCCTTCCCCGGCATCTCCTTGCCTTGCAGGCCTCTTGCATCCGCATTTTCCAAAATCTCGTTTTTAGCTCACTGCACCCAAGAGGCTCGTCCCACCATCTATCTGGTCTGTTTGCATGCGACGTGCCCGACTCCACCCCGGCCAAACTATCAGCGAACCTTCTCCATATTTCTATATACGGGCGCCAGCATATTTACATCCCAGAAGCCCCCCTTCCCCCAGCACATTGGCATTCAGACTCTTCAAAAGGACCCTTCCTGAACCGTTCACCCCTGGACATAGACCAGAAGCTAGCCAACTGACTCTTCTCAAACGACCTAATCATCGATTCATCTTCCTGAGAATCCATACTCAAAGCTCCATCTTGGACAAAGCACAGGGACAGGACCCTGAACCTCTAGTCTTGTGCCTCCATGGTTCAAATACCATTCGATCCTATCTCGTCAACCGACTCGGGCTTGACCTCTTCAACTATACCGCACATCACAACTACCACAATGTCGGCACGACCAGCTGAGAAGCTTCACTATTCGAGCTCATCATCATCATCCTCATCCGACTCAGACGTCTCTATACCATTCCGCCACAGCATGGATTCCGTGATTGGGCCGGTTGCCTCCGTCGAGGTGCTCCGGTGTCTTCGTTGCGCCAGGTCGGTGGAAACGACATCGACAGACGACCCAATGTCCCAAGGCATGGTACGCATCGGCACCAACATCTACTACTGCAGTCGCTGTGCCAAGATGGTCGGCTACAAATGAGCGGCCTTCCGCAGCCGGGACGGCACCAGCTCAGTATCATTATTACTATTACTACCACCACCACCACCACCACCACCACTTTCAACACACGCGCCGCCAACCGAGGATGCGGCTGCACATCAAGCCACAACGACACGGCTTTTTCGCCTGTGAGCAGCATTCCCAAAAAGGGATTGGCGACGCAGTAAGCGTTGCAATTGTACCACAATCACGAAACAGACACAAGTACACGAACACCACTACCCGCGTCCGACTTCAATCGAGGTCTGGCTTTTAGCGAGCTGTGTCTTACGCATTTCGACTGGCGCTTGGCGATCAGGCACTGCCGCAACGACTAGGCTATTATTGGCACCATCGACAACCGGCTCCCAAAAGTCCGTGTGCAACTGCGCGGCCCAACATGGGCGTTGCGATTCAATGGTTGTACGAATATGGCATTTGGGTGCGAAGATCGCCATTGGGTATTGATTTTCCGATTTTAAACTCTGCCCTACTCCGGGGTCCTTGACCACGGAAATCGCAAAGGCCAGGGCATTTTGACAAAATCCCCACAGTCGGCGCCCGCGGGACCCCTCCGCGTACAGGGCACGAGCCTTGCTCCGGTTCGCGTCCTGTACAGCACCTGCGTCCATCCCAACACTGGACATGGTGTTTTCGCATTGCCATTGCCGACAACCCAATCTCCCCTGCGCGCAATTATTTTTTTCCCTCATCCCGACGTCGCTTCTGGACGCGGATTGGTGGACGCGGAAGCGGATGCGGCTACGCTAAGCTAAGGACCCTTCTATTGGTTTTGGCTCGTGCAACCGCTTTAACGGTGGGCTTACGTCACTGTACATCGTGCGCACCAATGGCATCCTCAGCGTGCCTCTGGGGGTCTCGCTGGGTCTTAGGTGCCCCCCTGACACTCAAACGCGCTGGTCCAACGACTGGCACCACCTTGGGTGCGCCTATGACGTTGGTTGCAAGGGACATTATCCAATGTGCCCCAATCTGGGCCCTCTTGGCTGCAAAAGCTCGGGCAATATTGGGGCCACTGTCGGCGCGTCTGCCTCTGCAGAGAATTTTTTTACTACGACAAGTACGAGAAAATGTCACGTCCTCGGCAGTGGTCTCCGCTGTCTGCCTAGGTTCGCCCAGTCGCTCGCTACGGGTTTGACAGTTACCGAAGTGGGCGAGACATTGCGCCCAGTGCGCCTTGCAGGAATCAGGAAAAGGAAATGGAAAATGCGCACAGTTTTTGGAACGAGCAGAGCTCACCTGTATGAGCATCACGAATATGATTTTGCTGCTTCTTGGCTCGATACCCATTAGTTTAGCGTTCTACTTTGATACACACAATTATCAAGAAATTATCTGAAACCAACTGCATCCCGTTGAAGAATCGTCCGTCTCATTGGCTACAAGTGATGTGATTAGCAGCGCCATGATAACATGGACTCGATCCCCTAGAGGCGTACGATCAAGATCGACGCAGCCCTATCCGGATCTTCGCAATAAGCTTTTACCTAGACAATGGCTTTCATGCCGTGTCCTTGCCAGCAAGGCCAGATCATACCTAATCGAGATCATGATGAAAAGAAGGCGCAAACCGGCAGCACTGCCACGACAACGTTGGAATTCCTCGTACAGCGCAGCAGGATGAAACAATGCGGGATCTACGGACCCCCACAGCGGTCTTGAAACAGGTGCAGATCTGAGCTCGTGGCTGACAGGAATATACCAAACCAACAGGTTTCTAAATAAATCACAATGCCAGTTCACACCTTTATCTCGTCATACTGGCTTCAGCCTCCCGTCTCCCGTTATCCCCGCACCAGAGATGGGAGCACAACATAACGAAAAGCAATAAATAGGGCTGCGTCGTATGCATCGACACCCTACCCGGAGACCGGTTGCTGCGCTGCTTGCTGTTGGCTCGTTGACTTGGCAGTTGGAAGCAGAAGATATTGGATATTTGAGGGGGGGACCTTGCATGGACAGAGACATACACTACGACACGGGGTCGAAAGTGGTCTCCCCGCGATTCCGATTTGCTGCCCCTCCACATCATGTTCTGCTTGCGTGTGTGGTTGGTTTCCATTCTTTTTTTTCCCTCTTACCAAGCTCACCAAGAGAGCGACCAAGCCTGGTCTTCATCAGCCACATCATACCCGACATCATACACTCTGGGATCAACCATGCCAATCCTCGACCTTTTGTCTTCTATGATACACACTGACAACATAGATATCCAAACATAACTTGTCTCTCTCTTATCGTCCAATGTTGTCACGCAGCCCATGCGAGACGTTCTTGCCAGATCACGCAAATGCGGCGCAACGGGTGGTCTAGGCCAGGCTCTGGTGGCTTGTTTTTCAGGGTCCCCGGCGAGCCAGGCCATGAGAGCCCTGTGCTGTACAAAGTCGTCATCGGCCTCTGTGATGTCACGCTACGATTACCGAACCGCTCAATTTAGACTTGGTGTATTTTTGCTGGCAGGAAGCACTGGTCGTCCTTTTCCAGCGTGACCAGCAATTTTCAATGCCAAGGAAATCTTCGAGCACAGGGGTCATCTTCTAGCCAATTCTTTTTTTTTATCTGATCATTGGCAGGCACGCACGGTCGAGGAGATGGACAGCAGAACCGTGCATTGACCAACTTGCCGTTCCCGTGGGATTTCATACGTGATATGTCTTCTGGGCATGGACTGGTCTAGACTTTGTATCCCGTCATAACGGCAGTCACTTTTCTGTTTGAGCTTTTTGGCCTTGCATTCCCGGGTCTGGAACCTGCCTGCCTCGTTGGTTGCCCGGCCACGACACATCTCGGTAGGAGGTGATTGATTAAACACTTGCGGGTTTTGTGGACACACCCCAATCGAGGATCGCGATTGTGTCAAATTCAGGATCCGCTGGTCCAATATAATTGATACGTACCACAACGCCAACTGGGGAGGCGAGATTGAAACAGGACAACATGGTTTCGAGATAGAGATGGAAACAACGGGACTCGTAAGTAATAGGGAGAGCACTGGAGAAGTCTTTGGAAATTACACCTGGTTCGTCTACGATCGATCAGACGACAATCGCTTACTACACACATCATACATTGTACGGCGCTTTCGCTGCCGGACGTACCTCCGTGCCTCCAACCTCCTTCTCCAGCTTTTCCCCGAGACTTTGCAGAAAAATTCATTTCCACACTCTCGCTTGGGATCGAAAAAACCGGGAACGGCATCTGCACTCCGCGCCATCGCGTAAGCCCCGGTCGGGGAGTCTCTTACGACTTCACACACTAATGCCATGTCACTGTCATGTCCGACCATTCCCAATGGCTACCTTAGTCTCTGTAGCTCCACTGGCCCGTCAAGTGCCTGGGTGTCAGTGCCCCGGAGGCACGCTGAGCCGCGCTTGCACCACCATGGCCAAATTGAACTCGGAAAACGAAGCGATCCCCCGTATAGCTCACGATCATTGGGCTCTGCCTGACCGCCTTGCGAGGGACTCGAAGGAGATTATGCATCACTAGAGTGCTGCATGGAAGCATTTTCTTCCTGCTCGTCTACTGGGCGGGTAAAATCTCCTTCGTATCCCTTGTCTGGTGTGTTCCTTCGTTCGTCTTGACAGGACTACAGGGCAAGACTAACACCGGAGCCGGTCCCTTTTGAGCGGCTTATCAACGGCTGGGGGCGCTAAAGAATTTCGATTGGCCTACCATGTGGCCATATGCACGATGCCGCAGACTCAGAATGTCACGAGACATACAAGATGAATCGAATAGTCGTTGGGTGACGAAATGGTTCGAATGACCAAGATCCCTGATCGTGGGCTGAAGTCTCAACAAACAGAGATTGAGTACCCGTCCTGGCATGGCCCGTGAAGTTTGTTTCTTGGTTCAGAGATCGTCACTAATAGATATATTCCGTTTCCACGGGGCTTCGCAACACATGCATCCCGTCTTTGCGCTGACGTGGATGCGTGCGTGTGAATCTGCACACTCCGCACTCAGATTATCGTCAGGTCGGCAGATCTGCCTTGCGATGGAGTCATACTTCAGACATTTGATGGTGAAACGTGGGATCTCCAGGTCGTCGAGGGGATATCCCGACACTGGAAACATGTTCTTCGTAAGGCTACACTACAATATGCTTTTCTGCCTGGCAGCGCCCAATAAAAACCCAAGCGACGATCGCGGGAAGTACGCCTGGCATGAAGACTGAAGCCTCGAAAATCAGGGTCGAGAGGAGTAAGCAAAATGATTCGCAGGAGACAAAAAGTTAGGGCTCAACACTAGAAAGTCTGAAGGGTCCAAAAGGTCGCGATTCCTCGATCCCCACGCCTTGGGACCGATGGCGGCTAAGGGTGGGTCCGCCGCCTATAGATCGGGATTCTCTATACGGATCAGCCGTTGCCAAGGAAAAAGGGATCGCCCTCCGGGGCGCCGGGGGTGCCCAAACAAGCGTGCCGAAGAAAAAAAGTGAATGCGAATAGCTTCAGATTGTCTGAAACTTTACTAAAGATTGACATTTCATCCGTGACCCTGCCCCGGAGCAAATTCTCCAGGGTGTCAATCAATGATACTCTTCACCCACTCTCCAAGTGTAGCCGTGCCAATTTCAAAGTTGGGCATACAAGTTCCCCGGTGCGACATTCTTGGATCTTCTGGTACACTAGCAGGCGGGAATGATCTTATTGCTTCCACCACTTGCCAGAAAAGCTGAAAGCTGAAAAGACCCCTGCGGGTCCTTTTGCTGCTTGCTCATCGGATCGGCGTCCTGGCTCACGTGGGCCCCGGCAATGGGGGTCATCTCGTTTGATTATGCGGCTGAAAAAGTTCCTAGTAACAGTAGTCTCGCGATTGCCCAGCACGGGAGGCTCGGCCGCGATCAGCATATCGTCGGACGAACTCGCACGGCCGGCACGCGAGACGGCGGTTAATGCTATGACACCATTTTCTTTTTTGGTGTGTGTCTTCCGTGCCTCCCTCTCGCTGCTTCGTCATATCTCGTCTCGGCGATCCGAGTCCGCAGGCTGAGTTCCCGACATCATGGTACACTAGTCAGTCCAGATCGATCGTGCAAATCCTCGCGCCGTTCTTTTTGGTGTCTGGGCAGATCCAGATGCCTGGCTGCTCCGAGTCAAGTGCGCGCATCCTCGTGAGTGTCTTCCGTCAATTACGGTAGTGTCGTTTCTGTCGCCCGGAGACTGATACTGTTTGCATGCTGACGGGATGCCGTGCCCGTTTCGCAGACGTTAATCGTGGCATGATGTGGAAGAGAGCCTATGGTTTCCGTAAGAGTCGATAGTGAAGACATCCGTGCTGGTCACAGTATTCTTGCCGTAACAGGTCTTGGCATAGTCAGTTGAGCAGGGGTCCAGCTCAGGATATACTATTCTCGGCCGAGTCACAAAACGTTCCCGCAACAAGGTATTATGTAAACACGGCTCTGTAATAAAGCCGCTGCCATGGTTGTTGCCATTGATTACTTGTATCTAATTAGACGAATAATTGTCTTATGGTAGAGTATAGGTCACAAGGCCGCAGAAACCCAGCATACGCATCGAACACTCCGAAGCAATGTTGCTGGCACAGATGTCCTTGTTTGCTTGTGTCTGATTTGACGAACAATTCGTCTCGGAGGTAGGATTGGTTAATAGTCGTACAGAGGCCAGAATAAATATCGAACGTCGTGAGCAATGTCGTTGGTACGGATGTCATTATTATCTGCTCATAGCCCATGAGACGAATAATTCATCTTGAACTTGGGAGCATAGGTCAGCAGTCTGCATTCGATAGCATATGTGTTGTCAATCGTGAGCAACTCAGCATTTCTATATCCCACCTGCCAAGAACAAGTGCAGGATGCACTTCAAAAATAAACCGAGTTTCTCTGCAATACATGTATCAAGGTGTGGTCAGAGACAGGAAACAAAGCACGATTTCACATCACTTGGACAGCCAGAATGATTGCACCCAACGGTAAGTATATTGAAGCATTACGCCAGTCGAGGTTAATGAATGCTACGAGGGGCATTGATGATGAAAGGGAAAAGTATGAGGTCTTGATAGGATTACTTTCCTTCATACACCATTAAACACGGCTTGCCAGCCCACCTGGGTTCCTTCACTACTGAGACCAATTTTTGGCCTTGTCCTTGACACGTCTGGCCCGTGGGCCACGATGACTTGGAGGGGCAAGAAATGACATTGAGGTGCCAGATCCCCTTGTCGGCCAGAGACTATCCCCCAGGTCAAACACCAGCTCTATTGGTGATCCTTTGTCTGCCTCGTCAGTCGTGTCCTCGGTCTTCAGGTTATGCGGGAGTTTCGGAGTGTACGAGGTAGGTTGCCCACAATTGGGCCAGTGTTGGCAGAAGTCCCGATCTCTTGGTAGGGCAGAGTATAGCCCGCGCTGGTGAGGCGTCGGTAAGCTTTTGGCGCTTGGGGCTCGAGGACTCGCTTGAGTATTCGATAGGTCGTTTTTCTCCTGCCACGGGAGGTCTGCTTCCTGTCACCGGGGTTCTCCTTGATGCAGATATGATGATCGTTGGTGTAGGTGTATCCTGTGAACTTATGTGTTGTGTGTATTAAGACGGTTTTTTTCGTTTTAAACGTTAAAATCCTGGATATCAGACGAGCTCCCAAGATCCAAGAAATTATATATTTATCGCCAAGCTGCATGGCTGTGATGAAGTCCCATTTGTTTTTCTATTCTGTCAATTGCTTTCGAGACGAAAAAAAGCGTCTCTTATTCACAGCTCTGTGATGTTCAACCCGAACTTGGGAACATGAATCCGTGAATCAGAACATTGGCAATTGCATCACGCATTGACACCCGTCAAGATTCATCAACATCACAGCACCCATGAAAGCGAACGCGATAACAGAAAACGTAGGTCAGTCGGACAGCAAACGGTCTCTGATCCCTCAAACACGGTCAAAACCTTTCCCACCGTTACGCCCATTGGACCCCTACCAGACGACAGCCGCCCAACGTCGATTAGGTACGCATTTCGGCAGACCCTGAAATACGATGACTGAAATTGCGAGACCCTGGAAAAGATCGACCCACCCGCGGTGCCCAACGAGCTGTTCGATTGGAGGTTTTATGCTTGTCTGTCCGTTCCTGGCGCGATGCTATTTCACACTAGCGCCCAACGCAGAACCCCTATTCTTAGCATCCCTGGCACTAGAATCGCGGCTAGAACGACTTCAAGACGACGGTGTCTCGATGGAAATTCTTCTAGAAGGAATTGAGTCTCCAGTAGACCACAAATGCCCCATGTTTTCTAGGGACCCTCTGCGGAATCACGTTGTGACAAGTTGGCTCCCTCACATCTCTCCCCGTTCCACCGCAGTCCGACTTTCCTCGGCTCGGTCTGTCGCAGACCGCAATGCTCCAGCTAACCCATATCAAGCTGGCCAAGCCCAGAAGCGTCGCGACCGTTGGCTCAACGCAATGTCCAGGATGCAGACTTCCACAGAATGAGAAGTGATCCAATCGGTCCAGCCGGGCATGAACGGGTCAAAGGAGGTGGCAAAACGTTGACAGACGACCCCGGCGCGTCCGTTGGACGCGACAAGCCAATGCTCTGGGGTCAGAAACGGTGACTGAACTGATTGCGCCGTTACTCATCGATGCTTTTGTCCAGCGAGCTAGAGAGGTCGGCGTTGATGATTAACCGTCTCAGAAAGTCACCGTATCACATCTCACGATCTGAACTACTTCTAGTACTCGCATAGCACCTGATCACTCTCCTACGCTTGGCTGGATTGGCCCACCAGGAAGCCATGGCAAGCTGAAATTGAGGTCTTTGAGACGCTGTAGACTTCGTACAGTCTCAGAATATTACCTTCCCAAGACCAGCACTGGGAAGCATAGTAACAGGTCATCAAAAGTCCAATTGCTCAATGGAGGGTTGAGTAGACTAGTGATTATTCATGCGCGATCGCATGAGCTCGGACTCCATCACTCATGCCAATAGCCGGCTGTTGATTCTCGAATTGTCTTGTTTGACCTTGGACACCGCTGCTCTCATTATCCAGTGTAGAACTATACGACCGAGTGTGATTGTCTAACGGTAAGCATCCCTCGAAATGAGCATAGTCAGCTCTTCAGAAATGCAGTCAAAGCTCGCCACCGTAATCGAAAACGTCCGAATGCCAGCCCAGCTCGGAACAGATGGCATACAAACATGCGTTTGTGAAATCCCTTGAGTATTAAGACATGTAGTCCGAGCTCGGGTTTGGTGATCAGCAATGGAGTGCAGGTAGGTGTCTTGGTCTCCAACTATGAAAGCTTGCCCCGGGACCTCCCCTTGGGGTATTGAAACCCGAGCTCGGCTTTCAGCTGTCCAGCCAATAAGATCATGTAGAGGAATGCATACTCAAAGCTATAAAGCTGTCAGCCATGATGCTTTGGCTAGGCAGTAGATTTTGAATTTTGAATTGTGATAGCAATGATACGATTGAAAAATTGAATCGATTGAAAGCCTTGTACTTCCAGATTGATCACAAGAAAATGCTTGCAAGAATCACTTCCCCATTCCAGCGTGTCGCAGCGCGCTCCTTTGCCACGGCTGCAAGAATCAATACCCCACTCCAACGACCTAGACTTCCGACTGTCATAAAACCATCAGCGGACGAGTTGGAGGTCCTTGGCGAGAGAAACCTCGAGCGTGCTGTCCGAGCCGTGCACCAGGATGGTCTTGTCGTCGTCGAAAATGTCGTACCTCACGATGTCATTGACAGCTTGAACAAGAAGATGGTGGAAGACGCTCTAGTGCTTCAGGCTCGTGGAAAAGACGGCCCGTTCAATTACAGTCAGGGAAACCTACAGCAAGATGCGCCGCCTGTCCGGGAGCACTTTCATCCTTCTATATTCGTCAGTATGTCAACTTTCCACGTCGTCATTCCTGGTCGACGAGTGCATTGAACGAACATTACCAGATCCCGTCGCAACTCAAATCACTTCTGCGGTGCTAGGTCCAAAGCCGAAATGGACATTTTGCTCAGCCAATGCAGCAATGCCTCCCATGCCCGGTGTAGAGTCTCAACGGCAGCCAGTGCACGCCGATGCTGACTTTGCATACCCGGCGCACCCATTCGCACTTGTTGTCAACGTCCCGCTCGTCACCATGACGCCGGAGAATGGCTCCACCGAGGTCTGGCTGGGCACTCATACGGGAGATCTTTCTCAGCAGGAGGGTGCGCACGGCGAACGAGCCAGTGGCCGCATCGTACAAGACCTTCTGCAGCAGCGGGCAGAGACTGATCCCCCATCGCAACCTCTGATTCCCAAGGGCTCTATCGTGATCCGAGACCTTCGTCTCTGGCACGCCGGGATGCCAAACAAGACCGACCAGGTCAGGATCATGCTCGCAATGATACACTTTGCATCGTGGTACCGAAATCCGATGAGACTTGAATTTAGCGACGACATCAAGCCGCTCCTTGAGGATCTAAAACGTGAGGGAAAGCTTGGGGTGCAAGCTCCGATAGACTGGGTGGAGCGCGAAGACGTGCTGGGACGGTACTTGAACAGAGGCTTTGGCAACAGCTACGACTTTGACCAGTCACAGTAAATACACACAAGTCTTTGGTGAAGCCATAAATCAAAATCGTTCTGCCGAAAAAGGAAATCGCGGTCCAGCCCTTTATCTCCTTGTATCTTGCACTTACCATCTTTCAATGGTCATGGTTATCTTGGGGTCCTTGATTAGTTCTTGCATGATGCTTTTTATTTCCTTTCCCATTTTGATTACCTCGACCTAAACGGGTTCCCGATTGTTGGCACTCCCCAGTATCGAATACATAATAAAAGCAGAAGTAGGGTTTTAGTATACAGCAGTTCTTTGTGTACGGGATCGCCTCTTAGGCTGGGGGGGGTATCCAGTTTCCCCGCAAACAGCGAAGAACTAACCCCACACGTTTAGCAGTACTCTTTCCCGGCACACGACCCGTGCCGAGAAGTTCATCTACCTCCTTTATTCACATTGGCGAAATGAATGAACCTCCTTCCAGGGCCCTCATCTGACAGACGCAGGACGGCCAGGAAGAATGAGCGATAGATCACAAGACAACAAGCGGGTAAGGCAGGCCTGCATTAGCTGTCGACGCAAGAAGAGCCGCTGTTCCGGCGAGCGACCAACGTGTTCCTTCTGCGCCAGACTTCACCAACCGTGCTCTTACAATGACGAGCCACATCCTGTGTCGTCAGCACATGCCGATCACCTCCAACGACAGAACACTGACCTGGCAGCCCGGGTTGCCATTCTCGAGTCCAAGCTGAGTGGATTGACAGCCGGTGCCAATTCTTCTCCCTCTCTCTTTGACTTCAACACCCCGGCTGGGATCATTGCTGCCACTGCTGGACCGGCGAGCTCTCCAAGCCAGGTGCTCTTTGACAACATCAGCCCTGGTGATGGGAAGGGCTCGGATAGGTGAGTAAACGACAGTTATTGATGCCCTTTCGAAGAAGTGCCATTGTAACAACTTTGATTCTAGTACCTTCGACTTTCCCAGTGCGGAGACCTTGGAATCATTGGCAGACGTCTATTTCCGATACTGCCATAATCAACCGTATTGCTACTTTGAGGAGCATAGCTTCCGAGCCCAACTGCGGGACGGATCTCTGCCCCAGTACCTGATGTTGGCATTTGCCGCCACTGCTGCCAGGTTTTCTGACAATTCCTCGTGTGCGGATCATCAGCCGGGCGCCATGAGATATTATGCCAAGACCGCCTGGCAACAGATTATTACCCAGTCCCTCGACGAGGATCACTCTGTGAACATTCACACCGTGCAAGCCGCGAATATGTTGGGTGTGCTTGATTATCTGTGTATGAGTCCAGCGCATCCGTGTCTGTTGATAACCACTGACAAATCCCAGCCGGCAACAGCCAGACCGCCTGGATCAAGATAGGGCTTGCAGTCCGATTTGCGCAGATACTTGACCTCTGTCATGAAGCAAATCAGAGCGAGAGCCCCATAGAGCTCGAGACTCGAAGACGGACGTTTTGGTCAGTCTATCTGCTTGATAGGCTAGTATCATGTGGCCGCAATCGTCCTCCAACGCTGCTCGATAGCGATTGCACCACTAGGCTACCCTGCAAAGATCATGACTTTAGCGGTGGACTGCCATCTACGTCTACAACATTGGACGCTGTGCTTGAGATTCCCGTTGACGCCCCTCTTGGGCAGAGCGCCCCCTTTGCGCTGACTGTTTTCATGGCCTCTGTGCTTGGCAGTGTGGTGCGCTGGGCTCTGCAGCAAAAGCCTGACGAGTCAAGATTGCCGTGGGATTGCCGGAGCACATTCTCGAGAATTCGTGGTGCCCTCTTGAGTTTCGAGAGCTATACAGAAGCAACCGAGACTTTCGATGCATTCGAGTCTGCTTTGACGCACTCCTTTGCGAGTCAGGACAACACCAACTCTGGTGCCACCAGCTGTCACTTTGTCTTTTCTCATGTGCTCTACCACATTAATCAGTGTCTTCTTTACCACCCTTTCCTGATACGACAAAGATTGAAAGCACATCATACCAAGACCCCTTCGAGCTTTCTGCGCGAGGCGATTTGTAACAGTCAGGAACACGCAGTGTTTCTGACCCGAATCCTTCGCAGATATCTGCACCACCCTGGAGATACCATACCGAGCTTCTTTGGGTATGCTGCTGTGATATCAGGTGGAATTCATCACCTCCATTCCGTCGCAGGGACCTCATCCGTTCCCGGGAATCCGACCGAGCTTTTGGCGGTTTGTATTCAATTCCTAGACCAGGGTCCACGCGGCTGGGAGTCATTCCGGCGAATGGTATGCCCCCGACTCTGTTGCCTTGCCTTGATGCATACAGGCCCCTAATGATGATCAGGGATCCATTTTAAGAACACTCAGCGTTCCCGTCTCCGTTGCTCAGCTTTTGCTTTCGCCAATCAGCCATGTGGACAGCCTCGATCCCGAATTAGAGGAGAGACTTTGGCAGGCCTGCGATTACAATCAGATGGTCGCCTTCACGGGCCCAGTCCAGCCAGCCGAGAAGACCCCCGTATCGGAGCCCTTGGCGGATGAGTGGCCAGTATCTCCTGGCTTGATGGAGCTTCTTGGCAGAGGATTCCCGCCATCGGATTTTCTGACTTGGTCCGAGTGGGATCCGAGCACGCAAACTATTCCGTCCAGTTATGTTCATGACCTTCACCAGCACCCAGATGCAAATTTTGTCGAGGCAGTTCTCCCAATGGATGTCTAGATCAAAGCTGATTCACGATTGCCATCAGATATTACAACACAAAGGATGGACTTGCTTGAAGATCGTATGACAGATAATAGCAACTACCTAGATTATTACAAGCGAGATCTCGGCTCCAGCTGCTGCACGGTCTTCAGATCCTGACTTACGGCCAGGTCCACAAGGATCTCCTCGCTTCCGCCACCGACAGTCATGACCCTGACATCGCGACTGATTTGCTCGATACGTGCGCCACGGCCTTCCTTGGAGTATCCAAGGCCACCCAAGACTTGTTGGGCCTCCCGGTTCACCTTCTCGAGGACCTGCGCGGCCAAGACCTTGAGCCCAGCAATGGGTCCAGCGATCAGTGGGTCTTTCCCAGAGGTCTTCCCTTGCTCGATCAAGTACACAATTTGCTCCATCCAGGCATGCGCCGAGTTTATGCTGCGGCCAAACAAGGCTATTTTGCTACGGATCGATTGATTTTCGATCAGCTTCTTTCCAAAGGTCTCACGCAGCATTGCATGCGTCCAGGCATCATCGGCGCAAACCCGGGCCATGCGGAGCGAAGTACAAGCCAACCAAAGCCGCTCATGGTTGAAATCTATCGATTTCGAATAAGTTGCAGTCAGAGAATGGTGGCAAGTAGGACCCACTAGACATGATAATTTTGAATCCTTCGCTCTCACGACCAAGAAGATTCTCTACCGGAACCTCTACGTCGTCGAACTCGATAAAGGTAGAGCCTGTCTGTGTCAGGGTGGAAAGCTCGGGATATCTGACAAACGTACGTACCACTTGCGTTTACTCCAGAGTTATCCAACTTCCGGAGGTTCACGCCCTTGGTTTTCAGGGGAATGACGAGAGCCGATACCCCTTTAGACCCCGGGCCCCCGGTTCTCACGGCGGCGGTACAATAATCGGCGAAGATACCATTGGTTATCCACTTCTTGAACCCGTTCACAACGTAATGATTGCCTCGCCGCTCCGCCGTGGTGGCGATGCCAGCAACGTCCGACCCCGCTGTACACTGTGTGAGCTTTGGTGCTTGCTCGGGGGATGGAATAGGCTCACCTTCAGGCTCGGTCACACCCAAACAGAATCTTATCGTTCCATCCAGGATTCCCGGCAGGAACTTGCGCTTTTGCGCTGCATTTCCGAAATTCACCAGTGGAGGCGCACCAATGGAATTGCCACAGCTCAGACCCCAGATGACGCCCAGGTACCCGCACCGGGCGATGCCGTCAATCAAGATGAGGTCGTGAAAGCCATCCCATTCTTGAGGACTTATACCCGCTGGTAACTTCTGGTCACCGAGATAATCTGTAGCTAGCGGGTAGATGGAGGCAGCTGTGTAGCCAAGACGCGCATGTCGTACCATGACATCGTCGGGGATGCGGCCGTTGGCCTCCCACTCATGGCAGAAGGGCGAGATATCTTCCCTCACATATCGCTCCACTTCGGACTGTAGACGATGGTGGCTCGCCTGATAGTAAGGACTGGCGCCCCGGGTGACCCAGAGCGGTTCGGTGAATGGTGACATGATACGCCTAAGACCACGGGCAATGAATGTGATATCTCAGATGTCTACTGGGGTCTTAATCTTGGTGAGGTCCTGCGGAAATCGTGTTTCTTTCAAGCACTTCGAGCAAAGAATACCCAACACCTATTCACATGCCTGAATGGCCATCTATACTATCCGATCTAGGTTAGGCAATTATGAGCTCGGCCGGTTCTTGGAGTTAGCCGCGGACCGTATGCGATCCAATGTGTGGGGAACGGGTGTGAGCCGGGCCCGCTTCTCTGACCTATCAAACCCAAGGTCTTATACGCAACCGGACTGCTGGGTGATATATCTCCGGTACTTGGTAAACAGCCGATGTTGGCTACACTATCCATCTAATCCTGCTAATGGTTTGCCGAAACACGGCCGACTCACACCGGTCAGTCCGGTAGACCAGGAGCTCGGCCGATTGTTCGTCGGTTTCTGATAACAGCAAAAGTTCCTCAGCAGGCCATGCCCCAGATACTCCAGAGTCCACGTTGCTACTCCTGACTTCATCTAATTGCCCATATTTCTCAGTCTGCTTTCTCGGCCAACCATTGCGGCCATGGCAACTACGCAGCGCTCGCCCTTGTTTGTAGCAGAACCCTGTGCTGGGAGTGACGGCCAGCCTCTCATTCAGAAAGTCTTCATCGCCAACCGCGGTGAGATTGCGTGCCGGGTGATTGCTACTTGCCGGAAGCTGAATCTAACTTCGGTTGCCGCATATCTAGAAGAGTGGGTGACCGGTTTATGCAGCTTCGGCGGAGCGTTCTATTGACATTTGAGCAGAGACAAGTCTTCTCGACACGTGAAAGATGCGGACGAAGCAATCAGCCTCGGGAGCATTGCGGCCGAGAAGAACCCATTCCTCGACATTGATCTGCTGGTTTCGACTGCGCGAAACGCTGGCGCCGACGCGGTGCATCCTGGATATGGCTACCTCAGCGAGAATCCAGACTTTGCCGACAAAGTCCGAGAGGCTGGTCTTATCTTCATAGGACCCAGCTCCCTGGCGATGCTGACGCTCGGCAACAAGCGCAGCTCCAAAGTCTATCTTCAGGAACATGCCCCAGAAGTACCATTGATTCCGGGCTACTCGGGTGCGAGCCAAGATGTTACCGATCTAGAGGTGTCTGCGCAGTCAATTGGCTTCCCCGTCATGCTCAAGGCATCATCGGGAGGTGGTGGAAAGGGTATGCGCATTGTCCGAGATGCTGCTTCGCTAGGCGACGAACTGCAGCGTGTGCAATCCGAGGCCAGCCGCAGCTTCGGTTCCGCCGATGCCATTCTCGAGAAGTACATTGAGTCGGGCAAGCATGTTGAGTTTCAGATCGTAGGCGACAAGCACGGACGCATAGTCTCCTTGTGGGATCGCGACTGCTCGTTGCAGCGCCGGCACCAGAAGATCATCGAGGAAACGCCATGTCCGTGGCTGAGCCAGAGCATGCGCGAGGCCATGAGCCGGACGGCGATACGCATCGCGGAACTCATCGGCTACGAGGGCGCCGGCACGGTCGAGTTCGTGGTGGACGTCAAGGAGGAAAAGTACTACTTTCTCGAGGTCAATGCGCGTCTGCAGGTGGAACACCCCATCACGGAGGAGGTGACGGGTATCGATATGGTTGCTCTCCAGATATACGTTGCCTCGGGAGGCCGTCTCGACGACCTGCAAGTGCTCAACCATATCTCACAGCAAGGACACGCCATCGAGTGTCGACTGTGTGCCGAGGACCCGCATCGTGATTTCTTGCCGGAGCACGGAACTGTACGGCTTTGGCAACCCGCGCCGGGCCTTCTCGGGCCGGGCCGGGATATCCGCTACGAGACGGCAACGGAGACGGGCTCGCAGGTTTCGATTCACTTCGATTCCATGATCGCCAAGATCGTCGTTTGGGCGCCTACGCGTGCGCGGGCCATTTCAAAAACGTTAGCCGTGCTAGCCAACACGGCGTGCGTCGGCGTCCGTACGAACCAGTTGTTTCTGCAAAGCTGTCTACGCCATCCGGGCTTTCGCGGCGATCCGGCCTACACTACGTCCTTCATTTCCAGGAACATCGAGTCCCTGCTGATGAATCCATATACGGGGGATGCTGGGCAGACGGCCTTTGCGTCTCTCGAAATCATTCCCATCCTCTTCCTTCGAAGCATACGTGCGCGACAAACCCGTTCGATCGAGAACCATGCGTTCCGCAACATTCGTAATGGCTTTCGCAACCAGATCCACGATTCCATAAATCGACCGGCAAACTTCGTGGTCACCTTTCACAACGGTGTCGACCCGGCCGCCGCCAAGAAGCATGCCTCTTTGAAGGTCTGGGAGCCGACCGAAGATCCTCAAACCTTTGCTATGCTCTCTGTACCGATCCCCGCACCCAAATCGACCGAAGACAGCCCAAACGAAACTCCTTCAGTGGTGTCTGTAGGCTATAATCAAATCAGCAAAGCCATTCGCACATGTCACCGGTCCAACAGCGTCATGGAGCGAGTATCTTTGCAGAATATCGATGCGGTGCCCGGGTCGCATCACGGTCACTGGTCGTCAGCCGTAGTGGTGGCATCGGTGGATGACTCCAAAAAGGTCATGGTCCTGTCCGCCGAACACGTAAGAGACGACTCGGCCAGCTCGCAGCGCGGCGAGGCGCAGGTCGTCTACGCGCACGTCCCGGCGCTGGGGACCTGGGCGCGGTACGACGTGTACAGCGTCCTGTCCTTTGCCGAGAGCACCCGGGAGGACCAGACGAAAGCTGTGGCGTCGGACCTCAAGTTCGTCAAGGCGCCCATGCCCTGCAAGGTGCTCCGGAGGCTCAAGGAGGAGGGGGCGCAGGTCAAGGCGGGAGACCACGTTATGGTTGTGGAGAGCATGAAGATGGAGGTCAGCATCGTGGTGCAGGCGGAGGGGAAGCTCAAGATGAATTTCGATGTCGGGGATTCGGTGGATGAGGGTGTTGTTCTGTGCGAGATTCAATAGGTAGAGTCAGGTCGGGCATTCCGTGTCTCTGGGAAAATATACAATACTACGTAATTAGGTGCGTCTATGATCCTACCTAGTTGCCTGAGACTGTTCAATTACCGTCACCCGAAATTTGCTCACCGTCTCTTGGGACGAAGGAGATACAAGTAACAGAGAAGACGGGGATTGACTAAACATTAACCAATTGACTGCGCGTAACAGGTATTCTCGTCGGATTGATTTTCTTACTTTTCCTCCAGAATGTGTAATTCCACGGATTTGGTCAAAGTTAAATGGCAAGATGCATATATGAAGGAGAATCAAACACAGAAATAGCCCGAGTAAGAATTCTGCGCCAGCAACTCCTCGCCAAGCAGTTGGTTGACTTGTATGGACAACTCTGATAAACTACGACAGGAAACAATTACATCCGAGCAAGGGTGGAGTGGCTCTCGGTCCCACGAATGCCCTCTCGACTAACCACCTCCAAGCACATGCCCAGCACGTCCCTCGTGTCCCTGGGGTCGATGATGCCGTCGTCCAGGCCGACGGCGCTGGTGCTGTAGCACTCGCTGTCGCGCTCGACGCCGTCGCGGAAGGCGCGGACGCTGGCGGCCAGTTCAGCCTCGTCGGGAGGCGCGCGGGCGCCCGCCCGCTTGATCGTCTCCATGACGCCGGCGAGCTGGTCGGGCCCCATGACGCTGCAGCGCCCGCTGGGCCAGGCGAAGAGGAAGCGCGGCCGGTACGCGCGCCCGCACATGGCGTAGTTGCCCGCCCCGTACGATGCCCCCAGGATGACCGAGATGTGCGGCACCGTCGAGCAGCTCACGGCCGAGACCATCTGGGCCCCGCGCTTGATGATGGCCGCGTGCTCGGCCTTGGACCCCACCATGAAGCCGGTCACGTTGTGTAGAAAGACGATGGGGACGTTTCTGTAGTGTGTTTCCGAGTCAGTGCCTTTCGTGCCCGCGTTTTGAGGGGGAGGGGGATTTCAGTCGGTGACGTACTGCTGGTTACACATGCGGATGAACTGGGCTCCCTTGGACGCTTCATCTGCATTGATTACCGGAGTCTGGTTGGCCACAATGCCTACTTGGAAGCCTGGCCGTATCTGTTAGTCCCGACTTACTTCTTTTTCTGATGACCAAACAGGATAGCTCCCCCGCGGGGGAGGGGGGGTTCTTTACCGTGGATATGCGCCCAAGTTGTGACTAGATTGCGCCCAAACGATGGTTTAAATTTGAGAAGCCTCGAGTCGTCGACTATTCGGAGCAAGGCTTCGCTCATGTCAAATGGCTTGCGGATATCTGGGTTCACGATGGCGAGCAAGTCCGACGAGGGATATCGTGGCTTTGCTGGTTCAGCCACTCTCATCGGCATTTGATCACCCGTGGGCAGAGAGGCAACCCATTCTCTGGCGCTTCTTATAGCTTCGAACCTGTTGATGGAATTAGAATGGAATTTCTTTTTCCCTTTTCCTCATTATGTAAGGTCCAAAAAAAAAAGGAATTGGGTCACAAACTCATCCACGACGATCTGGTCGGCTAGGCCAGTGATGGTGGCGTGAACGTCAGCGCCACCGAGCTCTTCGGCGCCGATAATCTCTCCTGTCGCCATCTTGACGAGGGGAGGGCCGCCGAGGAAGACTTGTGCCTGGGACTTGACGAATACGGTGTAGTCGGACAAGGCAGGGTGGTATGCTCCACCAGCAGTCGAGGATCCGAACACAACAGCGCATGATTTTAAACCCTTCTGAGTGCGGATGGCGAGGTCGCGGAATATCTGCCCGCCTTTATGGAAGACACGAAACTGTTGTGGGAGAAAGACGCCAGCCTAGAGAGGTCACCATCAGACACGGAATTGTGTTGTGCCTCCCACGGGAAGCGACTTACAGATTGAACGAGCGCGACGATGGGTAAGCCGTTCTCGGTCGCTATCTCGGTGACACGGTTCTGCTTGATCACTCGTCAGTGTCAACAGTGAAGTGTGCTGAGTCATGAGTCCTCAAGAATGGCTGACCTGTGAACTCGTTCCACGCGCCTCCGCTCTGGGTCGGAATGTGGGCTAGTATCATGACAGGACGACCACAAACGTTGCCGATGCCGCCGATGATGCTGGCGCACGGCGATGAATCTTTCAGGTTATAGCCCATGAAGCCTCCTAGCTCCAGAAAGGGCGAGTCTTGGTCCAGAACAAGGCTGACTCTATCGCGGGCTATTCACGTCTTAGCAAAACCAGTCTGTGATACTCATGGTCTGTCTGGTGGGCGTACCTAGCAGCTGCCCTCTCTCCATGTGCCTCGCTGTGGTCTCTGGGGAGCCTTCGAGGCTCGTCTGTGCGAGCGCATGGTCAAATTTCTCCAAAAGGGCCGCCCAGCTCTTTCTGTTATCTTCGTACTGGCTCTGTCGGAGATCCAGCGCCGATTTTAGCACGGGGAACGAGGACGATGCAACCGCCATATTCTCAGTCTTCGAATGTATCAATGACAAGGGCAATGCGGGTTGTATCAACGTAGCACTGGACTTGACTGAATAAGAAAACCCAACTACTGAACCATGGACACCCTCAATATTGTGAGATTTGCGCCAGCCGCTCAGCATGGGTGCCGCGGCTATGAGGCGCGTATCACTTCCGGCGCGGGTCCGAGCCCGGGACGTCGACCGGGCCCACATATCCCGGCTAACCAGGTCTCAAGGTTGGTAGCCGATGACAATGCGGCACAGGCATTTTGGTCTTAATGGCAAAAATTGGAGTAAAAAGGGTAGGAAAGAAACAAAATAATGAAAGGTGGGAAAAAAAGAGCTCTAGTTATGACGAAGACTGGTCAATTCTGATGCCATGCAAACCACGATGAACTCGGCGCTTTCTTTGGTTCATGGCCCAACCACGATTCCCCTGTGGACAGGAACCATATCCTCTTTGATCCGAGAGCAAGCGTGCAAGCATGGCGACCAAACTGCAGTCATTGCGTCGTGGCAAAAACGCGGACTGACGTACAAGGAGATCGATGCTCGAAGCGAGGCCGTGGCCAGCTCCCTGCTGTGCCTGGGCCTCAGGCCCGGAGATGCCATTTCGATCATGGCGGGAAACCGTCTCGAGTATCTTGAGGCGTTCTTGGGCGCTGGAAGAATTGGATGTCCAGTCGTCGTGCTCAACAATACTTATACCCCTAGCGAGTTGCTCAGCGTATTAGCTCGAACGTGTAAGACGGCCTGCTCCAACAGACTCGTGCATCGCTATGTATCTAACGTGCTACAGCAACCAAGGTGATTTTCATTGCTGCGAAAATTGGCAGCAAGGATATGTCTGAGCACATCGAGTCTGTAAAGGGTCAGGCAGGAAGGGAAACTCTATCAGCTCTTCGGCATGCGGTACTTTGGGAAGAGAATATCGGGAGCTCTAGTCTACTTGTTCAGTCGTATGAACAATTCTTAAACTCCGGTTCAGCCACGCCTGTTTCTCGTTTGCGGAGCGTTGAGGCAAGCGTTCAGCCTCACGATCTGCTGAATATTCAATTCACTTCAGGTACGCCAAGAGCCGCTCGAGGGCTTGCACAGCAGGACTGACTAGATAATCAGGCACGACGGGCGATCCAAAAGGGGCAATGTTGAGCCACATGTGAGTAGATGCTTTTGGAGAGATCCTCAAAGGAGATGGGACGAGCGCTTACCAAGCCAGGAATATCATCAACAATGGCCGATTTGTGGGCTCGCGGATGCGACTCACCAGCCGCGATGTCATCTGCTGCCCCCCACCCTTGTTTCATTGCTTCGGACTGGTCCTGGGTTTCCTGAGCAGTTTCTCCCACGGTAGCAGTATCGTGTTCCCCTCGGATTCCTATGATGCCAGTGCCGTGCTCGACGCGATCGCCGCCGAAGGCTGCACCGCTCTCCTCGGCGTACCCACCATGCTCCTGGCGCAACTGGACCTCCTGAAGACCAGGCCGCACAACGAAATCAAGACACTGCGTGTCGGGCTTGCTGCCGGATCCACGGTGCCGCGCCACCTGCGGAAGAGGCTGGATGCGGAAATGGGCCTGGGAAAGGTCCTCGTGGCGTACGGCATGACAGAGACCAGCCCCGTCAGCTTCATGATTGACTATGACGATCCGCTGGTACGCATGCGCGAGGGGCTCGGCAAGGTCATGCCGCACACGACCGCCAAGGTGGTCGACGCCCAAGGGTGCACCCTGCCCGTCGGGCACCGCGGGGAGTTGTGCGTGAGCGGATATTCTCTGATGAAGGGCTACCTCAACAACCCGAAGGCGACTGGCGAGGTGATGGTGCGGGGCGACGAGGGAGTCACCTGGATGCGCACAGGCGATGAGTGTGTCATTGATGTAGACGGGTACTGTGAGATCACTGGCAGGCTCAAGGATCTGATCATCAGAGGTGCGTCCCCCAAGTGCAGACGGTGCGAACCAGAGACTGACTAACTGCTTCAGGTGGCGAAAACATATTTCCTGGCGAAATTGAAGAGAGACTACTGGAGCATCCGAGAATCAGCGAGTCGAGTGTTGTGGGCATACCAGACGAGAAATATGGCGAGGTTGTCGCCTGTTTTCTTAAGGCGGCCAACTCAAACATCCGACCAGCCGATGATGAGATTCAACAGTGGGTGAGGATGAGGCTGGGCAGGCACAAGGCGCCCAGGTGGGTGTTCTGGATTGGTGACCCAGGAGTCGGCGACGACTTTCCGAAGACAGGCAGCGGGAAGCACCAGAAGCACATCTTGACAGCCATTGGGGAAAGGTTAAGAAAAGAGAACGCGCAAGCTCGTGCCAAACTTTGACCCAGATATGCAAATAGAATCGCCATCTATAACCACACAAGAACGTCATGAGACCGTGAAAATACTATGGTCGCCATTTATACTCGCATGCGCGAATGTGCCATGATTTTGGCAGATTCACGGGACATCGAATATGGCTAACATCAGAACTCTATTGCAGATGCTTCAAATATGTTGAAAAGGTGTGCAATTTCTGGTGTTGGGATATAATATGGTTTGGCCTCTGGCTCCGTGATGAAATAGCATCTTCTTGCTGCTTTGATTGATCTCTACAAGATTCTACAGGTCTAAATTTCATGATTTCATAGCTTGGGTTTCGGATTCAGATCATAGGAGTCCCAGTCGACAAGCCTCCGTCCAGCTCTGAACTCTTTCAATCCGTACTCTGCCTCGCCTGCTGGTTTCATCATTTCGTCAAAAGCGGAGCGAATCGTTTCGTCCTGGGTACCCTGCCTCAAACCTACCGGGCTTGCTCTGATGAGATATTTACACAGCGAGGAGGCTCTCGGCGCCGCATTCCCCAGCCGCAGCAGATACTCATCTATCAGTTTCTCCAAGCCAGATTGAGATTCGCAGGTAGCAGCTACGACTCCCAGGGAACGTAACTCAGACAATGGGATGGCTCGGCCACTCAACATGGCTTCTCGAGCAAAGGCCAGACCCCACTCTCTAATCACGTACTTGGAGATGGTCGCTGGACATAGGCCAAGCTTCACCTCGCTGAGTGTCAGCGCAGCCGCAGAAACACCGATTCGAATATCGCAGGCAAATGCCAGGCCTATGCCACCGCCAAACGCTGGTCCGTTGATCGCAGCCAGTGTTACCTGCGGCGCCCGGTCGATTGCCTCGAATAAGCGGACGAGGCGCTTGAACTGATCCTCGCTAGCCGATTGGCTTTGTGCGACGGGGCCTTGCTTGCTTAGGTCCATACCGGTGCAGAAGAACTTGCCCTGAGCAGTGATGACGATGCGGCGGGCAGAGGTATCTGCAGCGGATTGCTCAAAAAAGGTCGTCAGCTGTTCAATCATTGATGCCGTGAGAGCGTTCCCGTTCTCAGGCCTGCTCAGGACAATCTTGTAATTTCGGCCAGAGCGCAGTATTTTCAATCCTTCCATTTCCTTGAAAATTGTCCACCGTGTGCTCGGCGAGTTGCGCTGTATCTTATCAGGACTTTGCTGTGCATTGGCTTGCCGCTTCTTGATGATTGCCGATCCAGCTCGGCTGTCGTGAGACCTCTGGAGCTTCCGGCATATCCAATCACCAGTATCAGCCAGCGCGGCCAGGTCAACGCCGGTGTTCACGCCAGCATTATCGAACATGTACACAATATCTTCGGTCGCCAGATTTCCCTGTGCCCCAGGCGCAAAGGGACACCCGCCCAGGCCAGCGACACTGCTATCAAATGTCCTGAGGCCTTGCTGGAATGCTTGCCAGACATTTCCGAGAGCCTGTCCGTAGGTATCGTGAAAATGACCGGCGAGTCTTGCTGGATCGATTCCATTCGCAAACAGATACGCCAGTAGCCTCCTCACATCTTCCGGGACACCAACTCCCAGTGTATCGCCTATGCTGACCTCGTAGCACCCCATATCCAATAGCCGCTTGACAACTTTTAGGACGGCTGCCTCAGGCGTTTTCCCATCGAAGGGATCTGCAAAAATGCAGGACACGTAACTGCACCCCGGTCAGCCGTGATCGATTCCAGAGATAGTCCCGGGCGAGTATCTTTCTTACCCTCTGACTTTGATCCCCGCGGTGGCGCACAAACGCGCGACATCTTGGGCTCGGGCCAACCCTTCATCTACACTGCACTGGATGTTGGCCCGGCTAAACCCTTCGGTCGCGCTCACAAAAACAGCGACCTCCCGAACGCCGTGCTTCCTAGCCTCCTCCAAGCCCTTGCTATTTGGCACCAGAACCGGGAGCTGAAGGTTGTCGTGACGGAGGAGTGCTTGCACCGAGCCGTCTCCCAAGAGCTTTGCGTGGTCGGAGAGCTGGGGAACGGCCTTGGGCGATACGCACGACGTGAGCTCAATGATCGACAGACCGGCGGCTCGCAGGCGCGCTATTAGCTCCAGCTTCACCGCGGTCGGAACGAGAGTCGAAATATTCTGCAAGCCGTCGCGCGGGCCTACCTCGACGATGCGAACCTCCATGATTTCTTTTGTTTCGGGGGAGGTTGTTAGGCAGTAGATCTGAGGAGTGCCTGCAGGCATGGCAGCGACCTCATCTGCAAAGTACGTACATAGATTATACTGCAACTGCCATCTCGTCGTACATTACCCGGAGTGCCGGGACCTTGGCACCGGCTCTGATCCGGGCCCATTTTTCCCAGGGCCGGCTCCCGCGCGTATCCCCAACTGCGGGGTGAAGTGTTCGTTGCATTGAACACCACAACCAGTAGCCACACTGCACCACGACTCTGGAAATCTCTCAAACCGAACGACAATGAGTTTAGTCTATATGTGAGAAGTGTAGGCGGAAAGACTTATGAACTCCTTTCTGTATGTAACTTGATCATTCCATGCTCCCTTATTTCAAGTCGCCAGCAGATTCATCGGCCCCTAAACAGCGTGTCTGCGCCCACAATGTTGCAGAATATCGGCCACTTCCCTGGACTTATCACCCACACGGTTCCACTTTTCATCATGGTCATAGGGTGACAGACGTACGGCTCGTTCCAAATTGAGATCGTCGAGCCCCAGAAACAGATCTACCACCTTGTCCCGTCCATTGTAAACAGCCGCCCCCAAAGCCGTTCCATGGTCTCCCCCAGGCCGATTCACGTCCGCGCCTTGCTGTAGAAGGAACAATGCCATATCTTCATCGCCCATGGCGGCGGCTACCCCAAGTGCTGTTCCATCTGGGCAATCGATATCATCGATCGATGCACCTCGATCTAGTAGAAGACGGACGATGCTTTTGAACCCGCGGCGCACGGCGACGTGCCATATCGGACGGCCTAGAGCCCCTCTGACTTCGTAATACGTCAATTCAAACCTCTCCATAATCCCTATCACTGAGTCTTCATCACACCGCTCTAGAAGATTGTTGGTAGGCGTGTTATTTTCTCTGTCCATTCCCTGGAGTAAGTTGCTGCTGCGAAGTTTGCATGGAGAGGGATTGGCTGTGATGGCCCATTCCGCTTCAAAATCCAACAAGACCTTCGCCATTTCGTAGTCTTGGGCAACATGAAGAAGGTTGCGCGCTCCGTCATCCACGGAAAACAGTAGGGGCACATTTGGATGCGCTCGTGAAATGATTTCCAGAAGAGCCCTTACTGAACGATGATCATTCAGCCGAACTGCAACATGCAGACTTGTTTCTCCATCAGTATTCCGGGTCATGATGTCGCCAAGATTTGGGGACACCTCGACCATACCGCCCAGGTAACGAAATGGGAATAATCCCAGAATCAACGCCAAGATCAGAGGGTTCAACACAGTAGTCCCAGCAAGCTCTTTGCTAATACAAGAAATATCGTTCCAGCGGTCTGCCCCATCTCCATCTTCATAGGCTGCTGGTAAGTCTCTTAGATTTTCCAGAAGTAGCAATCGGAGTTTGGTATCCATATCACTAACACGGAGTTTGCGACAATGCCATACCCACGAGTCGATCACGTAGACTGCCAGGCGACTATGATGGGTCGCTCGAAACGCACGTCGCTCTGGATGATTTTGAATCTCTTGAGAGATTTTACTCTGTTCGAAGTTTGCGTAGAAGTTGCCAACATGGCGTGCTTCGGTCCTGAATCTGCGGGTTTCTGCGTCGTTGTCTAATTGGAGACCGAATTCTTTCCAGAGCTCATGGCCCGGATTTTTTTAAAAGCAGCAATGATGTTTCTGCAACGGTATGATGGTTTCAAAATTCGTCAGCGAAAAGATATTGCTTGTTGTCCAAGTCCTGCATTTGAAGGACGAAGGTCTTGGCAGAGACGTGCTCAAATTCGATGACACCCCGTCGCTCGTGCAGGAAGTTATGGTACAGCTTATGGAGATAGGCTGGGACAATCTCCTTGGAGTATTCCGTCTGCGCTTCTGGATCGAAACGAAGTGCGTCCAGCAGTACGTCTCTATGCAGAGGCCTTTTCGCCGCAAGGACAAAGCGGAAGAGTCGTATTTGATGTAGTTTCCGATTCTCGTCGCCATCACCATTTATATCCCATAGCTGTTGATAAATTCGTTCCATATCGGTCTCTCGATTGACGGTGGGTAGTGAGACTTCTTTTTCGAGCATTTTGAGCATTCTTTCGGCGCACTTTCCCCATGTGATAGAGTCGCGGTTCGGATTGAAGAAGACTCCTAGCCACAATTGTGCCCAACGAAACCTAGGTAAGTAGTTCGTCAGTGAGCGCATCTTGCCAGAGATTTGAGTCACAAGTTTTCTTACATGCCATTGGCTTGGCTAAGCAGCGCAGCCCGTAAGCGCTCTAGGTTCTCTTTATTTACTATCGTAGATAAAAGTTAAGTTGGATCTTCTCTGCAATACAAGATGAAAAGGCCTTGGTTGACTCACGAAACACACTGGTTGAATGAGAAGGATCTGTCTGTATTTGGGCGATCTGGTCATCAATAAATGCCTCCATGTCTCTTTTGGGTTCTGCGGTCACAACAGAGTATCGAATGATTGACTTCGTGAAGTTTTCTTCAACTTCAGTATGTGGCCTTGAGGAGAGAATCAAGTATAATCCATGTTGTTCCATGGCTAGGACGAACTTGAGGAACTTCCGCCGATCTGCCTTGACACTGCATTCATCAAGTGCATCGACTATGAACAACAACCGATTTCCGCGTTGGATTTTATTGTAAATAATGAGCTTTTCGAGCAGCTGTTCCCACCTTTTTATGTAAGGCTTTCGATCGTGCTCGCTTTCGCATTGCTGGTAGAAATCTTTGGCAGGTTGTGCAATTTCGCCGCCATCGGTCCATGTGAGCCTGTAACACAGACCTCGTATGATGTCTTCATAGCCAGGACCGCTGTTTTGATTCCCTGTAGCACTGCCATAGCAATAATAAAACACCACCCGTTTCTCATCGATGGGATATTGTTCCAAGTAGGAGATTAATCGGCAGCTGTGGTCAGAGTCAAAGAGTTGGTGAGTGAAACGTTGAGCCCCGTCTGGAACTACTTACATGAGACTTGTTTTACCAGAACCCACTGAGCACCCGTTTAGCATTCTGGAGTTTTGCACGAATAGATTACTCACTGATGCCTTCTAGCCAAAAAACTCGTTCAGACTTCTCTGAACTAAGCCCATCCACCCACGACTTGAACCTAAACCTAGATGTGTTGAGAAGCCAGAGAGCGGCCTGACTGTCAGGTTTTGTCGAGTCCTGTTCGAAACACTACGGTCGTGTGCGAAGGCTCTGGATTTTCTTCGCCTCTGATCCAGTCGAGCAACTTCAAGTTTTCTTCTTTTGATTTTAAATCTGCATCGACTTTATCCTTCTGTGTGGCACAAGCTCTATCAAATCGCTCCAGCTCGCTAAGACTTCTCTCGATGCTGGGAACTCGGCCTTGAACGAGGGCTGCTGGAATTTGTTAGCACTAGCTAGTGGCATCAGGGGAAAAGCTCACAGGGGATTTTTGTCATCAAGACTTGGAGAATGAGGCTGATTGTCTCGAATGCCTTCAGATACAGACTCGGTAGTGATTCCGCGAGTTCTTTTGAGTGCTTGCTTTTATAAGCTGAAATTCGTGTAGCTTGAGCGACTTCGTAGAGGATCCACTTGTTCATCATCGTGCTGGTCTTTGACAGCAAAGTCAAAATCCGCTCTCTCAAATTAGGATCCAAAGTATTGAGTGTCAACTAGGCAACATCAGTACCTGAGGGTTTTATAGGATTGTCAGCGAGCTTTGGAGAACTTACCTGGATGACAAAGAACACACTAGTGACAACCAAAGGGGCGATACCATGGGGATCTACTCTACTCAAAGCCACAGCGAATGCTTGTACGTTACCCAACGATGGAAGATAGGTTTTGCAGCTTTGAATGAATGACCCAATGCCCCCCATGGGCTTTTGAGGTCCTTTGTGAGAAGTCAGATCGGAGCTAAAATCAACAGTCGTCATGTCGAGTACTGGGACCTCCCCTCCGAAAACGATTTTGTACTGATTCTCATACATTGACTTAGAATATTTTACAGCCTCATGAAAACACGGTACATTCTCCGAAGACTCAAATGCGTTGGCATCAGCATCTCGGGGCTCTTCACTCGCTGTTGTAGAAGCAGTCGCGTGCTCCTCGCCGATATGGAAAGTTGCAGGCTCCGCAGGTCTTCTAGCAGTAGCTACTGGGGATTCCGAGATGTCTTCAGGGCTTGAATCGGCAGCTGGATGGATGTTCTCAGCAGGAGTGTTGGGGCGTGGGTGAGGCTGCGGTCCCCCGCTCGGAGTCGCCAAAGCAGGTGCGGGGACATTTGATGATTTCCGTCGAAACAGTCCTACAACCTGCGCGAGAATTTGCCTCGGTCTTTCGAAGTGCTTCTTCTTTCTTGGCGCATTTGGATCCATGGTTTGTAATCCAAAGAGGCGACAGAGTGATCAGTGGGCCTGCAGGGTGGTGTTTTTGAGGGAGTCATAGCCTTGACGGATGAGAGAATACAGATGTGAATTCTGGGCTGTGGAAGGGAGAGTCTACACCGATATATTGAGGCTTTTCTATGCGTTTTGCAGTACAGATCGGCGGGCAGCTGAACCTATCGACCCTGTTCCCTGCTGTTACAATAAACACTGAAGGAAGAAGGTCCTGCTGCAGGCTGCAGCTTCTCAGCCAAAGACGTTTCCTACGGAATTTCCTCGAATGGCACCGAGTCTGCACATCATCAAGGCAGTGCAATGTCTGACCAAGGAAATGCAGACGCACAACAGGTGCAACCGCCTCTCAAAGACGCTTCGCAAGGCACAACCACTAAATGACTGGTACCCAACTAGCATTGGGCAAAGGCTGAGTTTTGGCAGGCACGAATACGGATTGCTTGTTGGGTGAATCTCTTCAAGTGTCTGACAACATTCATGTTCCAGCTCTTAGCAGCAGAATTCAGCTCTCGTGTAGTCTTTTATGCAAGTGGTGGTCGCAGATCTGTCAGTTGAGTGCACCGATCGTTGTACGACCGCACACCATCCCCAGTCGGGAAGTGCCGCCAGACTACTTCCATCTGAAGGTCCATTTGCCTCCTCCATCACCGGCAGCGCTGGTCTCACTTCTGGACTTCGTGCAATACGAGATGGTCGATATGATTGAAAGCTTTCTCTACACCAATCGATTCTAGTCGAGCGAGACACCAGGGCTAATTATCGAGACAATCCCAGTTTAATTGAGCCTTGGAATGTCGCCTTGCTTCAAAAACTCATAGGCTGCGCCGAGGGGCCACGATGCCAAGGCTATTGAATAGAGCAGGTATATTCATCCACTCCTCTTCTTCACGAAAGGTATAACTCATAGACTGCAGCTTGGTGGGTGACTGCATTCCGATCTGCTCATCTAGTATCCAGAATCCAGTTGACTCACACAGTGACTTTACTCCCAGCAATACATGTCGTCAGCGGAAAGTTAAATGTCTGTTGTATTAACAAATCTGCCTATGTCAATCATCGAGCTGATTATATCTCATTTCTTTAGGCGATGAAACCTCGCCCATCTGTGGGCAATGCTATAGAATCGGCCGCTACTGTGACCGCAAGACAGGCCATCACCGCTTCGTATCGTTCTCGGCCAGCGGAAGGGGCGGAACGACCGGAGACGATGCGAGCACCGATTTTAACACTGACTCATCCGCTGAGCAGACCATATCAGTATCACCAGCACCAGAAGTAGGCCGGGAGTGCCTCGAGAGGCCCGAGATCGCGGGCTACTTCCACCACTACATCACTGATATAGCGCCGTGGTATGACTTGGGAGACGAGTCGCGGCGCTCCTTCGCGCTCGACGTACCCCGGCTTGCGCTGGATCAGCCGCTGCTCCTCGGCGCCATCATTGCGCTGTCCGCCATTCATGTGGCACAAAGCGTGGGAAATGCGACGGCAAGGAAGACGGCGGAGCTCTATCATGGGTACTGCATTCGGTCGTTGATACATCTGGAGCAGTCGAGCATCTTGCTCCAGAATGGCATTGCTCTGGCTACGACGTGCCTGCTGAGATCGTACGAGATTCTGAATGGTGCGATCAATCCCCATATGAAGATATTTATACATTACTTGGCTGATTCGTAAATAGAGGTCCGAGACCCTCAACGCCACCTCCGAGGTGCCTACTCCCTCGCATCACACCCAAGACTCATCTCGAACGGGTCCCTCGATGATCTGTACCAGGCTGGGTTCTGGAATTACCTGAGAGAAGACATAACTTTTAGCCTGTTCGAGGGTTGTCCTTCAAAGATGGATCTGAACTCTTCGTCCACCACAAGGGCGATTGCAGCCACACGGGCCCCGCTGGACTCGATATCCCTGCTGCTTGGCCAGATCATCAATGCCATCTACACTAGAGCAATGTCAAGCGATGTCTGGTCGGAGTTCCTAGAGGAAACCACATTTTGGTATACATCTCTGCCGTCGCATATGCATCCCTTCTCTACCGGTATCTCGGCTGCGCCTTCGACGGATGGACCGCTTCCTCGGTCGTGGTTCTTGCAAGATACTTACGGTTTGTTGAATGCCCTTCATCCCCTTTGCAATAATGATTCTGACTAATTTGTCTCAATCTCAGCATCAGCAATGCATTACTTCCTGACTTCCCTCTGCCTGCTTACGACTTGTGCCCCGGAAGACCAACTCACTCACATAGCGCAGCTCACTCAGATTGGAACTGACGAACCATTTTTAAAAGAAGATATCCTCGAAACTTGCTCCATTCAGCTGTGCGGTATCGCATTTACAACCAACACCCCCTCCGTCCTCGTCAATGCCTTTGGTCCCATGTTCTACTGTGAGTCCTTGTAATCAAAGTACAAGACCATGCTGCTAACTTGAACTCCGCAGGCGGTCGCTTTATTAGACAAGAGGCAGCGCGACAGGAGATAATACGCCATCTCCACGCATGCAAGAAGATCGTCGGCTGGCCGGTGGAACGCATTATAGCTTCGCTGAGCGAGGCCGAAGTTGAACACGAAGCCGACAGATGACACCCTGCAGGAAGTGAATAGTGTTATATAAATGATAAAATTCCGTACCTTCGACTTTCCTTGAAAGCTGTAGACATTTCTGCCTTTGAATTCAGCAATGAGAAACAATTCCACTCTCCCATTCTACACCGTTGGCCAGAAACCCTCCTCCAGCCTCAACACCTCCGTCCACACCTTGAGCGCGACATCATCGACGTCCGCACCGCCGCGCACCTCGGCGTACTGGTTCAGACAACCCTCAATCTCGGCGACAAACGCACCAAACTCGTCCGACGTCCAATTCGGAATGAACTCCTTCCTCAGCGCCCCGCCGTCCAGATCGTCGCCTCCTTCTCCGCCCTCCTTTTTGCCCTCCTCCCGCGCATACGTCCACGCCTCGTGGTAGACTTTTTCCGTAGCCCACAGCAGCACCAGCCCGTCCAGCACCGTCTTCTGTAGTCCGGCCTCGGCACCAAACGAGTCAAATAAATCGACATACGCCGCTGTGGTATCATTCGGACCAAACCCGTCCTCGCCCTCACCTCTCCCCTGCGCGACCCCCTCCTTCGGCACCGCCTTCAGATCCAGCCCATACCGTCCCGCCGCGTCCTCGAAAAACGCCAACTCGGTCAGAATCCCCTCAAGCGAGGCCTTGAGGACCTGAATAACGCGCCACTCAATGGTGCTTTTGACGTTGGTCCCGGACGCGACCGGCAGCCGCACACGCGAGAGCAGGCCCCCGATGAAGCGCGCGTACGCCTGGGCGTACAGCCGGTCCTGGGCGAGCCACTGCGACAGCGCGGCGCGGGGCAGGCGGCCCCGGCCGGCGAGGCGGAGGAAGGGGGACTGCGTGGCGCGCTCGTAGGCGCCGGGGGCCTGCTCCGGGTGGGCGAGGAGGCGGGATGTCAGAGAGGGCATGCTTTTTTACTTCTTCTCGTGGTGTTGTGTGTTGTAGGTATGGTTTTCAGTGGAGATTTGGTATAGGACGTTGTATTCACGGCCGGTGGAAGCGAGAATTGATTTGCACGTTACACAGATCAGGTGTATTAGTCGTCAATTCGCGACACGTCAAGAGGTTCTGATGTCTTGCGCAAAAACGCGCAGATTTCTTCAATTGCAGCAAACTTGTGATCTGCTGCGATCTGCCTACGACCTACGATATAAAGATGGGGCGAAAAGGTGGGCATTTTCGTTTCCTCACTCGGCCGTTCAGATGAAGTGCTTACGTTGGTGAGAGCTATGACGAACGCTGCTGACTGAATAGACGCACAAGTCAACCTAAATATCTTCACTCTATCAGAACCAAACCTCATGTTCAGCTGTCATGATTGAAAACCCGAGCACGCATCCTTTGAATGCTGGTCGGTATACTCTCTGACATCTCATAGATGTGGATCCGGAGAAAAAGAAAAAGATTAAAAGACTCCAGAATTCCGCGACATAGCGAAGAAGAATGAGAAAAGATTCCCCCATTCCGCGGGGTCTCGGCTTCTACCTATTTTAGTGCCTATCCATCTCCATCCCGCATAGTCTCCCACATTCCTCTCGCCTCTCTTTGCCAAATTACGTCGTTTCCTCGGCGATAACCCCGGAATCCAGTCCATGTGCCAGCGGAGAGGAGGAGGAGGCTGGGGGTGTGTCAAATCTCCTCGCAACGCTACGCTACGTCCCTCCACGTCTCCAGAACACGTACTCAAAGAAAACCGAGAACGAGAACGAATCAGCCCGCGAATATGCGGCGACCACGTTCTAGACCTTCGCTCCCCCTCCTAGCCGCTTAGCGCACCCACTGCCTTGGATTTTTCTGGCCAAACGACCACCGCCAAATTTCATCTCCCTCCTCACCGTCCCCCTTCGAGTTCTAGCCTCGATGACGTAGGTAGCGCTCTGGCACCGGCAGGCCGAGGAAAGGAATGCCACGCTCTTCCGGGGCTAAGGCACGTCGTCGCACGTTAGAGCGGTCAGAATAAGAGCTCCCGTGGCCCAGCGTGGGTCGGGTAGAGGCCGCTCTCCGTCGCTGGCGCTTACACGATACAGGACTGACGCACCCCCTGCCCGGCAAAAGAACGTCGTGGCCATGCTTATTTGGTGTTGCACTATGGTCGAGTCCAGACTCTTCAATTATACGTGCGCTCATCACGTCACGGTTCCCTTCTTCAGATACCCTTCATGCAGCTTAGGGTCAAACTAAAGTAGGATTGCCGCCAGGGGGGCATGGCTTTGTTCTACACACCGTCCCGCATCACGCCGTTTGGCCGTTTGAATTTTCCTACAAGTTCCGTTTCTGCAAAAAAGGAAAATCGTATCTATCCGTATGCAACCATGCTTGTTCCCATCCATCAACCGTAACGCCAACGTATACCAATCCTTATCTTATAGTGGTAGGATAGGGCTGTCTGTCAAAACAAGACCACTATACTCTGTACAGGAACTAGTATAGAAAGAAGAAAAGACAGAAGCTAAAAAGACGTCTCTATTTACTTTCACACCTCCAAAAAGGATAATCACCCTTCCATCTTGACGTCTTCGCTCTTGGTGCTGTCCTTTCCTAGATTCTTTAATAGATAGCTTCGCTTGAAATACTCGTTGGGATGCACAATCGTGTCGAGTTGCGCTGCCGTCATGATGCTTTCGTCCTTGGCCCGCTTGATCTCGTTCTTGTGAACGTGCTCAAATACACTGGAGAAATTGCAATATTAGTCGTTGGGTACGATCGAGAATACTAGGTAATATCGAGTAAAAACTAACCGATTGCAAGCCAAATGGAACTTTTGTGCTTCCTTGTCCTGCTTGACACCCTGCAGGACGGCCCTGTCGGAGATACCCACGGCTTGCAGCAAGGAAGTCAGGTTCTCCTGGTTAAAGTGGCGGTACGGGCAACCGTGGGACTCGCCCGGACCCGGCGGGTGCTCCGTCAGAATCTTCTGGCACGAGAAGGGCGAGTAGCCGCCGCCGCGCCGGTTGGAGTCGCCTCCCACGTCACCGTACGAGTGCCGCACGTTGTACCGGTAGTCCTTGTTGAACTGGTCGTCGGTCATCTTGCTGAACGACGTCCGCCAGAAGATCAGACACTCCTCCAGGTTCAGGCCGATGCCCTTGAGAAACAGGGTGTACTGCAGACGGCCAAAGTGTTTCAGATGGGCGTCTCGCCGCAGCGATCTGTGCAGGTTCTGCATGCACAGCGGGAAGCTGGCCGACAGCTTGTCGACGTTTCTCGCCGAGATGTCGGCCCCGCCCACCGCCGTCGTGCTGCTGCTGTACGAGGCGTCTGGCGTGATGAAGTTCTTGGACAGGTGGTCCAGAATCGGCGTCAGCCTGTCGTCCTCGTCGAGTCTCGGCAGCGCCCTCGCCGTCAGCTCCAGGGCGCGGTCTAGTCGTTTTGTGAACTCGGCAACCACCATGGTCGCTTGCTCTCTCGCCGGCACGTAGGCCTTGCCTCCCTTGAGGAATACTCTTCTCGACTCCACCAGCTCCGGCACGCGCATCCAATCCACCTTGAAGAAGTTGTGATCCTCCTCGGTCTGTTCCTGTTTCTTGCGCGTATCGGTGATGGCCCGGAGCTCGCTGGCATACTTGTCGCGCTCTGCCTGGCCCACTTCCTCCCAGTCTAGGTCCAGACCCTGAACAAAAGCTTTGCGATCACTTGCTTTGTCTTCGTCCAGTCTCAAACGGAAGAGCATGGTCTCGACGCGGGCGAATCTCCTCCTGAGATCCTCGGTCGAGGCAAAGGCCAAGCGCAGAATGAAGTGGCTGTAGTGATCTTTCTGGCGCTGCGCCGACAGCTGCGAGCTATTGCTCGAGTTGGCATCGAGAGGCAGGTACTTCTTCAGCAACTCCTTCATGTGTTCAGCCGTGTCCTTGGCGTTCTTGTTGCGAAAAGAGCACGCTTCGAGCTCGGCCAGGATACGCAGGCGGTCGATGGCCCATTGTTCGAACTGTTCGAGCGTAATGTCGGCCGTGGGCGGTACGGCGTAAAAGTTGAGCCGGTGAGGGTATGTCGTGTCCGCAAAGACCGGCTCAGCGAACTGCTTCGTGCGGTAGTCGAGGTTCGCGCGCCGCTTTGCGTCGACACGGTTGATATTTGACGAGAACATGGTGCGCGAGACGTCGCAGTGTTGGTGGGATCTAGGCGATTATGACGGATCTCTGGCTTCGTTTTCGTCTCTCTTGGGTTCTGATGAGCTCGTCGGCGGCACTGATCTCTTCTGGCCGCTCGAGGTCGAATTGCTTTGCATGTGCGCCCAGACTTTGGTGTTGGCGGGCGGACTTGTTTAATTGAATTTACAGTGCGGTCGCGATTCAATATGGAGGGGACGCGTCGCGACGCGGTGCTCTAGCAAGATTGACCAATCAGGCAAGACGCATTGTAGTGCTAGGTGGGGCACTAGGTATGCATACATCATCTGGGTACCTACAAATGCACGGCAGACCCAACCTGATTTATGTACAGATGTAAGAGAACAGCACAAGACAGTTCATATTTACCCGTTCAATTCTCATCTCATTATCATGTGCTCGCACATTATCTTTTTAATCTATACAACCGAACCTCGTCGACCTTCTGCCAGGGCCGGGCAAGAGCGAACGTGTCTCAACCGCTGTCCTTATTACAAAAACCCGTTCAATTCTATGATACAATCAGATCCCGCTACCCATGCTGCTTATTTATAGGTAAATAGAGACTTTGCTGTGCGCTCATGATATGCTAGTGTTGTGTTGGAAACTCCCGCCATGTCCATGAATTGCATGACATTGCTTCATCCTCGCACATCAAAGGACTATTCAAGTCGAAAGTCCTGGCTTCGTTTTACTTGGCCATGACATCCACATACCGACCACTCTTTCTTGGCTTCTTGCCAGCCTTGCGTGGTCCCGCAGCTCCCAGAAGATCGTCAATACTGCTAGCGTTGCTCAAGCTAGTCGAGGGACGGGTAGGAGGCGCGCTCGAAATTCCCGGCGGTGCAAGAGTAGGAGGACCATTGCTGTCTGCCGAGGCATTGCTGATGTTGCTCATGTTACTAGCACTCCGCAACATGGGCGGCGCTCCACCCAGAGCACCTGCCGGTGGAGTCAGGTTGTCCATCGATGCCATCTTGCTGAGATTGCTCACGCTGCGTGGCATTCCCATCGGAGGACCGCCCATCGGAGGAGGGGTACCAGCACTCCTCGGCGGCGCACTACTGCTGGGTCCTGGAGGAGGAGGCGTGCCTGCAGCTCGGGGAGGTGGCGGCGTAGCAGCTTTGGCGACAGTGTCTTCGGCGCCGGCTTTCTTGTTGACCCATCTCTTCTGATCAGGGTCATAGTAGAAACTGCTCGACTCTCCGAGCTTTGCACGGATTGGCTTGTTGGCTGGCATCTCGGCCTCCTTCTTGGAACCACCGAACCATCCGCCCAGCCAACCCTTCTTCTGAGTTTTGGACTCTGCCGCGCGTTTTGCTGATCCATGTTAGTGTGATTTAACAAATCGGAGTACCTATTAGACTTACCTTCTTCTTCAGCCACCTTGCGGAACATCTCCTCGTTTTCTCGGTCCTTGTCCGATTTGGCCTTTCCTGCAGGTGCACTTGGCGCAGCCTTCATTGAAGGGAAATCGTCGTCGTCATTATCCATGATACCCTTCTTCTTTGGCTTCGGCAGCTCCTCTGCTTCCTCACCACCTTCTGGATCAGGTTCGTATGACGATTGAGGTGGCTCGTACGAGTACGGTGTGTAGGTAGGGGCTTCCCATCCGCTGCCAGCCGTGTTCTGTTCTGCCTCCCCGTCTGCCGTGTCAGGAGCTTGACTGGGCTCATCGGCCGCCAGTGGCTGGAATCCGCCATAAGATGGTGGCTGAAAGCCGTTGGTTGCGGAAAAGTCGTTCACCGCAATCTCAGGCTTCGTCTCGGCAGCTGGTGCATCAGCAGTAGCTGAAGGCTGCGGCGCATCGACTGGCTGGTAAGGAGAATACGAGGATGGCTCCTGAGTTGGGGATGGCTGATACGGAGAGTAAGGACTGGCGGGTGCTTCAGTCGGTTGGAAGGGCGAGTAGCCGGTTGACGGCTGTGGCGTCACAGGAAGAGTAGTGCTCGGCGTGAGAGGGACATATTGAGTTGTGGTTGCAGGCTGGTAGCCAATTTGGGCAGTTGTAGCATTGTCCACAGTTGGGCCGCCATACATTGGTGTAAGACTCTCCGGCGCAGGACGAGGCAGATCCAAGGAGCTGCGGTGAAGTTCCCCAGAAGTCCTCGGCGCGTAGGTCGAGTTTGGCTCATATGACGACACTGCGCGCTGACCCAGGGCAGGAGCATAACGTGATGATGCTTGGTTCGCCGCAACATTTGGCAATGGTCCACCAAATGATTCAAAGTTGTTGACGGAAGGGGAACGACTAATAGTCGGCGTGCTACCACCAATCCTCGCGAATGGGCCTGATTCCATTCCAGGCTCTCCAGGGGATGCCTGACCTGCGGCCTGGGCGTCGTCGCCAGATACAAACTTGTTGAATTTGTCCCACATGGAGTTGGATACCTGGTTCATTGTCGGTTTCGAAATCCACGAGGATCCACCTTCCTTGGGTGCCAGTCTGAGTCGGCCCGAGAGATCATCAACTGACGACATCAAGGCAGGGTGATAGTATGGTGACCTCTTGGTCTGTGCTGTGATGGCCGTCATAATCGCTTCGCAATACGCCAAAGCCTTGTCTCTGGAACCATATTCGGCAAGAGTTATGGCATGCTGCAGCTTGTAAGCAGCCAAGTGGGGACAACTCTGCTGTGTACTTGAGCCAGATTGTGCCAGACCATACTCGTACACTTCACTGAGCAGAAGAGCCTCGGTCTCCTTGGCGGACTGGTCAGCCTGGCCACGGTGATCCGCGCCGACGAGGACAAAGTTGGCGGCTGGATCGTCGAGACCACCAAAGACGGCATGCTTCCGAGCGAAGAGGAAGCAGATGTGCGCAGCCTCAGCTCGTCCGTAGCTAGAGAGCAGGTTGCCAAGCGAGGTAATAGCAACAATGTCGTTGCTACTTCTATTGCTCAGCACCATTCCCAGAGTCTCGCGCCACTTGTCCAAGCCAGCCAATGCGTCTTTCGACTGACTTGAAGCCATAGAGGTAGACATTAGTTGCAGACCTGCCCTGGCATGACTAGGTACCAATGCATCCACCGATTCCTCGTGGTTGCCAGAGAGTACACCGTACAGTGTAGCGAGGGATCCGTTGCTACCATCGGCGTGATTGACTTCCTTCTTGATAAACTCCTGGGTAACTTGTTTGTAGAGGTCCCCTTGGACAGTGCTGGAGATAAGCATGGCGTGACCCCAGAGGCGCTTGTCGACAGCAGCCCAGGCAGCCTTCTCGCGGTCGCCTGAGAGAAGGTGCTTACGAATCTGTTCCACCGCAGAGGAGTCAACTGCATCTGTTTGTGTATTGGACACTCCCAAGCCCGCACCTTGAAGGTCTGCCATGGTCACGATCGGTGAGTTAGGCTCGTCGCTATTGCTGATGTTGAGCTCAGGAGAAAGAATTTGTCGAACTGCCTGGTCAACGGTCGCATTGCCTTCGAGGACACCGTCGTTCTCAATCATGACTCGTAGAATCTTCCACAATAGGATCCTTTCGATGGCTCGTTTGTCTTCGTGAGAGACGTATTGCTGGAATGCAACGTTGGGGGACTCCTTCTCCAGCGTTTCAATGCCGTGGGACAGCCAGGCGATGACCTCCTTCTTTTTAGACTTCCCCTTCAGGGGCCCGGGGAATTTGCTCAAACGCTCCTCTATCGGCTGAACATCCTTGATATGCTGCACCTTGACTTCACCGGGGCTTCTAACTATCATGGGAAGAGCCTGCGAGATACCGTAGCGGGGGACGTCCTTGGGAAACGAAGTAACAACAGTGCCGCCCATTCCCCATGCGACGACCGGAGCACCTCTCCACCGCTGAAGAGGGTCAAGCTCGCGGCCGTCGGTGGGAGGAACCATGCTTAGGACCTGAGACATTCCACGAGCACGCGTGACTGGCGGATTGGCTGGCACTGTCGATGAAGTTTGACGCGGCGAAAGCGGGCCTTGAGCGGACGAAGGTCTGGGCAGGACGTCCACAGGGTTTGTAGGAACACGTCCCTGAGCAGCACCAGGAGATTGCGTTTGCGATCTAGGCGGAGGAGCAAAGTTGACTTCCCGCAAATGACTGGATGGCTGTGGGATAGGTGCATAATTTCCTACAGTTCTCTTGGGGGGAGACAACGTGGTCGCAGCCGGCGAAGACATGGGAGGAGGTGTGCTCCTCATCTGCTGTGGACTATACCGTGATCCCGTTGGGATCGGAGGTGGAGACTGCATCAACGCAGACGGGCTGTTTTCATCGACCTCTGCCGTAGTCGGCAAGGATGGCGCTCGCGTGAGCCGAGGCTCATACTGCGAGGAAGAGCTCCTACCGAGAAGAGGCCCTTGGCCAGCAGTCGGTTGCACGCCCTTGTTTGCCGAGTGTGACTCAAATTGAGCCAAGGGACTTGACGTTCTGGGCTGATGAGCAAGGATAGGAGGCGGCACATGAGGAAATGTACCGCTACTGGATCGACTGGGGGGAGCGGGAGAGTACCGACTCGTAGCTGCGACAGGAGGAGTCATGCCGCTGGGCGCGGTGTTCTGTGGCGGCGCTGGAGAATAACGACTTGCTGCTGCAGGGCTAGGCCGGGGCGGAGCATTTGACAAAGACATATACGGACTGCTCTGCTCCGGGGCGACCAGCCCAGCCAAAGCCGGGGACGGTTGAGGCGCCAGTGATGCTGCCGGTGGGCCTGGCGCTGGCATCTGGGAAACGACTTGTGGAGGCCCTTGTGGAGGCCCTTGTGGCGGTCCTGGAGTTGGTTGCGGGGATGTCAAGCTGTTTTGACGGGAAGCCGTCCGGGGTTTGGCAGTCATGGGAAGTTCCTCGAAAAAGCTGGACTTGGATGTCAACTTCGGCGCCGGCTTGAGACCAGCAGGTGGCAGATTTGATCCGCTTGATGATGGTGGCGACGGCATTGGGACCGGGGCTGCCGCGACTGGAGGAGCCTGAGTATACATGCTCGTCGACCGAGCAGGAGCAGGCGGCGGTGCAGCTTGGGGGGCATTTGCACGCGGAAGCTGCTGCATACTGGTTCGATGCCTAGGAGGGCGAACAACGTCCATTGGCAGATCGTATGGTGAAGCATAGCCACCCTTTGCCTTGTCTGCAAAACTCTGTGCCCTGGAGATCTCCGGCTTCGGCGGTGCCGCGCCATAAGGTCCTGCTACCGCTGGAGGCAAACCAGTAGCAGCGTACGGAGAAGGAAAGGCAGTTTGAACTTGTGGAACAACCGGTGCCGAGTTGATTGTATTCAGAAGCGGCGGCGCCTGTGCAGCCACCACAGCAGGTGCATATCGGTTGGTCGGGGCAGTGCTTGGTGCCTGACTGGGAGGTTGTGGTTGCACCTGACTGGTTGGTGCCACATTGTCATCCGCATCGTCCTCCAGGAATCCTTCATCGTCACTGCCAAAGAATGCTGCAGGATCAAGCTCCTTTTCTTCCTCGACGTTTGAGTCTTCCAGCAGAAAGTCATCATCGTCCTCGCCAAAAGCAGCTGCCCACTTGGCGTCCACATCCGCAGGCTCCTCAGCTTGAGGCTGTTGTGGCGCCTCGGCCGAAGGCAGTGGATCGGGGTTCGTAGGCTCGGGAGCGTTGGATATGGGCCACTCGGACTCGGCGTCTTCTGTTTCAAATATAGTCGGTGTGCCAGGCGCAAATGCGTCAGTGCCGGAGGCGATATTCGTGAAGACGCTTGTATCCTTGCGTTGCAATGCTGGGCCGGGTATGGGATCTTCCACCTCCTGCTTTTCGCCAGTCTGCATCTGGCTAAAGAAGTCATCGTTGCCGGCCTCGTCGGCAAAGGTAGCATCGATCCCAGCTGTTGGCTGGGGTTCATCATTCGGTGTCGTCTCGTCCTGGGGGATCAGCGGTAGGCCCTCCTCGAACCGAGCCTCAAAAGCAGCCTCCTCGGCACCAACCAAGTCGCCACCCAGAGGGAAGGATGTATCTCCATGATGCTCTTGCACGTCTGAATCGGCAAAACTCTTCATAAAGTCAGGCTCTGATGCTGATTCCGGCTGTTGAGCCTCGTGGGCTTCTTCGTTCTCGATTTCCTGCATAATCTCCTGTGCCTGTGTCGCGGGCGGCGGCGATGCTGGCTGTTCCATGAGGCCGATGATGCCGTGTTCAGCCGGGGGCACTGGTGGGAAGGAGTTTGTCCGATCGTTGGGGCCCATGAAGTTGAAGGGGTTGGTATCGGCTCGCTGCAAATTCCATTCATCATCATCGCCATCACTGAAGTTGACCTCGTGCGAGACTGTCCGGGTAAAAGACATGGTACTCGTATGCTTTGCGGCGTTGGAATGCGCTGGAGGATCCACGATGATCTCCGGCTCTTGTTCCGATTCCGCCTCTGGAGCATAGCTCGGGGTTTCTCCAATTGCGCCAGCCTCGGGAGCCGATGCATCATCTTCTCGCGGCACAGCTGCCGAGTGGTCTCCAGAATTATCAACATCAAGATCCCAACCGCCTGCGTCTGGGTCCTCGCCGGCAAACTGATCGAAGAAGGCGCCGTCGTTTGTACTTTGAGGCTCTAGAGACGTGGTTTCGTTCGGTATCGCGTGGCTTGGCGTGTCTGTTATTGCTTCCGGCAGCGCCTCTTCTAACGGCAGTCCTGTTTCTGGTTCCTGCTGTAGCTGAGGTTCATTATCGGTAGGTTGGGTTGCAGCGCTGTCTTTGTGAAAGTTTGGCATCATGGCAGGATGCCACGACGCGTTCTGGGTATCCGACGCCATTGAAGGCGGTTTATTAAATAGAATATCGTGACTCGGAAAGGCCAAGAGATGGGGTATTGTACTATAGAAAGAGGGTGTTAGATGGGGTCTGATCAAACTTGAATGGCGCAAGGGTTGGACAATGCGCGCCACCATCACGATGAGGCCTGAGCTGGAATCCAGGTAGCAGAATGACGCCTCCCGTCTGTTCACCGAACCGCAGCTTTCTCGTCTCCGGGCGCGCAACGGCTTTAAGGGGGATGGATGGGCGTGTTCAGGAGGCCTTGCACAGGGAGGGAGAACGTACGTATACAAGAGAAACAATCAGTTGAAAGCAAATATCGTTACAGAGAAGATCCCATGCTCCTCGTCTTCGAAGTCGCTTTCGTAGCAGCAGCCGAGAGGGGGTGCGAAACTGAAGGGTGTCTGTCTGGGCAGAAACTATTTTGACAAGTTGGCAAAGTGTCAGCTTCGAGATGGACACGACACGGCATTCGTCAAACGCCAGATCCGATGCGATCCTGGCAGCTAAAAACTGCTCTACCACCGACCAATGCAGGTAAGAACAGACTACGGTAAGTACTAGATACCTGCACCTGCTTGCATTAGCAGCTGCCGGAGCTCTGCACGAGGTACAAGGCACGCGCGCAGGGCACCTCTTCTCTCTCGGTTCGGCAACTTCCTTTGGCTTGGGTCTGTAGCCTCTGGGAGCTTCGACAGTTGACCTCTGGATCTTCGAGGTTGCAGCTATGCTAAGCTGAAATAGTGCGACGCCCCCACTTTGCTCGGGAGTAGCCCCCCGTCAAACCCCCTAAAATGGGAAACAGGCCATGTTTTCGACCTTTCTTTCTTCTCTTTTTCGATTTAAGATTAAACAGGATGAATAACCTGTCAGCCTGTCATGTTGGTCCTGTTGTAATCACTCGCGCGTCTTTTGTTAGACAACAGACAGCTCGCCTCCATCACTGGGTATAGCTGGATAAACACTCACCATGCACATGTCGTCTACGTGGCATTGGGCGGATTCCATTGATGGCCTCTACCATCCCAGGTTAGGTAGCACCAGTATCGGATGTCACCGCTAAAATTCGGCCCGGCTCACATGCTAGGTGTTTACGTAGCTTGTGCATAACGATCGAGCCGGAGAACAGTCATGAGACCTGCGAACTGTGAACGAGAGGCTGGTCACTCAGAATCAACGCATTCTTGAAGCACGGCTCGAGGACAAAGCTCTTTGTACGAAATCTATAACGGTGAGGAAATGATCTCACCTGCTGCAACAGAAGCCGAGCCCAGGTTGTGCCGAGCATTTGTGAGTCGTGGTATATTCGAAAGTCATGACCTCAGCGTCGAGTCCTCCTAAAATACCGGCACCACGGCAAGATATATAAAACAGTTCTTGAATCCGTTTCTTGGTCAAACAAGAGCCAGGCATTACTATTCGTATTGTCACTGCGTACCGTATCATCGCTGATAGCTCGATAACAAATCAAGGGCACGCTGCTGTTTCTTTCAGCGTGGCATCAAACACAGGACCTTGGGCAGCACTCTGCCTATTCATAAGGCGCATGTCATTGACTATTGTCCCGCAATGTGAGTCGGCCGCTCTCGCAATTCCTGTGTATCTTCATATAAGGCTGTATTGAAGCTTCTATTGAGGCTTGTATTGAAGCTTGGAAGCTTGAACCCTATATCAATGTGGCTGTTTCGGGGCCAGGCTGAATCTCCTTCCGTCTCGTAGGGCTTCCGGGTCAGGCTTTAGGTTCCGGGATTTTATTGTCACGCGGCAGAGGACGCGGGCGGCGGAGCGGGACGACGGAATCCGGAATATCAGTCATACACCCCGTACTCATGTTGAAAGTGACCACCCTGCTCGACCAATACTTGACCTATTCCAGTGGCCCAAATCCCGAGCCATATTTATCACAACTGCATCCACTTTGTTCTCTTTTGCAATGGCTGCCTCATTGTGATAGAGGAAACATTTCGCTTCTTCTTCCGAATCCCTTCATCCGCTCAGTTCTCTATACTCATAGCATGAGGCTCCGACAAATAATTCAAATGAGCAGGTCTAAAATGGCACGGGTTGGAAATTACCCATCATGTCCCGAATACCTTCAAGCCTTCTTTCCCTTCACTGACTTGGAGCCTCGCGGTGAAATACATCAGAGCCTTGATGTAAATGAACTTGGTCGGTCGTTGTAGATATAAATGTTTGTATCGAATCTCGTGCATTCTTTCGACTCCAGATATCCCAAAGTCTTCTTGAGGCTGCATCAAGTGACTCTACATATTGCCTATTTCCCTTTACTTCAGTCATCCCGCCACTCACATCGTACTGCACCATCTGCTTTCGAAATGTCCGCTTTGGGTGCGATCGCGGAACTGTTGTCGCCAAACGTTTGTGCTTATGGCCACTATGCCAGCCTCCGCCATCTTCTGACCAATTATAAACCAGCTCAACATGTGAATAATTTCCATGTCACTTATTTGTATCATTGGTACTGACTTATATCTTTCATAGTGGTGTCAAACGAATTATCCTCAATTCCAACACACGATAGACACCACCGTTACTAAAATTGTGACGGGCACGATCAGGGCCATACCGACGACCGGTCTTCTGGAGAAACGAATCGTCGATACCGTTACAATCACGACGACTACAACCAAAACTGCCCTGGCTCCGGCGTCCACCATATCGAAGACCAAGGTCCGAACCGAGGTCGACGCAGTTACCAGCACACAAACGAATTCGACAAATACAATTACTGTGACTGCAAATCTTGCTACAACGAGCATCTGCCAATCCACAACATCTGCGGCTCTGAAAGCAAAGCGGAGTCCACAGCATCCCTCGCCCCCTCGTCCAGATGTTGTTGATCCGCAAGCCCAAGGCCCTATTCGTCCTCATCCTACTGGAAAGAAACCCGTTCACGGAGGTAGTGGGATACACACCCGGCCTTCGCCTTCCACCACGCTCACACTCAACCCAACCAGGAGTGTAATCCTGGATCCTACTCTGTGCTCTTGTATTGCCACGACCAGCACCAAAACTGTCACGGCTACGGCCACGACAAGTACCAGAACTTCCAAGCCCACGATTACACGTGCGACTTCTACAAGCACTGTGACAAAGGTTGTGACGAGCACAGAAACCACGACCCGGACGCCCAAAGTGACCACGACCGCCATTTCAACGACGACCAGGACGATCACCATTATCGATGCGGCTTCTACGACCGTCACGAACGCCGTGCCGGCCGCCACGGGCGGCTGCGGCTGCACATTTACCATCATGTGCAACACCGACTACAACACGTTCGACCTGGACGGCATCTTTGGCGCGGCGAGCCTCTCGGACTGCATCAACCTCTGCAATAGCAGACAAAGCTGCGCCGGTGCCGTGTACGGTAATTCCGGATCCTGCGCCACGTTCTACGATATCTACGCCGTCGACCTGCTCTCCGTCGAGGACCCCGATCGTGTCTTTTTCATCAAGAACAACAGCCCCACGTGCAATCAGGTCTCGGATACATGTGCTCCGGTAGATGGTCAACGCCTGTAACTTGATTCTCGACTGCTTTCGGTATTTTCCTCGTTTACTCTTATTATTTCTTTTTTAATTTTCTTTTTCTAATTCTTTTTGCTTTTTTGGTTCATTTAAAAAATAAGTTTTCTGCATGTAAGGAGTAACAAAAATGCTTATATAAACACAGATATATGGTCAATTTTCTTTTCATTTGACCCTTTCTCCATACCACGTGCATCACGGTAAGTGCTATCAAGATGCTTCTTGAGTAGCCACATAAGCGTGAAAGCTACCTGTCGCACGAGGATATGCCACTTGACCCGTAGTCCCCGAGGAAGCCACGGCAGCGCCGTCGTCACCTACTAGATCCTGCTCATCCTCGGGCAGACCCCATCCCCCGCCGCCGGGCGTGTGAATCACGCACCGGTCTCCCTCCTTCATGTCCACCTGCCCCCGGCTGCCGATGTTAATCCACCTCTCGCCGCCGTCCTCGGTCTTCTGGACCCAATAGTTAGCCCCGGACGCGCCACTCCCGCCGCCGAACATGCCGGACGGCTGGTGCACGCGGCGCTCGGTAATGAGGCCGAACGTCAGCGGGTGGCGGCACTCCCAGTCGCGCACGACGCCCTCGCCGCCGCGGAAGCGGCCGCGGCCCCCGCTGCCCGCGCGCAGCGAGAACGCGCGCAGCAGGACGGGGTACCGCTTCTCGAGGATCTCGACGTCCGTCGTCCGCGTGTTGGTCATGTGCACCTGCACGCCGGCGGCGCCGTGCCACGACGGGCCCGCGCCCTCGCCTCCGCAGATGGTCTCGCCGTAGCCGAAGCCGAAGCCCGACTGCTCCTCGCAGTCCGGGGAACTACAGTTGCCGAAGAACCCGAAGCAGTTCATGCACCCCTGGCTGTTGGCTGCTGCTCGGAAGGCTTTGAGGAAGAGGTCCACCAGACGCTGCGACGTGAGCGTGTTGCCGCAGCACACGGCGGGCCCGGTGCTCGGGTTCAGGAAGCAGTTCTTGGGCAGGATCACTTTGGTGGGCGCCAAGCAGCCCTGGTTCAGCGGAATGTCGGAGCCGATGAGCAAGCGCAATGTATAGATCAGGGCCGAGTACGTAATAGCCGGCGGCGCATTCATGTTGGACAGCATCTCGCAGGTCGTCCCAGCAAAGTCGAACGTGCCGAAGCCGCTCTCGTCGATGGTGATGGACACCTGCATCATGGACCCATTATCTAGGTACTCCTTGGCACAGAGGGGCTGCGAGCCGAACTTCTTGTGCGCCGACTTGAGGTAGTTGCGGACGGCGACCTCGGCGTTCTCTTGGATCTTCTGCATGTAGAAGTGCACGGTGTGCTTTCCGTACTCCTCCATGAGAGCGTTGATCAAGTTGCTGCCCTTGGCGTTTGCTGCCACCTGGGCTTTGAGATCGGACAGATTATCGCCCAGACGGCGAGATCCGCTGCAGTTGGGATATTTGCCAGGCTCGAGGAGGATGCGCACGATGCCCTCCTCGTCAAAGTGATTGTCCCTCACTAGGAAGAATGAACGGATTGCAGCACCTTCTTGCCAAAGTTCTGTCGAATCACTAGTTGGAAGTCAGCACTCTGATCATAATAGCACACAAACGTCAACTTACGGTGGCATGGAGTTGCCTCGATATCCTCCGATGTCAAGATGGTGACCTCTTGAGGCTGTGTAGAAGCATATAGTTTTTCCGTCAGTGTCAAACACGGGAGTGATGACAGTTATGTCTGCGCGACGAGTCAGTACATGTCACTATGGCTAAGATCACAATGCTGCTTACCTGGCAAGTGTGTGCCACCTGACTCTGGATGATTCGAGACCAAAACGTCTCCAGGACGTAGGTTTCCCATGTGCAAGTTGTGCTGATACTTTACCGCGTAACTCATACTTCCGAGATGGACGGGAACGTGCCTAGTGATTCGATTGTGAGTAGCCTGCACAAAACGATCGCCACGATGGGACACTTACGGCGCGTTCGCGACTAGCTCTCCGTCCGGACTGAAGATGGCGCAAGAGAAATCCAGTCTTTCCTTGATGTTCAGAGACAAACTTGTCTTTTGGAGGGTCCTGCCCATTTGCTCGGCAATACTCATGAACCTGTGGCCAAAGATGCTGAGCTTGATGGGATCTACAACCAATTGCTGCTCCTCCTGATCTTGACGAGTTTTTTCGGTCTGGAGGTCAATGACGACGTGCGAGCTTAGGATCCGAGCCTGTGCGGTCGGGATCACGACAATCGTCTGTGTGCTGTCAATGATAATAGCTGGTCCGTCCACGACACTTCCGGTAGCTAGATCTCCCAGCCGGAAAACCTTTGTTGGTTGTACGCCTCCGTGCGAAAAGTACGCGTCAACCTATGAGATGTTAGTATTCAATAAGCGTTGTCAGAAGCACACCCAACTCACGATCTTGTGTTCCCCGGTTGCGACAGGTGAAAAAGTCGTAAACTTGAGATCGGACACGAGCTGCTCGTTGCCCTGGCTGACTTCCTTGCTCTTACCAATACCTCGGACACGCACATCGTCGACTAGCACTTTTCGGTCCGCCGGAAAGACGAATGACAAGTCGCGGAGGTGCTCCTGTTCAAATGCTGACCTCCAATCGCCATCAGCTGGGGAAGGAATCATGAAGTTGGTCTCCGTCCCTTGATATCGCAGATTGAGATACGCGATATGTTCGATAGATCCTTGCTGTATACCTTGGCCAATCAAACCATCCGTGATTCTGGTCTTGAGATCCGAGATCCTGACCTGTAGTCGAGTCAAGGCATCCTCGGACAGAGTCTCGGAGCTAGGCTCCTGTGCTTCCTGGACGACCTCGGCAAGAGCCATGCCATAAGCGGAGAGAATGCTAGAGTATCGGTGTATGATGATTCTCTGGATTCCAAGCTTGTGTGCAATCTCGCAAGCGTGTTGCCCACCAGCACCTCCAAAAGTGGCAAGATTGTGCTGGCTGGTTTCGTACCCGCGAGCTTCCGTCAACGCGCGAATAGGTCGGCACATGGACTCATTGGCGACATCAACAAAGCCATGGGCCACCTCGATGGGCTTCATGGAGCGGCCAGTGTCGTGGTTGATCTGCTTGGTCAGCTCCTCAAACTTCTCTTTGACGATCTCGAAATCGAGCGGGAGATCTTCATTTGGTCCGAAGATGGCGGGAAAGTACTCGGGAATCAGTCGACCCAGACTGGCGATTGTCAGCTATGACTTGATTGTACCGGGGTGTTGCAAGCAGCTTACAAGAGATTTGCATCGGTCACCGTCAAAGGTCCTCCTTTCCGGTAAGATGCCGGTCCGGGATGCGCACCAGCGCTCTGTATGGTGTCAGTCTCTTCAAGGCCAGTCGTGCTAGAATACGATCAACTTACGTCTGGGCCAACTTTGAAAAGACCGTCGCGCCAGAACAACATGGATCCGCCGCCAGCTGCAACAGTGTTGATGTCGAGTTGTGGTGATTGAATGGCAACACCCGCTGTGGTGGTCTCAAAGACATGCTCGAAGGAACCACCGAAGCGGCTAACATCCGTCGATGTGCCTCCCACTGCATAATGATCTGGTTAGTTACACTAAACGTGTGATAGAAGGTGAGAGCGACGCGATGTCCGGGTTAGGCACGTACTGTCGAATCCGACGACTGGAGATTTTCCTTCATACGAGGTGCGGGCATACCCGACAACACCGCCTAGATCTCGGAGTAAGCAATCGTTCTCAAAAGTTCATGGAGATATTTCTCACCAGCCGGCCCGCTCAAAATGCCCCTCAGGCCACTAAAGTTCTTGTGACTGACCAAACCTCCGTCGCTCTGCATGAACTCGCAACGGACGCCATCCAGATTGCCATCAGCGAAACCCTGCGCGAAGCCCGAAACGTAGCGCACGATCTCGGGGGTCAAGTAGGCATCGGCCGACGCCGAGCTGCCGCGGGAGATCATCTTGATCATGTGGGAGCCGACAGACGACGAGGTCGAGACGTGGCTGAAGCCCATGTCCCTGGCGATCTCGGCCACGCGGTTCTCGTGCGCCGGGTACAGGTACGAGTGCGCCAGGCATATGGCCAGCGTCTCGATGCCCTTGTCCTTGATGGCCGCCAGCTTGGTGCGGACTTCGGCCTCGTCCAGCGGCCGGATGATGCGCAGCATGTCGCCGGTGCTGCCCTTGACGAGCTCGCCGGGCACTTCGACGAGCGGGGGCTTGCTGGCGCGGTTGACGTCTTCGTCGAACTGTTCCACCGTGAGTCTTTCTGATATCGTGACGACCTCGTCGTATAGAAGTTCCGGCTTGCGAATGCCAAGCTCGAATAGCTTCGGCCGGGATTGGTAGCTGATATCCAGGAGATCCCCGAACCCCTCATTCACGACGAATGCATGTCGAGTGCCTTTTCTTTCGAGTAACGCTATGCGAGTCTCACGTTAGACTATGTTGCAGAAATAGTAATAGCGGGAAGCGCACCATTGGTTGCGACTGTAGTGCCCATTCGAATAGAGCCGATGAGATCCTTGGGAATAGGCGTATGTCTGGGGATAGGCGTGGACGAGACGAGCTCTAGCACACGTCGAATGCCTTCCGATGGCGCATCATCATAATTGGCTGGATCGACTGATAGCAACTTGATCACAATATCATCACGTCCGGGAATTGAGGCCCAAACATCAGTAAATGTGCCCCCGCGATCTTCAGACGTTAGTCCTGGGTTGACACTTGGTAGTAGAGCTCCTTACCAATTGCAAATCTCACACTTTTGGGCTCTACGGCCGGGATCACCTCATTGACAGCCATTTTGAAATGTAATTTGGCTTTCTAGTCAACATCATCAGAAACACGCTCATGAAGAGAGACTCCCCGACTCTACATATAAGATATCTATTCTCGGTATTATCTAGGACTGATTTAGGATGAATCGTTGGATGGAGCTGACTGCGCATACTCCATCTCCTCATTCAAGGGTGAGTCGTTTCGAACTGCCTTGTATACTGAACCTTATCAGCTGATTTCCTATACATAACGGCAAAGTAGAAAGAAGCCGATCAGAAGTGCTTATCGTCGAGTGTTGCATTGTGGACAGTGCAGCGTGTCTGCATGTATGCATTCTTACTGTGTATAGTCGGCGCTAACGATGCACGTCGCTTCGAGCTTCCCCCAAAGTGTGGAGTTATCTTTGGAGTCTTGACTCTTGACCCCATGTCGCCCATCATGATATGGTTATCGTTACCCCTGCGCCATAGGCCGTTTGTCTGGCAACTGAGCCAAGTCGCGTCAAAGGCACGTCCCAATAGCAAAAAGTGAAGTTACGAAGCATGTCTCGAGTCTGAATTGTGTACAGAGTACTCCACTTTATGGCCTTGGTCATACGGAACACAGGTTCCTAGTGCAAGGTCTCTGAACCTGGGTGTCTACAACTTATCTCGCAATGATAAGACGGAATGCATCTGAGATCTCTCCGACAACTGGGAGGTCGTACAAAGATGGGATGATATCAGGTCGCAGCACCAGATAATTGGTGCTGAAGCTTCCTCTCCTCTTGAGTACGATCTGAGCAAATGAGCAAAACTGCATTGTAATATTGTGACAGTCTGTGTGGCTGGCTCCAACTCAAGATGGCCGAACCCATCACCAAGGATTCCAAGATGGACCACATCCAACCAATGACTTCGACGTCACGAGGCGAAACATCGGAAACCATCAAGAATGTTAATGACGAAAACCTCGACGAAGCGGCGAGGTACCTGGCGACCACGGAAGAATATGGCCCCATGACCCCAGAAAAAGAGAAGAAAATTGTCAAAAAGGTTGACGCCTGGATGATCCCCATTGTTAGTGACCGCAAGACGCTCAGAGATGTATTTGGCCGGCCGACTGATTTATCGCTTTTGACTGCAGCTTCTTTTCGCTGCGACTCTTGCTGCCGTCGACAAAGTTCAGATCGGGACTGCTTCTCTGTATGGGTTTCAGACAGACAATGGCATGGTCGGACAGGAGTACAGCTGGCTCGGAAGCATCCTACCACTAGGGGTCAGTCGCTCTTGTGCCGATCAAAACAACACCTCAGGCTGACATTCCAGGTAGACATTAGTTGGGCTTGTTCCCGCATCATATCTGGTCCAGCGCATCCCACCAGCTCGGCTGCTCTGCATCGCATCGCTCCTTTGGTCTATCCTGACGATATGCTATGCGGCGTGCAGATCATGGTCCGGTTTCATGGCACTACGATTCTGGCTCGGATTTCTCGAGGCCGCCATCACCCCGTCCTTGACCATGATTGTTGCATCATTTTACAAGAAGGATGAGCAGCCGCCCAGGAACGCAAGTGAGTGATACGGCTGTACCTTTTCTGATCGGATCTACTGACTCGGTTCTAGTCATCTTCGCCTACTTTTCTTCCGTCTTCAACGGATTCCTCGCATTTGTTGTCGGCAAGATACCGGACTCCGCGCCCCTTTTCAAATGGCAATACCTCTACATCATTACAGGCTCCATCAACGTGGCCTACTCCATAGCCATGTTTTTCGTGCTGCCGGACAACCCCATGAATGCGCCTTTCCTATCGCCGGAGCAAAAGTTCCACGCGGTCCAGCGCCTCGCCGAGAACCGGACCGGAATCGCCAACAAGGTGTGGAAATGGGACCAGGTCTGGGACGCCCTGCTGGACCCGCGGATCTGGCTCATCGTCGTGTTCAACATCCTCATCAACATCCCCAACGGCGGGCTCCAGACCTTTGGCACCATCATCATCAACAACCTGGGGTTCGGCTCGCTCGAGTCGAGCCTGCTGACCATGCCGTTTGGCATCGTGGCGACCGGCGGCGCGTGGGTCTTTAGCTACCTGGCGGCAAAGTGGCACAACAGGCGCACGCTCGTCGCTTCTCTGGCGCTATTGTTGCCGATTTTTGGAACGGCACTGGTGTACGGGTTGCCAAGGACTAATATACCCGGCCAAATGATTGGATTGTACTTCATGTACTTTTACTGGCGTAAGTGCACCTAACCAAACATGACATGCTTCAGTGAACTCATCTTTTTCGCAGCCCCTTATGTAATCGGCATATCTCTACCGCAAGCCAACGTCGCCGGACACACCAAGAAATCAATCGCATACAGGTGAGACCCCAAGCATAACCCACCCCAGACGATGAATAAACCGCGCTGACTCTTCCATCCCCGTTCCAGCCTCGTGGCGATCGGCTACGCCGCGGGAAACCTGATCGGGCCGCAGACGTTCGTCGCCGAGCAGGCGCCCAAGTACACGACGGGCGTCGTGACCATGCTGGCGTGCTACTGCGCGTCCATGGTCGTCCTGGGCGCGTACTGGGCGCTCTCGACGTGGGAGAACAGGCGCCGGGACCGCAGGTACGGCAAGCCCGAGGCGGTGCACGCCGGCACCGTCGACGGCTTTGTCGACATGAGCGATCGCGATCAGCAGGATTTCCGGTACACGACGTAGGACATGGTACTTGATTGCGCAGCATTGATGGCTTTGTTGGCCTGTGACGTTAGTGGCATGCGGAGGAACAGATTCAGCACTATATCCTGGCGACAAATTTTCGTAGGGTCCATTGAATGAATTAAGCCAAGCTGATGGTCCGATGCTTTCCCTCTAGAACTGCCCAGCCTTTTGTCGCATCCGAAAGTCGCAAGTCCCTCGCCTTCCAGACATCCTCGATGACGCACCGTGCCTTTTTGACATTGCCCAATTGGCGAGTCTCTTGCAGGGCCACCAATCGTGCCAGGATCAACCTCCGATCCTCGTCGCACTCGGGTCGTACTCCGAGTACCGCGACAATGAAAAGAGGCCAGAGGATGGTGTTTGTGCGGAGCGATATTCGCGGGATAAGCTGCAGTATCTGGGTTGTGATCTTGATCATGTGGCTTTCTTGTGGGCCTGCGCCGTCAATTCGTCCGTATAAATAGAGCAAGGCCGCGAGACGTTTGACCTCAGCTATAAGGGAGACTTCTGACTCTGTCGATGCTCCTGAGAATGCTGGCGAGCGACCCTGCAGATGTAGTCTTCTCTCTACCTCATCGCGCCTTGCTCTGCGAGCTAGGCTTATGGGTACTCCTATCTCGTCTAAAGTCGTGCCGATGCAGTTTATATCGGATATAGCAGTGAGCAATGCCGGCGAACATCCTGCCAGAGCAATGACGGTAGAATTATCTGCGGATGCACAGAACGAAGCAACTGCAGTAGTGTCACCAACTTTGGTCCCAGCCGTTGCCGCAAGAATGTTATGTGAGTGGATATATGTCATGAAAAAGCGAAGGAACTGCTCATACTCGGCAGACTCCGGAACATGACTGAGAGATTGTGACAAGTAAGTCTGGGCGAACTTGGTATGGATGATCCAAGACCGACCGCAGTCTTGTAGTATCTGGTATCCATGAGCTTTTGAGTAAACAGAGCTCGAGGGGCTTGCTTACCTCGAAGAAGCACAACATTAGTGTCGATGCAACGATTTGAGCAATCGTGGAAATATCGCCATAATGTGTATGGCCACTTGGGGCGCTAGCGGCGTTGACTCTGGAGCGAAGTTCTCGAAGGGCCTCGGCGCGATGCAGCCACATGAACTGCTGGTACTGTCTTACCCCTATGTTGTGTAGCTGATTGGCAGCAACGGCTAAAATGCAGTGAAATAGAGGCCCTCTCTGTGAAGAAACCGCAAGCCTGAGGATGACGTTGCGATACGGATTGTACTCTGGCGTCAAGACACACTGAGGGGTGATGTACTCGTCGAAATATGACCAGAGGTAACCTTCGGTAGAACTCATAGGAATGTTCGCAAGCGATTGAAGTAGAGGCGTTGTGTGATTTGGCCCAAACGGATGTTCATGATCCACAGCTGGGTTGCGGTCTCCATTCTTGCCGGTTTTCACAACTGATGAGGCGACAGGCGATGCAGGCCTCAGCTTGGGTGAAATAGAACAAGATGATTCTGCATCTGATGCGGATTTGACGGATGATACGTCTTGATGCAAGTCTCTCGAGGCCACATTCAAGAACATCCATGGCTCGACCAGAGCATGAAGCCCGATATGACGATGCAGTCCCGAGCGACGTGGCCCAGTCACGCCAAGCCAATTGAGGCGGATCTCGTACGAGCACCTGAATCCGAGGCGGCAGCAGTTGCTACAGGTAGGCTGCTGCTCCGGGCACTTGACACGCCGTTCTGTAGTATTATCAGTAGAAGCTCACGATATCCGGCTGCAATGAGTAGGCGCCCACCTCGGCACTTCCGACAACCGCTCCGGGTCCGCAAATCGCCCGGCGTGCCTCGGGTCATGTCATGAACGATCAAAATCCTATTTTATGTCAAACTTAGAGTATCTTCCAGTCTTGTCGTGCTTATCTTGATGCCGATTCTTTGTATGATGCAAATGCGCCAGGAGGGAACCTCAAAAGCGCATCATCGGCATCACTGCCGACAGTCCCACAACCTAGAGGCCCCGCCTCCGCATGCAACAGGGTATCCCCAGTCGCCGATCTTCAATACTGTGCTACTCGACGCACCATGTCAGATGAGACGTATCCGAAGTAGGTCCTGTGTACACCATCTAAAGACTGGAGAGGTTCGTTCACAAGCGTACTGAGATGAGCGACATGCTTCTATCTTGTTCCTAGTCACGCTCGAGCTAGAGGCCACTAACAACATAAGCCACGCGAACTGATCTTGCAGCATTTTCTCTACAAATACTTACTATGAACATCGCCAAACATTGAAAATATGAATAAAACATGCATTCTTATTCTAATATCATAGTCTAGATAAAGATATAAGCGTAGAGTGCGCTGCTTGATTTGAAGTTGGGGTATCTTTGCCAAAAGATTGCTCAGTCGGGTCTACCGGACTATTTCGAGATGTCCGGCGATCCACTCAATTGTCCGACAAGCCTCAAGTATAGCATCTCAACAAAATTTTCAGCGAAAAGTCATATCGTCATGGAAAAAGTCGATTGCCACACGTATGTGTTGATCTAGTTTCACCTCCATGCCCGCTCCAACCACTGCGCCACCGGCCAGTAGCCCGGCACATTTCCAGAGACGAGCCCCCAGAAGATCCTCGACAATATCTCCGATGCATACCTCGGAAACGAGTCGCCCGCGAGACTCGTAACAATCACGGCGCCGACCTCTGAATATGCACTCTCCGTCGCCAGTTCGGCGAATCCCGCGCCTAGGTCCGTGTACGAGACACCCACCCTCGACTTATCCACGCTGATCTCGTAGCCGGTCGGCTCCTCGTCGATGAGAACCGGCGGCTGGACCAGGAGCAGCGACAACAGGTCGCCGGCCTCAGCCTCTTCGAAGATGCGGTGCGCTTCGAGGAGATCCGCGTACGGGTGATAGAAAGCCTTCTTGACGATGAACTTGATGGGATCGAAACTAGTGTCAAGACGCTTGTTCCAGGTGACGGAAGAAAGTAGTAGAAGGCGCGGCTTCTTCCATTCGCTGCTAAATGACATTTGCTTGAGTACGCCGAGGCCCGACACAATCGAGTGCGCAATCTTCTGTATCACGTCCACGCCGGGGATGTTGCGGTTTTCGCCAATCGTGCAAATAATGACATCGGCGCCGGTGATGCATTCCTTGACCGTTTCGGTATCGGTCAGGTCACCCTCCCAAATCTGGCATGACGAATGCGATTTCAGGTCAGGGACTAGTTTGAATAGCTTTTCTTTGGAGCGGACGAGGATTCGTAGGTGAAGATTCAGGTTTGTCTTTGATAGAAGAGAACGTAGTGTTGCGCTGCCGGTGCTGCCAGTGGCGCCGAAGAGGGCAATTGCGGTTGAAGCCGGAGTGGTCGCCATCTCTGTTCGAACAAAGGTTCTCTACGTCAATGAAATTGGATGAGAGGCGCAATGCGAAAGTGCCAAATCACATTTTGTGGTAGGCGCCCGCGGAATTTTGTTCAAGTATAGAGCCGGGGGTGACAAAGAAAGCGCATGATCGCGGTCCGGTCAGTTCCCCCGGGATCGGGCCTTTCGAGTCGATCTGGCTTCCTTTTCATGTTCAATATAGAGGGAACCTATACCGAGTTCGTATGAAAAAGCTTGGGTCGCTTTTGACGGGAAATTCTAGGCGTGCATCTCGGCATTCTGGAAAAGTCCAGGCCGGAGCCCGGCGACCCCACTATTCATACAACGGTCACCCGTAACCCGGCCACTTCGTTGACGTAATCAAGCATTTCGTTTAATTCCGGAACAAATGAAATGCAGCAGCTTGGAGGGGAAAATGCCAAATCGATTAATCATTCCAGTGAGCACAGAATTACCGCGCATTGGCAGCATTACTAAGACGCTCGTCGTTGTTCCGAGGGTGCATTGACTCTTTCTGGCTACAGACCCGACTCCGATCGCGAGCTTTTGCTATTCAACTTTGTAATTGATATCGAGTCAATAGAGATTTCCCGAGGAATATAGTTGAGTAAATACTCGCTGAAGTTCTATTTGAACCTGGCTCTTGTTCAACGATTCATGGCATTTAGCCAGGTCCTTGTATGAAACCAAGTTGGTCAGTCGTCGGTCCAGACCCCTCGTATCGCACTTTCTGTTTCTCCTACAAGACAAGTACCGTGGCCGCTCTCTCAATCGGGGGATGATGTCTATCAGAGCTTAGGTAGGTACAGTCTAGAACTTGCGTTGTGATTACCGTGAAAAGTCACGAAAGCCAGTCCTGCTCGCATTCAAAGATACTCGTAGAGCGAATCACGTTGCTCGAGTTCAAATCTTCACCAGCAAGCCTTTGGGATGATCCAAAGCCAAACATCGATATTAAGACGCGGCTTACGCGAGATGATATCCGCATTAATCTTACGACTAGTACCATTACTCAAAAACCGCGGCAGCATACACAGCAGCATCGAGACAAGGGAGTTGGCGCAGTGTGGGTGCTCGCCTCACAGCGAATCAGAATCACTGATTATATGAGATGATATTCATTCCCACACACACGTCGTGTTCACTTTCCTATCGGTATATACCTGGCCATTTTCCCAGAGGATGGATCGGTACCCGCGAAACATCTTCCGACTTACCACTTACCACTACAAACTTATCAGCCACGCTAAGTATTAGGAAATAGATTTCTCCCGCTTGCTCTAGACTATCAATGGATCATGCTCTTACCACACTCTTATTTGCACCATACAGTACACTGTTCCCTGGCAGAAAGGTAGTGGAACCTCTTTTTCCTGCCAGTTTTCGTGACTCACCATGCCTCGGAAACTTCGTCCATGACTACTCTTGGTGCTCAGGTGCTCAATAGTCAGCCATTGCATGCTGCTCCTCGTATCTTACTACTTCGACGCAAATGGGGTTTTCAGTCGTCTTCACAGCCACGTATATCTATAGAGTTCTGAGAACAGAAGACCCATATTTCATGTAGCTATACCAGCACAATTGCAGACATACCCTCCTAGGTACCTAGGTCAGGTAGTTTACACACGCGCCAATCTTGGCGTAGTGCTTTGCCACGGGTCATTTGGAGCAGACAGCGACGGTAGGTTTCTGGGTCAGGTAGGGCCGTTGCGCTGCGTAAAACTCCAATAGGTGGCCCAGGAGATAAAATAGTGCTTAGTGAAATTGACCTTGCCCCAGAATCGCCAAGGCCGCGGGCGACAATACCCAGTTTCGGTGTTTTCCTGAGTCTGAATCACAATCTGTGACCGACTTTAACCAGTATCCAGTTGGGCGCGCCGCTAAAGAGAAATATACATATCCGGTCACATGATGTACTTGGAGATAAATACGGATTGAACTTCAGGTGCGGCTGAGAGGAAATGCAACGTCGCCAAGCCTCCTTCTGCCTGCCAAAACTTCGCGGGCGGGGTATGACAAACCACAAATTCTCGTTTCGTTCTCATCAGAACCACGAACGCACCCACCATGTCACAACCTTACCAATATGAATCTCTGAACGAGGGCGAGATAAGGCTGCTCACCGCCTCGGTAGATGAGAGCGAGCCCCACGGGCTGGCTCTGAGTCTCCGAAGTGCGATACTGGAGGATGCCAAGGGCAGCTATATAGCCTTGTCCTACACATGGGGTCGTCCGGAGCCCCTCCACCTCGATCCTCACTACCAACCTGACAGGACGTGGAAACTGAAGTGCGATGGAGGAGTCATAAGAGTTCGTCAGAATCTGTTCGATTTCTTGCAGCAAGTGAAACGTACATGTTCCGATGTAGCGTCGCTCTGGATCGACGCGGTCTGCATAGACCAGCAGAATGACACGGAAAAGTCCGAGCAAGTCTTGCGCATGGGACAGATCTACGCATCTTCACTCCACGTATGGATCTGGCTGGGCAGTCGGCCGATGACCTCGGAGGCGCGCCAGATCATATACAAGTTCATTCCAGCGATAATCAAGGACTCCAAAGACCGGGACCTTGATCGGAATCCTGACTTCTACAGAAATATCGACATCCTCGACGAAAACTCAAGCGCTCCGATAATACAGAGTATTGGCTACGAAAAGTGGGCAATGTGGAAAAGCTCATGGCGACAATATTCGGCGTTCTTCGATCGGACCTGGTTTCGGCGCGGCTGGACTGTACAAGAGGCGGCTCTCCAGTCGCCAGACCGCTGCTCCGTCCTTGTCGGCTCAGACGTTTTTCCTTGGAAACTGGTCCTGTCATTCTGCCGCTTGTGGGAGCAATCCGGTTGGGACGTAAAAATGGTATTGTCGGGTCCAGAAGACCCGTCCTATGTATACATGGCCATGCGAGTGGGTGCCTACCACGGCTTCCACATGCGAGTCCAACCAGGTGTTGGCGCAGCCGCCTTGAAGCAACAATGGCACGCGGATTGCCTGAGACTGTTGATGCGGACGAGCGACATGTCTGTCCAAGACCCGAGAGATCATATCTACGCGTATCTCGGCATCATGCTACAGAACAAACCGCCGTGTGTCGAAAATAGCATATTCCCTGACTATACAGTAGACGACGTCGTCGTCTATCGAACATTTGCAACGGTCATGCTCCAAAATGTTCCAGGTCTCGGGATTCTGGGGCTGACCCAGACTCATCTAGGTCGTAGGAACTCGAAGCTCCCGTCTTGGGTACCGGACTTTTCGAGTCTTCCTGTGAGTCCGCCCGAACGATACTACAATACAAACAAGAGATGGCGCGACGACATGAACACACCCGAGATAAGGGGTAACTATCTCACTATCCGTGGCGCCCAGTTCACATCAATATCTAGTCCCGATCTATTGGAAAGCCTATTCACAGATCCGCGAGATCGACTGACTGCGTTTTCTCTACGCCCGGGGAGAGATGTAGGCAGCGGGCAGTGCATGCCAGAGGCGATATGGAGAGCCGTCTTCGCGGATCACTGGGCCCTTTTCGACACTAAAGATCAACCATTGAGACCGAGAATTCGGCAGTGGCTCCTTCGGCGTATCTGGTATCTATGGCATCTCGTCGGGTGGCGAGAACCGCTACCGCAGTTGTTGGGGCCAGTAACGGATGATGATCATCTGGTGAAATGGTTGCCGACGCTCCAAGAGGTCAAGAGGCCCGACGTACCGGGCCGAGACGACGATTTTGACCAAACTGTCGATATGGTACGTTCTCAGCGCGAATTATACCGCGCGACGAGTGGGCATTTGGGCGTCGGGCCGCGGTCGCTCTGTCCTGGTGATCAAGTCTGGATCTTGGAAGGCGGCGAAGTCCCGTTTGTTCTGCGACAGAATGAGGATGGCAAAACGTATACGCTGCTCGGGTACATGTATGTTCATGGTATCATGCACGGAGAAGCCATGACGGATGAGTTCTGTTATCGTTTTGCGCCGGTCACTATTGTTTAGTGTTTTTCTGTCGCCGGTTCACAGCTATTTTCAATACAGCTTACATATGATCGGACTGTCAGGTTACTTGGGATGACGACGCGAGTTGATGCTGTTCGACAAGATCCTCACTAAGACGAGGAGTTGTCTGAAACCCCTTCGCTGGGTATCCGGTCGTGAACAGTGGTTCCGAGTCGGGTAGCCCCAGCTTGTCCTGATCCTACTATGAGATCCTCGACGGCGCCGGGGACTGGTGGACAGCCCAATCGGGCCGGGATGCGTTATGTATATATACCACCAATACGGAGGACACGCGGAAGGGCTAGCTGACGTGTGCCACTGCGAACACTGGTACAGAGATCGATGGTGTAGTCTTGGTCGGGCGGCTCTCCGGCCCTCGACATCACGGCGATTCAGAACGGGTTCACGCAAGCTAACTACGATACCAGCTGGACAACGTTGTGCTTAGTTTGAACTGAACAGTGCAAGTTGCAGAACTAGAAAGATAGCAGCATCCTCTAGTCTACCTGCTTCAACAGTTTCTCGGAAGCCTAAAGTGCCGTTCCTGCAGTCTACGTTAGCACGTCACTAAAGATATCTAAAGAAGGCCGCTGTAGAGAGCAATGCACACTTGCTACCGTTGCTATGTCAGCAGGTGGAGTGGAAGGCACTGACCAGTGACCGTAACGGGATTGCAATTCATCAGCTATATTATTCCGCGTCTCGCATTTTCTCTTGTCCATCAGTTAAAACCCGAGCTCGAGTACGGCAAGGTGCTCAGCCAGCGCACGTGGGCTCTTGGCTCATCCATATTGATTTCTTACTACTCCACTCTCAGCGATTGTCCTCTTTACCTGTAAACTATTTTGTGTTTTACAAAAAAGCCGAGAGAAAGACACAAAAAGCAATTGTGATATCCGACAGATAAGCAGTCACCTTTAGTTTCTTCTAAAGCGCCGCTGATCAACCGGTCTACGCGTAAGCACTTGTGAGCGCCGCCTCCAAGGAACTACCCGCAACAGGAAAATGCGGCGAAGAATAGACAGCGACGAAGCCTCCATGACTTGTTGGTCAGGTTGACGGAAGACCTAAGAGATTAGCCCACCGTTCTTGATGATTAATTCAGGATCGCACCAAAAGAAAGGCTCGGGATCTAAAGTTCAAAGTCTACTCTAGTTCCTGTGGGGAGCTGGGAGCTGGGAAGTTGTAGTTGTCTTCGAGGTTTTGGGGGCCTGTCCAAGGCCCGTCGCGACACTTGCGGAGTATAACCGGCCGCCGGACTCAGCCGCCGTTTGCAGAGAGGTTTAGAGTCTAGATGGATGTTGCCATATTGCTAAGTTCTTGGTAAGGAGTCGTCCCACCGTCATCCCACGTGCTATGACGGAGCCGGGTGCGCCTCCCGCCAGATTCTCATTCTTCAAGACAGGGGGGAACCAGAGCCTTTTCTTCTTTCATCACGGGAAGAAAAGGCAAAGCCCATTCCAGATTGCCAAGAACAGGGGACCAGAGGACCGGACCAAATAGTCCCACCGGGGTCTCGAATGTTCGTGACCCGGAATCGAAGGCAGGCCCTTTTCCGTTCAAAAGAACTGTACATTCCGATTGGCAATAGTGGCAAGATGGTGAGGTGGTATTCAAGAAGATGCCAAGAGGTCGCCATTCCCAACTAACGAAATGCCGGCATTTGGCTGTCTGGCTGTCTGGCAACTCGTGCGAGGCTCTGGCACGGCATATTTCCAAGGGACGCACCCAGCAATTGGGATCAGCGCGCGGGCATACGACGCTGGGAAAGCTCTAGCAGAGCATAAAGTTCGACGCCAGCCCTTTATCGTCCTGGCCTCTACCCCTGAAATCCGTAAAACCTTCACACCTTCCAGCCCAGCACCAGGCCCGGCGTTTCGGTCCTTCGGGAGCCCAACGCTTGTAATCAATTGCTCAGCGGGTCTCTCCCTGGCAGGCTGGGAACTCCTTCTCGGATGTGAACCAGAGTGTCGGTAGTTGTTTAATCTATGGCAAAATCTTGTTTTTCGCTTTCGATTTTTGAGTTTCTTGGGTGCTTGTTATCGTCGCCAATCTCGAAAAGGATCTACGAATCTGGACCTTACCTGTTCTGTTACCCAGAAGTCACGGCAATGATGAGCACGCCACACTGCATGACCGTTTCAAAGGATGCTTGCTTCTGCTCGTCACTTGTCATATTCTGCCGAAGTCGCTCAACATACTACCTACATACCAGATACCTACATCCATACACGTGTCAGCAAGACAGATGAGAGATTGAGAATTACTCTGCGCGTCTCTGATGGGAAACCCCCACAATAGGGCCAATAGCGTTACATAACATACCCTTGACTGCACTGCTGACAGTCTGCCACAATGAACCCACAGTCCAGAAATGCTCCGTACGGACAAGGTACAGACGACAAGAATTGTGGCGACCGTCAGACAGCAGAAGAAGGAGGAAAGAAAAAGCAAATTGTGATGAGGGCGAAGCCTTGCAGAATCCGCAATAGCCGCAGGCAACGGTAACGGCCAATCTTTCCCGGAGCAGGTAGGCGCGTGTATACCAAGTGGATAAGAAAACTCGCGCTTAGATCGACAGCTCGAGATCCCGGATTTAGACCCCGGTCGTCTGCTGTCTGCCCCCGGCCCATTGACCAATCGATAGACCCCAAGCTTGGCGACACATGCCAGAAGCAGACACATGGCCGGTCTGGAAGGGAAAGGCTCCTGGGTGCTAACGTCGTAGTGCAGTTCACGACCAGACTTGCACCTCTCGCAACCCAAGTCAGAATCAGTCGAACCGCACTTGCTTCTTCCTGGGTTTAGGGCCAACCGCGGCAACGCGGGCATTCCCCTGACTTCTGCATCGTCCAGCGACTCGGAGGCTGCGTGTTCCTGGAGTGGCTTTTGTCCTCTCTCTGCCCTCTGTTACACCACAGCACGCTACACCACCACTACGGAGTGCAGCAAGCGCTATCCCAGAACGCCATCTTAGTTTGACAGACAACGAACAGGAGCCGGCCGGCAGTTCTTGGCACATTTCCTCTCGTCGTCTGCTTACGTCTGTGGCTCATCGTCTCTTTGACCCTTCCCGAAGCTTACGCACACTTCATTGCACGCCCGGCACCATAAATCGTCTGATTTACGCTTCTGCTGATCATTCCATCTCGCCATCGCGGACAAAGATACCGTCACTTATCAGATCTGCCGTCCTCCCCCCTCTTCCCTATACTGGTCTATCTAGCATTAATCCGAACTACTAAACGAGCTGAATGGCATGGTATGGGACTTTGGTTGATACACTTGAGCAGAACCCACAAAATTGCCTAATCCAGCAACAAGGTTACACTGGGAAAAAAGGCCTGCAGTGACCAAGCACTTACATGCATTCGGCACACAAGGGTTCGTTAATCTCGCGAGACACCCTGGCTCTGGAGGTGCCAGGTGGAGCAGATGCCCGCCGATCAAGACATCCGATCCGGGCCCGCCACATAATCAGACAAGTGGGCGGGCAGGGCAGGACGAGATGCTAACGTTGCTAGAAACTGACTGAGACGACCCTGGGAATTCGAATATGTAGAAAGGCTTCTCCATCCCACGTTGCCGTCCTCCGGGCCGTCTCTGCTTGGTCTCTCTCCTGGACGGTGTTAAACTCTTCTTTTTCCTTCATGTCGCTCGTTGCCTTCTCCTTCGATTCTGACGGGGGAACACGCCCAGTACAAGGCAACGCCTAAAAAAGAACTATTTTCACCATGGCCGTAGTCGAGAATCGCGGGCCGCAGTTGCTGGTCGTCTGTATCACGTTGCTGACGATCGCCATCGTTTCCATGTCCTTGAGAGTCTTCACAAGGCTGTTCATCGTCAAGGGTTTTGGTAAAGATGACTACTTGATGGTTTTTGCTGCTGTGAGTGTGATCCTGGATTCTTGATACTGCTACCGAGTGCTGAAATTTTCTCGTCTCCCACCTAGATTTCATTCACTCTTTTCGTCACTTGTGCAATTACGGGCGTTCACTATGGTACCGGGAGGCATCGTGCAGACCTCGACAATGATGACTTTGAAACGGCAATGAAGGTGAGTCAGGACAATTCTTGATATCACGCGCTTGGAAATAGCAATGCTGACTGATGATCAAGTTCTGGTGGCTCTGCTACATTTGGTACTGCGTTTCCATGATCACTTCGAAGTTATCCATCGGCGTTTTCCTTCTCCGCATCACGGTCCAGCGCATTCACCACTACATTCTCTACCTGGCCATGTTCTGCTCCGTCATGACCGGCCTCGTCTTTTTCTTTGTCACCATCTTCCAGTGCCACCCCGTCACCTACTTCTGGTGGAAGGAGCAGGACGGCACCTGCATCGACTCGGGCATCATCGCCGCCCTGACGTACCTGTACAGCGCCATCAGCGTCATCTGCGACTTTACTTTTGCTCTCCTGCCTCTCCACATGATCCGCGGTCTTCAGATGCACCGGAAGACCAAGTACGCCCTCATCCCCATTCTGGGCATGGGTTGTGTCGCCAGTGTCGCCGTCGTCGTCCGGTTCGCCTTTATCGAGAACTTTAAAGACCCCGACTTTCTCTGTAAGTTGTTCACGTTGTTTTCACGACTATAGCAGACCCAGACTAACACATTTACTCTCAGGGGCAACATTGGACATTGCCATCTGGTCCACCACCGAACAAGGCCTCGCCATCACGGCCGGCAGCCTGGCCTCCCTGCAGCCCCTCGCCAAGACGGTCGGCCAGCGGCTCGGCGTCTGGGACACGCGGCGGACGCTGGGCAAGTCGAGCGACAACCACGCCCGCACGTTCGGCAGCAACCAGGTGTCGCGGCAGTCGCGCAAGAAGAGCCGGTCGGCCAAGGACTCGTACGGCATGACCACGTTCGACATTGACGATGCCGAGGGCGGAATCTACCGGCTCAGCAGCGGCGACGACGACAAGAAGGGCGCCGTCCCGGGCAAGAACCAGATCGTGCTCACGCGCGAGGTCGACATCACGAGCAACGCCAACACGAGCGACAACAACAGCAACGGTAACGGCGGCGGCAAGTCGAACAGCAACAAGCGCAGCAGTAGGCTGTGGGCCGTCGCCGAGGGTAAGGCCAACGAGAGCGAGGAGGAGCTGACGGGCAAGTCGCCAAAGGACTCGTACCTCGAGCAGTTGGTCGTGCCCAGGAGCTTCCTGACCGAGGAGAGGTCGGAGAGGTCATCGCAAAAGTTTTGATATTTTTGATCACAGACTCTGTTTAATATGTAATATGATACCAATCGTTTCCTCGATATTCAATCTTTTCCCAGTAAACACGCTTGAACTTGTGACCCCGACTTGCTCTCCACTCATCCTAAGATCTCAGCAGATCTGAGTCAGCATGCACTTATCCCCAAAGTCAAGGACCGAGTAGAGAATAACGGATCGGATCTCCAAGATGGCTGATCGATCTCAGGGGCTGTAAATCCGGGCATGGGGCCCAGTAGGGCCAGGCTCGAATCTAAATCCGATGCCCTGGATATTGGATCTGTATAATTTGTAGGTCCGAGCTCAGAGCCCTGCCATGTCCGGATCGGCGGATTCCGATAGGGAGGGGGAGGGCGAGGAGGGGATGCCACGGGGCAGCTCTTGTCCTGACCGCAGGCTTACACGAACCTCGGCCACCTCGGCCACCTCGTGGATAATGGGTCCTCGACGACGAGGAGCAGCGTCCGATTAGTGATAGTCTCAAGGGAGTGGTAAGCAGGGTGATGGCTTCAATGATAAGCAATTTTGTGAATGACCTCTTTCTCGGGCCTCTGCATCGAAAGGTGGCCAGGTATCTAAACGAGACCACATGTGGTATGTTACATACAAGCCAGGGTCCTCCAAATCGCTACGGCTTGGCTTATCCGATATAACAAGATTCCGTCTGTGCAGACCTGGGAAAGGTACTATCGCCGCAGCTGAGCGGGTGGAGAAAGCTTGATCATCTGCAGACGATATTCGTCAAGCACTGCATCCAATATTCGTCAGAACATCAGCCGTGTGAGTCTTGCAGAATCCCCTTCACTTCCAAAAGGAGATCGCATAGTTGCTGATGGGTCATACCAGACTGGAACGAAGAAAGCTTCAAAAGTCACGTTCGGGACACGCATTCGTCGGCTGCCGTATCCGACGCCGCGGTCCAGCTTCTCTGGCGGAGTTTCCACTTCTACGCCTACCATCCATTCCCGCGCGACTTGCAGGACGCAAGAGTCGACTATGTGGCATTCCAGCGCGCCGCCCTGCTTATTGTTTTCCGTTGCGACGGTCTGCTCGGGACGCGCGAGCTGGACTGGTATTGGCGCCGCGATGATGCCTTCTTTAACGATGCCAGCTTGGTGCGCATGTTCAGGAGTCTGACACCTCACGACAAAGTTCGGAGTGAGGGTTCAACAGATGAAGATGACATGAGATCTAGCTTGAGTGATGCCATGGATGTCTTGGTCATGCTCGGGCCCCAGTTCATACACGCCATGCCGTCGGAAGGGCAGCTCGAGGCAGTGGCACGGAGGCTATTTACCAGCGGGATTGCTGCAGCACGAACGGCAGTTAGGCGGCAAGACGTCTTGACGTTGATGGGTTTATTGCTGAGGATGCGGCTGCGAAAGGAGAAATGGGGTTTACTTCATCATTACGGCAGTGTCGTGGAAGCCGGTTCGGCAGATGGAGAGTTCACCAATGCTTTGGTCGCCAGTCTCGCAACAGATGAAAGCGAGATCATCACGCCTGAGCAGCTTCTAAGTTCAGAAATCACAATGGTGAGTATCCCGTTCCTTTCCAGATTCATAAGCGCAAGCCTCACAGACGGTGGATAGCCAAATCTTCTTTTACGATTCCATCAATTATGGGCAGTATTGTTCCAACCTTCGATGAGCAGCGACGAGTCGAAACCACACAGTCCAATCGCCACTATACCAAATCACGTTGAGGGAACTCTTTCACTCTTTACCCCTCAGCTCCAGGCTGAGAGCGGTATTCTCATGCTTCATGAAAGTCGAGATACACATATCGCGCTGGAAGAAGTGCAGGTTTCGCCAGCTTCAAACAATTTGGCCATGGAGCGATTAATGCAAGGCGTCTCGGGCGACTCTTCTTCCGAGTACGTCGTGATGTTTACCGGCGACGCCTCCGAATCAAATTCAAAGGCGGTGATCGGCGCGTTAATTTCTTTCCCTCCGGCGGCGATGGGGACCGCTGCGGCAGTTCATGCGAGTCGCCGAACAATCCGGCGCATGCTCTTTCAACTCCAACCAGAGTTCCGCCTACTAACGGGTAGTACCAGATCTGACCTCGGGAGCCTCACCCGGATGGAGAGCGGAACTTCTCATATTGCAGATTCACCCGATATGCCTTACTGGGTAGGAAACCCTTCTGGCCGAATTGCGGGGCTCAATGTCGACCCCCAGAGGAAAACAGTCACATTCACCCGTGGTGACGCCCGCTCTGATGTGGAAAGTGATTTAATAGTTCGCCAAGCTCGGATGGACATTTTTACACTGGGGCATGGTGTAAACCAGAAGAGTGAGGACTGATCTTCTCGGCATCGCCTCAAAGCACACCCGCAGTGATTCTGTATTAATAATATGCGTAGATTAAGCAGCCTGTCTATTGCATCACCATTTCCAAGCAACTGATCTCTGGCCGATACGATGGAGTCGAATCGACTTCAGATTGGGAAAACAAAAATTTGCATATGATTTCAAAAGTCGCAACATCACTATAGCAACATAATCGATCGATCCATTTGAGGAAAAGCGCATTAGTTATAGGGCTGTCCGCCCCAAAGTCAAATCTCCAAACGTTCGTAAACATTGAATGACTCCAAACGCTACGGCTCGCGTACGACATGCATGGTCGTAGCCCTAGCGGAAGTCCAAGTCGAACCCAATAGAAAGAACCGCACGTATGCCAAGTCCGCCAGCGCTCTCTGTAGATCTGACTTGGTCTGTATCTTCACGCGCCTTGGTAGAAAACTGAAAATTAGTCATGAAAATTCGTCAGCGCAAAAGCTTCACCACACGGCATCATCCAGGACCAGAGCATAAGCGCCAAGTCTAAAGGCCGGCGGGGAAACGAATATGGCTTCATCGAACGTTGACGTTTGTGTCGAGAGGGGAATGCCAGCTTACCAATTGCCAATATTCGTAATGATATTCCATGAAAATGCTCAAGCTGTGATTCTCTGATCAGTCTTCTCGACTATAAATGAGGGCAGATTCTCTCAACAGCTGGAGGAATTTATAAAGATCATCAACAATCAAGATTCAGCACAACAGACAAACTCTTACAAATTACAACATCACTTCACTCGAAATGTCTCACCTGCAGTACTCCTATTACCCTGGCGTCGGCGAGACAGCCACCAAGGTCCACGGCTACAAGCAAGCCGTCCGCATCGGCGACAAGATCGAGTGCTCCGGACAAGGCGAGCAGCCTCCACCCCTCATCAAACATCTTCATACACTGACATGAGACAGGCGGCTGGTACCCAGAAAAGGACCAGGTCGAGTTTCCCAAGGAGATCAACGCGCAGATCGACCAGGCGTTCAAGGTCGTCGACCACACGCTCAAGACGGCCGGCGGCAAGGGCTGGTCGCAGGTCTACCGCGTCAACTCGTACCACCTGCCCCTCAACGACGAGAGCCTCGCGGCCATGACGCGCAACTTCAAGAAGTGGATGCCCGACCACCAGCCCATCTGGACGGCCGTCGGGGTGACGCGCCTCGGCATGGATGACATGCGCGTCGAGATCGAGGTCGCGGCACATGTCCCTAATTGAGAGGGTGTGAGATGGTGCTGGTTATGGGCCTGGTAAAGACTTTATTGAATGAGTGTGTGGCCATCTATCATTATCTAGCAACGCAACGAATCTCGAATGTCAATCTTTACTCATATGCTTCCCGACCACCTCCCTTTACCACTGTGATGCACTATGACAAAAACAGGACAAGAACACTTCGGCCGAGCCGACCACCGACTCACTCTCAGCCGAGAAGGTCTTCCAAGGCAAAACAATATGTCTCCTGGTCCTCCACACTACCTCCTATGAGTTCGGTAAGCGACGCAACTGGGTAAGATGATGGATCCAAGGCGCCCAGGGGAAACTCGTGAGGGCGGATGATGACGGAATGCGCGGGGATATGGTTGGAGCGGAGATAGGCGATCGCCTCATCCAATTCCGAATCGTCTTCGGTGTTTGCGGTCCCGGGGCCAATCATGACGACGGCTTTTTTGCTTGCCTCTTCCTGGGACAGAAAGTCTTGTGCCGTTGAAAGACAGAAGGTGTAGTCATCGTCACAGTAGTTGATCTGCTCTTCAGGATCCCATTTCATGTTTCTTTCCACGAAATAGAAGAGACTTTCATCAATCTCACACGGATCAGAGACCTCATATTCATGCCACCCGTGGACGACCACGGCAACTCGTGCGTGGGTGCCCCATCTCGTCTTGAGAAACATAACGATGGCGGTATACGCATGCTTGATCTGGTCGAGGACCCACCGGCCGTTCCCGCTAATGTCGACACAAATCACGACGAAACAATTCTCCGGCTCGTTGTCTTCCTCATGTTCCCGGAGTTCGTCCGTGGTTTCGACAAGTTGAGCTTCGGTCTCACAGAGCTTGGCGCTGAGCTCAATGCGCTCGGCAGTGACGGCTTCCAACTCCGCGCGGACCGAGTTGGTGTCATGCTTCAGTCTTCTGTAGGCGCGGCGATGTCTGACTGCTCGCTTGGTACCCGAAAGACGTGTGCTCTCAAGCTTGTCCTTCAGCTTGTCTCTGCTTTGCTCGAGCTTCTTGTACTTGGCCTCTGCGGCTTGCTGGTACTTCTCGAGCTGTTCGATCTGATCTGACTGCGTCGCGGTGAGGGCCCGGAGTGGTGTGGTGGCTGCCTCTATTTCACCGTGCATCGTGACCTGCGACTCTGCAAAGGCCTGTGAGAGTGTAATAGATTCTTGTTCCCAAGATTCAATCTCCTCATGTTGAGCCGAGTTGAGCTCCCTGAGTTCGCTGACTGAAGTCTGCAAGTCATCGTGCTTCTCGGTCATCTCAAGGAGCTCCTGTTTGAGATCACAGTTGGCCTGGTCCAGCTTCAGTGCATCACTGCTGTACTGAGCCTTCGCTGCACTCAGCTGGCTCTGTAGATCTCGGATCATGTCGGACTGGTTCGAGTTTCGGACCCGGAGGCTCCTGATGGTCCTGTCTGCTCCATGGAGCTCCGTGTGCTCCAGCTGCTTGACCCTAGCCGTACGCAGCTCTGTCTGAAACTCCTGGATCTCTTCAGACTGTCTCGAGATGATGGCGCGGAGCTTGTTGACCAAAGTCTTCCAGTCTTCGTGCTCCTTGGTCCTCTCGAAGAGGTCACTGTCGGGTGCTTCGCTGTCCTCGAGTTTCACGTCTGTCTGGTCGGTGCCCTTTGCCCGCTTGGTGCTTGTTGCTTGCTCGATCATGACAGGGCTGGTCTGACTGCGCTTCAACGACTTGGAATAAGTCAGCTTTGTAGTACTGACCAAGCGGCCACTGAAAGCGGGAATTGCAATGTTCTCCTCTTCTTTGGATGCTCTCAAGTCGATCGGCATGTCTGCTGATGCTCCAGCACGAGTGTCGGTGGAGTCCTTGTTGGTTGAATTCCACCAAGGCATGATTGTGTTTGGGATCGTGGCGTTTTGGGGAATGATCTGAGCCTTGTTGATCTGGAATATAGGTTCTGCATAGGTGAGGGCAAGAAGCTGATTATATAGGCTCGAACGTGAACTTTGAGAAATTCCTTCCCTGGGCATCACTGGGCAACTGTAATCATCGGTACCTAGGGATGTGAGCCAGTCAGTCAAGGCATTCTATATTAGCTATGTCTCTCAGTCATTGTTTACTCCGCTCAATTGACTTTGGAATCACGTAGCTGGCTTTGACAGATGAAAATGGATGCCTTGCCATGAGGTACGTCTTGCGATGCTACCTTTATTGAAAGAATTGACTAGGTAGGCACCAACCATGCATTGGATGTTACGTCTAGGGCCAAGGCTCTAACGTTGAAGAATTCAAAGAAAAACGTGGAACAAGTCAATACGTTGCGTGGGTTGAATTTTATTAAGAGAATATTGAGAAAGTCTATTGTGATCTCCCAAGGAAATGCTTAACTCGAACCCGAATACCAGTTTTTAGCCATTCGCTTCCACGACGAACTCCCTCTGCTGCTGTCTCGTTTTGACTTGTTGACAGATATCGAGGCGATGAATTATTTGCCTCCAACAAAATCATCGAGGGCACGGAAGTAAGTATTGTGGGTCTCAGTGCGACCGCCTGTACGGTCAGAAAGCTTTTGCATTTCGGTTTTCTCGTACATGGTCATTGGCCTCCCATTTGACACCACGATCGAGTGAGCGAGGATTTGTCGCTTTTTGAGGAAGTCTATCGACTTGTAGAGTTTCCGCTCATCATTGCAAATCGCCTTACCATCGCCTATCATGATGACGACGTTTTTGTCGCACGCGTCCTTCTCCAAGATTTTCTTCGCCTCCGGCAGACAGTACGAGTAGTCCTCTGTGCCGTAGCCGCCGGTGCCGTCCACGAACGTCAAGCTCCTCTCCGAGATTGTGTGTGCCTCGTAGGTCATGTTGGAACTTCCGTGAAGAACAACGGCCACCTTGGCGTCGGCACACTTAGCCTTGAGATAGAGGATCAAGTCCCGGTATACCTGCTTGACCTGGTCGAGGACCCCTCTCAAACTAGCGCTTCCGTCGACGCAGATGACTACGAGGCGGGAGATGGGCTTCGCGGCCTCCTGAAGCTTGCTGACCGTGGTCTCGAGCTGTTTCTCTTTGGTGACAGCGGCATCGCGCTCTCGAACGAGGGACATCTCGCGCAAATCCGCCGCCCTTTTAGACATTTCAAGCTGATCAGATTTTATACCAAGTTGCCGTTGAAGACTTCCGACTTCTCTTCCATTGCTCTCCACCAGGGTTTCAAGACGTTTCATCTGCTCAGCTCTATCACCTTCGAGTTGTTTGGCTTCTTGTGCGACTGCGGACGCGGTGTCCAGAAGTTTTCTCAGCTCAGCCTCGCTTGCAGTGCTCGAAATCTTGAGCGCCTCGAGCTCGGCCACCAACTCCTCGATCCGCTTGTCTCGATCTTCAATCTCCGTGGCCAGGTTGTCGACGACCTTGAGCATCCTTGCCTCCTCTCTGTCCTCTTTTCGGTTGGTGCTCTTTCCGCGATGGGTGCTTTTGCCGCGCTCGTTCAACTTCACGGTGCTCTTGCTGCGTTTCACGGATTTGGAACGACTCGAAATGGGTGGCGACTTCCCGGAGTCGCGGCCTCTGGAAGAGGACTCTGCCTTGGCAGCAGGGACTGGAGTGCTGTCTTGCTGCATTTCCACTGCCATGTCGGTTTCCATGGCTGCTGCTGCCGCTGCTGCTGCTGCCCCAGCCCGGGGGCGACGAGAGTTGTGGCTTGATGCACTTCTCTGAGACATTGTTACAATCGCTTTTGGGTATGTTTCTGAAAGTTGAAGTAAGGTCTGATGATTGATGCTTATGAAAGACCGGATGATAGAAGCCTGATTGTGAGCGTCGCGAGAGTGTAGCTTTATAGGTATTCCTGAACAACTCAAGCCGCCCGGTCGTCATTGGCAGATCAGTTCAGACATTAAAGGCGTAATTTTCTGCATGGTTCTCGAAACTTGATGTATCATCCCTTGGCTCTGACTTGCGCTGAAGCCGGGATCAACAATGAAGATGTCTTGAAAGGATTGCGTCGACTCGAAGCGTCGACCACCATGCAGTAGAGTTGACCGTCATCTGCGGGATTCCTCCATGCGGGTGCGCCATCTGATTCATATGTAGAATCATACACAGAATCATAGCGTGGGTTCAAGATGCTCCAGAAATCCAAAGATTGCGATAATCATTGTTGCATGGCCAAGGAAGGAGTGGCAGTAACAACGCGTTTGTCGCAGGCTCCGTCTTCTTGATTGATTTTGATCACTCGACTACATTCCAGATAATACGATTCTTCAGTACATCGACCAAAAGAACACTCGAACTGCCCTCATGACTACCGGTATATATGGTTGCTTACAGCCAACGTTAATCCACCTTACAGCATCTTCATTCAAGTCCAATCTTGTCAACAAACCAATCAACCAAAAACCTAGAAAATTGAATCCCTCAATAAACATCTGAACATACAAAATGGGTCAGCCAACAGCAAAGCACATTGATCAGTTCATTGCAGCCCACCCGAATTGCACACGAGGGAGAGCCAAAAGGCTTCTCAAGGTAAGTAATCCTCAACTGAACACTGCACTCGCATCATGAGAGTGTGCCGCTGAACAATCTCATGCTTATTTGACACGAGCAGGTCTACAACAACGATGTAAAGAAAGCCATTTCTCGGTACCATTTCATCGAAAAGAACACCGGCGCGGATTCAGCCAGCAGCAGCGATTCCGAAAGTGTCGCTTCATACGAGTCGAAATCCGCTGACGAAAGCGAGCATGAACCTGAAAAAGAGCATGGATCCAAGGAAGACAAGCATGGATCCAAAGAAGGCAAGCATGGATCAAAACAAGACAAGCATGATTCTAAAGAAGACAAGTCTGGGCCCAAAAAGGCTGTAGTACTTCCACAGAATGACGAGGACGCGTTTTGGCCTGCACTGATGCGCTTTCCCAAGCCCGTTCAGCTCCTCAAAGGCGGTGCCGACGGGTCCGGAAAGTTTGAGCTCGAGAATCTCATCGGCGCGATCCAAGCTGGGATCAGTGTGGAGCAAGTCCGAGACTATCTGGCCTTTTACAGCGAAAAGGTAGTCCGATCTCACATGAACGCTCTCCTGGACGACTACCCCGCCATGTTCTACATTGTCGAGACGCATAACATTGAGATGATCAAACTCTGGATCAAGTACGGCGGCGATCCCAACAGCACATGCGGAGAGTCCGATATCCCTCTCCTCGCCTTTGTGGTGCTGCGCGGCAGCCGGACGCTCAAGGCGGTGACGCGAACGGTGGAAACTCTGCTCGGGCTGGGCGCCTCCCCTTCGTCCTTCCCCGAGGCTTTCTACAAGCGCTACGATCGGGACCTGCCGGAGGAAGGGCTAGATACGAGCAAGCTCCCCGATATCGAGGATGAGAACAAGAAGTGGTGCACACCTGACTTTGGTCAGCTTCTGACGGCGACACTCAATGTCACAATGCGGTATTGCTTGGACAGAGCCAGCAGGATCGTCGAGCCGTCCGTTCGCGAGAAGGGCGTCACCCATCGACAGACTGCCGAAGGTGTCTTGAGGCTGTACCAGGCCATAATTGCCCAGCCTATTGCCACAAGATGGCTCATGAAGAAATTGCTTGTGTAAGTAGGAAGCTGATGGACTCGATGGACCGAATACCCCTGCTATTGTTTGCTGAACCCTTGTGATAGTTATCTCACCCGACAATCTGGGAAACCCTTAGTCTTGGTCTTCGCAGGGCCGAGCGGGCATGGCAAAACTGAGCTGGCAAAAATGCTGGGCTCACTCCTCGGTGTCGAGATGGAATCGGTGGACTGCACAGTCATGAATTCCGAGACAGATCTGTTCGGTGGCCGCCCTCCGTACCAAAACTGGCAACAAGGATCGAACGTCAACAATTTTCTCTGCGCAAACGACGGAGAGAGAAGTATCGTCTTCATGGACGAGTTTGAGAAGACGAATGAGCAGATTCACAACGCTCTTCTCATCCCCTTCCAAGAAGGTAAGCGCTTATTGCACGCAACTTATTCCGTACAATCGTAACTAACCGACGATCGCATAGGCAAATACGATGACCGCCGTGATCCCGCGAAGCGCATAGACTGCAGTAAGACGATATGGATCTTGGCAACTAACCGCTTCGACGCTACTATCCATCAGTATCATGAAGACAACAAGAAGGGCTTGGAGTCAGACGACAAGATCCTGCAAGATAGGCTGTAAGAACATTTTCATCGTTTTCTAGACGATGGACTAACCAAATTCGCAGAGTCAAAAAACTATGCGGTGACCTGCGCAAAGAATCCATCGCCGCATCCGGCGCGCCCTTGACGGGCCGCATCAAGGACATCGTGCCCTTCCTGCGGTTCTCCGACGCCGAGGCGACCATCGTGGCGCACAAGGGCTTCATGGAGTACGAGGACGAGGTGGCCAACCCGGTGAAGCTGTCGGACAAGAAGGAGGAGGACCGCTACATCGGCAACGTGCGCATCGAGGTCAAGAACGACTCGAGCACCTTCTCCCACATCGCCAGGCACAGCTACCTCCCGCAGACGGGGGCCCGCAGCATCTTTGACGGCCTCGAGAGGGAGGTGATTGAGGAAATGACCGACTTGTATCTCAAGGACGGCGACGATCTCGATGAGGACCAGCCGGAGACCCTGTTCGAGATTGGCATGGGAAAGGACAAGCAAGTCGAGATAAAACTGATCCCTCAGCCTGAAGTAGAGGAAGAAGAAAAGGTCGCCTAGGAGGAGAGCGAAGATTAGATATGAGATGTGCTTTCTACTACCTACCTACTCATTTGGCCAAGGCAGCCCGCGGATGAGGGTGGCCCTTTCCGTGTAGCATACGTGGGAGGCATCGTCTTGAGGACCTACATAGCACAATTTCACCATTGTATTCGGGTGATAATTTTTGGAACACATGCACCATTCATCGGTCCACATTGATTGCCTTCATGGCTTCATTCCGACTACACTGCAAATCAAATCAATTGACCACAGGCCACTCTATGAAACAACGAGGCATATTTCAGCCGGGTATGTACAGTAACGTCTGAATCGCAAAAGAAACCATAAGCTAAACAAAAGAACACATGATTGCGCAGGCCTTCTCGGGGAAATGACTTGGCCAGCGCTTGGCGTCATTATCCTGGTCACTGCATCATCTTCACACCTATAGTCTTACTCTCTTAGATGTGCAAAACGCCCATTGCCTTGCTGCTGTCCAGCAAATATACTGCCGACTCCAGGAATGATATTCGGTCCAGCTTCCAATGGCCCAAAGGCCGGACTGGCTCCTCGACTGCCACTACCGCTGGCGACTTCGGTGGCTGCTCGTCTGGAGGGCCCACGAGGACTTGACACCGCCAGCCGTGGACTACGCGGCACGCTGGAATGGCGCGTCTCGCGGCGGCCTGAGCGTAGTTGAGCAATCTGCTCACGAGCTCGGTTCAGATCGTTTTCAAGCTCTCCAACGATAGCGCTCTTCTCCTCGATGCGTCGGAGAAGCTCATTCACCTCGGCGTTTCTCTGGATCTGGTTGACCTTGACAATATTGTCATTGGCCAAGCGCTTGAGCTTGACGATCTCTTCTTGTTGAGATTCGACCTTCTTGCCGAGCTCTACCGCATGACGCGAGGCGTTTTGGTATTCGGCCGAAGCGTACTCGCGATCCTTTTGAGCCAGGGCATTCCTCTTCTCCGCGTCCACGACTCGAGCGCGTCCTTCTTCTAGTTCCTTCTCTATGCGTACCATCTTGGCCAGTTCGGGATTTTTGCCGTTAAGCAGGGCTTCCTGGACTTCTGACCGCTTTTGCTTCTCTTCGGCTAAAGACTCTTTCGTGGATGCCAAGTCCTTCTGCGTGACTTTTAAGAGACTGTCAATATCGCGGTGCTGTTTCAGCGCTGTATCCTTCTCTTTCACGGCTATGCCGCGGTCTCTCAGTGCAGCCATGAATCGTGGCTGGATCCGATTAATAGACGCAGTCCAGTCCGTGACCTCCCGTTGTGATCGATCGGCCAGCTCTTTGAACTGATCACGCTGGCCACGGGTCTTTGCCAATTCGGCTTTCAGTCTCGACATCTCCGCTTGAATCTCTTCCGCTCTTGCTACGGATATCGAAATTACTGGCCCGTCTCGGGGTGCTGTATCCTCTCCAACGAATGATTTCAGAGACTTGGGGATCTGAGGGACTGGCTTTGTGGTGATAATGCCCGCCTGGGCAGTCTTGGCCCGCTTGGCTTCTACTCCTACATCATCGGCACCACCCTGCTTCTAGTTAGATCGTACCCAAGACTGTCTGATTCTCGGAGGGTCACATACCAATGATCGCTTGCGACCTGCCGGCTGATCCAGAGATCCATTAGGCCAAGAAGATTGAGCCTCATAGCCTTGAGAGCTCGCAGCAATGTGTTCAAAGATCGATTCTGATGGCTCCTGATGATCCCAGTAGAACTCGTCTGCATCGAGACCTAGAATATACAGGGCAAAGCGCTCGGTGACGTCGTGGGCTTCCTCGGCATCCAAATCTCCGTCCCTGATGTCGGGGAGCGAAGCACACAGTGCGAGCAAGAGGTAGTTCTTGCGGCTAAGCGGCTCGATCTTGTCAGAAATGCGCATATTGATATGCTCAATACTGGATATAGTCACCAGACGCAAGGTGATTGGATGTTCGTCAGCCCAATGAGGCAGGAGGTCTCGCTGAAAAGTGTGGTCAAAGCCAATGACGACGTCGTATTCGGACTGCAGTGTATACTGCTCGTCCCCGCCAGACGGATGTATGGTGACCATCAGTGTATCAAGGGACCAAGAGTTGCGTGTAGGGTCAGCAGCACTATGCTCATCCCTGATGATCTCTCCATCTTGCAAACGACATGCTTGAAACCCCTGACATTCGAGCAGAGTGCCGAGAAGATCGATGATAGCGCCGGGTTTGGCCACTATCAATATCCTCTTCGGGGAGCTATCAACCCCCAATCTATGCAGGTGCTCGATCAGTGAGCCCACAAAGGCATATTTGCTATGGGTGCTTCTGACGAATTTCGTGATCTGTTCTGGCGACATTTTTTGAATCGCCTCTAGCGAAAACGGCAGGTCGCAGATATCCAGAAGCTGCTGGAAAACCCCATCAACGCGAGCAATCAAGGCGGCATCGGGCGCTTCGTAAGGAGGCACAGTGAACGCCGCATTGTAAGCCACCAGATCAAGATTGCCCCTCTCCAAAACCTCGGCGTATTGAGGGCGCAGATTACTCGCCAGCGGGAGAGTGACAATGTACTCTTGGGGTGCAGTGTCAATGGAGGGAAGAATGTTGGGTTCGCCCGTCGTCGGCATCGGCAAATCACCGGGTACGGACGGTGCAACATCCGGGCTGGCCTCGTGATCACTGAGAGGTTGCATGTTGTCCGTGGGTATAGAAGGGCTTCCGTCTTCATCGTTACCTGCATCCAGCATGTCATGCTCAATAGACATGGTGAGATTGGATGGGTCCAAGGTCTCAGGCAGCTCTTCGGGCGGCAGTGGGTATTCAAAAACTGGTTCGTTCACCGGCATTGGTTCATGCTCAAAAGCGTGCAGAGGTTCTGCTTGTGGGAGCGACTCTTCTTGGTTGCCCAACTCTACCGAAGGCACCAGGAGGGCAGGAGATATATGCAGGACATCTGCAGGTTCGAACGAGACTTCAGGTGGGTTGTCGTTGATCAGGGCTGGGGCTGCATCCTCTGCCGCTTTCGGCTCAGGGGTTTCGGCCGGAGGTGTTGCTGCAGACGCCCCGCCAAAATTTGCCTGTGCCATTTGGCGCATTCTCTCCTGGAGGGTGAGACGCCTCTCGCTCGGCGGATTTGAATTCTCCATGTCGCGTGTTGGTGTTTGGGTTATGCGGTGCTTGTCGTGCCTTGAGCCAGCGAAATTAGACGTCTTGAAATCTAATGGAGACTTTTGGGACGACGGAGGGAAAGGTGATGCTGACTTGGCAGCTCTGGTGTCATGAATCCCGCTATTGATGGACGACTTATCCAAAGAGGTTTGAGCTGACGGGTGGGAGTGGGATAATCGGGAACCTAGTCCAGAGAATGGAGGGGCTGAAGACGAAATTCGTGAATTACCATGTAATCCAGCCAAAATGTGCGCCGAGCTTTGCGGTCGAGGTTGCGCCGTCTGCGAGTGCCAGGAGGATTCTGGAACAACGTCGTCTTGAAAATTGCTGACCTCGACGGAATCCTGAAAGAAGCGTCTTTGAGTTGAGGACTGGCTCCAGGTGTGGGGGACAATCTGAGCAGCTTGTGACAAAATGTCCGAAGAACCAATTCCAGACTGAGGGTGTCGAGACAGTAGTGATTGGGAGGAAGATAGCGGGGTGTGAAAAGATTCTGCCTGTGACCTTGGCTGGGAGTCGGCGGGGTCAGTCGGTGCACCAAAAGAGTTGAAAGGCTCTTGGGTTTGAAAGTCAGATGCATGAAACAATGGCCGCGAATTCCACAAATCCTCAGAAGAATTCTGCGCACTGTCTTCGCGGGGAGGAGATCCAACTGTGAGGGCAAAGGACGTCAATCCCGGAGCGGGACTATCTTCTCGGGCTTGAGGCCAATCTGGCTGACGAGAAGGTATCTCTGCTGCTGCTGCATACACTTGTGACTCAGGGCCAGGACTGCCAAGCTCAAATTGTTCTCTTGGGTCACTCTGTTGTGTGCACAGAATTTGTTGATGGCTCGAGCTGGACAGTCCAAGAAGGACAGGGTTCTGTGCCGTGAATGCAGAAGGTTCTTGAGAGTCTGGTATGATGATGGCAGCAGACTCCTGGATCGAAGACAGCAGAGAAGCCTCGGACGATTCAGCAATTTGGCTCGATTTTGAAGAGGTGGTGACAAGGACAGTACGATACTCGGAAGGGTCGAAGCCAGGTCTCTGGATCAACTCCACCTCGATCTTCTGCAGGAGCAGACTGGCGCGGCTTTGAGTGTCGCGGCCTTGAGTGTCGGAGGTGAGCTCGCCCGTGGCCTGCGAGTCGAGCACCTCGGTGCGCCTAGGTTTGACCTCACTATCAGGTGCTGCGGCCGAGCTTTGCAGGCTGTTTCCCTCTTCGTCTTCCTCGCCAGCGTCCGAATGTACTCTTTGCTCCTTCTGCCAGGCGGCGAGCGCGTCGTTTGTAACGTCCTGTACCCACTCAAGAGGGTAAGGTTCACCGTTCTGGTCGAGTCCCTCCCACTTCACGAGATATTTTGCAGTTCCCTCTTCGTCGAGACCTTGCGCGACAATGCACTCAATCGGCCAGAAGTCGCCCAAGACCTGCGTCTGTGGAAGCTCTTCTTCCTCCTTCTTCTTCCTCTTCTTCTTCCTGGGCTCCCAGTTCGTAGAAGTTCGCCGCCTGCTCCTCTTCGTCGGAGATGCTGAACTCGGCGCCTCGCTGCTCGGCGGGTGACTACTCGGCCGCTTGTGATCGCTCTTGCCGTGATTTGCAGTAGCAGGCAAGGGAGCTGTCGGGCTCATTGACGCCACGGTATTCCAATCTACAATTGGCGCACACGCCCATATCAGTACATCGTCTTGTCGCGCCAAGCTCCCTTGCAGTGATGGGGCAACAGAAGTGTGCGTTTAGTGGTTCTTACAGGCGCGATCTTCTTGTGCAGTCCCCGGGACGCTTTGAGGCTCTATTGCGTCGCCGTTAAGGTGTCGCGGTCCGAGCGTGGATTGGTGGGGTGCCTTGCTTGGGCCGCTGGGGCGTGGGCGTAGGTGTAGGCGATTGCGCCACATCTTGGGTTTGCAACTGCCTGGTGCAGCCAATAGACTTGGTACAACTTCCAAGCACTCTACTGTATGACCAATCTACTCAAAGGTCAATTGTAATGCATTTATACTCGGACAAGGAGGAACCCATATTTTGATTATAGTAAGTGAGCGACAGCCAGGAGCTCGGTGAATCACACAAGCAATCGGCGACGAAGTAAGCGTGAAACAAACACTATTGTAAAGTAAAATAAATAAATAATGGTTGCCTAAAGGCCACCTAGGCATTGATTGGAACAGTGCTCAATTTGCAGGCAAGATAGGGGGCATTCGAGAAACGAGGAAAATGTCAGATCACATCAAACAAGACTTGATGAATGCGCGAACAGGATTTGACACTAATTGCACTTTCGCATCTTTGAAGTTTTCAACTGGCACTTTCCTTTAGAGATCATCTCAAAGGAAGGTAGTACTTTGAGTTGATAGAAAATGGTAAGAACGTCTAACAGGACTTAAAATATGATTGTGTAAATGACTCTTTTCGTGATACGACAAGGGGAATTATGACTAGTGACACGGAAGTGATGATATCTCTAGCCCTGAGAATTAGAAGCGTGCCGTGTGATAGCAAAATGTATTGTTTGTTCCCTATATATGGCCCGATAAAGAGACTTGGATGCTGGGACATTGCTTGAAGGAGTTGTCTTTGGTTAATATTATGCCATGATTCTGTCAGGCTTTTGTATGAAGCAAGTATAGAGGCTTTCCTCACTTTGACATGCTTTGACAACATACTTATGATATCTGAGAGTTGCTATATTCGACGACTTTTCCAAATCAGTCAATAAGCGATCCAATTTCAAATAAATGCAGCCAAGCTAAGAGCTATCGAACAAAACCTGGAAATTACGTGGTTATTATATAATGGATGACTAGGTAGCATTTTGTAGGGTGTAAGACTGGGCACCAGAAAGTTGAAACATTGCACCGTGTATAGTCATTACTGTGCCATGTCACCTTGCCAAACTCGAAAGATTGTGATGCAAGATGACAGTATTACCGGTTAACAGAACATTGATTCAACATTCTTTACAGAATTTGCAATTATGCCATGCTTCAAACCAAGTTGATGCGTTCCGCGGCATGTAGCTGGGTTAGTACAGAGTATACTGCAGCGGCTCGGACTCCCCGCTACCGCAACTGCCATCTGCAGATCCCCCAGAAATCATACGACCATTGGCAACTTCGCCAACTCCCAAGACAAAATGCTCCCGATGAACTGCATTGAATATGAATAATAGTTCCATATTTACTTTGGCAGAATGGCTGCTAAAGCCTCACCCAGATTAACTCAGGTCCACTGTATGCGTATCCGTCGCCATGACGCATGTTCCACGTTACGTCATAGACCAGGTACGACCACGACGACGGACTCGGTCCCCGGATTCTCGCGGTTGAACAGATTGTGTTCCTCCAGAAACTGTTCTCTATCACAGTCGAAACACCACTTGCCGCTCAGAAGAAGTCTCGCTTCGAAATCGACAAAGATGAAGCAGTACACGGCGGAAGAGCTCTTCCCGTCACACTCGGGCCTCGGAGAGTCGCCGCTCTACGACGCGGCCTCGGACAGCCTCTTTTTCGTGGATATCAAGCACCATCTGGTGCACTGGGTGCCGCTCGCCCTCGGCTGGGACGCCAAGCGGACGTACACCTTCATGGAGCCGGTCACCCGGCTCGAGCTGGTCGACGGGCGGGCCGACCTGCTCGCGGTCCAGACCAGGCTCGGCTTCGCGCTGCTGGACCTGTCCTCGGGCGTTCTCAAGCGCATCACCGGCGTGCACCACGGCGACGGCGAGAAGGAGCTGGACGACCAGGTCCGGATGAACGACGGGGCCGTCGACGCCCAGGGCCGGTGGTGGGCCGGCACGATGGCCCTGGACGAGGAGAGCCGGATTGGCCGGCTGTGGCGCCTCGAGCATGGAGAGGTGAAAGAGTTCCACGTCGATGAGGGCGGCAAGGGGTGGCCTGTACCGAATGGACCCGTGTGGTCCCCGGATGACAAGGTCATGTACGTGCCTCAGACGCCACAAGGTAAGGTGTGGCAGTACGACTACGATGTAAAGACGGGCAGTGCCTCGAATAAGCGCTTGTTTGTACATTTGGAGGACGGTGGTATGCCAGACGGGCTTGCCGTGGACAAGGACGGGCATGTCTGGGTTGCCGCAAACTCGAAAGGGAAGCTCGTCAGGTTCTCCCCTGTGGGAAAGGCAGTGGCCGAGGTCCAAGTGCCGGGAGCGAAGATGTGTTCATGTCCGGCATTTGGCTCCTCTGACATGAAGACTCTCTTCATCACATCGATCGCGAGCGATGGATCCTCTGGGCACGTGTACCAAGTGAGAGTTGATGTCGAGGGCATTGCAAGGCATAAGTATCGTCTAGAGAAGGCGATGCAAAACGGAGCGTGATGCAAGCAGTTTGCTTGTCACTTATCTATGGAAATACATCAAATGAATTCACATCTCCGGGGACAAGTTCCGCACTCGTATTTTGAAGTGACGAGCGTTGGCTGTGACGTTGACAGACATTCAAGTCAAGATGACTGGCGATTGCATCTGTCCATAAGCTCATCAGTGAATCAAAACCACAACTCGCGATTTTCGCTGAAGGTTGCTTTACTATAAATATCCCACTTGCTGCCGCAGGAAGTCCGAGCGCTCTCTTCCAATCATTATGAGAGACAGCGAAAAACACCATACCACAAGATCTTCCAGCTTCGAGCGAACAGAGCACAGAGCAACCACACCAACGAGAATAACATCAAGATGACTTCAAAGCAAAATAGGAGATGCCACTGGTTTCCAGACCCTTGTCCAAACCCCTGCGCTGATGAACAATATTTCTGCGAAGACCATCGTCGCACGTGGCCAAAATGCGGCTTCAGTCGCACTCCCATGGCAATGGAGGGTACAGAAGCTCTCGGGGGGCTCGGGCTTTATCCCGGTCTTGACCGCTGAGATGGATATGGCACCAACCGAAGGGCTTTTGCGGTCTGCACCAATGCCCCGTTGGTGGGTGCTGGTGCTCAAGGATGCTCAAGACCACTTGGACCATGGCAATGCCAGACGCGAATCGAGAGACCCCGAGAGCGGCGGAGGGGAGTTTGCTCGGTCCCAGGCGTCTGCGGGCCTCGGCGCAGACCCGTCAGCAAGTGGCTTCGATGTTTCCACCAAACTTCCCACCACCCGACGTCGAAGGGATTCGTGCTGAAGCGTCTTGGTTTGCACGCACACATTTGACCGCTCATTGTAACCGGCATCAGTGCAAAGGGGATGGAAACTGCGACAACATTGCCAAGGTCGGAGAAGAGTTCTGCAGTAGGCATGCTCAAGAACATGCTCGAACTCCCTCCATAAAACGTCCGCGCAAGAGTAACCGCCATGGCAGATCGCGTCGCTATTAATGGGAAAGAATAAATTCTACCATGGACAATAAGGAAACAGGATGTCCACTGCGGTATGAGTTAGATAGCATCATCAAGAACATGCCATGCCAGTTGGAAACTCGCATTGTCCACCAGAAAATTGTCGTCGAATGTGACATCAAATGTCTTTGTTGCAAGTGACTGTGAGCACGGTACTGTCTCCTACCACATGATCAAGGCAAACGAAGATCGACTTGTGTGTTTGTTTAAATGTTTCTCATTGATGCTTTACACAACAAAAGAAATACCGTCCTCTAGTCTTCGCCAAAGCCGTGTCTGCCCGTTCACCAATGTCGCCTCGGGACTTTTGCTTCTAAAGGTTGTAAGTAGTAGACATATACACATCTGACCATCCGGGTTGGATGACAGTCTCTACACCGTTGGTTCCGAGTGGCATCCCCTCATCCAACTCCAGTTAAATCAGTCGATCTTCATGTTTCCAGAATCGAGTGTTGCCGAGGGTATCTGATCAACGCCGGTTGTTGGTCGCTTATTTGGCCTCCTCGGGGTACAGGTCCTCCTTGAGGAGGATGCCGAGCTCCTCCCGCAGGGGCTTGAGCTCTGCCAGGTACTGCTCGTACTGGCCCTTGTTCTCAACCTTGGCCTTGATTCCCTCGAAGATACGGACGGCAGTGGGGAAGTCGTTGACCCGGCGGGCAGCCTTGAGGGCGGCGACGACGACGGAGGGAGAGGGGACGAGATCGTAGGCAAAGGCGTTGTTCAGGTTGCGCTGCAATGATACTGATCAGCTGTCTGTCTGTATGTCTGTTGAAGTGCTTCAAGCTGTAGAGGGCAGCGGTAGGCCGCAGTTGTGGAAGATGACGCAGTAGCCAAAAGTGGCATGATCATACGATTCCCGAAAATTGAGTTTGGATGAAGGGCAAGAATCGCTTACCTGCAGCTCGAAAACATCTTGTACGCTCTCGAATTCCTTCTCATATCTATGCGAGAGGGTTCAGTTAGCCATTGATGTCCTTGAAGACGGGTTTGATGTCCAATTGGATGCTATCGGAGCTGATGATGCGCACACATGGTCTGACCGGCAGTCCAGGGCATGACCAACAGACAGCTCGGCGTCGCATAGCAGGACTGATCAATTGGACTCGGTGGTGGGCGTTCTCACCTGGCAGTGAACTCCTCGAAGGTCTCCTCGGCGTGAGGGTCGCTGCGGCGGGCAACGGTTGTGCTGAAGTTGGAGGCAGCAATCATGCTGGGGGCGATGGCACCAGCACGGCTGGCGACCATGGGCCGGCATGCGCGGAAGATGCTGGCAGAGGGCCCGCGGGCGATGGTTCGGAGGAGAGTGGTAGAGGCCATTGCGTCTTGACGGTCGCGGATGGATGTGATTTGAGTGTCTGGCGAGAAGTGGATGCTGGGGGACGGGGCGTCGCGAAATGGTCACTGGAAGCAACTGAATCGTGAGATTCGAAATATCGTGGCGGACCAGAGGAGAAAAGGAAGTCGCTCAATTCACGTAATCTGATTGGCGAGAAACTGTAGGTGGACCCTGCTGAGCTTTGCAGTGCTTCAGCCACAGCGTGTTGCTAGAGCCGGCACGCTGGGATTGTTCGCTCCAGCTGCCACCTGGGGAGCCTCCAGGGGCCTGGCCACCTGGGGAACTGAGCGGCTGGACACCCGTCAGGCATGCACAGCATTGGTCAGTGCACTACCTTTACATGTGGCGGTGCACGGTCGGTAGGTACAGAGTAGCATCCAAAGCACCAGCCATCAGCAAGCCACCTGTCAAAGCATCCCAAAATCCCATTGTTCGATCTTCCATTCGACGATGAGCGTCACGGTTTGCACGGTTGCATCTGAGGCACATGATCATCCACCACCGACCTAGCCGAGGAACCGAGTATCCCGTATCGGATCGGACTATCTACCGACAGGATGGCCAACAGGTAGTGCATGCAAGCATTTTCATGTCTCTATCTTTGTCATGTAAGGGGACATTCGTATAAGTTGTTGTACATACATGTAGCATGATGCAACTATCGTACATATACTACCCTCCGTGCGTCAGTGGATTTGATATTCCTCCAAAGGACATCATGTCTAGGAACTCAACAGAGACCTGATGGACTACTCTGTATTTATCGTGTTTGCTGCCGAGGCCATGTTCGACAAAGGAGATGACAGCGCACTGATTTATGTGGACTCCTAATGCAACCTGCATAATAGCGGGGATTCTATCTCTGATCACAAATTACACGGTATCCATACGAGAAAGCTGGGAAAGGAACCGTTGACAGATCAGATCTAGCATACTACCTCTAACATTCATGTGTATACTCGACTACGCCGTCGTTTATCAATTCACCAGAACGATCACGCAAGTGACTGAATATAATAGGTTCGTTAGGACTAGGTCCAAATATGAATGAGACAAGTGTCTGGAGGTCCGTTAACCTACCCGTAGTGGTTGCCTGACTACATATATGTGGTAACCTTATTGAATACGGAACACTTCCTGGTATTATTTCAAATTCAACAGTTTGAGAGACTTTATTACTGGCCTGAAAGTCCGTTCTTGCCGTTCTGCTGCTTTTTTCCCGCCGAGGCACCCGTGCCCATAACATCATCACGTGGCAGACGAAATTGAAGATTATACATGGCAGCTTTCATTGGTTCCTCGTCTTGGGAGGCTACATTAATGTATCTCGCTATGCAGCATCGCAAATTAGCTGGTCCTAGTAGGAGTCGCGGCTCTGCCGTTTCTTGCAGCTCAGCCGGACATGAACAGCCTTGGTACTAATCTTTTTTCCCTCCTGCAGCTGAACACGACACGTTTACGAAGCTGGGCCAGTCCAAGATGGTAATATCCAAACGGCCACTGGGTACCTAGCGTGGGGTCCCGCGGATTCCGATTACTCCTAGTGTTCTAGTGCTACCGCTATGCTGCTTGTTGAGCTTCTACTCACTCCCCAGGACAGGGGCCTAGCGCCCAATGCTAGGCGAATTGCGATGGCCGACGAAAAACTTTAGTGCCATTCTGTTATTTCCCCTTTTAATTCACGGCCGTCCTCTCAGAACGGTACAATTCCATAATAATATTGGCCCTATCCGGCTTCTTCTTCTTCTGCTTCTCTTTCTCACTTTCGAAAGGCTGCTTGGCGAAGCGATCGTTCAGAGGCGCTCACTTCCCGTCTTCGATTCTCTGCTTCTTCTTGTCGCTCCTTGTACCGGGTCTTTTTTACTTCTTCTCGACCCGCGTTTTCTGGCTCGCGCCGCGACTCCCGACACCTCCGCCGAGTCCCCCCCCCCCCCAGATCGAAAAACTTGCGCCCTCGTCGCACAAGCTTTCTTCCTCGCGAAATCTGGTCAATTGAACAGACGGACTTTGGAAGTGTCTGCTCGATTCCTCCAAAGCCATGGCTAGCACATCTCCTGCGGCTCTTCTCGAGTCGCTGCCGATCCCGACGCTCGACAGACCGTTCGGTATCCAGCTATGGCCCATCTTCAACAAGGCCTTTGAGCTCGTCGCCGGGTACCCGGCTGACGATTTCAAGTTCGTCACCGGCAAGACTCCCATGTCGACCCTCAGGGAGACCTCGATCTTCGTCGTTATATACTACATTGTAATCTTTGGAGGACGGGAGCTGATGAGAGGGCGTGAGGCTTTCAAGCTGAAGTCCCTCTTCCTCATCCACAACTTCTACTTGACGGCCATTAGTGCCATCCTGCTCGCCCTCTTTGTTGAACAGCTCCTCCCCACCGTTGTCCGAAAGGGCATCTTCTTCGCCATCTGCGACCACGACGGCGGCTGGACCCAACCCCTGGTTGTTCTCTACTACGTAAGCAACCTCCAAATTAGGAATTCTGGCCATTGGCAGAGACTAACGGACATCAGTTGAACTACCTGACCAAGTACCTCGAACTCCTGGATACCGTCTTCCTCGTCCTCAAGAAGAAGCCTCTGAGTGAGTCTAGCCTCCCAACCAAAAGCAGTCCCAGAATCCGCTTTGCTAACTGAACACCTAGCCTTCCTGCACTGCTACCACCACGGCGCCACCGCTGTTCTGTGCTACACTCAATTGATCGGTAACACCTCGGTTTCCTGGGTTGTCATTGACTTGAACTTGGCTGTCCACGTCATCATGTACTGGTACTACTTCCAGAGCGCCCGTGGTGTCCGTATCTGGTGGAAGGAGTGGGTCACTCGTTTCCAGATCATCCAGTTCATCATCGATCTCGGTATGTCCAACCCGCTGTGTTTGTCATTGGCTTTTCGCGATGCTAACCAAATTCAAAGGCTTCGTTTACTACGCGTCCTACACCTACTTCACCTCCACCTACTTCCAGTGGATGCCCAATGCCGGCAAGTGTGCTGGAGAGGAGTTCGCCGCCTTTTCCGGCATGGGAGTCCTCACCTCCTACCTCGTCCTATTCATCTCCTTCTACTTCGCCACGTACAAGAAGGATGGCAAGGCGCCTAGTGCTCGCAAGTCCCTCCGCCGTATGTCTCAGGCGCCTGTCCCCGAGCCCCACGTCGTGGCCGCCGCCGTCTCTGGAAGCCAGATCAAGACTCCCAACAAGAGCGGTGTCACCACCCGATCGCGCAAGGCATAGATGGATCAAAAAAGAGGCGAGAATGCGATTCTTTCTGCTTTATTTAGCACTCGCCACGTTGAATAAGCTCGGCAGTGCGTTGGAACAAACAGTACAACGAGCGACTTCGGCGCGAGCAATGTATTAGTCTCTTTTTTCCATATCTTGACGACCCAGCCTACGAACCGAAACCACGAACAAACGCCTGTATTCGGAATCGTGGCGGGATAGATATTCTGTGTGGATATGTGTATGACGAGGGAAAACAAAAAGAAAAGGTATAATGAGATGTGTGACTGCTGGGGGCGGACCGGAAAGGCTACCTAGAATTGCGTACATGCTGGGGAGAAAGCATGAACCACGGGTATAGAGCCTGGTTCAGATCTGATTTGACTGTTAGATATAATTGCAATGGCGGAGACCAAGGCGTCCTGCCACGCTCGACAGATGAGCTGGGCGATAGCAAAATAATAATACGATCAACTACAAGAGATGGTGTACTTCATTCCACTGGTGATCATTAATTCTGGTATTCCTCCCTAGACCCGGCGGCCCAGCCCGAGACCTGGCAAATGTGATCCGTCATCACAATGGCCTTTGTCCAGTTTTCCATAAAATTGGATTGTCTCGGGTGCTTTGTCCATTTGTCCCCTACACCTGTAAGAGAATGTCGATACTTGTGCCATGGTAAAATATGGGTTGTCTTTGTCCTAGTGTCATAGTATATATGGCTCGTCATGACTCCATGTTCGAACAAATTATACACCAAGTAGAATACCTCACAAGTGACAGCAGGACTGCAACCTTCATCTTCCAACTGTGCACCGAGATAGACTGCCGGTCTTTCCCTCTCTCTCATTATAATATGTCAGGCTACCAAGCATCCCCGTCTCCGTACACCAGCTACGGTACTGGCGGGACACCGTTCATGGTAGCAGGCCCGCGCATAGTGGGGAGACCGACGGCGGACAGCGTCATGCAAGCCCTCGACGGGTCGCTGAGCGATTCTGTTACTTTTTGCATGGAGTACAGCGTGCCGGATCCACGCGTCGTACATACTTGCGATGTTTGCAGAACTGATATTCTGCCGCCCCCGTGGCGACGCGTTCGTCGTAAGTATTGGAAGAGGTAGGTATGTCCCTGTGGTAGGGACTCGGCTGGGAGGGCGCTCAACCTGGCGCCAGTGCCTTCCAATGGTTGATGTTTCGGTACTGGATCGATCAGGTCGGTACATATTCCCAAATGTTGTTTGCAACCATTCTGCCTTTCAACGGGGAGTTTTCCAATGTCACGCTATATAATGGGACTTCAAAAGTCTACAGGTAGACCACAATGCACATATCATTGCGAACCAACGTCATCACATAATACATGCATATACCAGAATATCTTTGTCAGTGCAAACAGAAAGAGAGCTTGATCTCAACTTTGCAAAATATTCTTTGGAGATCGGGAACAAGGATATAGCCGGAGAAAAATTGTTGCTATCATGAATTTCCTTGTTACTACAATCGATAACAAATGCGCATGTTTGACTGCCATCATCTACCCAGGTAAATGGTTATTAATGACACGAGAAGTCGTGGTCGTAACTCGACTGGCAGTGAAACCCAGTTCAATTTTCCAGTCCTCCGAATGTCAGAAATATGTTCATCAAAATGTAGAATACATAGTAGTATGGAGACCCCCAGGGTGCATGTGCCAGCCAAAAGATACAAGATACATGTTGGCCATGTCAGCAGGCAGGGGCTCACTCGTCCAGCGTCGAGGCCCGAGCTTCTCGCCATTCCTTTGGAGCCTAGCGCGGGCGCGCATTCTCCAAAAATTGCCTACCATACCTGCTGCTTTGGCTTGACAGGTCAATCCACCACCTTTCCTTTACCACCAAAAGATCCAGTCCAAGACAACGTTCTCGACGACACCGTTCATCATGTCGTGGAGAAACCAGGGAATCACGGGCTCCAACAACATCCCGCTTGGAAAGCGACGATTCGGAGGCGATGAAGATGGTGACGACGGCGCTGCCCCCATCAAGCGCGAGACCAACGACAGTTACATCAAGCACGACACAAGCGACAGCTATGGCAATGGCGAATTGAAGCGCGGTCGCAGTCCCGAGCCGCGCACCGATACTGACGGCCCTCGTCGACGCAAGAAGCGCAACCGATGGGGTGATGCCTCGGAGAACAAGGCTGCTGGCTTGATGGGTTTGCCCACGGCCATTGTCGCCAATATGACCAGTGAACAGCTCGAGGCCTACACCCTGCACTTGCGCATCGAGGAGATCAGTCAGAAGCTCAGAATCGACGATGTCGTCCCTGCCGACGGCGACAGGTAAGTCCATTGACAGGCACGGCCTGGATCATCGAGGGAGTACCCTTTGCTAATATCTGACCATAGATCGCCTTCGCCTCCCCCGCAGTACGACAACTACGGTCGACGTGTCAACACTCGAGAGTACCGATACCGAAAGCGTCTCGAGGATGAGCGACACAAGCTCATCGAGAAGGCCATGAAGACCATTCCTAACTACCACCCGCCCCAGGACTACCGCCGTCCCACCAAGACCCAGGAGAAGGTCTACGTGCCGGTTAATGATTACCCGGAAATCAACTTCAGTGAGATTACTAACCCTCTAACCTTTCTAACAAAGTCCCCTTCCCTTTCTTGTTCAGGATTTCTTCAGGCTTCGCCCTGCAGCTATGCTACCCAGGCTGCGGTCAAGTCTGATATCCATCTAACCTTCCCCAAACTGTTTTACTTTTGAATTGTAGATACCATACTAACGCCTAGCTCCTTTGTAAAGTTGGCTTACTTATTGGCCCCCGTGGTAACACACTCAAGAAGATGGAGACAGAGTCCGGCGCCAAGATCGCTATTCGCGGTAAAGGTTCCGTCAAGGAAGGCAAGGGAAGATCTGATGCCGCCCACGCCAGCAACCAGGAGGAAGATCTGCACTGTCTGATCATGGCCGATACTGAGGAGAAGGTCAACAAGGCCAAGAAGCTCGTCCACAACATCATCGAAACAGTAAGTCACCATGCCCCATAGGTGTTGAAAGAGTGGAGACTCACATGGACATTACAGGCTGCCTCTATCCCCGAAGGACAGAACGAGCTCAAGCGCAACCAACTCCGCGAGCTTGCTGCTCTCAACGGTACTCTCCGTGACGACGAGAACCAGGCCTGCCAGAACTGCGGTCAGATTGGTCACCGCAAGTACGACTGCCCCGACAAGCCCAACTTCACCGCCAACATCATCTGCCGCGTCTGTGGCAATGCTGGCCACATGGCTCGTGACTGTCCCGACAGACAGAAGGGCGGCAACTGGCGCAACGACGGTCCCCCTCAGCGCCCAGCTGCTGGCCAGATTGGTGGTGGCGATGCTGTCGACCGAGAGTACGAGGTATGTCAACCCTCAGCCATTGATAATATAGAAGGCCGATAAACTAATATTTTGACAGCAACTTATGCAAGAACTTGGCGGTGGATCTGGCGCTGCCCCTGCCCGTATCGAAGCTGGTCCAGGTTCCTACAACAACGGCGGTGATAATGTCAAGCCGTGGCAGCGTGGACCCACTGGCGGTCCTGCACCTTGGCGGTCTCGCAACAACGACTCTGGCGGCGACAGCGGTGGTGGCTCTGCTCCTTGGCGCGACCGCGGAGACCGTGGTGACCGCGGTGACCGCCGAGATGATCGCGGACGTGGCTACGACAACCATGGCGGCAATGACTACTATGGTGGCCAAGGCTACGGTGGTGGCGCCCCGGCTGCTAGTGGTGGCCCGGCTCCCTGGCAACAACCTTCTGCGGCACAGGCCCCCTCTTATCCCGGCTACGGAGCCTACTCTGCCTACGGCGCTGCTCCTGGCATGGGCCCTCCTCCCGGTCTTCCCAGTGGCAATGCCATGGGCGCACCTCCTGGATTGCCGGGCAATCTCAGTGCTCTGATCCAGCAGTACGCTGGCGGTGCGGCACCGCCCCCTCCGCCGCCCTCTGGAGATGCACCTCCGCCTCCTCCCGGTGACCAGCCTCCTCCTCCGCCTCCTCCCGGCGCTTAGATATGGCGGCACGATCGGAACACCTCTCCTACGGCACTAACAACAGAGGCAACACGACATTGATTTCTTCTCAGCAACCACTCATCTGTACACTGACATCATGACCATTGTTTCTTAGTCAAACGAAGGTGCACACTAATACTAGGAAGTAAAGCAGGCCAGGGCAGACAGTCCGCTGGCATTGACTTTTTGTAAGAAGATCAAGTAGCAACCCACAGGAAAAAATTGATTCATCGCGACTAAGGCATGTCGCATTCCGTTGAGGTCTTGAAAGTTGAAAGCAGAAAGCAGACGGAAACCTGCGGATTAATCGGAATGAAAACATGAAGTGAAGACGAGCGCTGAAATCACTAGTGGCGAATCGATGGATTTCTAGAGATTCTATAGTAAAAAAGTCTTGTACAGAGGATCCATTGTTTCTGAGCCTGTCCAGTGTCAATCGCTCAATGTGACCTCTACCAGAACAGAGTCCTATTCGATCATCGTTGGCGTGGTCTGTACAATTTCGATAGCACTGGGTGGTACCTCGATCGCTCCTACTATGTGTTCTTGGAGGTAGGACAACTGATATGAGTACCCTTTGAGAAGCGACATGCAATGAAAATCATGGCAAGTACATCCCCGTCAAGACGTCATTGCTCCTTGCGTGCCCGGGGATGGAATACATCTGTTCTGAGCAGACACATTGAGTCATCTTCAAAACCTTTCCAGCCTACCATTCAACCCTATTTCCGATACTGATCTGTCCTAAAGACATCCATTCCCCGAGATGGTGAACCCATTTGCCTTCAGACCACCGCAGGTCACCTTCTGGATCCTTGTGTATTTCCTACTTTTGCCGCCCATCATCTACCTTCATGAGTCTGTCCCCGCCGCGCCGTCCCTCTCACCTGTGCAGGGCCTCAACCTCACACAAGCCTGGGCTGATTTGACCGTCTTGACCAACGACTTTCATCCATTCAACAGTCGAGAAAACGATGTCGTCCGCGCCTGGCTTCTTGCGAGACTTGAGGAAATCCAGAAGAACTACGCTGGAGGACCCATGTTCATTTTTGACGACAATGTCAGCAACGTCACTATGGTGCATCTTAGCCATGAAGGCTTGGGTCATATCCCATCAAAGTCGCAGAGAGCCGGTACTCACTACGAGGGCAACAACATTATTGTCTACATACCCGGCAGAGACGATCCCGAGATACTCCGATATGGGCGCGGCTATCAGTATTTCGAGAAGAATTCGACCGCAAAGGCCGGAGTGTTAGTCAGCGCTCATTTCGACACTGCCCCAATGTCCCCAGGAGCTGCTGATAATGGTGCTGGTCTGGTCTCGATACTCCAGATGATCACGTACTTTACATTGCCCGGCAATCGACCACGTCACGGCATTGTCGCTCTTCTCAACAACAATAAAGAAGGCGGTCTGTGGGGCGCCAGAGCTTTTCGGCAACATCCACTTGGGTCTTTCTGTCGTACATTTCTGAACCTGAACTCTGCAGGAGTCGGCGGGAAGACGGCACTCCTTCGAGCAACTGACCTGGGAGTGGCGGATGCCTACAGAAAAGTCCCCAGTCCTTTTGGTACCGTTCTCTCTTCGGACTTATATAAGTTGGACTTTGTCGAGAGTGATACGGATTACAGCGTCTTCACGAACGAATCTGGTCTGCGGGGTCTCGAAATGGGCTTTTATCGTCAACAGTCCAAACATCACACCAAGGAAGATGATGTACAGCACATATCATTGGACAGCATATAGCATATGCTTTCCAATGGGCTTGAAGTTGTCAAGTCGCTGTCGGGGGATTCGAAACATGTGGATGAATCCACATCCGCCAGTGTTTGGCTCGACCTGTTCAGCCAGGTGTTTGTCGTCTTTGACATGAACATGCTTTTTCCCGTGTCGATTCTCATCTTGTCCCTCTCCCCTCTCGTACTTTTCCTGATCATGTGGATTCTTTACCAATCCGACAAACTTTACTTCTTCTCCTCGAAGAAGAAGATATGCGAAGAGGCCGCCCTTGAGCCGGTCTTACTTGGTGGCACCAGAGGAATCATGCGGTTCCAGCTTGCCTTTCTCTTCGCTTCAGCAGTTGTGTGCGGATCAGGACTCCTCGTAAGCACGTACAACCCCTTTGTCATCTATGCAAATGGGTATGCAGTCTGTGCTATGATGGTATCGCTCTTTTACCTTGTCTTCTGGGTCTTTGCAGTAGCAGCGGATCGCATTCGGCCATCCGCACTTCACCGCGGATACGCCATGTTATCGCTCTTCGGTTACAGCTGGAATACTTCCTTCTTTGCGTCAATTGTGTCGAATCAATTGCGTCTGGCATTTGGATACCCATTCGTTCTTCTCGAAACAGTCCTCTTCATCGCTTCACTCATCAGCCTGCTGGAGCTGTTTGCGTTGCCAACCAAAACCAAATTTGCCCAAAGTAAGTTTTTCTGTCGAGCTTCAGCCTATCATCCCGTGAGCTTGGGATCTATTTTGCAACCAGCCATGTCAATAAAATGTGCTGCTTGCACGGACGCTAATTTATAACAAAATTTTAGGTATTCACGACGATCACGAGCTTCGAGACTTCCAGAATGCTGTTGGTAGCCATGAGCGTTCGGTAACACAGACAGGCGACGAGTCGAGCGACCCTGATGAAGACGAGCAATCACCTGCCAATGAGACAAGCCCACTGGTTGGGGAAATCAACAATGGCCAATCGAGACCCCCTTCTACCGCATTTGGAACAGTGTATCGCAAATCAATTGCGTCTATCCAGAAAATAACACCAGAAATCGCGACCGCTAAAGACGAACACAAGCCCTACGGTGATGAGCAGCTGTGGTCAGCAAAGCTACCATCTTCATTGTGGATGGTACAGTTTTGGCTTATCGGACCCTCCTTCGCCTTGATGATTTTTTCTCACTGCTTGGCCCTTTTGGGCTGGATAATTCAGAGAAGCGCCGATAGAGATGAGGTGTTGGGCGCATACATGCTCGTGGGTTTTCTCAGTATTGTTTTGGTCCTCCCACTTACTCCGTTTTTGCATCGAGGTCGACATTTGCTCCCAATTGTCATGCTGGTAATATGTACCGTCACCATGACCTTTAACCTCATCACTTTCCCGTTCAGTGAATCGGCCAAGTACAAGATACGGTTTTCACAAGACGTCAACCTGGACAATGGAAATTCCACCATTCAACTCGCAGGAGCGGAAGACTTTATTCGACCTGTACTGGCCAGAGTCCCATGCGCCATGGGACACGAGATTGCCTGCTCAAAGGATTTTGGGTTCAACATCTGCTCGCTTGATGGATCTCATGTTATGCCGAGTATTAGCAAAGCTGGAGGCGATGACTGGTTGTCTTGCAGCTCTTCCAGAGACGACAACATTGTCCGGATCACAGTCGATGGCATGAATACCAGAAAATGCGGAGTGGATTTTTCCAATCCGATATCTTCGTTCAAAGTCGACGGAGGCAACGGGCAGGTGGAAAAACAAAAAATGGACAGCATTACGCTGTATCGTCGACAATGGGACACACCGTGGAATGTGCAGGTCAATACGTCGACAAGGGAAGAAATATATGTAAAGGTGTGGTGTGAATGGGGCGAAATGCATCGCTTGCCATTCCTAAAGGAGGCTGTTCATTACCTCCCGGAGTGGGTGACATTGACGTCCTTTGGAAACGAGCTCCTTCGTGTTTCTCGTACCTATAGAATTTAGTCAACCTACATGTAGACTGTTAGCCACAAACCTAGTCGCCGAGTATAGCATATCGCAAAACAGGCGCTTATATCGCGCCCTGAATTAAAAAGTTTGTTAGACCATTGAGACTTTGCGAGAAGAATTTTGTGTAGTCAGAATATTACCTTCCGTACAGTGGCGGCCCGCGGGGTTCAATATTGATCTCTATCATATGCGCTAAGCAGGTCCAGAGTCTGTAAGATACCTTACCTAAAACAATGCCTCTTGATTAAGAATGGGTAAAAAGATATTCAACTCAACACATGATCCGGAACGCAACAAGTTCCTTGCATATTTGTTTTATGTTTGTCCTTTGATATTTCGCGACCATCGACCATGTGCCACATGGACCAGCACCGAGGTCGTACCATATTTACTATCTTCACATGACGTTTCATGATGCTCCACATTTATTTACTCCGCCGATAAAGACCGCAGGCACCCGTGGGTACACATCTAGACTCCTAGATCACGAACCATCAATCATCAAGTGAATACGGTGCGGCGCAGCGGATAAGATTGGACTGCTGACGTCTGTCGAATATCCAAAAGTCGCCGACAATTCATCAGGCTGATCACCTCACTAATTGGCAGCATGGCGACAGTCAATGAGAAGGGTCAGAGCCAGGTGCCAATCTCGGGCGGCCTCAGTTCCGCGGGTCCTCGAAAGCCGGGCCGCGTCGAGGCATCCATCAATGCCATGCTATTCAAGGGCCTCCTCTGCCTATACACCATCTACTTCTGCTACAAACTATGGCCTACACATGATCCGCCACGGACGACCGCGTCCGCCCTGGAGAGCTGTTCCTGGAATCTGCTGAAGCCGCACACGGCGCTTCTAGCCGTGGACCCGATTGAGCGCTCCGAGTTTCTCGAGCGCCAGGCTCGTCTCGCCACCGCGCTCAGCGATGCCGGTGTCGACGCCTTTGTGGCTGAACCTTCGGCCTCGACAACATACTATGCCAATATCTCGTACACGTTTGAGTTGTCGGAGCGCCCGTTTCTCATGATCCTGGACAAGGATGCACAGTTCTCCTACCTGGTCCCCAAGTTCGAGGCCGGCCGCATCGCAGGTCTGGACATGGTCTACAAGGACAAGAAGGTCATCGCCTGGCCCGAGGAAGAGTCTCCCTACGAGGTCTTTGCGCGCGAGACGGGCTTGTCCAAGGTCATGGTCGACGAGCACACCAGGTACATGATTGCCGCGGGCCTGCAAAAGGCCGGCGTCGAGGTCGTGCCCATGTCGGAGACGGTGCAGTCGCTCCGCGCCGTCAAGACCGAGTCCGAGATCGCTATCCTGCGCGGCATCAACTCGTACACCCTGCAGCTCGTCCGCTCCATGCAGAGTTGCCTGTCCCTCGACACAACGCAGGAGACCATTACGTCGGTGGCCCACAACCTGTTCAAACGCGCCGGTGTAGGCGATGGCTTCTGGGCCATCGTGCTCTTCGGCGACCAGGCCGCCTACCCGCACGGCGGCAAGCACGGCCGGACGCTCAAGAACGGCGAGTTCGTCCTCATCGACATTGGCTCGATCCTGCACGGCTACGGCAGCGACGTGACGCGGACGGTGCTGCCCAACGGGGCGACCGTGAGCGCCGAGCTCATGGCCATCTGGGACATCGTGCACGAATCCCAGGCCGCCGGGTTCAATCTCATGCACGCCAACGAGACGTGCTCGGTCGTGGACGCGGCGTCGCGCGAGGTGGTGCGCAGGGCCGGCTACGGGCCCTACTACACGCACCGGCTGGGCCACGGCCTCGGCCTCGAGATGCACGAGCATCCATACCTCAACGGCGCCAACAAGGAGAAGCTCAAGGTCGGCGAGGTCGTGTCTAACGAGCCGGGCATCTACGTGACGGCGGAGCAGGCGGGCGAGGTCGGCCGCGAGACGGGCTTTGGCGTCCGGCTCGAGGACCCGATCCTGGTGACCGAGGAGGGGGGCGAGCCTCTCAGTGGGCACCGGGCGCGGTCGCCTTACGATCCTTAGAGCATATGTATGATGTACTGTAGATATTCACAGTGTTCAGCTAGGTCATTTCACACACCGAATCATGTCTTTATACTATTTATTTTTTACACGCAACTTTTGCCGTTTCTCGGTTCGGCCACCGTGAATATAACTAGGCATCCAGACAATCCAGGTATCCGCTCAATCCCCCAAATAAGAAAATCAGGCACGGGATCGGCTAGCCAATGATGATTGCAGGACGTTCCTGGCTCGCCTGGTACCTTGATGACAGGTACGATGTCAAAGCTTCCTAACGCCCCTCATGGCTGACACGAGGAGCCCTGTCAGGGCCAGCGTGGTTTGTCTCAAAGCGGCAAGTTCGCGGCATGATGCTGAAAGTACAGGTATCGAGTTGTCTTGAACGAAAGATACTAGTATCGCCAAGCAATGGTCGACGAGGACTCATCCAAGGTGGCCTAATTGACATCAGCCTGACTAGGATGGACGACTTCTGCCTATGCACGCGTATGGGTGCTCAAAAGGAATCCTCTGCACCGAATGGCACATTAAGCGAGGTTTGTCATTGGCGCTGCCATTTCAAAGAACTATCAGCGCAAATATGTAGGTCCCAACGGCAATGGCGAACCTCCAACAACCTTAAAAATTCCTCCTACAGAAGGTCGTAAGTTGGAGATTGTGGTTACATCCGGTCCGCATTTGGGGGAACTTCATCTATATCCAACCCAACACCTTTAGAGAAATAGCCCCTCCACGAAGAAAAGCAAATCGGTTTGTCTTGTGCGGTTGAGGTCTGGAAAATTCTGAAAGTCGAGGGGAATGCCATTGACTGCCCTACCTCGATACTTGTGCACGTCTATATCCAGCTGGAGCGGTACATCGTACACACGGTGATACACGGCGCTGGGAATTGATCCTCCGTATCATTTACGATGACGTTGGCAGCCACACTGTTCACTGGCGACCTTGGATATTGATTGACTCCTGTAACCATGAAGAACCAGAATCCGTTCTCTGATTAGTTGATTGCGTGCCTGCCTGGTATCCGGGTTGACCAAATTTCAGCCCACCAGCGGAGGGCTCTTGCCCATTTTGTGTTTATGTGGCCAGCCGTAACACCATTCTCGACTCACTCGATATATGGCCTAGATCTGCCCAGACCAAGCCGACCAACAACCACGAAAGATCGATTCCTGCACGAGATATACTTTCTTGTTTCTTTCTTTCCTCGACTGATTGAACTCGAAATCTATTTAACTCGGGCGATCCCGGCACAACCTTGCTGCACTTCATCTACTCACGACTAGCCACGAGTTCATCCAGAGCACTGCATAGATGAACCATACCTAGATATCAGATCTGCCCAGACTATACACACCTGCACTCACCATGAAGATCTACGCCATCCTGGCCACTCTCGCGGCCGCCGCCCACGCCGCCCCGGCAGAATTGTCGTCGACGGCTACCGCTGCCGCGGCTTGCACGACGGGCGACCCTGTCGTCACGGCCGGCTACACGATCAAGTACGCCGTCGCCGTCCCCACGGCCGTCCAGGCCGGCGTTGGATATCAGCCCGATGCCGCGTGGGCCAAGCAGCACGTTGCCGCGACCTATGTGAGCTCTTCTCTCTCTTTTCTTATTGCTGTTCTTTTTCTTTCCCGTCTTTTCCCGTTCTCCTTTGCGAAAAAAATAAGAGACTAACAGAGAGACTCACCCTATAGACATATGGTGTTCCTGACCCTATGGAGACGGGCTTCGCCTATGCCCAATTCAAGTGCCAGTACACCTGCAACAACGCCCCCTCGGGCTCAAGCTTCTTTGTCCAGTACGGTGAGTTGGTCATGAAAACCCGTGACTGTATCGATAATGTCGAATAAGTCATACTGACGGTCTCTATCCTCTCTGTAGTCAGTGGCCAATCTAGTTCTTCTTGCGTCTGCTACAACGAGCTGTAAGTCTCTTTCGTTCACATTCCTTTTTCCTTTTCTCGTGCTTGTTCTTGGTGCGGCACGGCTCAGACACGTTTCGCTTGGAACCGTGTCTTGTCGTTTACTTTCTTCTTCTCCTTCTTTCTCCTTGCTGACAGCTCTCTCTTGTCACAGTCTCGACCCCGAGACGTTTGTGACCGGCAACGCGACCATGGTCGGTGCTTGGAACGCCATCTGCGACGTTACGCACCCGGATGTGCCCGGCACCAAGACTTCTTAGGTATCCGATGAGGGAGGGAGGAGTTTACGGAAGGAGATGGGTTATGTCGATAAGGGGAGCGGAGAACAAAAAGTCATGCGGGCGTTTGTGGTGCGGGAAACTTACTTTTCTTCCTTAAATCATTTCGGCCGTCGGTGGATGAACTGGTCTTGCTGCTTGTATCATTAGGGCGATGAGCCGCAATCACAATAACATGTGAAGAATTCCATTTGCAGTCAATTGCAGTCAATTTCGAGTGGGGACTTAATCACATTGCGATAATAGGTTCAATTACGAACCCATTCGACTTTAAAATTAATACCCATCGAATGACTACTATAGAACAAAAAGACTCATCATGGAAAGCATAGTAGTCCATATTGCCGAGACGATGTGTTGTTCGATTCGAGGCTGAGCGCTCACGATCGTGGTTCTGGAATTTTTCAAGTATATCGTTCGGCATCGTGTGTCCGAGCTATTCGGTGGACCAGTCGCAGTTCCCGGGCGGCCTCAGAGGCGCTGGAGGATAGGCGAGCCCGGTAGAGCACTTGTGGGATGTGGATCTGGCTTCCGGGTTTGCCGTGAAGGGACCAGTCGGCAGTGGTCGGCACATGCTCGCGATCATCGTATCCACCGCAAACAGTCACACAGTGGACACGGAGCTGGTGGATGGGGAGGCCAGATGCGACTGTAGCAGACATGGTGGATATAGGTACTCTGTACACTAGGTAGGTACCTACAGTTACGGCATCTTTGTCGGTGGCGTATACAGGCTTGCTATTCAATATACGCAAGAATCGTGGACAACAAACATTTTCGCCGTCAAGTCATGAACCAAGGCAGGAAGAAACGAGAAACAGGAAGATGCCATGTTCTTCGAAGAATGTTGACTTTGAATTCATGAAGCAAATATTCTTCCGGAATTCAACCATAACGGTTTAGGTGAGCTGAGCGCTGAACTGCGCCTCCACTCTGGTAGCGCAGGGGACCAACAGTTTGACAGACAGTCCACTGACCCCGCGGGCCGCAGCGCTGCTCAGCCCACTTGGTGGCGATGACATCAGGCTCGACTCTTCCAACTTTTGCCCTGCTGTCCCTGCTGAATGGGCTCGGTGGACGCTCTCATTGGCGGACTGGCGAATAGCTTCGTAATGGAGCTCGCCGCTGCCATAACGCGTGCACAAAATAGCAAACAGTAAGTCAGTGCGGAGCCCCTCGAACAAAGATGCGACGCGGATTCACGTTCCATTGGCCGTTAATGCTGCTACCTAACGTTAGGTAGTCTGTTGGTTTGTGCTGTCCGGAGGTGAACAGGACCCTGAATCAGACATCCATTGCCAGGAACAAGCTTGCTGCTTCCAAGTTCTATACTCTAGAGTCTAAACTTATCCCCCCACCTCTTGCTCGTCCGTTATATTTAGTGCTTCTACCTGGGTCATCCTTCAGCTATCCATTCACAAACAGTTCTCTATCATCATCTCTAGTAGTTGTATATCAGCTCCCATCAACCCACCAGCCGAGCATCTCTTCATTCTTCCTCGACTCTTGCCTCGACAACGACAACGACAACATATCAATCACACAGCAATACATACATACTCACAGCAATGAGCGCACCCTCGAATAACCAACATACCAACCCCGACTACTATGCTGAGACTTCCAGTGTAGCGGGCGCCCCTCCCGCAGAGCTCTCCGGCGGCACGCCTCCTGTGCTTCAACCAGGCAGCGGCCACGCAGCAGAGCAGAAGCCTCCTCAGTACCAAGAGATGGTTCATCCCCCTCCCTCTGCCAGCCAGGACTACTATCCTCCTCCGCCCCCGGGCCCTCCCCCGAACCAGAGCCAGAACCAGTCCTACCAGGCATACCACCCGCTTCAGTCGAACCCCGCCGACTACCAGCAGCACGATTACCAGCAGCCAGAACAGCCACCGCCGAGCTACGAGCCTACGCCGGGCTTGAACGTCCACGGAGATGAGAAGCCACCCGTTCTGCCTCCCCGGCCGGCCTCGAGACCTGGGTCGAGTCAAGAGCAGGCAGCGCCCTACTTTCCTCCTCCGCCCGGCACCGCTGATGAGCAGCAAAAGCAGCAGACTGCTGGACCCTCGACGACGGGCGAACAACCTTACTCAGTAGGGCCTGCAGTAGCCGCAGCTGGAGCAACTGGTGCCGCGATCGGAGCGGCTGGTTCACAGGGTCAGGATGCCGATGGCAAGAAGCAGAAGAAGACGTTTGGCGAGCGGTTCTACGACTGGAGCGTCAAGGCAGGTGTACCTGTCAACAAGATCACCAACAAGCTGGGATCGGAGGCATTCTGGCCCACCAGCATGGACAAGGAATGTGACAAGGCTGCTCGCATTCTCAAGTCTTTCTGCAGTAAGTTGTTCTGTCACTCGTGACATGAAAATCCTCGAAGACTGTACGATTGCTAATGATGATTATAGAGGATGGATTTTACACCGAGTCGGCGCAGCCACCTCCTTCGCCGGGCCACGCCACCAACCCAGGCCCTGCACACAACCCCAAAGCAAAGACACTGGTCAAGGTCCCCTCCAAGGCCATTGCACAGGCCAAGGGTATTGCCATCTTCACCGTCTTCCGCACGGGCTTCCACCTTTCTGGCGCTTCGGGCTCTGGTATCGTCATGTCCCGCCTACCCGACGGTTCCTGGTCTCCCCCTTCGGGTTTCCTAGTCCACACGCTGGGCGCTGGTTTCATGGTCGGCCTCGACATCTACGACTGCGTATGCGTGCTGAACACTGAGGAGGCCGTCAAGGCCTTTACGAAGCCGCGTCTTAGTCTTGGAGGCGAGATTGCCGTTGTGGCTGGACCTGTGGGTGCGGGCAAATCTCTTGACGCAGCTATTGGTGCTGGCAAGCCAGTATGGTCATACATGAAGTCTCGCGGCTTCTACGCTGGTATCCAGGCAGACGGCACGGTCATAATACAGCGCCCCGATGCCAATGCGGCCTTCTACGCCGAGAAGGGCATCACTCCCGAGCGCATCTTGCGCGGTGATGTCAAACCTCACCAAGGCCTGGTCAGCGACGGCGGCAAGGGCGAAATTGTACCATGGCCTCTTGGCTCTCGACAGCTCATGGAAGTGCTGAAGAGCGCCGAGGGCGGTCAGGCTGACGAGAAGGTCATTGAAGAGGTTGGCAAGGGGCCTACCCCTGGTGACCTCGCTGGCACTGAAGGAGTTGGTCACGGAGAGCCATCCGCACAGGGCGGTATTCCCCCGCAGGGTGACGTGAAATATGCTTAAATGGAGAGACATGGCGAAAGAAAGTAATACCCGAGTAATGCCGTATGAGAAGATAGCTACGTACCTAGAGATACCAACAAATTAAAGACATGTAATGACGAAAAGATCATTCTACGACCGACAATATAGTCTCTCCCTTGAAACATTTCAGCCCCTGCCGACTCCCGAGGATGTTTAAGATCAACGACTACAATGTCTTGCATATGTCTTGTGAAAGCTCCAACAGGGCGCCAACCGTCGTGTTGATGAACCAGCCTTGTGGTGATTCAGTGTCGCCTGACTATACTAACAGGAAGCTACTGAAATGTGATCCATTTTCATATCCGACGACCGAGTATAATGCGAGAGAAGACATTGACATTGTATAGGCAGATGGTCATGACTCAGCTCCCGTCTGTGCTGAAATTATATCTACACTATAGTGTTGAATTGGTCACTGCGGGGCTCAAGGATTCATCACTAGGGCACCAGTTTTTCTCTGAGATAGGGGCGCGACTGAACTTGTTGTAATCATTATCGTGACATCAAATGCATATGCAAGTATTATAGTGACCCAACAGGTAAAACGACCTCAGTACGTCTCTGTCCAGCAGACGCCCTTTTCGCACTTGGCCTTTAGATCGTACCGGCCCTCGGCGATGGCGTGCTGGACGGTCCAGTGCATCTTGGGCTCGCTGCACCGGACGCCGCGGTGCCGGCCCAGGTTCATGCGGACGTGCTTCTCCCAGCCGTCGCCCTCCTTGGTCAGCATGCGCAGCTTGATGGGCCACAGCTCGAGGATCCACCAGACCCGGGCGATCCGGAGCATGTCGTTGCACTTTTCGAGGCCGTCGAAATAGTCCTCGTCGGACTCGGACGGCAGGATGTAGTTGAGCTTTTCGGCCGAGGGCGCGTCATCGATGCGGTCGTCGGCCGACCCGATGGGCAGGAAGACGGAGCGGCGGTGCAGGGGCGCCAGCGTCCTGCGCTCGTACTTCTCGACGAGGCGCGGCGGCGGGCCGGCGATGGGCCGCACGGGCTGCTGGTACCGCGGCCAGAGCGTGGCCACGTCGAGGCCGAACTCGGCCAGCCGCGACGTGTCGAACAGGATCCCCGTGTCGCAGTCGAAGCACTGCCGCAGCATCCACCGCAGCGGGATCCGCGACAGCATGTGCCGCGTCTCGTTGGCCACGGCGCCTCCGCCCACGTCCGCGTGGCACCCCATGAACCACACCTCGAGCACGTCCGTGTCAAAGTACCGGTCGCGGTGGTGCGCCCGGTCCTGCTCCGCGAACTTGCGCTCCAGGCTGTCCTGGCTACTCGACAGCTCCTTGTGCACCTTGGGCCTCCCGTTGGTGGCACCGTCGGTGTAGCCGTTGGCGTAGCCGTTGGTGTGACCGTTGCCCGCGACATTGTTGGTGGTCGCCAGGGCGGGCGTCTTTCTCATGCCGAAGCGCCGCCTCAAGCGGCCGGACGGCGTAAAGTCGACGGTCGCGCGGCGCTGCATGTGCTGGGCGGCCGAAGGGTTGGTCTCGGGGTTCTCCTGCTGCCACTGGCAGACCTTGAACTTGGCGCGGTGCTCGTCGAGGGCCATGGCGTGCCGGAAGTGGCGGATCGAGTTGGTCGGCGACTTGCTGAAGGGCAGCCGCCGCGGGATGAAGCCGACGCTGGCGACGCAGTCCCACACGCCGACAAAGTGCACCTCGACGTGCGTGCAGAAGGTGCGCTTGAACCCGGCCGCCAGCTTCCTGCCCTCGGCCGTGTCGTCCTTGTAGAAGTTGTACGCAAAGTTGAGCTGCGACCCGTTGCTGGCCGGCAGCAGCCCGACCTTGTGCAGCATGCCGGACAGGCAGCGCACCGTGTAGGCGCCCCGCGAGAAGCCAAACAGGCAGATCTTGTCACCCTCGTGGTAGTTCTGCATCAGGAACTTGTACGCGTCCTTGATGTGAATGCCTGTGTACGTGTGTGAGCGTGTCAGTGGGAGGCCGCAGCGTGTGATACCCTCGGTCAGAGAGCCACTTACCCAGTCCGCTCCCCACCGCCATGTCCATGGCTGCTCCGATGCCATTGGACAGCCCGCCCTTGTCGTAGGTGCCGATGCCGGACTGGTAGTATGTCACCTGCTCGGCCGGCGAGTGTTTCTTGAGACAGGAGACAAAGTTGACGATGTTGCTGTTGTCATTGTCGAACTGGTCGCCAGTGCCGTCCAGGCATATGACGAGGGTCCGCGGGTGGTGCTGAGCGTCTTCCGACTTTCTCAGAGCCCGCATCGTGTAGGGCAGCCGGTGATTCTTGAGGTCGCCCTCGGGCAGTGGACCATGAGAATCCATGTTTGGTAGAAACGCGGTGTCTTGGATCGGGTATGACCCTGTCCTGCTGCGTTTTCTCTCCATCTTGGAAATTGGCAAGAGGATAACTGGATTGACGCTGCCTGGAGTGACGACTGGAGTGACGATGTCTGCAACAGGAAACTTTGACAGCACGAACTTCAACAGAGCTCGATCAGTAATGAGATTGACGAACAAGAGGAGAGATTAGTGATCTAGCAAGAAGGCAAAGATGACAAGGAGACGCCAGGAATCCACCGCCGCGATAGGGGCAACCTTCACTCAGTCGTCATCCCACCACACGGCAGAGTATGGATACCTCTTCTTTTGCCCTTCGTGCTTTGCCCTTTCAACCTTTTTTCGATAACTTTTTGGAGATCCGTCTTGGCACACTCCTAGTGCCGGACGCCGATCACGTTGTGTAACTGGAATAGTTTGTACAAATGTCTCTTCAGCTCATGACTCAACCAATCAGCTCGGCCGAATGACAGAGCTTCATGTCCTTCATGTCGCACACGACGTGGAGTATCGCCGACCAGCTCCAAAGCCAGCGCTGCAGTCAGAGCAGCCAAAGCAGCTTAGGAGGAGCCACTGAAGCTCGCCAAGGTCTGTGTTAATGCCGGACCAACTTGCATTTTACGTTACAAGCATAGGACTGCGACGATCCATAAGCGTGATCAGTAAGCCAGCCACCCTAGTTTGACTGCACTCAGAGTCAAATGCAGCTGTGTACTCCCACCCAGCTAGACTATCTCCGGAGGTATAGCACTCTTCCAGCATGGCTCACGCCCAGTAGCTGTCATGACTTGGGCCAACACGTTCTTGTCTGCTCCTCTAGCGGTGACGATCTCCCCTCAGCTTCGATCGAATTTGCAATGTGCATACTCTAGCGCCCATATCCTATACCCAACTGGCCGGGTCGAGATATTGCCTTCGATGGTGCGTGGAGTTGTCCGCCATACAACCAATGAGACAGGCTTCTAATGCCTGCAGATCGGCAACCTCATCGGCTGGCGCATACCAATCTCCACCCATCCCGCCGTCCCGAGCCCGCTGTGGGGCTGCCCAAAGGAGAAGCAAGACGGCGCTATCGCGATCCGAATCGTGACCAATCGGGACGGCGCGATTCGTCTTACACGGCCATGGTCGTACAATGGATCACCGCAGCTTGACGCCCTCTTGAAGCACATGCCGAGTTGAGACACAGGCATACACAGTACACTACACAGAAATAATCATGTACTGCGCCATTGGGTGGACACCATCTGTGGACAAAGCTTTGAGCCACTCAATCCAATTTACAAAGTCGATCTACCTATCTAGACATCCCTGGAGTATAGTGTCAGTGTCGTCACGTCACTGTTGTGCTGCTCGATGGAGGTAGTGTAACCGAGGCACGGAAGAGACAGAAAGTGAGGGTTAAGCTGATCGGTGGTCTTTTTCCCGGAGGTCAGATCCTGGAGCTCTTTCTTCTTCCTCTTCTCCTACACTCACAATAATACCCAATTGCTACTAGAGCTGCTCCTGTCCCAATCCAGCAGTTCCCTGTACACATCCATCACCATGCCTGGAAAGTTGAAGTCTCTCATTGGGAGCATTAACAGGCGCCCCAGCAAGGCTGCCGATGGCCGGACAGACCAGCAGGCTGCCGCTGCCGCCGGAGCTATCAATGGAGAGAAGACGGGCGTCTTTTCTGACCTGGCTGGACTCAGCTTCAAGGACAAGCACACACTTGCCCATGCCTTGCCGACGCTTGCCTCTGGCGAGGCCCTCGACGACAAGGACCTGCTGTTGGAAAAGGGCGTGGCCATGCTGCAGGGCATGCACCCCAACAGTGGTCTAAGTCAGGGCATCTCTGATGCCTTCATCACGATGCTCTGGGCGGACCTGCCCCATCCGGCCCTCACATCCGCCGGGCCGACGTCGCGATACCGCAGGCATGACGGCGGCGGAAACAACCCGTGGTTCCCAGAGATGGGCAAGGCGGGCTCGCCGTACGCCCGCAACGTGCCGCCGCTGAAGCCCAAGGGGCCGAATCTGCCCGACGTCGAGGCCGTCTACGACGCGCTGCTGAAGCGCGAGGGCCCGTTCCGCAAGCACCCGTCGGGCCTGAATCGCATGTTCTTCGCGTTCGCGACCGTCGTCATCCACGAGTGCTTCCAGACGAACCGCAAGGACCCCTTCATCAACGAGACATCGAGCTACGTCGACCTGAGCACGCTCTACGGCAACACGGCCGACGACCAGAAGCGCGTGCGCACCTACGAGAACGGCTTCATCTACCCCGACTCCATCGCGTCGGAGCGCATCATGATGATGCCACCGCCCGTCGTGGCCGTTCTCATCATGTTCTCGCGACACCACAACTTTATCGCCGAGTCTCTCATCCAGGTCAACGAGGATGGCAAGTACAAGCCCTGGGAGGAGCTGAACACCGAAGAACAGAAATGGTGAGTCCTCAGTATTATTGTGTTTTGCCTCGTTTGATTCTAACCACTTTTCTGTATAGGCAAGATGAAGACATCTTTCAGATTTCCCGTAACATCAACGTTGGCTTCTTCGCCACGGTCGTGCTAAAGGACTACGTCGCGGCCATTCTCAACACGCCCCGTGCCAACTCGGAGTGGAACCTCAACCTGGGCAAGGAGATCAAGAAGTCGGGCCAGCGCGTCGAGCGGGGCAACGGCAACGTCGTCTCGGTCGAGTTCGCCGTCCTCTACCACTGGCACGCCGCCCTCAGCGCCGCCGACGCCGACTGGATGGAGGGCATACTCAGGTCCGAGTTTCCCGACCTGGCGTCAATTGACGACGTCACCCGCGAGCAGTTCATGCAGGTCATGATGAAGCACGGCCACCAGCTCATGGCGACCAACCCTAAGGAGTGGACCTTTGGCGGCCTGAAGCGCCAGGCCGATGGCAGGTTCAGCGATGTCGAACTGGCCGAGCTCATCAAGAATGCCATCGAGGAGCCGGCGCACGAGTTTGGTGCTCACGGCACGCCGGCCAGTCTGAAGATCGTCGATATCATGGGTCAGCTCCAGGCGAGAGATGTCTTTAATGTCTGCACACTCAATGAGTAAGTTGAAAGAAGCCATCCCCCATATACAGCCGCCAGCTGACTTGATTTTAGATTCCGAAGATATCTCAACCTTAAGCCATATGAGAGCTTTGAGGAATGGAATGAGGATACCACAGTCGCCAGGGCTGCACAACTTCTCTATGGACACATTGAGAACATGGAGCTGTACCCTGGTCTGATGGCAGAATGCACAAAACCTGCCATCCCAGGCAGTGGTGTCTGCCCTGGACAGACGACTGGCCGAGGTATCCTCGACGATGCCGTGTCACTGGTCCGCGGTGACCGCTTCCTGAGTTACGATCTCAACAGTAACACTCTGACGCACTGGGGTGCATCACTGCTACAGGACAATGCTTCAGGTGCCTATGGCGGCATGTTGCCCAAGCTATTGTTCCGAGGTTTGCCTGGTGCTTTTACCGGCACTTCGTCCTATGCCCTGCTGCCCTTCTATACTCCGGAAGCTGCGCGCGGCATCCTCAAGGGCAACAGCGCGCTAGACAAGTACGACGTGCGCAGGCCGCCGAGCGGAATGGACATCATCAGCGTCCAGACCCACGAGGGGTGCAAGCAGGTGTTCGAGGACCGCGAGAACTTCCGCGTCATGTACCAGGACGCCATCCGCAACTGCACCGCGGGCCACGACTTCATGATCGGCTGGGACGACGCCAAGCGGCACGACGAGCGGTCCAACATCCTCATGAAGGTGTTCATGGAGGACGGCTTCGAGAAGGACATTACCAACTTCTTCAGCATCAACGTCAAGAAGCTGATCAGCACCAACTCGCTGACCCTCTCCAAGGGCAGGCGGTCAATCGACGTGGTCCGCGACGTGACCAACATCACGCCCATCCTGTGGCTGGCCGACAAGTTCGCCATCCCGCTCAAGACGCAGGAGAAGCCCAAGGGCCTGGTGTCGGTCTACGAGGCGTTCGGGGCCTACCTGGTCCTGTTCATGTACCAGAGCTTCAACATCATGCCGATCAACGAGTGGAAGCTGCGCGAGGCGGCCATGAAGGCGGGCGACGCGCTGCGGCCCATCTTCGAGACGCACCTCAAGACGCAGCAGGGCCTGAAGGAGAAGGCCGTCGACTGGCTGGCCAAGGGCAGCGCCTTCGAGGTCGGGCCCCAGGCCGACCGCCTGTACCACGCCCTCAACGACTCCAAGCTACCCCTCGGCGACATGGTCGGCGACTGCATCGGCATGGGCGCCCCCGTCGCCGGAAATATCACCCAGCAGGCCTCGCTGCTCATCGACCTGTACCTGAGCCCCGGCTACGAGGTGTACAAGGAGCGCATCGTCGAGCTGGCCCACATGGACCCGGACAAGTCGGACCACGAGCTGTACGGCTTCGTAATGGAGGGCATGCGGCACGCCGGCGTGGTGCCAGGGCTGCCGCGCGTGGCGACACGGGACACGGTCGTCAACGACGGCGCGCGCGGGCCCGTTACCGTCAAGGCCGGGCACACGGTGCTGATCGCCACGTCCAAGGCGGCCATGGATTCGGCGCAGTACCCGGAGCCCGAGAAGCTGAACCCGCACCGGCCGTTCAAGGACTACATCCTGCTCGGGCACGGCTTGCACTTTTGCTTCGGCGCCCGGCTGGTCACGCCCGCGCTCGCGGCCACGCTGCGCGAGGTGTTCCGGCTCAAGAACGTGCGCCGCGCGCCCGGCAAGCTCGGCCGCTTCACCATTGTCGAGCACGACCTGGCCGGCATCAAGATGCGGCACTACCTCGACTCGAGCTCCAAGGAGTCGCCGATCCCGACGTCCCTGACGCTCTACTACGATGCTTAATTTTGGGGCGGAGAGAGAATGAGGAGTTTCGTTCAAATAACGATTTATGAGAATGGACTGGAAATGAACTAAAATCTACGGATCAAGTTCTAAGTTTAGGCTTTTTGTATTTCGTGATCCCCCTTTTGATACCTTTATAGTTATGATCAGTCGTTCCCTAATTTTTATGCTGCGATTCTGAACATTTACATTCTAATATTTCATCAAGATGCTATATGACTGCTCGACTATGGTGCTGAACCATTTGGCTGCCGCGAAGATGGAAAATTTAAAACTGCTGCGCAGAAGCACTGTATCTAGTTTCTCACTTCGTTTTCGAGCGCACCTAACGAGAATTATCAAAGCATAGTAGGATACATCAAATCTGAATTCTTGATTCATTCATGGGGCTCTAAAACCAGCCCCGTGCTCATTATTCATCGCTACATGTTACCAGTACCTATCTGCCAGAAAAGGGCAGCCAAAACTATAAATGGTTTTGCCAAAAACAAGCACAACTAATGCACATCAAGCCGCGCGTCCAATCTCTCTCCCAGCTAACCCTTCTCATCCCCTCAGACGGCTCATGGACGGGTCGTACAGCGGCTCCGGCGTCACCGTCGCGGCGATCCTCTTGCCAAAGTACTCAATCTCCACGGCGTCGCCCTCCTTGACCTCGGCGGCCAGGTACGTGTAGGCGATGGGCTTGCGCACGGTATGTCCAAACGCGGCGCTGGTGACGTAGCCGGCGGTCTTGCCGTTGACGAAGACGGGCTCTTTTCCTAAAATCATGGACTGCCCGTCGTCGATGGTCAGGCACCGCAGCTTTTTCGTCACCGTGTCCTTGGTCTTGCCCTCGAGCGCCGCCTTGCCCACGAACGCCGCCTTGTCCGCCTTGACGGCAAAGTCGAGCCCGGCCTCGAACGGGTCGTGCTCGGTCGTCATGTCGGTGCCCCAGGACCGGAAGCCCTTCTCCAGGCGCAGCGAGTTGAAGGCGCTGCGGCCGGCCGCGATGACGCCGTGCTTCTGGCCCGCCTTCCACAGCGCGTCCCACAGCCGCAGCCCGTTGTCCGCGCTCGCGTAGATCTCCCAGCCCAGCTCGCCGACGTACGACAGCCGCATGGCCGTGACCGGCACGCCCGCGATGGTCGCGCGCTTGGCGCGGAAGTACGTCAGGCCCTTGTTGGAGAAGTCGTCGGGGCTGACCTCGCGGATGACCTCGCGGGCCAGGGGGCCCCAGAGGCCGATGCAGCACGTCATGCCCGTCACGTCGCGGACGTGGGCGGCCTTGGTGGCGTCCGCCTTGGTCTGCAGCCGGGCCTCGCGCGTGAAATACGCCGTGTCGACCGGCCCGTTGACGCCGACCTGGAACAGCTCGTCCTCGAGGCGGGCGACGGTGATGTCGCTCTTGACGCCGCCCTGCTCGTTGAGCAGCAGCGTGTACGTGACGGCGCCGGGCTTGCGCGACACGTTGCCGGTAGTCAGGCGCTTGAGCAGGTCCACGGCGCCGGGGCCCGAGATCTCGAGACGCCGCAACGGCGTCATGTCGAACATGGCCACGGCCGTCCGCGTCTTCCACGCCTCGGCCGCCGCGATCGGCGAGTAGTACTGCGCCGACCACGCGTCGCGGTCCACGGGCTTCCACTCGTCCGGCAGCTCCGCCAGCAGCTTGGCGTTGTCCTCGTACCAGAAGGGCCGCTCCCAGCCGCCGACTTCCAGGAAGAAGGCGCCCAGCTGCTCCTGGCGCGCGAAGAAGGGCGACACGCGCAGGTTGCGCGGCGAGTCGCGGGGCTGGTGTGGGTGCAGGATGTCGTAGATCTCGACAAAGTTCTGCTGCGACGTCTCGCTGACGTAGGCGGGGGTGAGCTGGACCTGCTCGAAGCGGGCGATCTCGCACTCGGCCAGGTCGATGGCGGACTTGCCGTCGGTCAGGACCTCGGCGACGGCGCGGGCGACGCCGGCCGAGTGCGTGACCCAGACGGCCTCGGCGACGTAGAAGCCGTCGAGGTGCGGCGCCTGGCCGACGAGGGGCCCGCCGTCGGGCGTGAAGGAGAAGATGCCGTTGAACCCGTCGGCGATCTCCGTGTTGCGCAGCGCCGGCAGCAGCTCCTGCGACAGCTTCCACGCCGGGTCAAAGTCCTCGGTCGTGAACTCGAGCCGCGACGGCATCTTGTGCTCGCTGACGTCCTCGCCCGCCTGGGCCAGCGACGCCGCGTCCACGGGGATGGGCCGGTGCCCATAGTAGCCGATGCCGTACTGCTCGCCGTGCTCGCGGTAGTACAGGTCCTGGTCCTGGTACCGCAGGATGGGCAGCTTGGCCGAGTTGGGCTTGACGGCGCCGTTAGTCTTGGGCGCCTCTCCCTCCTCGGCGTGGAAGCCGTTGGTCTGCGGCAGGGGCGTCGTCTTGGCGTATTGGTGCGCCATGGGCAGCAGCGGCACCGGCAGCCCGACCATCTTGCCGATCTCGACGCCCCAGAAGCCGGCGCACGAGATGATAATGTCGGCCGGGATGGTGGCCTCGGGGGTCACTACACCCGTCACGCGGCCGTCCGCCTTGTCGATGCCCGTCACTGGCGTAAACTCGAGGTACTTTACGCCGGCCGCCTTGGTCCGCTCGATGAGGAGCTGCACCGCCCTTGCGGCCAGCGCCAGGCCGTCGGTGGGAATGTGCAGACCGGCGAGCACCATGTCCGTGTTGAGGCCCGGGTAGAGCCTCTTGCACTCGGCGACATCAACAATCTTGGCGTCGATGCCCCACGAGTGGGCGTAGCCGAGCTTGCGCTTGAGCTCCTCGACGCGGGCGGGCGTCGTGGCGATCTCGAGGCCTCCGACCTGGTTGAAGCAGCTCTCGCCGTCCTGCTCTATCGAGAGGAACTTCTCGACCGTGTACCGCGCGAACAGCGTCATGGTCTTGGAGGCGTTGGTCTGGAACACGAGGCCCGGCGCGTGCGACGTCGAGCCTCCGGGCATCCGCAGCGGGCCCTGCTCGACGACCGTCACGTCCGTCCACCCGCGAGAGACCAGCTCATCTGCGATGTTGGTACCGACGATGCCGGCGCCAATGATGACGACGCGTTGTGAAGTGTTGTTGCTCGCCATGTTGGCTGTGTTGTGATAGTTTCGGCCTATAACCCTTTGGACAGGGGTGGCGGCTCAGAAAGGGGTCTGTGCTGAGATCTAGTATGCAGATCTATCTATACTGAATTGACTGTAGTCAAATAAGTCAAAGTACAGATGCTGAAAAGGGTTCCAAGGATTGCAAAAATCCTAGTGATGATGAAGAAAATGAAGGTCGTGATAGTCTCAATGGTATTGCACAGAATGAATTCTGAGTTTATTATGGTGATATGCCTCCAAGATGGCTCATACTAGAATGACTTATATCATACCAAGCTAATCTGAGCCGAAGCTATCATAGGCTCAGGTTATCAGCAATGCAGTCCATCAACTGGAGACATGACATCACGTGATCGGTATAAACCACCGGATACCGTGTGCAATCGATGGCACTCGCCTCGCTTTTGGATGGATGAACGAGTGAATGTAAAGAAGGTATCCTCTGTGCGATCTATTGCCTCACACCCTCGCTATCTTTAGACTTGGCTTTATGAGCTAGCACATCCGTTTCACGTAGCTTCCCAGAAATATGGAGGGTACGTTCGAGATAGATCTACAGCTTATCTCTTAACCACGCAAGCGGCACCCGTCAATCGAGATACGGTATGTGCGAATCGCAATTCAATATGGGGAATTGAAACCCTGCTGATCCTCCCTAGCGGTGAAGATCCCCAACCGTCATAGATAGATGGCCTCGTGAAGCATCCCAAAGGCAGTCGATAGTGATTATCGTGAGTACGATGGGCGTCGAGTCAAAGTCCAGGTAATCTTTAGCGCGAATATGCTTATACATCCTGATTGCGGGGAAGAGTTCGTTCTAACATGACGGAGGCATGAATCCGCGGGACTACGAGTTGGGAATTATGTAATTCGTAGCGGACTATTTTCTCGTGTTCATGATCACAACGTCGCTGGAATACGATAGTTGCCCGGGGCATATGATCACTGACCTCTAGCCGCGTAGAGAGACCGGGATCCGAACTATGTCAGCTGGCTAGGCAGCCCAGGTAGGGTCTGGCGTGAAGGTAGTGTAACAGATCTGCTCCGGACGTCTGAAACGTTGACACATCAGTTCCCAAGCATCTCGGCCAACGGTCTCTAGCAAGCTTGTCGAATCAGCTGGGTTGTGATTTGTCTGACTTTGCCTGATCTGACGACTTGCCAGCTTGCCGGAGAGAGCATGTGGCCGTGCCAAGCAAGGGTAAGGAGTCAGTCAGGCCATGCTCCCGCCGCCCGCCTCCACATCGCGGGCGCGCTATCGAGCGGGACGCAAGGGCGTGGTGTTGTTGTTCGTTGTTGTTGTGTCGGGGATATATGCAGGGATCTGCCGGTATCGCCCTTATGTTTCTCTCTTGTGATCGTACAAAGTAGTATTACCGTCTGATGCAGGGATACTATTACCTCTTTGGGGACGACTTATCTGGAATGGAGCCAATCGGTAGGTGGAACCGACAAAGCCGCCCTGCACAAACCGAGCTTTTGAATTATATAAACCGCCGAGATCGGTTGTCGCTCTGCATGATAAGCTGCCGCCCTTGATTGGGCCAGTCCGAGCTTGGAGCTATCCTTCTACCCCAGATTCCCGGCAGATCCTCAGAGTTCGCCGCTAGGACAGGAGCTGTCCTGTTCTTTCTTGCCAAGTCTAGCCTGCTTATCTCGATGCAGCTTGAGCCGCAGGGGTCCGACTGCTAAATCATTGGGTCTGGAACACCCCGATGCTGTCATGGCCCATCCTACTGCCAAGGTTGCGTCGACTATGCGATCCACCTGGCCACTAATACACTTGCTGCAGGTTATCTAGAGCAGCAAGCCAGACGGAGACTTATGTCCACTCGTGATACTATGATTATTGATGCCTTGCTGTCTGATTCATAGGCATGACAACAGTGACGAGTCCATTGGGCAGAGGATCCCTCGGGAGCTGCTCGAGTTGACAGGCGAAAAGATTCCGGCGCAGATTTCCGGCAACATTGCTTCAGTGAAACATGTTCATGCCTCTTTGTAGCAGAATGAGAATCGGATGCCAGTCGACACGGATTTGCTGCACTTTTGATCAATTCTTTGCACGTTGGGTGAAACTTGAATGTGTGATGAAGTCGCTATGATCTAATTCGTTAATAGAATGTGCCACCACTAAAATTACCGCCCTCCCACCATGGTTGCTGTGGTGTTCGATTATCATTCAAATCAGACTGTGCCTGTGCCTGAAGCAAACCCAGGTCTCCCAAGCTTGCAAATTGCGATAGATCCGCGTAGAGCCATGGGGTCGTATTAAAAGTAAGGTTGTCTGTCGGCTCGAGGTTCGTCTCGGTCCAGACCATGTTCCGCGGGGTATCTGGCTTCGTCGTGGATGCTGACGCCAGAGGCGCTCTCTGTCCTCCGTCGGTAGTATCCACCGTAATTTCCGGCGAGGTTGCGACGACAATCTCTAATAGTGAACATTCGCTGAAGTCTTCCTGCGATACTGCCGGAGTGAGAGAGGCATCCAGAAGGTCGACGGAAGGGTTGATTGGCGACACTGTCATGCAGTTGAATTGCAATATGTCCCACATCAATGGCACGCTCAAGTTTAGCTTGGATGGCATCCAGTCCTCGACATCCATACTATCCGAGTCGGCAGCGATTCGCGTCATCCTGTCTAGATTCAGGTCCTATTGCCCATATTAGCCTATGCTACCGTTTGAAAGGTGGCGAGAGCATACCAAAGCTGCGCAGGCTGCAGAGAAGGGTACGAAACTTTTCAGAAATCTCCTGCACTTGGCAAAGTCGTTGTGCGACTTGTGTTTCAGCCGTGCCGCTGCTGCACAGCAGTAGTAGAGATGAACTGTGGCAGCTATAGCGGCCATGTGCGCGAAGAACGGATCCGTGAGCTGTACTTGCCTGTCTACAATCATGTCAATGATGCGGACGATCCAGGTTGCATGAATTAGAGCCAGCTCAGATGACCTCCGCCAGAAAGTGTTTGGGATCGCCAGGTTCGGATTGTGTTGTGCACCGACAATGTAGAGGAATGGGTGGTTGAGTACGGTGGGAATGGCATGGTAGGTGAACTGCTCCTTCAGCCACGCTGCCCAGTAGTCATGGTTGTTTCTCAGCTCGTCTATCTTGCGCTCGTAAAACTTGACCGAATCGTATCGATGGCAAATGGGAATTCGATTTTCGGTCTCCAGGAAATCAGAGCAGACCATGGCATATGTCGAATCATGCCGCCATGGCTCCTTCAGAATGTTCTGAGAACAATCTGAAACATATCTTCTCACGCGGCTCCAGACCCATCCCAGACGAAGGCCCGTATTCCAAATTCCCGGCTCGTCTGTGGTCGATGTGCCAAGAATGTCTGTCGGAAGGGGTGGTGTCTTGGGACCCAAGTCTGAGAACAGCCCGTGAACTCCACCAGCTGGACCATAACTCGGCCTGCCTATCTCGACTGGTATGCTGGGCATACCATTTGGCCTGCCGTAAAAGTGTTCAAGCAATTGGAGACTCCAAAAGAGTTTTTTTTTCCGTTCCAAGGTTGGATCCGAACCGGTGTACATGGATTCCACGTCGAGCATGGCGGATCGACAGAGCTGTATGGCCAGACCAAGATTGAATTGGCCGAGGTGGGGGTTGCCGTCTAAGTAAATGTTAATCTTGGTGCCATGAACATGCGTTCCATTTTCAACGTACCCATAAAGGTAGAATATGAGAGAAGACATAGGCTCTCAATGGTCGAGAGGCTGACGGCACCGTTTGCGATGCGAAGCATGATTAGATGCCTCGCATCGTTGCCATAATGGCCCGTCTGATTGTTTTGTCTTGGCGAGAAGTGTGAGGTCAATGCCAGAATGCTGTATACAAGCTCATCGGGAAGTGCTGCAAAATTGGTCACGTCTTCCCTCTCAAAGCACCAAATTGGTTGTCTGTGGCAGTGGTTAAAGTAAGTTCTGATGCCGCGGGCGATATCAACTTGGTCGGGTCGCGGCCTTCCGGTTGTAGAATCAGTATTGGCCTGGCTTGCGGGCGTGCTTCGCTCAGGAGCCGGGCTCGGGGAATATGACTCCTCGGAGATGTCAGAGACATCTTTCGAGGGCCGCCGTGGGGCTGGGGTATATGCCGGCCTGGCACAATAGTCAGCATATTGAAGTCCAGCAAGTGAGAGCGGATTCGTATAAGTACAGGTTCCCGTTGAGGATGCGATCTAGCTTTTCTTCTAGGTTCGCGAGCCTCTCTTCCTATCGACTGGTCAAGAGACGCTCATCAATGGACGGTGTGTCACTCGATGTACCGAATGGCCACTCCGTGAATTTTTGATCACGGGCGCATAAGAACATGGCTGATTTAGACGTGTGCAAGTAGAGCACGCCGGCTTCTCGCCCGGGCAACGGGTCTTCTTTCGTCTGTCGTGGACGGTCAGAAATGAGAAAAAGCGACAGGATGGCGAGAGAGGAAGACTCTCTCTCTCTCTCGGGAGTGATGCTTACCTGCAGGGCAGACAGGCATTGTGTGATCTTCGGCGGCCACGTAAATTACTGTTGTTTTCCGCTTGAGGCGTCATGAAGCCAAGCCCTCGCAAACAGTCTTTTCGGTATTACGTTTGATTCTTTTTCTTTCTTTCTTTCTTCCTTCTTTTCTTTGAGGTTGAGCTCGGATATGACGATACGGAAGGAAAGTACGGGAAAAAGAAAGTGTGGGGTAAGTGGAAGGAGATACAGGGTGGATAATAGCTGCTAAGCTTGGCATCAATCAGCTTGAATCAAATGGCAGGCGCTGGGATTGGGGGACTTTGGTCGGGAAGGTCCAGTGGAGATGGGAGGGAAAGTGCAACGTGCTAGCAAGCCAAAACGCGCCTGCCTCCACTATATTATCATGATTATCTACCGACTATCTATTGATTGCAGACGAGATAATAGATAAATGACCAACCTCCGATTCGTGCGCGAGTCACACTTTTCGTTTGAGCCAGGTAAGCGGGATGCCGTGGCGCCGACGCCGGCGATAAGCTAGAACAGAAAGGAATAAGAAAAGAGCAAATTGACCGAGAAACGAAACTCGAAGTTCAGGGTCCTTGTTGCAAGACAGCGAAAGATGGGATGTGGGAGAGGGCGAAGGAGGAGTTGAAGAACGTTATGTACGCGGCGCCCCCAAAATATTGACACTAAGAAATGACTTGTCCAGTGCGGCGTACCTAGGTAACATCCAAGATAGCGCATATTGAAAAACTTGCCGACAGTTCTCCAATGTTCTCCAACGCATTTCACATCCATCCCAGCCAGCATGATATGTACCCCCAATATTAAATATGGCCCACGAAGATGATGCACCGCAGACCACCTCGGCAATCATTCTTACCTAATCTGCAGGGAGAGGAACTCCGTGTGACAGAAACGGGACCAGTCGAGCCAGTCTCAGATCTCGCTGGGTGCACGTTCGTCGTTTACCGTCCCGGCCCAATGTCAATGACGGAAACTCGCCGCGCTAGGTTGGTTATACTCGCAGATACAATGGGTCTGTATTATAGAACAACAAAACGAGAACCTGGAAACCACATCTCAAGCCACCCAGTGGCCGTTGCAACACACCAGAATGAGCCATACATCTGGGAAGCGGATGATGCACGGACAAGAGAAGTGGCATGGGACTCACAGATGCATGCAATGCACTCGAAAAAGAGGATAGAGCAGCAAGTCATACAAATGCACCGATCGTCGATGAAATTACTGGATTCGGACTATATGGAGAGAAACAAGGACCATAGTATAACCTCCCTCGTCACAGACAACGTTTACACGTCTGGCCGTCACGGTACATATCACAGAGACACCATATACTGTTGATATTCAAATATGCCATTAAATGTCGTAATCAAGCGTAAATACACCATTCGTTCCCCGTCCATGCCATTCATGCCATTCATTAGATCTATAACTTGGAAGTCTTCTGGACGTCCTGGAGGTCCTTCATCTCGGACCTCGGCCAGTCCGGGTTGAGGCATGGGTCGGGACGCTCGCGGTCCCACGCCCACTTCTGCACCAGCTCGGGCGCCAGCGCGCCCTCGATCATCTGCACCACGTACTTGCCCAGCACCGGGAAGAACTTGTACCCGTGGAAGTTGCCGCACGTCGCCACGTACAGGCCCTTGGCCCCCGCGTGCGGCGAGATGATGAAGTCTGCGCTCGTCGTGAAGGCGTCCCTATAGCTATGCGTCAACAAAGAATGCCGTGATTGTGTCGTGGCGGGAATGACGACTTACCAGCAGATTCGGTGCTTCTCCATCTTCCAGGATGCACCATTCTTTCCGTAGAACACCTTGTTGGCGTAGTCAATGTCCTCCTTGAGCTTGCCGGACACCTTCCACTGGGCGTAGTCCGACTCTGCGGGAGGCGCCGAGAGGAATTTGCCGGGCAGCACCTCTCGCGTGTCCCTGAAAATCGTCTGTCCCCACCACTTGAGCTCCTTGTCAGGAGTCGGCGGAAGACTGCCAATGAAAGGACCTATATGAACCGTTAGCCGAGATGTTCAGACGAATAAAGAGTATAGGCAGTGAGAATCACCAGTTGCGGCAGTATATCCCTGAACACCAACCGGCATCGACGCGAACCGCTTGTGTGTCTCGTCGTCCAGCGTAGTCATTCCCGTCGTGATACCTCCGGCCACGATGCGGGAGCCGGCGCTGATCTCCTTGATGCCACTGCTGTGAGCGCTGTACTCCAGCAGCTTGGGCGTGTAAGCTCCGGTGCACAGGATGGTGTGCGAGGCCGACAGGACCTCTCCCCTCGTGGTCTTGATTCCAGAGCACCTGCCGTCCAGATCGAACTGCAGCGATCCGACCTCGCCCACGTGGTACTTGACGCCCAACTCCAGCGTTCGCTTGGTGACGGCCCTCAGAGCGTCTCCGGCGGCGGCCCACCCGCTGGACTTGTTGACGAGCACCTCCTTGACGCCCGTGTAGTCGGCGTCCTCGAAGAGGCCGCCGTACAGCTTGCGGGCCTCCTCGATGGGCACGGCCTTGAGGTCGGCCGTGCGGCCCAGCTTCTTGTAGTTGTTGATGACGTCCTGCGCGTAGTCGCTGCGGCAGATCCAGTAGATGCCCGTCTCGTGGAAGTAGGGCTTCCAGAGGGGGTCCGACTTGAAGATGTCCTGGGCCTCGAGCGCGAGCTGGCAGTAGACGATGTCGTCGTAGTCGGCGCGCACCACCTTGTTCCAGTCCCACGACGCGGCCACGCGGGTCTCTGCGTCGTATGCATCTCGGTCGACTATCGTCACCGATGCATGGGGATACCTCTGGATCAGGTGGTAGGCAGTAGACACACCAAAGACGCCCGCGCCGACAATGATGTAAGATAGCGCTTCTGAAGCCATGCTGACGACAAGATGATGTGCCGGATGTGATGGGGATGTTGAATGATTTACTCTTCCACACTGGGATTGCCAATCGATGAATACTACCACACAAGCACACTTGACTGTCACACCTGCTGAACGTGTTGTCTTGTCTAATTGGACTTTTGAGAAAAACAAGTACCCAAGTAAATAAATCTTTGTATTCTCCAACCAGCCAGCTAAAAACTATTACAACTTGGCCAAGTATCGCGGCTTGTCATCCGACATCGTCGCTCAACATGAGAGGGGGGCGAGACTTGGGTGGGGTCGGCTACGAATCCGGAGGCCGGTTCATGGCCCGGTGGGTACAGTAAAACTACTTCTCACGATGGGGATGGGGGTGGGAATGGCATGTCGCTGGGAACACCTGAGTAACCTCCATCGTGGCCACGACTCGCAGGCCAACATTGCACAGGAAGCAGCGACTCATCGTCCATACTATAGATTGTTGCCCAACTTCGCGTGCGCATATTGGTTCTACAACTTAATCATGGCCATGTCATACTGCAGCCCAACCTCCACCGACCGGTCACGTGAGCGTATCATGGTCATGGACCCCGGATCGGCAGGGCGGAGATCAACGCCGGTCATGTGACCGGTTGCTATAACGCCTCAATTCGGCAAGTATACGATAGTGTGCGATTATGAACGGCATCATGATTAGCCAAGCCAAGAGGCTGGAATGGGCGCTAGCTAGATAGGACAAGCCATATCATATATGAGACTGATAAAGCAGCAGGAAGGGCAACGAGTCCCCATAAGGCAGACAGAGACTGAGTAATAAAAGAAGCCATTCTCGAGTATACTGTCTATCCAGTTCTGGCGAGAGGCACAGATTCATTTTTACACACCCATTCTTCAAGATGTTCGAATTAACTTCGTACTATTCGCCGAACCTTCTCTTCTTCGGCCTGTTCGCTTCGGCGTTGGCCATGGCCTTGTCATTCCTCTCGAGTTTCTACAGCAAGAAGTCGGCGGCCGGCTCGGAAGAGTCCAAGCCATCTCCCGTAAGGGCTCTGCCGGCATCATGGTATACCTCCCAGGACATGTACGAGCTCGAGAGACGATCCATCTTCTCTAAGCGGTGGCTCCTCACGACGCACAGCCTCAGACTTCCCAACAACGGAGACTGGCTGCGCTACGAGATCGCCGGCTTCTCGTTCGTCATCACCAAGGACCGCTCCGGCACCATCAACGCATTCCACAACATCTGCAGACACCGCGCCTTCCCCGTCGTCACGGCCGAGAAGGGCAACAACAGCATCCTCGCCTGCAAGTACCACAACTGGACCTACGGGCTCAACGGCAAGCTCACCAAGGCCCCCGGATACCAAGAGCTCTCGGGATTCGACAAGTCCAAGAACAGCCTCTTCCCCATCCACGTCCACGTCGACACCAACGGCTTCATCTGGGTCAACCTCGACGCGTCGGACAAGCCCACGCCATGGAATGAGCACTTTGCCGGCATTGACACCCAGGACCGCTTCAAGGCTTACAACTGGGACGAGTACAAGTTCGACCACACCTGGGAGATGGAGGGCGAGTACAACTGGAAGATCTTGGCCGACAACTACAATGTAAGAAGTCAAAAGCCGAAAGAAATATGATAAACAAGAAGCTGACATTTTTTGCTCAAAAGGAATGCTACCACTGCCCGACCACTCACCCTGATATCCCTCAAGTTGCCAACCTCGAGGCATACGGCGTCGTTACTGAGAAGGGCTACGTCCAGCACCTCGGTCGTCCCACTCCCGAGCAGATTGCCAAGGGTTTCAACGTCGCTGCCACCTACTACTTTCCCAACGCCTCCATGAACGTCTCGTAAGTTGTTCCGTCATTCTTCGCAGTCAATCATCGTGCTCAGTAAACTGACACCTTTTGAACAGACCCCACTTCTTCTTCATGCAGCGCTTCGTGCCCAAGGGCCCCAACAAGTCCGTCATGAGCTACGAGGTGTACCGCAACAAGAACTCGAGCGACGAGGACTTTGACGTGATCAACGACATCTACAAGCGCGTCATGTCCGAGGACAAGTACCTGTGCGCCAACGCGCAGCAGAACATCAACGCCGGCGTCTTCGTCAACGGCGAGATGCACCCCCGCCTCGAGCAGGGCCCCCTCTTCTTCCAGTCGTCCGTCCGCGACGCCGTCACCGCCCACCACAAGGCCGAGCGCCGCCGCGGCGCCGAGATCTGGCCCGCCCGCCAGCAGCTGCCCGGCAGCGCCAAGGTCGCCGCCGAGGACATCAGCTTCTGCTCCTCCATGGACTGCTCCAAGACCGAGGGTCTCGAGTGGTGAGCGAGAGACAAGAAACTGAAAGGAGTCGTCACTATTCTGCCGTGTTGTTGAGATGTTGTTTGTTTTTAGCGTAGCATTTTGTCCAATTTGTCCATTGAAAGGCATTACAGGAGGGGGATTCAATGTCGGTTTATGATATGGGATATGGCATTGGGTTGTTTTAAAGGGTCAGCGGGAATGACGTACGAGATTGATGAATTAGTACTACCACTACCAACAATGAAAAAGTATACCCGTATTTGGCTCTCCTGTCGACTGTGAAAGTTTTCGATATGTAGCTCTGAAGAGTAAATGAAAGGGAAATAGTCCCCTTTGATAATCAAGTGTTGAGCCAGAACACAGCTTCGGGTGCTTGATCAAGAACATTGGAAGGATCCGTATGCACTACGACAGTGAACAAATGAGTGTATTGTTAAATCCAGACGAACACCAACAACTACCTTTGCCCGAACCCATCGCTATGCAATGAAAACCAATGATAAATGACCGTAGAATCCCCAAACGAAATATCAGATGAAAGCAACCCCTATGCAATGCCTACCCGTGTCAACATCCCATCGAAACCACACCCTTCCCAAAACTGCACGCTGATCGAATCTAATAAGCAACAAAGCTCAGCCCATTAGGCGTGCCATCCGCAGGCGTCCACGCGCCGGCAAAATCCTGCCCGACACTAACAACGTCAAACTCGCCGACGGCCGCGCTCTCGATCACAAACGTCTGGCCGGCAGGGCACGGGAACCCGCCGGCATACACAAACGGGACATTGGGGTCGACGACAAAGTCGCCGCTCTGCCCGGGCACAAACGCGATACGGCCCAGGCCCTGGTCGCGCAGGTTGCCGCTGTGCTGGTCGTCGAGGTCCTGGGTGATGCCGGTCGAAAAGAAATCCAGCTCGCCCGTGCCGACGACCGAGTCGGACGCGAGTCCGGAGAAGAAGCGCGCCGCGCACGTCAGGCCCGCGACCGATTGGGGGAAGGACACCTGGTACAGGGTCGAGATCTCGGCGCCGCCGTTGCGCGCCGTGTTGGTGGCGGCGGCCGGGAAATTGGTGCCGGCGATCACGTCGTGCGAGGCCAGCTCGTTGGGGAGGATCGTGTACTTGGGGTCGCTGGTCTGGCGGGCGCGGAGGGGCGTCGAGCGCGCGCTGGCGGCGGCGACGAGGAGAGCGGCGGTGGTGAAGGCCTTCATTTTTGTAATGTATAAGTGGGTAAGTAGGTAGATAGATATAAGGCGTGAGATTATATATGGTGGATTATTGCTTGTTTTTCTGTCTTTGGTGTGAAAGTGCTGAATGATGTTCTGAAAATGTCATGTTATAGTTGGAATATTCGCCATCTTAAATACACTTTCAAGTTTGAATCATCATGACCCATCAGTATGTTCTATAGCCCGGCGACAATTCCGTACTTCGCCCACAATAGCCTGTTATTGAAGCCATCGCGAGAAAATCTATTTTTGATAACCACTTACAAGGCCGCTGTCACTGAGCCTCGAACAAGCCGTCTGCCGAGCGAAGCGAATGAACTGTGCCGCCACTTTTTTTCGGCCATCCTTGGCCCGATTGGCTGTTACATGCTAGTCCATCTCGGCTGAAGGCTCTGATTGGCCAGGCGCTCAAGCAGACTGCCATTTACAGTAGTAAGTTCTCCTTCAGCGCATGATTAGTTGTCCTTGCTCCGCCCCCAGCAGAAATCGCAACAAGAACTCCAGGCAGGAATAAATCCGGGTTAGGCTATTGCGAGGCTTGAACCAAGGTGCTGATATCAGCACTATAAGCACAGCTGAGCATTCGCCTTTCTTCAGCGACGACTGTCATCTTGTCATGAGCACGTGTACGTACTTCGTATACTGCATTATCATCTGCGCCTCACTGAAAAATAAACCTCCAGCGCCGGGAGAGTCCTAGGTAGATGAAGACCAGTTAAACCGGGCGTATCAGCCACAGCCACAAGCTGTCCCGGAATTCGATACGAAGTTGGTCTCCCGCATGCTTCTGTCTTGATATTCCAGAATGTGCCAGCTGAGCGAATAAGCCGCCTCTATTTCTCCGGTCGCTCTTGTAACGTTTCTTCGACGGCTTACCGGTGATCAAAACTCGGATGACGCCATGTGGCCTGCATCGTTCCGAATTTGTCCACCAGGTGCATGCCGCGCTTCTCATGACGAACCTCGGGCGCAGCGAAGAGTAAAAGAAAGAGGAAAGAAACATTGAGAAGTAGGAGAGAGAGGCGACTAGCATGAGAAAAAGATCATTCTAGTAGCCCAGCAAAAATACGGTACTCTCGATCGGGGAATTGAACCCCGGTCTCCAGCGAATTCAACATTGAATGACAAGCTGGCATACTGACCACTATACTAATCGAGATTTATTTAATTTGATAAAACCTTGTGCTTTATTTCAATATCAATCCATGAAGAATTTGCACTCGGGCCCCGCTGGATTAAATGAGTTATTATAAGTCGTGGTCGGCGACGAGGTCAAGGTCCCACCCGCTTAAAGCGAACTGCCATGGTTTGGACGTGATAAAGCGCATTCTTCTCCTAGCATAGGTATAATTCTAGGCAGCATTGACATAAACCAATAAATTCACCAGGCGTTTTGAATGATGAGATTTGACATTGAATCGGGAATATGTTCAATAGACAGATGATACATATAGTATAGTATGCTAACATCCAGCGCCCGTCGCCGTCGCCAATGGCCCTAATCATTCTAGAATGATGAATATTTCTACAGGGACAGCCTTTTTGACGTCAACGACCTGGTCGTTGCCGCTGGTCACCAGGTTGCGCCCGTATGAATGCTGCGATCCAGCACGGAAGTACCGGCCTTGATGTGGCAAGTCCAAGAGGTGGCCACGGTCCCGTCCAAGTAGGACCAACTTTTGTGCAACTACAGTAATGCTCGTCTGGGCGCGGCGCTTGTGCTGTCTTCTCGCTTCTCTAATGTTGTAGACATTATGTATTCTTTCGACTCGCTCCTAATCCCAACCTCGTAACTCAGTCATCAGCATCAGTCACAGCAACAGTTGGTACTGGTGGTACATCGTCGGTGGGTGGTGGGCTCTTGGGTGCTTCGCCGTCCGTCGGCGCATCGCCAGCGCTCGCCGTGCTTCCACTCTTCAACCTCCTCCGCCTTGCTCGCCTCTCTTCGGCGGCATTGCGGCGCATATTAGTGCTTTCCCCGCCGGCATCCTCGGCGCCATCCCCTCCGCTGCGCATATCGCGGAGCAGCATCTCCGCCCGTGAGCTCAGGCTGTCTTCCGCTGCTTGGGCGGCAGGAGCTTCCGCGGAGTCGGGTGACAGAAGCCCAGGACTAGTCGGCCCCTCATTCGTGTCTGCGGCGCTCGTGCCATCCGAGCGCAGTCCGGCGGCTTCGACATCGGGTATCTCGTTGACGTCCGGGATCTGTTGCCCACTGGCAACGCGCACTTGGTGTCGGTCCTTGAGACGCGCTCTCCGCCTGCGGTCGCGCTGATCTCTTGCCTGTGGAGCGGCAGCGCGCAGCTTCTCGAGCAAGCTGTCCATGGCGCCCGCACTCGCCGGGCTCGGGGGTGCACCTCCAACCTCGGCATTGACCGAATTGATCTTGAGCTGGGCGTGCTTGCGCTTCATGCTAGCCTCGTTCCTACGTCTCGTCTCCTCCATCTGCATGTTCTTCTCACGTGACTTCTTCCACTCGTTAAGGAAAAGAGCCAACTTGGCAAAGAAATCGCGACGAGCGCTCTCGTCCGCGGGATCTTCGCCGTAGAACACCATAATGTCGTTGTACGTCTTGACCATCTCCTCCAGATACAGACTCATCTGCTCGGCCTTGCGGCGCGCGTCCTTCATGCAGCGTTGAACGATCTGGCTGACGCGGTCTTGTGGGTGGAACTTCTTAGGGTCGGACAAGTTGCCACTGTCAAGCGACATTTGTACGTTCTTGATGTTGTCAATGTACTTCTTGGCATCGGACTGCAGTTGTTCGACGTTGACCTTCTGCACCGAGATGACGGACTGAATGTCAACCGCGAAGCCCTCCCATTCGGGATACTGGTTGCGGACGATACGTTCAACCATATCGGCGAGGGTGGATTCGTTCTTGTCATCCTTGACCATGCCAAGACGTGCAAGCGAGCTGAGCTTGAAACCGCGCGCCTGCTTATTCGCGTCGTTCATGTAGTTACCGATATCCAGGATAAGGCCCAGAACGTTCATCAGCGACACGGAATCTCGCAGGGACTCGGACACGTCGACAACTTGTCGAATCTTGTCATTGATCTCGTCGTAGTCGGACTCGAAGCTCTTGGTAAGTGCCAGTGCACGCATCCTGCTCTTCCAGTAGTAGTGCAGTTCATAAGCCGTGTGGAGATAAATCTGATCCTCTCTGGTAAGTTCGTTTGGATCTTGTTCTCGGTTCTCATTATTAGCATTGGGCCCTGTCCAGTCCTTGCTGTACGGTGCCATCTGTCTCGATGTTTGGTCGGGGATATTGCACAAATCGTCTTTCTGCAGGAAATCCATGACCACAGGGTTGTCAAGTACATCCTTGTCGCAGTGAATGATCATTTGCACAATCTTTTCCACAGAATGTTGCGAAAATTTGGACAAAGCAATAGCTGACATGTACGTTAGCATCTCGAAAGCGTCGAAAAAATCTGAGCCACTTACCATAAGCTTTCCGCAGATCTCCCGATATGATCTGCTTCTTGTCGTCTTTCTTGGAACCTCCTCCCATGCCGAGCTTCTTGATCTCCTTGGCCATGAAAAGCTTCTCGACTTCATCGAGGATACCCTTCTTGCTGAGCTCGATGTACTTCTCTTCTCTCTCCTCGGCAGTGGGTGCATGAGCAGCCCAGTGACTGGCCTCGGGGGCATCAACCTTCTCCCAATGGATATTCTTGAGCTTCTTCTTGGGTCGTACAATGGGCAAGCCGAGGGATGGCGCAGCAGGAAGATTGCTCTGAGCAGACAAGAAGTGACCAGACATAGCGCCAGGCATGGGCGGCGGAGGAGGTGGAGGCCCTCCTGGTACACCACCCGGCATGGGTGGCGGTGGAGGCGGCGGCGGAGGTCCACCAGAGCCAGGCAGAGGAGGAGGCGGAGGAGGTGGAGGAGGACCACCAGAAACAGAACCGGGCAGAGGAGGTGGTGGCGGCGGCGGGGGAGGGCCACCGGGAAGTTGGCCAGGCATAGGCGGAGGGGGTGGCGGCGGCGGCGGCGCACCGGGAACGGAACCGGGCATTGGAGGTGCGGGAGGTGGTGCGCCTGCGAGTGCACCTGGCATCGGGGGTGGCGGAGGCGGAGGAGCAGCGCCCGTGCCGGCGACTGCAGCCTTTGGAGCATCCGGATCGCTGGGCGTAATGGGAGATTGCGACTCCATGCTGGGATGAGACGGGCCTGTGGTGATATCCTCGCCATCTTCCGAATCGCTCGCATCGTATCTCTTGCCCTTGGCCTGGATTTCAGACATGAGGTTGCTGGCTTGCCTCGGGTCCATGACTGGTCTCTTGAATTCAACAAGTCTCGGCTTCTCGTAAACAATGCCCTCATCGTCATCGTCGCTTTCGGGGATAGTCTCGGTACCAGCACGTTCTTGCACCGGCTTCCTCGGAATTCTAGTTTGCCGGTTGACGGCACCAAGCACACCACCCATCATGCTGTTGTGGAAGCTTTCAGGGGGCATACCCGAGCCCTCGGGCGCAGAAAAGCCGTCCATTTCCTCACGTAGAGCGCGCAGGCGGTCCGATGGACCGACAGTATCACCCCATACTCTACCTTCGAGCTTGTATTGTGTCTTCTGTCTCTCGATCTGCATTTGCAAGCGTTCCATGAGGCGTTGCCTGTCCAGTATACCTTGCATCCGAACGGGATCCTCAGCAGGTGCTGCTGCTCCCGGCTTGTTGTCAGCACCGCCCTTAGCAGCTTGAGATGCAGCAACATCCTGTGCGTCCCGAAGCATGAGATACAACTCTCTCGTCTCAAGCTCATTGCGCTGAGCCTCCTTGGCACGGATGGTCTGCAGATTCTCGAGTTCGGCCTTGAGTCCATCAGCCTGCCGCCTCTGTGCCTCGATAAACCTGGCTTGTTCGTCGAGTTGCTTTTGCATTTGAGCAACAAGACCATCAGCACCCAGCTCCAACTTGGCTCTCATGTCGTCTCGCTCAGCCATGGCAGCGTCGGCAATCTGCCGGCTTTCCAATGCCTCATCTTGAGCTTGCCGCGCCTCCGAGTCAGTGTGTAACTTGTCCAGCAGACTCTGTACGGTAAAGTTCAAGCTCTGCTTGAGATCCATGTTGGGAAGCCGCCTGTCCATGGCCACGTAGCTGAGCATGGAGTCCACCAGCTGGAACATGCGCAATCTCTCTTCTCCGTCATTTTCCCGGATGAGCAGCAAGTGCTGCAATGCCGAAATGAAGTAGTCCTGAGTCTTGGTACCTAGAATTCGCTGCTGGATGGCATCGACAATCTGAACGGGGTCATTAAGGTCTTTGACTTCGCCCTCAATGTTGTCCTTCATGCTACTGCCCTCCTGCTCGAGCATGTCCTCATAGTCAATAGCTTCATTGGTTCGGTACCGCTCCACTTGCTTGTCAATCAGGTCATACTGAAAGGCCTCCATTTTGGTGAGGATTCTCTTGATCCCACAGGCGCCGAACTGCGCCCGGAGGTGCATCCTCAGCTGGAGGTCCTTCTCTGGTGCGTCGACGATCATGTTGATAAGAATGAGAGTCGCAACGGCATATTCCATGAGCAGGTTCTCCATGCCGATTCCACCACTGCGGACCTCTTCACTGGCACCGACCAAGCTTCCCATTTTGCCTCTGCCATCGACGGTGACCTCGACGAGGCGCATCCAGGCGTCGAACCGTCCATTCTCGTTCTGTTGGACCTTGACAGCGTCCATTGCCTGGATGACCTTCAAATGGCCATCGCCGTCTTCCCAATGACACAAGAAGGTGAGGACATCGCTGACCAATTTCCTCGTAGTCAGGCGGGGCGATATAAGCGAGGTGGACAGGGACACGATGACCTGCTGATGGGCGAGAGCATCATCGGCACCGTATTTGTTGTTGAGCAATGCCTTGAGACATTTGATAATATCGTATTCCTTGTCGAGGTTTTTCTCGCTCGTCTTGTGATCGGACGGGGCAGCAGGTCCCACCGCGGTTTTTCGGTTGATTTTCAAGAGGAGGGTCGTGAGTGCTATCTGACCCTGGCATTCGATGAATCTCTTGACCCAGCCGATTTGTTGCGTTCGCAAATTGACTTCAAGACTTCCCATGCCCTTTGTGTCAAGGCTGTTGTCCATGACCTTGCGAACATACCATTCGGGGGAGCCTTCCTCGTCGGAGGACGAGATGGGTGCCACATCGACGGCCGAATACTGGTTGTTTACCTTTGCGACTTGTCTCCGTTTTTGTTCACCTTGCATTTCAGTCAGGCGGTCCTGGTAGATGAGTGTCCATTTCTTCGCGGTCGGGTACGCAACCATTTGACGCTTCGCTTGCTCGGGCAGGTTGTGCCATCCTCGCTTCTGCATTAACTCGTAGAACATCTGCTCCGTCACTCTATCGTCATCGGGCCTAGCCAGTCTGTCTGCGTCGGATCCGGCACCATTGGATGCTACACTGGGAGCGGGTGGGAGTTTCGTCACTCGGTGCGAGTCTCTGCCGGAAAGGTTGGAGTTGAACGAGCTCTGGGACGTTGCGCTGGGTAGAGCTGGTAATCTGGATGAGCGTGGGGTTGTCGCAGAATCTGGGGGTCCTCCATTACCTGAAAATACGCTGAATTGATCGCTGTCTCTGTGAAGTCTGTTGGCCGACCAGTTGGAATAAGCCAGCGAGTCGGATCTCTCGCCGAATGGGCCGCCCTGCGGTCTGCCTTGCCCACTCATGGTACTGCCTCGGGGCGTTTGTCCTGCAGTTGGTCCCCATTGTTGAAACTGGGTATTGCGCTGCCCAGTCGACGCCATTGTCACGTTCGAGTGGCCTGGCGGCGGCCTAGGTCCCGAGAGATGTGAACCTGCAGACATGTGTGCGTAACCATCCGCAGTTAGATATTGTTGGTAGTCACCAGTAGCCCTGTTCATTTGGTGCGGCATGGGATCGCGTCGGACTGGTGTTTGGTCTGCGCGAGGGAGATAGTCGACAGGTACGGGGTTGCGTCCATCCCGGCCCGTGGCATCGTATGGTACGCCAACGCCGAACTCGGACGAGGACGAGCTGGGACGATCGACGGAGATGATGGATGATTCTCTGCCATGTCGAGATCTCGGTACGGAATGAACGGATGCGGCATCGGCGTCGTCGCGACGGTCGCTGGAGCTGCTCTTATGCTTGCTTCGCGAGAAGAATCCTCCTCCCTTGGCGCCAGAAGCCATGACGGCGGCGGGAGAAAGAGAAGAAGAAAAAAAAGTTTATAGGTCAGGCGTCAAGAAACGCCGACTCTCCAGTGGTGGCCTCCCCCAGACGTCGAGTTTCGTAGTCTCGGCAACGGGGTGACTTCAGCGGGAGAAAGGCAAAGAAGTCGACGAAGGCCGTCGTGATGAAGGACGGAGAGTCGCGTGTGGGCGGCAGTTCGGAATTCAACTGCAGGATGATAAATTGAGCTAGAGCGGGCTGGCTGGGCTGGCTCGAGAGAATGTAGCTACCGCAAAGGGGGGTCCAGAGCCAGCGACTCGGACTCCAGCGCGGTGGATATTGGAAATCGAGATGCGGCGCGCGCTATCTGGGCGTGCCAGCCTAGTTGAAGCTTCTTCTTCAGTCTGCTGGGTCGGGCTGTACCAGGCTGGGGGTTAATCGCATCGTGTGTAGTATGTTCGTGTGCTGCGAGTAGATCGAGGTCGAAAAGTGTGCCGTATCTCGTAGCGAGCCGTGCATCAGTCGTGTATGGGAGACCTGCATGAAGCGAAATCCGTTGAGCATGGGGGGTTCTTCCAAGTCCTTCTTTCGGTCGGGGGTATTTCTGGTTCGGTAGGTAAATGCTCCCGCGTGGGTGCGGCGCATTTATGGTATGGAGACACTTGTCGCAGAGACACGCGAACTTTTGATACAACAGACACAACCGGCTGTCTTGATCGCACGCCTGGCTTGGAGATGGGATCGAGCATGCAACGAGGTAGGGCAAGCCGGACAATGAGCGATCGGAAGGGGATCCTGGAGAACAGACAAAACATACAGAGGATTCATAATACTCCGGCCGGGAGGTACGCAGCCGTATCAATTAATTATTACCGGGAGTGGCGTGCGAGAGAGCGTGAAGGTGATTGTGTGTGTGGTTGCTACACTGTACGTTGTTAGATGCATGCAGGAACGGAGGTAATTGCCCCCCAGTGAGGAGATGGATATCTTGCTGGGTTACCTGGTAGGTTGGCTTGGTGGTGTAGAGATCAGATCCAACGTAACAAAGCGTACACAAATTCCAATACGGGAACGATTCGAATGCGACAACAAGGAACAATGCGTTTCTCTTCCACGACGACAGATAAGTTACCCATCAGATGCCTCCTTGCCGACAAATTATCAGCAATGGACGACAGTGCAAGTTGGAAACGAGACTCTCCTCCCCAAGAAAGATGATTCCTACATTATTTCATTATGGTCAGATGCCCGACACAAGCGCTACAAATTCGACCCAAAGCGGACTGAGCTCAGGGGTTCCACCGACGTTTTGGGAGCGTTGACTGGCTGTTGGACGAGCCTAATGCAGATGCCTATGTTTAGAGAGTTGCCCGAAGCCCGACTATTGGTTGGCCTCTTCCTTGCGGAATATATTCAAATGTCTAATCCTTGAAAATGTTTGGTCGAATTCCAACATCACACATTCAGTTATAATGGCGATCAGCTGCGTTGGTAATTGACTCCGAATTGAATTCGCCTACAAACGATCAGACATACTTTCCGTTCTTGTCCAGTATCCCTTGCATTGATCAAGCAAGAGTTATGAGGCCATGTCCATTTCTGCCGAGATGGAGACTTGACTAGTAGTAAATTTCGGTTGAAACCCCATCTTCAAACCACACATGACACATTGGAGGAAACAAGCCAGGGCTGTCCACGGTATGCAATAGCAACAAGCGGCTCTTGCAATGTGCGAGTGCTGTCCTGCTAAGATGGGCAGATCGGATGTAGGTATCAGGACATGATGTTTAAGTTGTCAACCTGTGCCTGACGGCCACTCAACCTTCCAAGTGGGCCATACATTCATGGGCAGAACGTGGCCTGAGCAGAAGCTGGGGAAGCCGGGAAGCCCAGTGGACCAGAGAGCCATGTAGCCGAACGATCAGCTTTCCACGAGATCGATGGTGTCGTCCTGATCAAGAGAGAAGTCGGCAAGTTGATCTTCTGGGTCCATGCTCTCTCTTCCTACCTCGACCTTGGGGAGTCGGAGAATTATTTTGTGCATGCACCCGTCTCGTAGTATTCTGTGGCTACGGTACCTGGGCTTCCGTCGATAGTCATCATTGTGCCCCATAGTCGTGGACGGAAGTCAATGGTCTCCTTTTGGATGACGAAGAAGACTGCCAGCTCCACCCGCTACGCCGTACCCCTTTTTCGCATCTTTCGTGTTCTCCATCCTCTTCTTAGCCATTTCGCTAGGAGATTTTGGCCCTGGGACCGTTGGCTGTCGAAGCGCACGCGTTTGATGCGGCCCATTCTTTTTGACATGCATATTCAGTGCAAGAGTATTGCCAATCCACGACCGCGGGTGCCCGGGCGGCGCCGCCTGGAGAGCCAATGACGCGGCGCTAGTCGGGAGCTTTCCCACTGAGCAGCTTCTAGAAACCCTCTATTCTTGCATCCCCTACCTTACATTGCCTACCACCGACATAAGGTAATCACCTCGACGCTGAGGGTTGATTGACCAGAACCCGCGCCCGACTGCACCGGTTCTCACAGCCTGTCTCGCGGAGACGTCCACAACAGCTTTGTCACCACTGGAAGACTCGGAAATTGCAGCGATTTCGGGATTCCCCATTGCGCAGCCAAGCCGAGTCCGATTCGTGGCTGATGCTCTGAATACGTGTACGCTACCTTGGCTGTCGGCCATATCACAACACCTCACAGCCTGGCGCCCATCACCAGTAATTCATAATACCAAAATCTGGAATCACCAACGTCAGGTCACGTTTGGATGGCGGTCTAGACACCATGGGTTCTACTCTATCTGCTGTCAAGGTTCGTCGCATTCATCAGACAAGGCTAAGTAGAGGGAGGCAGGGCGACGATGCTAATCTACTGTCTACCTAGACTTTGATAGTCCCCGCTGTCATATCACTAATACTGTTCATCACCTGCTCCTACATTCTTGTCCCGCTCTGGCGACAATACCAGGAGCGCTACAGCCAGTACTTACCACTAGAATCGATATCGAATCACACGACATCGTTCCGGGTTCGAGCGCAGAATGCGATCGCTAAATGGTTGATTCCGGCGAGGTGGCGCAGAGGAATACACGAGCGTCTGGTTGCGGCAGGAGGTTCAGATGGCGGCTTTGATTCCGACGACGGCGAAGAGCTGGAAGACGTGGAGGAAGAACGCAGACACGCCCTCAGTCTGGACACAAGCGGCCGCGCAGACCATACTGACAGCAACAGGAGACTAAGCAGAGAGTAAGTCGGTTCACGTTGTGAATGGCACTGTGCTGATATCACGAAAGTCTGGAAGAAGGTTTCATGGACGACAGCGACGACGAGACAGATGCCCGGAGAGCAGGTCGGTGAACCATGCTGGTTGTTTACGGCCAGTCTGCGAAGACACGATCCCACAATTCTTCCGTTGCGCGGGGATTCGACTTGTGAATCAGACGGGAAAGCGTTCAGCTCTGTGAATATTACCAGGTCCGATGTCAGCTAGTGTCGATTTCTGAGGTGTCGCAGCTACTCGAAGCAGGTTCAAGCATGTTATCGCTGATATCTGGAGACGGTCTGCTCAAGGCAAGTAGGAAATACTATCGCCTCGAGTCGACCACTGCGACTGTGTCTAGACGAGCTCGAAGGTAGTGTGCTGAAATGCTCGCCCGCATTACTGGATATTGCCATGGAATATGGATCAACCTGCAGTACTAAGAGAACGAGCAGCCCGGGAGAGTAGTCACGGAGTATTCCCAAGTTGTTACAGACGGCACGGCTCTGTTGTCTGTTTGATTATTCGTATTCTTTGAATCCGAATTCAGAAGGACGACGGAGTCATTTTGAATACAAAGGGCAAACCAGATCTGCCTCTGATTCGGAAGCCGTTGTGTCACTGTAGCACGTCAACCATGTTTGGATTTTCTGACATGGTAGCCTTGCCTCCGAATACTGGGGAATTATTACACTTCTGCAACAGTCTACATATACGATGCAGCAGTCTAGACGGAAGAGCCGACAGTCAAGGTGTCAGGCTACTAAATAATCTTCTGTCAATACCGACAAGGTTCTTGATAGTGTGATTGTTCTCGTGCGCCCAAGCGGACCGCTGGATCCGTTCACATGATGCAAGAAAGATAAGGTGTCCTGTCCTGCACTACAAGGATGTGCTGCTGATGGCGTTGGCGGCGTCAGCATTTTGCCAGATTCTGGCATTCCTGTTCCCCCTCACGTCGACGACTAAGAGCCGGCGTCGAGACCTAAAGAGTCAAAAATGTCTCTCGCTTGGCCTGTCCGTGTGTCGGCTTAACAGCTCTCGCAGGAGGCCACGGCCAATCGTGTCAGGTCGAGACATGAATAGCTCCAGGCTTGCCAGACTTTATCGCCCCTTTCAGGAACAAACTCTTGACCGTCGTGTTACCCAAAGGTCGAGCCTTTTCCATGGAATCTGTCGACGAGGCTGCATCTGGCTAGGTTGGTTCGTCTGAACGTGATTTCTTGCTGCCCCAGCGTGACCGGGCGACCAAAAGGTAAGCAAGGAAGAAGCCGAATGTTCTGCGCCGACGAGCCAATAGCTGGGGGTTGCCCGATTCATGAACAAGTGTTTGGCAACCTAAGGTTGTCACCTGCATCGTGAGGGGCATTCCTCTCGAATCACCTTGCAAACCAACTGCCATTTTCCATTACTCCCGATGAGCTCATTCTCTCAAACATCCACTACCCGGTTCCTGACTGGGAAACTTCAGTTCTTTTCTTTTTTTCCCATTCCATTTCCCTCTCCAACACGGACAAACACGGGGTTATTTCTGGCATCCTCCCGTGACTCGGCAAACACCTGGATCATCGGGACAAGCCGTCTTCCCTAGGCAAACCAGCTTGGAGCTATTCCACCCTGCAGACTAGGTGCTACCCCTCCATCTCTGGACTGGAGAGTCACTACACCACCGGATCCGTCTAAGTTCCATCACGAGGGGCCATCCCCCGGCTCGTTCAGTCTACGGCCCTTATCGTCACAAGCCTAGGAGATCCTCCAATACAGGCTCGAAGTCGGCGCACTTCGACTGCTGGATTGCGACACCAGGACCAACAGCTGGATGTGGATAAACAGCAGCATTTGCTGTGCCAGTTGATGCCGGCCCTTCCCTTTCGCTTCTTCCTGCGGACCATCCATCTCTTCCTCGTCGCCAACTGGAGTCTTGTTCTCTGCCTGCTATCTTTGCGTGGGATCTTTGAAAAGATCGTGAGCATGCGCGTTCGCAAGCTGGTCACGCTGCCCGTACGGCTTCCCCTCAAGCTTGTCGACAAGCTCGCACCGAATCTAAAGCGATGGCGTGCCGACCGCGCTTCATCTAGTTCCCCGGAAGAAGGTACAGCTGAGAACATATCGGAGAAGGCCCCCCAATGTACACTGGCAGCGGACTCACCTCCTCTAGAAGAATGTCCGATCTGTCATGATCCCGTCGGCGCCGCCAACCCCGAGGGCACTGTCGAGTCCTGGACCTCCCTGCACTGCGGCCACAAGTTTGGCGACGTCTGCCTCCAGACCTGGATCCAGGACTCCCTCGACCGCGAGGATCCCCACAACCCGGAGCCGACATGTCCGATCTGCCGGAGCGTGGCCAAGCACCCGACCTGCGGACACTCGGTCTGCGCCGTGCCGACGTTTGAGATGGCGTGGCAGGCATGGCAGCGGTATCAGCAGGCCCTCATGGAGGAGACTCTCGGTGGAAATCTTAGACCAACCGTCCGGCCGCGCAACCGGCTTCAGCGACGAGAGGGCCACCCCAGCAGGCCCACGTACACGCCGCCGCGCCGGATGGCTGACACGGTTGGCGAGTGTACCGTATGCGCCGAGATTTCGAAGAGAAAAGCGCAGGAGAAGCGGATCCTGAGCTCGGTGCAGACGGGACAGGCGCGCGAGGACGTAGAGGTCGCGACCATATCAAGAAAGTCGGGCCTCCTCAATTTGCGACGAAACATACGAAGAGCGAACGGTGAACCATCTAGTTCGGCCGCGAGCAGAGAGGACCGGGGACGCAGCATGATCTGCAATACTTCAGCACCGCGGATTCCCACACCGGTCCCGGTCGGCGATATGACTGTAGGAAACAGGAGGATAAGCTCTGTCTTTTGAGCTTTTGTTTGACGACACAATAAGGCGCACAATAAGGCGCACAGGGCGCATATAAGGCGCTTGATATAGGAACTGGTACATGTTTTTGGACTGGGGAGTTTAGAGGTGTTCTGGCTCTGGCGTATATGACTCGGATCAAGATCGAGAATGGTTGGTAATACTATGGTACAGGATCTGGACGGCACTACGATTTTCCCTTGGCTGCATTGCATACTATACCATACTACTTCCTTTGCATAAGACGCAACTTAGCACATAAATTGACATGTTCAGAAAGTGGTATAGATTTAGTATCTGGCGATTATGTGGCATACGAACATCACCAGCAGCATTTTGACCAATATAGCAGGGCTGAGCTATCCAAGGCAAGATTGAGACTTTCGTACCTTTTCTTCAATAATGCGTCCATGTCCTTCATATGTCTGTCATGGTAGCGGAAAGCAGATAAAAACGACATCAAGCAGTCATCACATGCCTAGAACATTTCTAGATTTCTGGCCGATTGCGTCCACCAAGGGATTATAGTCGACTTATACAAACAGTTCCAGCATTCCAGCAGGGATCATACCCAGCTAACGAGCCATACCTCCACCAATCTACCCCGCAAAGGCCTGGACTCCTTCCGTAGCAGTCCCCTAATGTGACGCTATTTTTACACCCAACCCACCTGACGTAGGCGTCGTCCCGCCATCCATTCGTTAATTGGAAAAAGAAAAAAGTCGCGTCTCGCTCAAGCCGCGTCTGGTGAGGCGCCCCAAAATCCCACCACCAGTTCCGACCATGAGGTTCAAGACGGAATTGAAGAATGTGCGCACGTTCTCGAGTAAGGCAAAACCCTCCAAGTATTAGTCTTGATTAGTCCTCTGACAGCATGCAGAGCTCACGGCAGCGCTCTCGTCGCTCGAGAAGATCGCGTGGATGCGTCTCGATGACGAGACGGTGCGATTCACGGTGATACCAGACCAAGGCTCGCAAGTATGGGCGTACGTCGCATGACCTCAAACAAATGTCCACTGATGGATCGCCCGTTCGCTCGAAGCTGACCATGTTTCTTTTCCGTCTTCCAGGTCGCTGTCCATGGACCACATTTTCGACTCGTACCAACTTCAGTCCGCCGAACAGAACAACACGATCAACCTCGAGCTGCCATTGCTGCCGCTGCAGCGCGCGCTCAAGTCCGCCGTCAATGGCACATCCGCCAGCCTGCGTCTCACCAAGAAGGACGGCATCCCCATCCTGTCCATGACCATAACGACATCGACGTCCAACAGCAACACCTCGGGCGCACCGTCACGGTTCGGGCCCGCCGGCGGCGCGGGCAGGGACAACAGCAGACGCGGCGAGTCGACCGTAGCGGGGGCCGGCCTCGGCGCCAACGACTACGACGATGACGACGGCATCTTCAACGTGGAGCCGCTCGAGATGCACCTGAACCGCGAGCGCGAGAAGATCGTCACCCAGGACATACCCGTGCGCGTCCTGCACCCGGACCACGTCGAGACCATCATGCAGCCCAAGGTACGCGAGCCCGACGTCCACATCCAGCTGCCGGCCCTGCTATCCCTCAAGGCCGTCTCGGACCGCTTCACCAAGCTCGCGCTCGCGGCCAGAGCCGGTGGGTCCTCTGGCGGTGGCGGTGGCGGCGGCAGCCTGGCGTCGTACTCACCCAAGCTCGAGATATCCGCCAACATGCACGGCTCGCTGCGGCTGAGCCTGCACGCCGAAACCCTCGAAATCGCCAGCCAGTGGGACAATCTCGAAAATCCGCAGCTGGACCCGGGCCATCTGGCCGGCCCGCTCGACGAGCACCCCTCCACCAAGTTTCGCGAGGAGGGCCCGGACAAGTGGGCCACGGTGCGCGTCGACGGCAAGGACTGGAGCAAGGTGCTCAGCGTCGGCCGTCTGGAGGGCAGAGTCATTGCCTGTTTTTCCGACGAGCACGCCTTGATTCTGTACGTCTATGTGCCCCAATACGACGACGTCGGATCGGACGATAGTGTAGTCACGGTGAGATTTCTCCCTTCTGATCATACATCATCCCTTGGTTTCTTTTGCTGATCTTTTCTAGTACTATGTTTCCTCTTACAGCTTATAAACGGCTCATGCCACTGTTTAGTCGTGGTCTGTATCAGCAAAACACATTGGTAGGAGTTATGTGGTATTTCCTACCTTGCATGATGTAACGAATAATGAAGAGATGTTGCATGACTTGGCGTTCAGCATATGTTGGCTTGGCTTGGCTTGGCTTTGTATTTGAGTAGAGTAGACTATGTCATTGTTAGACAGGGCAATATCACGAAGCGCCAATCAACATACTTGTACAGTCTAAAAAGAATCATGAAAGGGGCATTGTATTTCTCTTTTCCTTTCATAAACATACATAATATTAGATCACAAGAAACTCAAGCTCTAGAGATAGAACATACCCTTCTCCACATGGAATATATTTGTTACCAACTTTGTATGCAGATTATGCGATTGCGCCGAACATCCCCCAGATGAACTATAATTCTGTACAGATTGTACGAACCAAGTATGGTCTACTCGATCCCTAACAGACAGTGTGTTTTGTCGTGGCATCAAGTGTGTCCCCGAAGAAATGATTCAATTCACAATTCAATTACCAAACTACGCCCTTCACAGCACCAGGGAAATCAAGCTACCCATCGAAAATGATATCTGATGAAGTATAACAGTAACCACATGTTCATGGAACTCTATCCCCACCAGCAGTGCAGGAAGCTCTGGACCGCAGAATCTAGGGAACGGAACCGTTGACCATTTTCCGGCCGGCCGGGGCTTCTTTTGCTTGCTGTGTTCTTGATTGACCATATCCATTGCGCCGCGTCACAAGGCATGTCATGATGGCACAAGCACATACCATCGTGGAAACGCCATGCACGGATGATGCTACCTGTTATTTCCGTCATTTGTGTCGGACGAAAACAAGAAGTGTTTTTCCACAAAAGTTTTGACGACAATCCTGGACTGTTGTTGTCCGTTTGGCTGTCCCGAATGACGACCTCTGATGACTCTGTTGTCCGCGATAGCTATGACAACAGTGCCGGACTATGTTTGTCAGCTTGACTGTTTCCTAGTGACGACTTCAGAAGAGTCGCCGGAATTTGTCTTGCTACGTCTGACTAACTGTATGACTTGGGCTCTTTCAGTCACGGTGGGAGCAATTGATATATAAGTCGATGGTCGCTCGCACTTGGCATGGATCAATCAATAGCTGTAGAGGTACAGTCCAATATGATCGTCCCAAGAGGCACGGATCAAAGTTTATTTTGGTATGAAGTCTTGGCAGCAATTTCATTGCGCAATTGAAATCAGTCGCAGCTGTTATAAGCGACCAGGCCATTGCGCCTCATCTTCAGGTAGTATTCACTACTCAGTCTTATCCATGTCATATACCTGCACTGGATGGGGCCGCCTTGTTGCTGCGGACTTGAAGCTGAAGATGAAAATCTGCCCCCATATTGACGATCACGAGATTGAACTCGTAGATTCACACAATCGGAATGTTGCCAAAGTCCAAATGCAACAATATATTGACGACCAGTACGACAATAGACTGTCCCTAGTCCATGAAGCACAAGGACAAGTTGATCACCCAGGGAGGATGCTTCATCTGCCGAAGCCAGGGACGTCGCGCAGAGGAATGTTTTCACGAAGAAGACGGCGAACATCCTAGGTCACGACGACGAGGCACTCTCGTCAAGTATGTTCTATCGCTGCCTTGATGCAGACAAACCGGAACTATACGCCGTGGCTGTCGAGATCCTCCGAAGCATCGGAGAAATTGTCCTGACTGTCCCGACATAAGTATTCAATTTCATACGGAGCTCAAATGCAGACTATACACCTGATAACGGATAGAAACGCATCACTTATACTTGTTCATCAATATCTATATCAATCGGACGGTTTCATCACTTCACCTTTCTTTTTTGGACATGAGTATGAAATTTCATAGAACTTGTATTGCAGATGATGCGGTGGAGTAGGACGGGATTCTATCCCGATGCCATCGTCACTCTGATCTGCCCTCAAATACCATTGACTAATGCTGAATACCCTCGAACTCCATGGATCATCGAATGCCATCACTGCTTCATGATGATCTGATCAATCTAATAAGGTTTTCAGCTTCTACTTCCTTGTCCCCTTTCCCCTATCACACCCGGATCCCCCTAAGCCTTGTAACCCTTGAAAGCTCCAACGATGCCGCCGTTGGTCAGCTCGTAGCTGCCCTGGTCGGCACCGATGACGAGCTCGGTCTTCTTGCGCTGAGCGCGGGTCTTCTGGGCACGAGCGGCGCGAGCCTCGTCCTCTGCGCGCTTCTCGTATGCGGCGAGAGCCGACTCGCCCGCGATAGCTTCCTCTCTGGTCATTCCTTCGGCCATGGCGAACTCGATTCGGGACTCCAGGGCGGTCTTGTCCTGCTCCTCCTTGGAGGAGTTGAGACACTGAGCCTTGAAGTGTCCGGTTTCGCCACAGCGGTGGCAAGTAGCGTTCTTGCGACGCTCTTCGCGCTCCTGGAAGGCCTGGACCTTGGCCTCGCGAATGGCCCGACGTTGGAGGAAGGCCTCATGCCTGGCCTTGCGCTGGGTAGCCTGATCAGCGGCCTTGGCGGGGCACTTCTTCTCCAGGTGGCCAACCTGGTCGCAATAGTTGCATCTCTTGGTATCGACACCGTCGCGGTTGCCGATAGTGACGGTCTTGCCGCGAGCGCGGCGGGCAACGGTTGCCGTGCCGATGGCGACCTGCTCCTCATCCTGCTTGGCAGGGGTGGTGGCAGCGGTGCTCTCGTTCAGGATGGCAGAGGCGTCGGACGGAACAACCGACTGGACGATGGTGGGGGTGGCACCCTCAGGAAGAGACCAGGTATCAGCGACGGGGTTGTCGCTGATAGTGACGCGGACGGCGTTGTTTCCGCCCTTGTTGGCGCGGGCGCTGTTGTTGTTGGACATGGTGGCCCAGGTGGAATTGACAGGAGTGGAAGTAGCAGACATGATGACTGTCGATAGAAGGTCTCGAGAGAAGATATGGAGAGGAAGATTTCGTTCGATGATGTTGCTTCGAGCCTTCGAGTTCTTGCTTATCACAAGAGCTGTGTTGAAAATAGATTGAGTGATCGAGCGGATCAAGAAACTCGAGGAAGCTGAAGGCTTGTTAGGTCGTTGGGTTGTTGTGTGGTTGTTGTGTGGTTGTTGTGTTGTATGATGTGTTGAATGGTTTGTAGGATTGAAGGTTGTGATGATGATGGAAAATTTTGGTTGGACTGGAAGGGTCAGGAAGCTGCAATTTATAGGCAGAATTCCCATCTGGCTGATCTCCTAGACAACAATCCCTTTGGGTGAACAATCCCTTTGGGCGAACAATCACATTTGATGGCAACTACAAAGCCGTGGTTCGGGAACTTGGGTGGGCGCGGGAACAATCAAGCATGATGGGATTGTCTAGTATTCTCTTTATTATACTCAGGCATTGTTGAGTCTGTCACAACTTAGGAACTGTCCATTGTCTCAGGAATATATCAATACAATCTCGAGGAACATTCTTTTGGGTTCTTCTATCTGTTGTGAATATTCTTTCTTCTGCCTAGTTGATATACTTTCGAGAGTTTGTACAACTCTCTCAAACTTGTATAAGATGCTTCGGTATTCAGACGAGTCTTTCGTCTGGGCGGGTACACACAAGCCTTCACCTCAAGAGGCGGACGGATGGAAGGAACATAGGACGGAGGAGTAGTTATCTCTGTCCTGTATAGCCAGTCAAGCCTTTTTTTTTCCAAGGTACCGATGACAATATGACATGTCCTAGGTCAATGTTGCGCGGGGCCACCGCGGCTCAAGCTCAAGAGCAGGTGGGGGACGTCTGCGTTTGCAAGGCCGTCAGGCCACCAGGCAACCATTGAAAGACATGAAGACCTTAAAGATCCTAATTGACAAAGAATCCATCACAGGTCCTGGGTAAGGGTCATGACCTGTCTAAACTAAACTGGATGCTGGTTAGGCCAGTGGTAGTGGTCTGCCTCCGATTAGACCGCTCAAGGAATTCTTTTTGTCTAGACAAGCAGTTCAATTCCCGGTGGTGCTTTATTTGTATTTCTAGTTTTCATAAGATGTATTTTGTTCTTCGATATTCCCAGTTTGTACTATCTCCTTTATCGTTCGTCATCCCATCACAAAATAGGGTGACACCTCCTGCCGCCGAAGCAGCCTCTGCGGACAAAGTTGACACTCCCGAAATGAACGGCACCATCATCGCTCGCCTAGAATATTGCGACTCTCAAGAGGCGACCTTGTTGACGGCTGTCTGGCGTTCTTGGAAGAAGACTTGGGTCCGTAACACCGTAACTAATCTCGTATGCAGAATACGAGATCTTTCGATGCTTCTGACGATCCGACCAATCGCTTCTTGAAGATACTTAGAGCGTCGTGACTGGAAAGTCCGCCGTGAAGAACCAGTGCTGCCGTTACTGTGGCCAGAGCGGCCACCTTCAGAAGGAGTGCGCCTCCGAGATCTCCGACCAGGCCGCCAAGAGTGAGGCCGACCATGAGGCCTTCCTCGAGCGTGATGCCCACGGCTCAATGTACCAATGTGCGCAGACATCTGAATGTATCCCGAACTACGGGTTCTTCTGGACATCGCCGAGGGAAGAGCGTCGATCTGATACACATATTCTCCGTTGGCATCTCTGTCCAAAGCTCGCATCGCATTTTGTCTATTTTCTTCTCCATTAGGTCAAACATCTACTCAACAGTTCCTTTTTCCCATCCGTTCGATCAATTTTTATATAGTCAGCCAACGTATTTGTCAAGATTAACCTAGAGCACAATGTTGATAACTGGTGAATGTTCACTCCGTAGAATGCAAAGAAGCAGACGAGATAGTCCGCGGGTACCAGTTAGGATGAGATAGCAAATAAAAATCCGAGTAAAACCTTACACTGATGGACAAAAAAACAACCAGTTGTCATGCAGCGATATGTGCATGAGCGCCACGTAGGTAAATCTGTTGATTGTCACAATGCCGGATCATGTCACTTGTCATGGAGTGCTGGTGACACACTTAATCAACTGTCCATTTCACATATTATCAATGCCTAGTATACAGTCTACAGTGAACCGTCTACAAGTACAAGCCCTCTGGCTCACCCTCCTGCTTGGTCTTGAGTACTCTCTCGCGGGCGGACCGGAAATCTGCCATCTGGACCCGCATGCGTCGCTCACGCAGAGCCATCAAACCGGCCTCGGAGCAAATGGCCTTGATATCGGCACCGGAAAGGTCATCCTTTTGTGAGATGAACTCGTCCAGGTCGACATCCTCGTTGAGGCTCATCTTCGAGGTGTGCAGGTTGAAAATCTTGCGCTTGGTGTTTTGGTCGGGGTTCTCGAAGAGAATCTTTCTGTCGATACGACCAGGTCGGATGAGAGCCGGGTCGAGAGACTCGATCTTGTTGGTGGCCATGATGACCTTGACGTCACCACGGTCATCGAAACCGTCCAGCTGGTTGAGAAGCTCCAGCATAGTTCTTTGAACCTCACGTTCTCCACCAGAAGTCGAGTCGTAACGCTTTGTTCCAATGGCGTCGATTTCGTCAATGAAGACAATGGAAGGAGCGTTCTCGCCAGCAACCTGGAATAGCTGTCGTACCAATCGGGGACCGTCACCAAGATACTTCTGAATGAGCTCTGAGCCTACGATACGCAAGAAGGTTGCAGATGTCTGATTGGCAACGGCCTTGGCCAAAAGTGTCTTTCCTGTACCCGGAGCACCGTAAAGAATGACACCCTTGGGAGGCTTGATACCCATCTCCTCGTACAGCTCGGGATGCAGCAAGGGCAGTTCGACCGACTCTCGTACCTCCTGAATCTGCTGCTCCAGACCACCAATATCAGCGTACGACTCGGTCGGAGCCTTGTCGAGCTTCATGACATTGACGGCAGGGTCCGCATCATCAGTCAGAACACCGACAATAGAAACGCTCTTGTGATGTAATAGGACGGAAGCGCCGGGCTCCAGCAGGTCCTTGTCGACGAAACTCATGATGCTAACATAGTACTCGGGCCCGGTCGTGCTGGAAACGATGGCGTGGTCGTCGTCGATCATCTCCTCCAGAGTTCCAACTCCCATGGGGCTGCCGCGCATGTCGTCGACGCGGCCACGCTCATCGGCGTTTCGGTCGCCAGCATCCAGCTCTGAAGCGGCAGGACCAGCGGCATCCTTGGCGGTCTTGGCCTTGCGAAGGCGCTCCTGGTTCTCTACGTACTCCTCTTCGAGCAAGAGGTGATCGTGGATTCTCTGCATGCGCAGAAGTCGGAGCTTGCATCGGCTGGTGGGATAGACGGCAGGGAGCTTGGCGGCAGCCGAGGTGCCACCCTGCTTTCTCTTCTTGCGACCGACGCGGGTGGTAGGTCTCGGCGGGGGCTCGTACTTGGGCTTATCCTTCTGTTGATGGGAATGTAGTCAGCAAGCTGAGCTCGAGGTCGCAAAGGATGCCATCTCTCTTGGGAGCGCTGCATGCAGACTTACCTTCTTGTCCTTGTCATCTCTGTCGCCAGGGGCGCCGCCGCCCATGCCAGATTGGTTTTGACCCTACATCAAAGTGATTAGCAAGTTTGGTGGTGACGTTGGGATGAGCTCGGCAGCTTACCATCTTGGCGATGTGAAGACTGGGGATCTATTCGACAGTCGGCGAGGCTACACTGATTGATTGATTGGAAAGGGTGTCGATATTTCAGTCAATCCAAATTGCAGTGATGGAATGTCCCACTGCAAAAGACACCAGAGGCTTCGAGCGAATACCTGGTGGTGCGGGTGTTGTGTATTTCGATGATGAAGGGAGGTTGTTGACGTTGGAGTGGATGAGGCAAGAGACCCAAGGCTAGTGAGGATGCTTGCTGTGCTTTGGGGAAGCTCCAGCGATTGATGACCTTGCAGCTGCTCCAGTGTGCCGTAATCAGGCGACAGAGAGGACGCGCCAGACTGACTAAGGCGCCTGCCTGTAGCGTAAAGCGTGCGATGAGGCTGAAGCTTGGAGAGATTGTGGTTCAGCAGTTTGTGGAATTGTGGCGCACCGCTATGCTATCTATCTAATCTTTGTGCATGATTTGTTCAACCGGGATTATCCGGCTCCCTGAACTACAGCGCTTGGGTCCAACCAAAATGCAGAGCCAGGGCCCGAGCATTCACCCGAGCTAGCACTGGCTGGGCTAATACGTGCAATGGAACCTGGGTCCCAAGAAACCAGCATCGTCAAGTTTGACAGCTCTTCGGTTGTAAATAATACTACTCATCTCTTTCCAGAGCCCCTAGATCTACCGTTCACATCAACGGTCCAACGCAACTGCAGATCCGTCTTGACTGGCGCCGTCTTCTGCAGCTTCTAAACAACTTCGACTTGACCTTATCAGGCCGATTTCCTACTTCAACACCACATCTCAAGATGCAGGCTTTCTCGAGACAGCTTCGCGGCTCTGGCGCTGCCACTCTGCGCCAGCTCTCCCGCCGCGCCTACAGCGCCAACGCCTCCCCCTACTCTCAGACCATTGAGAACCTGCGCATCAACGGCGACACCAAGGTTCTCTTCCAGGGTTTCACCGGAAAGCAGGGAACGTGAGTGGCTTATCTGCCCTTCTTCTGGATGCAAAATCTTGATCAGTCCCTTGCTAACTATTGCGGCTTTTCAGTTTCCACGCCCAGCAAGCCATCGAATACGGTAAATTTCACATTCGCGACGCGCATCCAACCATCGAGCATCGTCTGACATGATTCAACATTCTAGGTACCAAGGTTGTTGGTGGCACGAATCCCAAGAAGGCCGGTCAGGAGCACTTGGGTCTCCCCGTCTTTGGCAATGTTAGCGAGGCCGTGAAGGAGACTGGCGCCACTGCCACCGCCATCTTCGTTCCGTAAGCTCTCATTTTCACGGTGACATCACGTCACCGCGCTGTGACATGCACGATCTACTGAACTAACATCAAACGTCAGTCCCCCGCTGGCCGCTGCAGGTATCGAGGAGGCCATTGCCGCTGAGATTCCCCTGGTCGTTTGCATCACGGAAGGTATCCCCCAGCACGGTAAGTACTCGTCTTTGCGCAATCAAGGCAGGCCAAGACCTGCAGGAATTCCAATCTAACGCGTCACGATAGACATGGTCCGCATCACTTCCATGCTCAAGTCCCAGTCGAAAACCCGCCTCGTGGGCCCCAACTGCCCCGGTATCATCGCCCCTGGCCAGTGCAAGATCGGTATCATGCCTGGTTTCATCCACAAGCGCGGTCGCATTGGTATCGTGTCGCGATCCGGTACCCTGACGTACGAGGCCGTCAACCAGACCACTCAGGAGGGTCTCGGACAGTCGCTGGTCGTTGGTATTGGTGGTGACCCCTTCTCGGGCACCAACTTCATTGACTGCCTCAACGTTTTCCTCAAGGACGAGGAGACCGACGGTATCATCATGATTGGTGAGATTGGTGGATCCGCCGAGGAGGACGCTGCCGACTACCTGCTGGCCAACAACACCAGCGGTGCCGACGGCAAGGGCAAGCCCGTTGTCAGCTTCATTGCTGGTATCTCTGCTCCCCCGGGACGCCGCATGGGTCACGCCGGTGCCATCGTCAGCGGTGGCAAGGGTGGTGCCGACAGCAAGATCAAGGCTCTTGAGGCTGCTGGCGTCGTTGTGGAGAGGAGCCCGGCTGGCTTGGGCCGCGCCATGCGCGAGCAGTTTGTCAAGCGCGACCTGTTGTAAAAAGATTCTATTACATCATTGGACGAGGCTGGCTGAATTCGTTTGCGGGAGGGGCTGGATTGGATTGGGAAATCTGTGTATATCCGAACTTGATGTGGAAGCATGCGTCTACGACCCCGTACGCCTGAACTGACGAGGCCGGATTTGGCCTGACGGGCGGCCGGGACAGCACGACATGCATGCTGCATCGAGAAACAGTTGTCATGTGTCGGCGTCTTTTTTTCTATCAACTCTCATAGACGGAGGTGGCAACGGGGCAGTGCATTGTATCAAACTTGTAGTGATCATGGCAAAAATATGACCAATCTTCTTTGTCTGCCGCGTTTGAGGACGGGAATATGCTTTGGCCAGACTCATCTGCAATCCACCCAGACAGTGACTGCTTTCATTCGGCATACATGAGTCATCCTTCTTCAGTAGGTTGTAGTGATGAAGCGGAAAGCCACAGCATCGTCAACTCAGAAAAACTGGAGAGCACGTCGTTTGCAACATGCAACTGACCAAATCCAGGCAGCGACCACAGCCAATCATGCTTGGTTTGGAGCAGGAACTGCATCTACCCGATATTACGGTATTGAGACAAGACATGATGAACCAATTGCAGCCACGAGCGGCCTGCAGCTGCAGAATACTTTCTGGAGCCTCACATATGTGCCCAGTCCCGGAGACTCTCCGCGATGTCTCATGCGCCGGTCCGCATTTCTCAATTCGTCAACTCTCCACGACTTTCTGCATCATCACTTCTGATGTATCATGTCGGAGAACCAACGGCGATGCTCGGACGAAAAGAATTACCGACCAGAGGTATTGCACGTCTTTCCCGAGTAATAAATTTGTTGTCGGTGGTGTCGTGGATTCAAAAGTCAGTGAGAATGGATGGCATAAAGAGGAAGTATCCATACTTTATGTGTACCTTAATAGTACATCTTCGAGACCAAATCGTGACCTTTCCAACGATGGAGAGTAGGCAATTATCTTAGGGTGCCGTTTCAAAACAGCAGGAAAATATATACACCAGCTTGGCTTCCAACTCAAATCATCCTCAGGTTCTCCAGACAACTTGCACTTCATCCTTCCCTACCGTCATCTTTTCTTTTGTTCTGTCCTTCATTCTCTTCTTCTTTGCCAACATCATGGCATTTTGACTTTTCAACTCCTTCTCTTCTCACACCTTTTCTTCTTGTCACTGACCTGCAAGGTCGCTGGTGGAATCCCAACACAGCACCTGATTGAGCAGAGTCCCGACGAGTGATGACCATCACTCCCAAATTTGATTGTTTGACTAAACATTCCTGAGACGCCCACAACGCGACAGGTAAAACTCTCTTGGTTCCCCCATGGACAGGCATGACATTAACCCACTTGACAGGTAACCCTCACCCCAATGCACTGGCATGGTTCACATGTCTCTGCCATGCCTTGGGCTCGGACTGGGGATGGGGACTTCCTGCTGGGCGTCCATCATGATCGTGGCGTATACTTCTTGTCCAACGGCAAAGGTACGAGATTCCCTGGTACATTGCTTGGGATCCAGGACTCCACTTGGCTTCGCAACATGGCTAACCATCACTATGTAGATAGCACCGTCTTGAGCAAGGCTACGCCATGGTCATGTCTGGCCTGGTGCTTGAACTGGGTCCACGGACACCATCCGATCGCGGTGATGCCTTTTGTTGGCCGGATGTTACGGGCAACAACCGATTTTGAGGACCCGGCGAGTCAAAGACGGGAGATCGAGCTGTGTTTCAACGGTTTCGCCAACGTTACCGTAATTCAGACAATTACCGGTAACTCGCAGCGTCATGACATACGGCATAAGATGGCCAGCCTTGACGAGCATAATGCTACGCTTCATACATTATGCACGGCAGACAGGTCGCCGTACGTTGCGGATCGGCTCGATCTCTTTACCGACCGACAATTACTTCGGTTCCGGGACTTTCAAGACTGCCACGCGACTCCCCGCGACCCATCCTCTACAACCTCTTCCCTCTACGAAAAGCTATTTTCGTGGTGAAAGGCGATCGCCAAGGAATATGGCCTAACCCGCGAGGAGTTCCTACAGCTTTGCTGTATAAAAGCTCCGGCGCCATCGAAGGGGTACGTGTTTTTACCCTTTTACTACCTTTCGAAGCCAGAGGGACGAGGAAGAAGACTGGGAGACCCGCGACGACAGGAAATGAATTCTGTCGAACTAGTGCAGAAAGCGCTCGTGCGAGACGGGGTTCCTTTTGAACGAAACATGGAGGGATCTCTGCTCCTCGCCATTGGTGCGGCGTGGTTCGGCCGGGCCAAAAAGAAGGTCGCCCAAGCCGGCGCAGTGCATCCCACAGCCTCGGCAGCTATACGCATTGGACGATAGGATCCGTCGAGCTGATGTGTAAGTCATGCAATTCCCCTCTACCACATGCTTCACTTGGAAACACGGTCTGACAGCTTTTCATATCCAGGCGCTGGGGACGACGGGATGTGTTACCAGGGCAGGCCGTTGCCTTGAACCTCACCAGGAAGGCGGAAGAAAAGGTAAATACACCCAGTTCCCTGTTAACAAAGATCGACGATCTAACGGCTGAGAGCCTCACAGTTTGGGATCAGTCCGCTTCCTCCAAGAGATGTGCACCATGTCCAAAGAAAGCCTCCTTACGCCAGTGTCGGATGACGACTCCAACCGCGTAAAAAAGGATGGCTTGGGCTTCAAGTGCGAATATGTTCCGGACGAGTTTCCCTGCCCAGGCATAGGGTGCAAGGTCAAACCTTTCACCCACGAAAGTGACCTTGAAAGGCATCAGATCGATATTTACAAATTTTGTCCCAAATGTGAACGTGCCGAGTTTGATACCGCTTAGGATCGGGCCGTGCACGAAGCGCCCTGTGCCGGGACAAAGCTCGTGGAGCCGGACGAGTTTACCTTTCCGTGCTTTCAGAAATTCAGTTACACTAAAACCAGGTGGAAGCGGCCTGAACATGTCGGCCATGAGTGTCGACTGCCTACCAATCTTACATATCCAACTTAGGGCTGGTCACTATAAAGTGTAAGTCGTCCATTTTCCGGAGTCAGTGCATTATTCAGACTCGCGTGCTGACAACAGCCATGTCAAGGCATCGGAGACGACGGATTCCAAGGCAGGACGTTGCCCGGACTCTTGTCGCGTGGATGGACGTATCTCCGGGGCACTTTAAGCCGAGCTTTCAGACCCCGAGCGACGGTATGTACTATGACCACAAGTCAATTGTAAGACGAGTTGGAGCTGACCAGGACACAATTGCCAAAGCTTCGTGACCAAGGCCGACATGATGAACTGCTGGAAGCATCACCGGCATTGGAGCGTACTGGCTCTTGTTCCGACTTGTGTCCCAGAGAACTATGCGATTCAGGTAAGACGCTTCACCTTCCCACGGCGACTGCGTATGCCGAGCAGCAGACTGACCACAGCCCAGACAAGCGATTCTGGACATCAGCCTCTGGGCAACATGGTCTCTAGCAACAATGCTGGTTTCACCGCGTTCTTATCTTCAGTCTCCGTTCTCCTCTGGTTACTCAATGGATCGAGACAGCGTACAACTCACATTGCTGCCATTGATCATGTGTCTCAATATCCTAGTTATTTTTACCCTCCAGAATATGTCTGCTCCCGTCACGACTGCTTGTTATTGATAATACTATTTCTCAATGATATCGGTCATACAAGCTGACCGTCAGGATGGGTCTCTGGAGCCCATTGCGCCGGCTGCCAGTTCCGATGCACTTCGCCCGCCCGCAAGGCTGTTGATATAACCTTCTATCAGCATGCCCACTGCATGCACAGAGTCGACACTTCAGGAAGTTTCCGTGCCTCTGGCAACGTCAAAACTTTCCCCAAGGTGACCTCGCTTGAGGCCCCGCGGCGGATTGTGAGCGAACGGGGCGACGAGGCCTGGGGTATCTACGGAACGGCCGTATGCTGGGAGGGTCTCTACTCGAGCCGACCACGACACAGTCGATCCTTTCTTCCCCACAAGAGGCGCAAGGCACAACAGTCGAGGCTTTTCTGGGCTCTAGTAAGCAAAACACACTTCTTCCGTGACCCGACGGGTTGCCCTGCACGCGGCCCTTCGTGCTTGGCCCGTTCCCTGGCGCTGGCAAACTCGTCATGACGGCCTCTGCGGAGTTTGCAAATATCACGGCGCATCTCTCGTGTCGACACAGTATCTCCAAGCATTGCAGAGGCTCTCGTGACGAGTTTGCTAGTGCCGGACTGGCCCAGCATGAAGGGCTTCGTACAGGGCAACCCGTCGTGTTTCCGAAGGAGCTTGGGAGCATCCGCCGTGGCAGATCAACGGTCGCTATCAGTCAACGTACGTACCCTTCCCATTCCAACCATTGACATCCTGGATCGATGCTAACAGGTACACCAGTAATGACTTGTCCTGTCGCAGCCCTTCTGATGCGCCGATGCAGAGCGTGCTCAAAAACAAGTGGTATAACCTTACATACTGGTTGTTCTACTATTCAACCATGTCTACCACGAGTCGTGTGTTGCGCATTACCAGGACCGCCATGGTTCTCGGCGAGAATTCCACTGCAAAAAAGCAGGTTGTTCTCGCCGGTTCCTTATAGATGGCAGTCTGCGTGATCACGAACAAGAGCACCTCGAAATGCGGCCTGGCCGGTGTAGGGTATTTTGGAAACAATACCTAAAATGCCCGCACGGCTGCAACAAAGGGGAGCCGTTCTCCTGACCCTGGCATTTTTCAAGGCATCAAGAGGTCGTCCACTTCGCCGGAGGATCAGCAGTCTGCCTTGCAGAAGGCTGCGATCAGGTATACCAGACCGTAAAATTACTGAACACGCATATGATTTTATGTCATAATCTGGTTCATGCGGTCTGGCAATGCCACGAATGCGAAGGCACTTTTGGCCGCGAGTGGGAGTTGAATAGCCATTAAGGCAATGCGAGCTCCGTTTCAATACTGAAATCGCATTCAGTGCTCACCTCTTGTCGTCGCATCCTACCACGCCCGATGCTGCTAGAGTGTACAGCCAGAGCAAAGAATTCCAGCCCGTCCCATGCCCGGTATGCAAGATTATTTGCTGTGTCTCAAATCTTGGAAGTCATATAAGTAATCTGCTTCCAAAAATGAACGGAACTTGCAGAAGCAAACACCAAACTTGGAGAGCTCCATAAGGCTTTGAGGGACCTCGGGGAAAATGCCGTCTACCGCGCCACGGTGCGGCATAAAATGCGCACCTGGAGACACTTGGACGGATACCCCATAGACCTGGGGTTCGGCTTCGCATTCCCCGAGCCCGTCACGGCTGTTGGTGAGACGGCGTTCACATCAAGCCGAACAGAGACGACGAAGAGCTCTGGTAAGGATGAGAACGCCATCGCGTTCACCATTTCGAGCTTCAATTAGCCAACAGACAATGTAAGTACTTGATCAGCTCGCATCTTGACTTTGCTGATCGGAATCGCAGATGTATCATCGACCTTCTGTGGGCTGGGCAAAGGACCACTTGACCGGAAAGAAGCACCGGCCCTCAGTGTGTAGCCACGGCGGAAAGAGAGTCAACACTCAGGATATCCAGCTGTGTCGAAAACGCCGGGCTTCAAACCGAAAAACCCCTGAAAGGTCACAAACTCACGAGAAGATAATGGTGGCCTCCGGACAAAACCATTGTTTCCAGCTCCCCGAGTGTGTCCAGCTCCCCGAGCTATCGCAGTCCGGTTCGTTCCGCAAAAGTGAGTAATTAACAGAGTCAAGCACCGTGTCCGAGGGAAGCTTACAAGTCGATTAGAGATTCGGAAAAAAGTCATCGTTCCGGGACTGGTGCGATATACTGGACCAGGGGATCGACGATGAAGACCCATCGCGAATCGCAGCGGCAGGATGTTCGAGACGGAGCGGTGAATATTTATAGCAGCTTTGCTGAACATTAACGGCAATTGTATGGTCACCTGCGTTCGAATGCTCACTCGTGAGAGGTGGACTGTCTGCGGAGTCGACAAGAGAACAACTTGTCGCGGCGTTATTCATGGACGAGGTCGGCCTGGACCATGGCACGAGTCCGGACATACTGACAGCTCGCGATCTTCGTCGTGTATCAGCACCCGAGATATTCCATGTAGGAAGCGTCGACGAACGTCCACCCCTCACTTTACTGGTTCGACGCCTCGGAGCCCGAGCAAGAGATGGCTACTGGAGGAGCTTCACGTATCACTGCGCGAAATGCGGAACGGGTACGTTTATTAAGAAGCTCTCAGACCATCTGAAGCGATCCACTGGAACAATATCCTGGACTGCCCTTTCGCTCGGTGTCCCCTCGAAACGATGGATCAACGAAACGCTCGGGACCTTTCGTTTGAATACAGCCCACCAGGACGAATGGTGCGCCGAATGCTGGTGCATCTTCGACGAGGCTTCAGGCCACGACCGGCACAAAAGTATATGCACGGAAAGCTTCTCCTAGTCCTCCCAAATCAAGACTCCCTTCTAAAACCATGCGTCTCGCTGGCTGATGTAAGAATGCTCTGTCATAATTACCAGTATTTGGGTCGAGGCTGACATGCTATAGCAGGTACAAATAAGTCGGCCCCTTATTATGATCAGACAGATCTGACCGACGATGAAGTGGGTTCCTTCATAGGTACGTCTGAGCGGGTTGCCGGGTCTTTGCGACGCTAACTCAATTCTAGAACCTAAGATTCAAGACAATGAAGATCTTTGAAGCTTCTTAGGAACCACAACCACCAGATACGAACGCGACAGTATCTCGACCGGCATCGAACTCGGAAATATTTTCAAAAAGATCCGACGTTTCTTTCTGCTAGCCCAGTTAGAGCTGGGGCACCTTGGGTGCCATCTTACGGGGTCTCATATCCCGTTGAGTCTCTACCAGACGCGTCTCCCAACGTACCCTCGGGCCTTGTACTCCGTGATGGCAAAACCAGTGCCCATCACGGGTGGGTCAAGACTGCCGTGCCGGACCCAACGAGCAGTCTGGGGCGCGTCCGCGCCGGACTACAGTTCGCCGGAGTAGGGGTAATAGATGACGGCTTGAAGACATGATCACGCAGCTCAAGGCAGACTAATACCTCAACCTGGAGCGGACTCCTCCAGGTGTCTGCTGCCGCCCTACAGAATCGCCAGGGCCATCCCATTTGCCAATCAACCGCGCAATTTGACCATGTCTTAATCCGAGTCGGAGTTCCGGGGCACCAGGACGAATGGCAAGCCCGGAACATGGTGTGGTTGGAGCGCCGCAGCCAGCGTGGTCCATCGCCGAGACCATAAACTCGCCACAGCGAAGCTGATCTGCGGAACCATCACATTGAACACCAATCCGACGCGGAAGGCATCGCGTACTGGCAGAACTATTGCGTCTGCCCATATGGTTGTAACAATGGGATGGTCTACACAATACATTCATGCAGGTGCCGGTGGAAAGCCCCCTTTGGGACATCGACCCAAGCCTCGGCGACAGAGTCTGGGGCGTGCCAAATATCCGAAATCCAACGAGGGCGCCAAGCAAAGAGTACAGCATGTCGACTCTTCTGAGCATAAAATCGTGGCTATATGCGAGTGTGTCCCATAACCTTGGCTGCATCTTTTGCCCAGCCATAGGAATGGCGGGTACTTGGGTAGGCAAAATCCGGAGGACACAGATCTCGCGCGCGACGATGCCAAACGCAACATTAGCATGGACATGGATACAACAAACATTGCGGCCTGCGACTTTGCGCTTGAGACTTGGGAAGATGTTGCGGAGCAACTAGATCGCATCGTCGACGATGGGAAACATCGGGAGCTATGAGTCCTGAAGCGCGGCGAAATAAGATGTGGGCAGCCACAATTTTACTTTGTGCACCCATGGTTCGCCGAGGCGTCTCCCAACGACAGCGACTTCAAAAAGCTGGAGAGGCACTCGACTCGGATCACCAAGATGGCGACGGCCAAGGCAACGCTTGACAAGCTAGACGGCTACGTCGATCGTATCCAGGAGCGGAAGGACGACTTCCGCGGGCACCGACTTCCGTCGGTCTTGGACGAGCTGTGATGATGTGCCTAATGCACCTATCGTAGACCAAGTCTACCAGCGACGAAAATTTATGTGTCCAGAGTGCCGGCAGTGGCCAATAACCTGGTGATGGGGCGCCAAAAAGTAAATTGCGCGTCACAGCCGGCCAGTCATCGAGGGCGGATTTGACACCCACTACCTGTTCCTTAACTATCGTGTCAAGGTGGCGTTTCATCGTTCACAAGCAGTCGATTGATGCGATCCTTTATAAGGACAACCCGACAAATTCACGAGATGGCAAGAGGGCTCGCATCCTTATCGTCTCCCCTTACGACGGACAAGTCAAGCTCCTTCAAACCATGTGTAGCTCTTGGCGCGAGTTCGTGTTCCTTGTACGGAGCAAAGAGGACTCTCGATTCTACCCTGGCACTATATTCTCGATCATGGCCGACTCTGACGACTGTCAGCTGTATATATAGAGCCCGCCATCGCTCTCGGTCGGCCTCTGTTCTCATACCAACCACAAAGATGTGAAGTATATGCTCAGCTAAATATCACTAGACGGCCCTTGATTGCTTTCAGCCTTGGACTTTCCAATACTGAATAACCCCAGCAATGAACTTTGATGACATCAAAGCGAGGACTGGAACGAACCTGACCGAGACTTTTGGGCTTTTAGTCGTCTGTGGTCCTATACCAAAGAGAATCGATGCTCAGCAGTCGACATGCCAGGGGAGATTACAGCCCGGGCCACTGGAGCAGCCCACTTGCCGCTGCGAGAGAGGGCTGTAACAGCCGCAACTGTGCCGGACCGGCCAACGAGCCCGGCTCCGTGAGTCTGCCGCGGGATCTGACCCGAATCTGGGAGAGTAGCACTCTCTGCACGACTACTATATGCCAACCTGACCCCCAGCTGCGGTACTCTCAGCCGTGACAGTGTTCGGCTGTCAAGTCGATATTCTCTGTGCACGGCGCGGTCGTCATTCAGTCCTATAGGTCAGCTGACAGGAACAACAAGGGAAGGGGCAAGGGCAAGGGCAAGAAGAAAAAGAAGAGGAAGGATGTTGCCAAGGAGGAGTTCTCGCGGATGCGACGTGTCTTTTTAAAATCAGGAACCACCAACTTCGTGGGCATGATCGACGACTCTGCTCAAGCTGTTCCTGAGTCTCAAGGATTCGTAGTCCAAGACGAGTCAGACTCTGGTCGAGATGGTCAATCATGTTGGTGATACATGTGACTCCGCCGAGGACATCAATTTAACAAGGACCGGCGCGCGTGCAAGAATTGCAGGCAGTATCTGACGAGGACTTTAAAAACTCCACTGCTCTCCTTGCACTACTACAAACACCACTACTACAGAGATGCTTCTACAGCTTACTACACTGACGGCGGGCTTGGGTGATGTTTATCGGCCGGGCCAGGAAAGAGAGCTCACGATGGACTGATTTCGTTGTTTTGACAATTAGGAGTCAGCGATTTAGGGAAATCAAGTAGGAGGAGCGTAGTCTGTATTTCACGCTCCTCAAGCTCCTAGTTTCTGAGCCATGCAAGCTAAATTCGGATCAGTCGAATGCAGAGAAAATTCATCTCCTCTATCTCATCAATATAACTATTGTACATCCATCGCGTGAATGCCTACGACCATGACCGAGAATACATTTTCCAACTCTTCCTTGCCGACTATGTGACTGCTCATCTCGTCGAAATTCCATGCCTCGATGTGACCATGTTGACAAGTTTAGTTGAGATCGACTGACATCGCGACGCAATTGGGTCCTGCCGCATCGGTCACATTCGCAGTGAGAAGGTCTCAGATGACATGGAGGACTGTCAGTGTTGACGCGAGCGACAAATCAGGGTCACGACAAACGGGCTTCGAGTATCACCCACAGCCCAGCTACCTGGACAGTGTTTCCAGTGCCAATAAAATATGTGTGCCATTCTCGGATGTCTCATGCTAGTTCCGGGCTGTTTTCTTCTCCTCACTGGTCTCAAGTATTAGTACTGAAGAGGTGTCATTGCAGATGGGTGCTGGAGTATCGTAGCGAGATATTTTCCTTCACGCTTCCGAGTCAAGCTTTTGCGAAAAGCACCACAGCTCATACTCCAAGTCCTGAATCTCATTTCGTCAAGAGTTCTATTCTCATATTTACTTTTCTACCGCAACAAACGCTCACACAATCACGTCCCACCCTTCCTAAACCGACTTGTCCTCCTGAGCGCGGCGCCAAACTTCCAGAAAATCAGCGGCGCCGGCACGCCGACGACGACGGCGACCAGGACGAGCACGGAGCCTCCCCAGCCGTAGCCCAGACTACGGAACAGCGAGGGCGCAAACAACGGAAACGCGAAGGCGCCCAGCGACCGCAGGAAGCAGCACGCCGCCGACGCCGATGCCGTGTGGTGGTTGTAGCAGTCGGCGATGTACGCACTGATGCACTGGTAGGATATCATGCTGCTGCCGGCCATGATGGCGACGCCGAGCTGGAGGGGAATTCGAGTTAGTACAGGAATCGAAGTGAGAGTTTTGGGATATCGCGGGTGGTGCTTACATTTGGCAGCAAAAAGTGGCAGTGCTTCTCGGCCGTCCAGGCGAAAATGGCAATGCCGCACGGCGTGATAATAGCCGCCGGGATCATGAGCGGAATGCGAAACTCGGGAATGCCCGGCTCCTTCTCCGCAATGCCATGTCTCTGCTTCTGCCTGGCATAGACCCAATCCGTCAGCGGCCCGCAGACGGCGACACCGACCAGCGACCCCAGCGCGAGCGAGAGGTAGTTGAGCGACGACGTGCTGACCGACATGCCGTAGACGTCGCGCCAGAGGGTCGGGAACGACGAGATGATGAGGTACATCATGCCGTAGTTGAAGGCCTGGTACAGCGCCAGCGCCTGGATGATGGGCTGCGTGGCCAGCATGACCCAGGGCCGCGACAGGGACGTCCGGAGCAGCGAGGACAGCGTGCGGTCGGCTCGCTCGTACTCGGTTCTGTAGGATGGGTCGCCGGTGATCTTGCGCAGCGCTCGGGCCTTGAGCCCGAGGATGCGCGGCGCGTATGTCTCGTGCAGGAAGAAGAAGGCGGCGATCTGTGTGGCCAGGTTGAATATCACAATGGCCCAGAATGACCATCTCCAGGTTTTGCTGTACTCTAGTAGATATCCTCCAGCTGCGAGTTTCTGTCAGTCAAGTACTATCATCAAGTTCGCAGGAATACTGACCAATTGGACCAATGGCTGGACCTAATACGGGCGCCAATTGATACACGGCCAGACCTTTTCCTCGCTCTTCTGGTCTCCAGCAGTCTGCAAGAATACCACTACCCATCTGAGATTCCGTCAGTAAAATGAAGCCCCCAATGTTCAGTCACAAACATACCCCCATTGTTGCGCTCCCACCCAGACCCGCCAGAAACCGGAACGCAATGATCTGCGCCTCGGACTGCGCGAAACCGCAAAGCGTCGTGAAGACGATGAAGATGAGATTGCCGAACCTGATGATCCTGCGGCGGCCCCAGACCTCGGAGCACGGCGAGAGCACAAAGGGCCCGACGGCGTACGTGATCATGAAGATGGACATGACCAGGTTCATCTCCGAGGCCGAAGTGATGTGCAGGTCGGCAGCGATGGTGTCGAGGGCCGGCGCCGTGATGGATGAGGAGAGAGGCGATAGGAATGTGAAGGCGGATACGATTAGGGATATCTGTGAGAGTGCATGTATTAGTATGTGAAAGATGAGTATAAAAGGTTGGGGAACTTGCAGTCCATTTCCGCCGCTTGCTCCAGTTCTTGGGATTCGCTGGGTCACCTGGACCTTCCCATGTTACCTGTGTCGATCGTGAGTTCATATTGTTAAGCATATTGTTGGTGTTGAGTTTCTACCAAATAATCCTCTACTTTTTCTTGTACCACTACCGGAGTCGAGGTGCCACTCCGTGGAGGGGAAGCAGGCTCCGAGTCCATGGTGATGAAGAGTCGGTGTTTGCCTTTCTGATGCGTTGGTTTTGATTGATGAGAGTGGTGTCAAGTGTAAAGTGCGACGTTGTATTGTACCGACATGCCCAGAAATCGAGAAAGTGGCGTGTAAGTGAGTCGAACCTATTCACACACAAGTTTCCTCCGCTTGATTGATGAGTAAGTCAAAAGGAAGAAGGGAAAAATCAGAAAAGTCCAAGCCAGCTCCCATCGTACAAAAATGTCCACCACGAGGCTACTAAGGATCTATTTGTATTTTTAAGCTTGTTGCTCAGACTCTAGGAAAGCCATTCGAAAAATGGTTACTTACAGACTATTGTCGGGCTGGCTTCCTTTCTTTCAACCCATGCTCTTTCTTCTTATGCATATTTGGTGGGGCACATAGCTTCTCAGGTAACGGCTGCATTACCTATACTGACATGTGGCGCGTGGGCTCCATGACGGCTGGTGTGCAACCAGAGAGGCTTATTGAACATTGTGAATTGACGGTCGAAAGCTTCGCTACTGCTTCGTCAATGATGACAAGTGAGAGATGCTCAATTTGCTGTTATTCATACGAGTATCGAGACTCTCGAAACAGAGAGAACGGGAAGAGAGGCGACTCGCTTTGTGCAGGAAGGAAACAAACATGATGCAGCCATACCTGCAAAGACGCATGCTTACACAATTCTTCGTTACTATTGCCTGGATGCGTTGTTGCACAATCTGATTCGTCTAATAAGACTCAGCCTCCTGGGCGAGACTACGTGGTTTCTCTAACGTCCGTCTAGTATTGGGGGGCGGTCTTAGACCCGCCGCCGGAGATATATTCCCTCTCAGCTCATTATGGGGCCAAGGACAGGCAAGTACAAGCACGAAATGAGGTGCAGAACCAGTATAGCTGAAGAATATACGCCAATTAGTCATAGGGCAGAAATGCCAAGCAAGGGTTCTTCATCACCTCATCAGCTGACTCTCGTAACGTCGACCATTCACAGACAAGCTCAGTTGCCTTGCCAATTGGTGGTTATTATTGTTGCTGAAGACACGGCAGTTGACGATTTCATTCAGTAGCAGCTGTTTCTTGTATGAAGACATTGAAGAGGTTCAAAAGCGTCAGGTCCACGATATCATCACGTCTTAGGGATACGGCCTTTTACTGGAAGCAGATCAGTAACACAAAGACGCGGGAACATGCAACTCTGACAGTCAATGGTTCATGTTGGTGAATGTATCACAACCTCTCTTGGTCGAGGTGTATGTATTTCTATTTTCAGTAGTGCCGCTCCCCTGCGCGTACCTAATGCTGGCACTGCTGAACATGTGCCGTCCGTGTGCTGTTCTACGACGGTTCTAGTGTACGAAGGTGATCAATGCATGATTCCGTGCCATTCCCCTGGGAGAGGAAACAACAATGCAGAACTGATTGGACCTGAGCCAGCACACCGACGGTCTGGAATGTCTGCGACAAAAACAAAAGAAGAGACGGATCCCCGCGTGTGACCGGGGATTACCTGCAGGTCGCAGCAGCAGCAGAGAATGCATTCCAGTCTAGGGGACCGGCCACCGCCGAAGGAAAGAAAACAGGGGGCTTGTAGGGCTGTGGGGTAGCTGGACAGTGGAAACGAGGGCGCATTTACCGCTAACAACTTTAAGCATTAGTGGCCGCCCTCTAGCCTTGTAGCGGCCTAGGCAGGGAGGCTTGATGAACAAGACCCCTGGAGCGGCCAGCCAAAGACGCCACTGGGCCGGTATTCATCTTCTTTGGTGCGTCTTGTGGGGTAATAGACAACAAATTAACCCTCTGAGGAAACTGCTCGTGTGAGTCCAAAGCTGAAGTTGTTTCCAATGGAAGCGGTCAAGGCTGGAGAGAAGGAGAGAGAAGCACTCAGTGAGAATCTAGCTTAGATGGTTAGGCGCCGGTGCCGTTTACGATCAGTAATACCTTTGCTTGTTGGGGACATGGATCATCCATCCGCTTTCTAGCACGATAGAAAGCTGAGAATTTTCACTCTCAGCCACGTCTTTCTTAGGCTATATTCAACAGAAAAGTGAGGACATTGGAGGCTGTCCCGGGAAATGACATTGTTTGTCGCAAACACGGGCGCACAGCTGGAGCACAAAGACAATGCTAACCGAAGAGGCGGCCAGGTGCCGAGAGGAGGAGTCTCGGGTGCCAGAGCGAGCCGAGCAATTGTTGTGGTCTTTGAGAAATAGTTCTTTTTGTATGACCTATAATTTCCGTTTTGCTCGACAAGCTTCCAAATACGGTGTAAATGAGAAGCTTGGACACTGGAAGAAGGAGAGAAAAAGTCTGTCCCCGACCTCGTACATGATGTAAGCTTGCCTACTGGCTCCGTGCTGTCAAGCTATCTGTCCAACATATCACCCGAGCCTCGTGTTTTCCCAGGATCCTTTCACAAGGAGATATATTCTCCGACAATCGTACTACTGAGCACACGCGGAATGGTTAAAGACATGTTCGCAGACAGTATTGAGACATATACTCGGCTGACTATTTTAATTGGTCGGATGCCGCCGGCAGGTGGTAACGAGGTCACGAAAAAGCCGTTGCGATTACACACGACATCGTAAAAAGCACACTTCAACTCGAACAGAGATCTGCGTATCTCCTCACTGCAAGACCTCCCTGCAGAGAGCATGCAGAGACGAACCTCGGGCATCGGCAGTCTGTGTGAGATCATGCCCACGAGCTGCTCGCGGTAGGCAGTGGCCAGCCTGTGGATTGTGACTACAACATGTCTAACGGCGACGGTTGTGATACATACAGGCTCGGATGTTACAGTACCGCAACACGATCATGAGCACCACACATGTCATGATGCATCTGACCGTGACGATAGGATACCCTCTGGTTGACTGAGTACTCCGGGAGATATCGTTGGACTAGACGTTGGCAGAACTCATTGTATTCACACATCGGCTCATCATATACCAATCCCCAGGGCAGGCACAATATGCTGGTTGGAACCTTGTCAACAGTAGTTGATCCGCCAGGTTCTTGATTATTGATGCCGATACAGTAGCGGCAAGACAAGAACGTACACTTTTCTACACTCTGTCCAGTCTGTATCAATGACAGCAAAAATCCCAGTCGACCAGCCTAGTTCCCATTCACCTCATCCTTCTTGAGCGCAAACTGCTTGAACGTCTCGAGATCCGCATGCCTCAGCGCGCTGTCCTCGGTAGCATCCAGATCGACCTTGGGCACGCCCTCGCGGCCGATCTTGCCGTCCTTGAACGCCTGCACGGCCTCGAGCCAGCGTGTGGTGCATAGGCACCACTTGCAGCCGCCCGCGAGCCCGACGGAGCGCAGGTCGTTGCCCCGGGACGCCGAGAACTGGAGGAACTCGTCGCTGACCACGCCCGCCACCGCGTGGTTGCCCGGGTCCTGGACGCTCGTCCGGCAGAAGCCGTCGCGGTAGAAGCCCGTCATGGGCTGCGTCGAGAAGAGCTGCAGGGGCTTCTTGAGGACTGGGTTTTCTGGTCAACGCTGCTGAGGACGGGGAGTGCAGTGCGGGGTGGTTACTTACCGTTGAGGCTAGGCATCTTGTCGGAATAAATGGGATGCTGGTGTATTGATGCGGTAGTTGAAGAGGTTATAGTGAGGAAATACAGGATTATTGATAGTATTGATAAGTGGATATAATTGGAAAATGTCATGATCCATGCGATTGTGACGATGATCAATTGTGCTCAGGTCTCCGCGTCAGAATGGTGTGTGTTTCTAGCACTGGCTTAGTGATGTCATAGAGACCAGTTACTACAGAGTTTGGGGGTGCATACAGCTTTGATCATACTATTAACAATGTAGAAATGCATCTATGCATAATTAATAAGAGAGAATACATACTACCGATTTATTAAACAAGTAAAAACATCTACAGAGTACTCGCTTCAAGTCCAAATATTGGTAAAAAGCGAAGCTGTCCGTTATGGCAGATCCGGGAGATGGAGCGCCTACCTTTACTTCGGGAGCTTCAGCGCAAGACCCTGCTGAAGACGGCGCTAAAAGATCAGTGCCAGCCTGCTATAAATGCCTATGGACGCCCCATATGTCACGACGCAGACCCATACCATATATGTAAAGATAAGAAAGAACTTTAGTGTAGCACAAAGACTCCTGAATGCAGAAAGTAGCTAAAAAAAGGTGTATGAAGCAATATTCTACCTGAATACGACTGTGTGACCTCAGACACCCCAAGGGCCACAACATCAGATTTGTTACTCCCACACATTCAATTTGATTGATTTTGCCACCAAGAAAGTCTTTGCACTGTATTTTTTCCTTCCGGATATGACTCATTCTCTAGGAATAATGTGTCCGACTTTGGAATAAACAAAAAGACAAACGGGGCGTGTGGCCATGGAGATAGAAGAAATGTCAGCCCCGAGCGCCACCCTCACAACTTTATTTATTCAACGCAGCAATATTGACAAGACACAGCGTTGATATAAGCCAATGACGACTCCCTGTTTTCTCCGCATGGGGAAAGTGGATTTAGGTATACCGGCCAGCAACGACACTGCCGGTTTATGACGGGAATGTTGGAATGATATCCAGCTCTTTCAGAATGGAGAGCTCCCAGTAGATGTCCAACTCGACGTGAGTATAGACTCGTGCCATTCGACATCATCTCCTGTATCGTCCCATGAACTCCGCCAAGTCAATACCAAGCAAATCCTGCTTGTGTATTTCTCATATCCATCTACACTGTTGACGGCATACCGGCTTTGGCTTTTCGGAGATAGATATTGTTTTTGGTAGACCTGACACTTTTCCGGCCATAAATGTAGGTTTGAGCCATTTGCGTCTGTAAGGAACACCAACATGGACTGTTTACATACACAAAAGTTTTGACGCCAGAGAGCCACACAAAAGAAACTTGAAACCTAGATAACTTGTAGTTGTGTATGTACCCTGCGGTCTCTTGCTTCCGTTTCCTATATAACTATGGCCCTCTCCCCCTTGACCTGACTCAAATCTCTATTCCTTCTATTACTCCAAATCATCAGACAGAATCGAGCTTACACACCAAGTCCAACCCTATTGCTCGAGCACACACTTCAACCCCAACTGAGCCACTCACCCGAATTCAACTCTCAAGCACTTCTGTTCACCTGAATATCCATTCTTTCGAGAAAACTTCTTTCTCCTGACCACTACTACTTCTTGGTCACCACAAATTCTCCCCTACAACATTCAGTCCTCCATTCACAACATCCATCATGTCTTACGAAAGCTTCGACCCTTTGTTCGACTCGCTGGGGTTTGATCACTACAAGGTCATGGGGGTTGAGCACACCGCTACCACGGAGCAGATCCAGAGCATATACAAGAAGCTCGCCCTCAAGACGCACCCTGACAAGAACCCCGATGACGCCAATGCCACTTTCAAGATGGCAAGACTCAACGAAGCCCATGAGATTCTCACCGACCCCTCCCGACGCTCCTCCTTTGACGAATCTTTCGGATACACCAAGCGCCCCGGTCAGCCCGCACCCCGTCCAACCGGACCACACGTCGACGACGATGACTCTGATGACTCAGGAGAAGAGGAGATTTGGGCTTGCAACTGGAAGCGGGATAAGCGTGGTCGAGTCAAGCAGAGACGCCACAAAAAGATGCGCAAGAATGAAACAGAGTGGTGGACGTCCTACGCTCTTGACCGGAAGCAATTCAAGGTCAGAAATTTTCATGATTACGACGATGTTAAGACAGTCTCTCCGGACAGCCTCGTCGACATGGAAGAGGACGAGCCGAGCGATGATTTTCCCCTGGAGACACCTCTTACGGCAGCAGACGCGGCAATGCCCGTCGACATGAACACGCAAGCATTTGAGGAATTGTTTTCCATGGATACTGCCACGCCGAGCATCGAGTCCACTAAGATGAGCTCGCGCAACAAGACTTTCAAGTGCAAAGGGCTGCCGAAGAAGCCCAAATACGTCAAGACTCCTGCCGTCGATCGCGTCGAGCCCATCAACCCAATCCGCATCATGGAACGCCACCGAGGCGACTTCCGTAATCGTGGCTGGCTCGATAGCCACGCAGCCTACGACCTGGAGATGAGGCTTGCCGAGGCAAATCAGAGCGCTTGGGAGGCACACGTGACGCTGGTCAACTGGATCAATTTCAAGAGACAGGTCAACCTCGCCAAGCGTACCAAGCCTCTCAAACGCAAGTTAGACATCTACAAGGCCATCGGGCGAGCGGGTGGGGTCCTCAATCGCGAGTCCTTGGCCCATTTTGGCGATGTTGTCGACGAGAAGAAGAGGGCCTATCGACTCAAAACCGCCAAAGCCGAGGCTCGCAGGCTTTCTGGCAAATCATCACTCCCCGAAGGCCAGCAGGGTCTTGTGGCAATCGCCGACAAGGAGTGCAATGCCCTTTCGCGATGGCAGAGAATAGACACCGATATAGCTGCTGCTAAGAAGGAGTCCGAACAGCGCAGACTCGAGGTGCGCAAGGTCACCCGCGACATGGCAAAGCTCTGGGCCGAAGAGGCCAAGTGGCAGATCAAGGAGCAAATCATGACTGCCATCGAGGCCGAGCTCGTCGAGTTCGAGCAAAAGTACCGCGACAAAATCCGCAAGTTGGATAATGTGCGCCCGGCGGAGAAGAACATCGTCCGCGGCCTCGAGAAGCGGGTCCATTATCTTCGCAGAGCTCTAGACACACGTGCCAACCATGCCGAGGCCCTCGCCGAAGCCGGCGCCGACGAATACGCCATCGACCGCTGCCGCAAGGGCAGGGGCCAGTACCAGGCCTTCGTCAGAGACGAGGAGCTCTTTGAGTATCTGTCGTACGAACAGGTTGACACCCTCGAGAAGATGTGGGAGCGGCAGGTCGCTGGGGCCACATTTTTCCACCCTGCGACGACCTGGCGTGGGGGGAATGTGCATAACGGGTCCCGGGTCACCTTCAAGGGCGTGTGTCAGCAATACGTGGAGGATGACAGCTGCGAGGTCGAAGTCCTCGGGATGATGAAGATACCTTTCGAGAAAAGCCTCCTCGGCGACCACACCTACTCGCTGGAGGCGGCGAGATACCAGGACGAGTGTCTCGCCGAGGCGCTCTGGGCAAGGAAGGAGGCCGAGGAAGGACTTGTCTCCCAGGATCCTGTCTTGGTTGTTGAGTTGGGTGATTGCAAGCATAGTGGCTAGGTTTATGAGTAGGAGAAAGGCGTTGGCCGGGATTTAGTTTTCTGTCTCCTCTTAGGATTGTTTTTCTGAATACATGATGGAGTATTATACATAGAAAAGTCTTTGTATTAAGTGCATGTCGGTTTTTGTTTCAATCTGGCCAGTTTACCGCTTATGGAAGGGAAATTGAATTCAGAGAAATCTTGAAAATATACCGAGGTAAGTCATCCAATGCGCTCGTGAAGTGCTCCATCAATGGAAGAAATCTGAGCCTTCGTCTACAAGGTCTCGAGATCGAATGACTTCTCAAACATGATGCCATCCAGAGCCGTAGCACTCGCTAAGGAAGCGCAATTCAGCCTAGAAGTGAACTCTGGGTGAGCAATATCCGATACAGTCTTGCCAAATGTCGATCCCTGTGACTTGTGAACAGTCACGGTAAGTGCAAAGGCCTGGAGAGGTGGAATTCACTGGCACTTTCCACCTCGGTTCATTCATTCGCAAGTCGACTTGAAGATTGACAACCGCGCGACCGTGGACTGCTGATATGCCACCAAGTTGGTCTTTGCGACCAAGAGCTGACCTGATCGTGCAGGTTCGGAGACTCTTTTAGATCGTTGCATCATTTGGCCAATCGCAGTGTTGTTATGTCTACATTCTGGATTTTTACATCGCCGACTCGGGCGCGCCACACACTAGCGGCGTCTTTTTGGCCGTTGGACTGGACCTGTATGGCCAAGTAAAACGTATTCTGGTATCTTTTGTATTTCGCTTTTGGATCCTTGTGACTGGGATCCGGAACTTGCCATCACTGTGTCACGACATTTTTGGGGAGAAGTCCCCGGCTGTGTTGCAGATTGGAATGAATTGCCCAGTCTCGGGAGATGACTATTTGAAATTTCAAACAACTAGATAAATGATGAGAAGAGGAAATATGGCAGTAGTGAGGTTCCATTGTTTCGTTCGAGTGCTTTCAATGTGGGAACTGTTCTGGATGGTCCACTAATACAGTATCACGGAACCAACACACCCTCTGCATCTAGATCTAGCCTTGTTGAGCCAGATCATGTCACGTCAATCGATGCACCGAATCTTGTGTACTCATCCACTTCTGGTCAGGGCATCTTTGAACGACTCGATCAAGCATTCCTTCGTTCTGCTCTCTTCGTTTTCTCACCTTGGCTCTGAATTTTCAATCTCTTACACAAGTATTTAATCCGTTACATCATGGCTAAGGTGCCCATCAAAGAAGGCCGAGTGCCCTTCAATATCCCATCCCTCGACATCAATGAACCCTGCTTCACTTATTACAAAGTGGTCGGGGACCTCTCCTGCGGCGCCCCTCCGGTCGTCGTCGTCCACGGCGGGCCCGGCGCCGGCCACGAATACTTGCTCCCCTTTGCGGACCTCTGGCGGGACTATGGTCTCCCAGTCGTGTTTTACGACCAGATTGGCTGCGCCTCGTCGACGCACCTGCCACAGACGGCCGGCAATGAGTCCTTCTGGCGGGAACAGCTGTTCCAGGACGAGCTCGATAATCTGATCGATTTCCTGCAGCTTCGCCGCGGCCCTGGCTTCCATCTTTTAGGCCAGAGCTGGGGCGGCATGCTGGGCTCGGCGTTTGCGGCGCGCCGGCCAGAGGGGCTGCGCAGGTTGGTCCTCGCGAGCGCACTGGCGAGCAAGGTCCTGTCAGCTCGCGGTGTGCGCATGCTGAGGGATCAGATGCTGCCGGATATGCGCCAGGCGCTGGAGAAGGCTGAGCAGGACGAAGATTACGAGAGTCCCGAGTACAAACGCGCTCTGAATTATTACTATAGGAAGCATGTGTGTCGGGCCGATCCGTTTCCTCCGTCGGAGCTTTTGCCAGCGCTGAAGAATCTGAGTACCGATACGACGGTCTATCGTACAATGTAAGTCCTACAGGAATCATTATCGGTCCCGAGCATTCCTTAATCTAGGGTCATGCTAGGAACGGCCCATCGCCACTGACGACGCTTGGCTCGCTGAAAGAATGGTCCGTCGTGTCTCGGCTGTCAAAGATCACAGCTCCGACACTCGTCTACAATGGCGAATATGATACCTCACATGATATTGCGCAAGTCCCCTTCTTTGAGCTGATTCCACGAGTCCGCTGGATCACGTTCCAGGGTGCCGGCCATATGTGCCATGTGGAAGGTCCCGAGATACGGGCGAGGATCATCAAGGTTGTCGGCGAGTTCTTGACGCAAAGTGATATCACTGATGTGTCAAGCACTTGAGTGCAGTGAGTTTGCAGCGACTTGGTTGGTGAAGAGAAAAATGTAAATTGGATGGTCCTGGAATGAATCCGATGAGATACCGTCACCACTTTCTGAATTGCACGGGAATTGCATGACCGAACTGCATGGTCATTTTCAAAGGAGACTCTTGTTTCGATTGAGTTGGTATAAACGCAGTGCAACGTTGCATCTCAACAATACTGGATTGGCCTTCACTCTCGAAGATAATCTTATAGCTACGTGGCAACCCCAAATCCGCAAGCCGGAAAGCGGTTACCAAAGAAGAAGAACTCAAAAACGGTTCGAATAGATCTAGATACGGCAGGGACGTTGCATTTTTTATGGTGGCTTCAAGTTGCCACGAGTGATCGTGCAGCCTCTCCGCAGGCACGCCTATCACAACTGGCAGAAAGGCCCGACAGCTTGGTACGCCTGGCCAACCCGAAGCCTCTCCTCGTGGATTTTAAGGTTATCACAACCTTGAAATCGATGTTCGGACCGTTTGATCTTGGATTGCCCAATGATGACCGTTACCGGCGAGAGCTTCAGAGCCCCGGCATGCTCTCTTCAGGATAGCTTTGAGCCAAAAGAGGCATGAAGTCGTTTGACACGAAACGGTATGCAGGTCCTTGGAATTATAGAAGTCTTTGACACGTTCTAGGCCGTTGGGAATCTTCTCTTCGACGACCTCCACGTGAATAAAATTATATTCCTGTACAGAAAGGTATACTCATATGATATATCGTAAAGGCTATCTGGGAGCCCACGGGTTGTGCTCAGAATGGCGATCCGTCGGCTTTCCAAATGAGGTCGGCTTTGATGTAGTTACTTATAGGTGGTAGTTTTCTCATCAATCTGTCAATTCGATACTCATCCTCCATTGTCACTTCACAAGAAAATACTCCTCGTCCATCCTATTACATCGTCAGTCACAAGTCATGGGCCAAGTAACATCAAAGCTTCTGGAGAAGCCCACCGGACCGGCAGAGCCGTTCCCGCTCGGGAGCGTCCCTGTCGATGTGCTCTTCATGATCACGGATTTTCTGGACCCGGTGGCATACATGTCCCTGGCAATGACATGCAAGCCATTTCACTACCTTCTACACAACCGGGCCAGACTCGACGGCGAAGACCGCCAGGCCTTCGTCGAGCAGCTTGAAAGGGATCTCGGAGCCGAAAAGTGGTATTGTCACTTTTGCTACAAGTTGCATCCGTTCGAGGAAAGCTGGACGCCAATGGGGAGGGAGATGTGGCCGGACGCGCCGAGGAAGCAGAACGGCATAATCTCCTTCCGAACGCCTTGTCGGTACGAGCGTCTCGGGAACGTGGGCATGACCTTTCAGAGGAACACGTGCGGCGGCCGCTACAACTATTACAATCTGTAAGTAACCATACGACCTTCCCAAATCTGTCGAAAAGATACCGGCTCACATCGGCGCAGCGGCTGGCATCACGCCCGCCTGGTCATGAACAGACACCTCTTCGACGCACCCAACGAACTGCCCCTATTCAACCTGCGCCGGTGCTTCGCGGACCCGGACAACCGGATCACGCCGTCGTTCATCCAGGACTGGTCCGCCCGGATCATCCAAGACGAGCTGATCCTCCGGGGCGTGCACATCTGGTTCGCGTGGGAGCGGCCCCCAGGCCCGGACGGACGGGAAACGGTCGGGAGGCCGTTCCACCGCGACGCCTACCACCTCTGTCCGCACATAGTGGCCGCGCACACCACCCCCGGGCCCCACGCCGGGCTCGGCATTGTCCACCAGCTATTATTCTGGCGCACGCTCGATTTCTGGGAGTGCCGCAATGTACTGAGTTCGTGTGATAAGTGTCTCACCGACTACACCGTCACGGTCAAGCGGGTCAAGCCTCCGAAGAAGAAGAAGGCGGGATCGGAAGCGTCGACCCTTGATCGGTTGCGCAGCGCCAGCGTGCGGCAGATTCGGAGGGTCCTCGGTCTCGGCGAGAAGAACAATGCCGAGAGCAGCGATAGTCCCGGCAGTGGAATCCAGCCACTTCCACCGCTCCCGCTATCGACATCGACATCGACGTCGTCATCGTCATCGACATCGATAACGAATCAAGCTGATGAAAACCCCCAAGAGAGCGGCTGGTTGGTCACCATCAAGACATATCACCAGTTCGGGACATGCCGATCGCCAACGGACGTCAGATGACTCGGTCTGACGATGGACCCTGGCAACACGACACGGATGTTATATCGAGATCACCTGCTGTACCCCAGCGGCAGTATAAAGCGCAATTGGAACCGTCACGACTTTTCTGATTACTGGAATCAAGTCAAGAAGATAGTCAAGCCTACAGACAAGGCCGTGGGAGTATGAGAGGATCATTTGTTATACTCCAAGAGGATGGAATTGTCACGATACTGTAAAGTATTTGATGTATACAGCAGCAGATCGTACTGCCCAACGCTTTCGTGGGATTCGGCTTTAGGAATGTTTTATAAACTATATACACAAATGACTTCTTCTAAAGCCACATTGTATTCATCGTCGCTCGCATAAGCGCCACATCAGTCCTTCGCATCGGTGCAGCAAACGGTGACGAGTTTTCATATATACCTACACTCTGATTATCCCTGACCTCCCATTTCGAAACGATTATTCTATAGTCTCTCTAATAATGTATCTCCACCATCTTTCCGACCAGCATGACAAACCCACTCGTATTTACTCTTCTCTCTCACTCCTCCCCGGCTGCAATCTTCTACTCACAGCACTCGCATTCGTCGCGACCCGAGCCACATCCCCATCCTTGCCCGCCTCACCACCCGCAGCACTAGTCTCCCGCCCAGAAGAAACAGGCGCCCGGCCACGCTCCGCCATATCCTCGGCGCTCTTCCTGTTCCCGGCAAACATAGGCCCGCCAGCACCCGGCGACGACGACGCCGTGACGCCCTCGTCCTGCACCTCCTCGTGGTGTCCATACGACCCACCGATCCCCTCAAGCGTAAACGGGCTGGCCGTGGGCCCGTCGAGCAACCCGAGCTCGTCGGGGGAGAACAGCCTCGGCAGCAGCAACGCGCGGACGGGAATCAGCGCGAGGATGAACACCGGAAAGCCAATGGCCGCGACGGTCTGGGTGATGGCGAACGTGGCGCCGAAGCCGACGAGCTCCAGCGCGACGAACCACCAGATGGCGGCGCGGCGGCGGACGCGGCGCAGGGGGTGCGACGCCGGGGTCAGCGCCTTGTCGCGGCACAGGAACAGGATCTTGGCCGTGATGCCGTTGCCCTCGAGCGCCTGGTAGCCCATGATGAAGAACAGGCCCGCCAGGACGGCCTGCGGGATCAGGTGCAGGACCACGAGCAGCGGCCCGCTCATGGTGCCAAGCGTCAGCAGGCCCTGGGCCAGGTTGGAGACGCGCTGCTCGACGACGCGCGTGGGGCGGTACGAGATGTGGCCCTTGTTGTTGCTGTCCCCGGCCTCGTCGTCGTCGGCCTCGGCTACCGTCACGCACAGCGACTCGGTGTGGAAGGGCGCCTGCGGGATCAGACCGTTGGGGAACGGCAGGCCTAGGAGGCCCGCCACGCCCGTCGTCAGGCCCAGGAGGAACAGGTCCCAGTGGAAGCCGGCCGGCTTGCGGAGGGGAAACTCGGTTCCTTGGGCGATGAGTGACGAGACTAATTTATTGTTAGTTGGGTCGAATCTTTGATTATGAAGGAGGGACTGGGCAACTCACCATTGTGATCGAACCAGAAGAGGATAGTAAGCAAAATGGCAAACGGTATAGCCAGGAACACGTCGCTGACGGGAATGTCCCAGAAGTGGATAAACCAGCCGCGGTCGGCGGTGGGGAAGAAGCTCTTGCTCGTGGGCAGCCTGTCGAGCTCTATGGACTCCATGCGGCCAAAGTGGACGAAGCCGGTGAAGAAGATGACGGTCAGCGGGGTGCCGTAGTCCTTGAGGAAGACGCGGACGGGGTGCCAGAACAGGGCGCTGGCGCCGCCGAGCTCGCCGCAGGCGTAGGCGACCATGAAGACGAGCAGGGCGACGGCGATGGACAGGTAGAAGGGCGCCTCGTTGCCGAACCGCTCCAGCACCTGGATGCCCTTCTGCAGGTAGATGAAGGCGACATAGAAGCCAAAGATGTCGCACGGGAACCGCGTCACGTACTTGAGCCAGTTGCACGAGTTGGTCACGGCCAGGATCCAGTGGAAGATGAGCGACCAGATGCCGATCCAGCACATGAAGGCAAGGTAGTTTGTGCCCGTCGGATTCATAATGTCATAGACGGTGCTGCGGCTGGGTATTAGCATTGCAGAAATACTCATGTTGACTCTCTTGGCGGTATGAAGAATATGACTTACTAGTTGAACACGGTAATGGGACCAGTGACGCCCACAATGACGAGTGGTTGGCAAGCCAGGAGGGCAAATACCACTGCGCCGAGGACCGAGGAGAGAAGAACCTCGTTGACACCGTACTGCATGTCTGTCTTGGTGAACATATCCAGTGAGAAGGCGAGTGCCGGCATAATACTATGGTGAAACTCATGTTAGCAGTCAGGAATCGTTGTCGATGTTGATATACCGATCCGATATTGAACCCAAGAAAGTACGAGAATAGAGTTGACTGGTTTCCGCCCGTCTTTATGTATGCGAGGCTCATCTCAATGCACAATCACCCAGATGAATCATCCCGAGCAGTCTCCGCCGTGCACGTCAAGACGTCGCATATACCCAAACGATGCAAACCAAAGAAATGGAAGACTGAATAAGAGAAAACTCACTTGGCAAAATACATGTACACGGTGGCCGGCACGACGCGATAATCCCAGGCATCGGCAAAGTCGCTCCAGTAATAGGGCGCGCGGCGTCGTACATCATTGATCATGCCGCGGAAGAGGTGAATCTTCCACCACCGGTCGGGCTTCTCCATGTCGTTTTCGTCGTCGTTGTCGTCCTTTTCCTCCTCGCCATTTCTGTTGTTGCTGCCGGAAGCTGGTGCGCGGCGCCGCCGGCCGTGAAAGGCGTTCTTGAGTGGCGACTTGCTGGCCGCCGCCGCCGTCGTGGCGCCGGGCCCTCCTCCACGTTCTTCTGGGTGAAGCGTCGTGGGAAGGGCCGCCGGGTCCTTTCCCGTGTTTGCCATTGTACGGAAAGACAACAGCGACAGGAACAACACCGGTGGCTGAATAATATACACACCCCTTCTGAATTCGATTGCGGCAAGAAAAGGCGTGGCGCTGTCTTGGTGTGCTCAATGTCTTTGACCGCCGCCCGGGTTTGGAGTTCGGGTATAATAGCGCGAAGGCGTGGTTGACCCCGAAAAATTAGAGTATTAGTCTTTGCTCAAACAACGAAAAGCGACGTGACTTTCTACTCTTGACGTCTGTGTCTGAAGATACCGTCAAAAGCCCGTTGCTTTTCTTGAGAGTTTCTGTGTGTGTGGACAGAATCAAATTTTGGAAAAACAAAAACAAGACGCTGAAGGCAAACAGAAAGAACTATCAATCTGAACCCCCCCGAGTAATGTGGTGATGCAAAAGCAGTATTCATAGCAGTACTATGGTACGGGCCTAGAATGTTAAATAGGGACGGGCTCGACAAGGTCAGTCAGTCATCAGTTACCAGTCGAACTCCATCTCGATTCCAGTCCAGTCCCATACAAATTCAATGTTCCCCCATTTGCCATTGCCCAGCGTTTTAGCGTCCCCTCTTTTATTTTCGTCCAGGATCTGTTTTCCTACTGCAGAATTGCGTGGCTCTAGGTTCAATGACATGCCGCATATTGAAGAATGTACCTCGGAAGCCAGAGCGATTAGCGGCTCGGCTGTCGCCAGCTTTATCTCGAAAATGTAGTTCATTATATATCCATGAACTGAAGAACAATAAACCTATATGAACCCTTCAGCAGTGGTCTCCTATCAACTTGTTTCCATGATATTCTTACGGTGAACGAAGTGTGTAAGACGTCTACCCCACAAAGCGTTGAAAGACAGAGTTCTAGCGTGGAGACCATTTTCGGCGTGGGGCACTTTTTTGCTGCCCGGGCAGACAAGTTTCAATGTGGGGATCCATTCCATGTTCTCTCTGCCCATCTGCGGAATTGCCAGGGACGGAACGATGAAAGAATGCGGCAAATACACAGAAGCAGATCTGGCCATGTGGTGACCGATTTTCAGAGACTCTGGTCCTTTCCACTCCCGGCCGGCTGCTCTGAGCACGTCCTGCTCGCCATCTTCAAGGCAGCATCAACGCAGTATTGAACAGTCATATAAAGATATCCCATCATGAACAAAATAGACCAGACTCCATTTTCCTATGATGAATGTCTAATCTATGGAATATCTTTTACAAGGCATCTTTGAAACCCCACGTTCCCGTGCCGCAATACCAATATACTTTACATAAGGTGAGTTGAGAGCTTGTGCTATATGGGGACCTGCAGTGATTGATCCAGCCCTTCTCTCGCGCAACCATTGTTTGTTAGTCCCAGCCGTTCGACGCCCCTGCCCGCCATCCTGTCTGTCCTTCCGTTCGTTGGGCGACTACGCAAATTACCTTCGGAACTCGTCTCCCTTGAGCTCCTTGAAGATTGCCGGCTGCGGTGGGACGCCCGGCGTGCCCAGGTCGCCGCTGGGCGGTGAAGGGGGGATGCTCTCCTGGCCAGGGGTGGGCTTGTCTGGGTCTCCTCCAAAATACTTGTTGAATTCCTCGCGGTCGTCAAACGGCCTCTTGCCCAACAGCCGCACCATGTCATCACGCGTCAGTACCTCCTTGGTGAGGAGCTCCTCTGCGACGATGCCCACTTCCTTCTTCTTCTCGATCAGAAGATCCTTGCACTGCTTGTATGCCTCGTCGACAATGCGGCGGACTTCGGAGTCAATGGTCTGGGCTGTCGACTCGGCAAATGGCTTCAGGAACTGGTTCTCGTCGTTCTTGAAGTGGAGCGGTCCGAGCTTGTGTGACATGCCCCATTGTGTGACCATGGCCGTGGCCATGTTGGTGACCTTCTTGAAGTCATCACTGGCTCCAGTGGTCACCGTCGGGAAGTGCAGTTCCTCCGAGATGCGTCCACCCAGTGTCATGGCCATGCGGTCCAGGAGCTGCCTCTCGGTCATGAGGTAGACGTCTCCAGGGAGGTACTGGGCGTATCCAAGCGCTCCCGAGCCACGCGGGATGATGGACACCTTCAGCAGCGGGTCTGCCCATCGGAAGTACCAACCACAGATGGCGTGGCCGGCCTCGTGGTAGGCCACTGTCCTCTTCTCCTCGGGGCTCAGGACCAGAGACTTGCGCTCAAGACCACCAATGACACGCTCGATGGCCTGCTCAAAGTGCTTCATGGTGATGGAGGGAGCATTGGCTCTCGCAGCTGGTAGAAAGATTAGTAAAGATGAAGTGAAATATGCCAGTATTAACAATAGACTTACCGACTAGTGCAGCTTCGTTGACACAGTTTGCAATGTCGGCACCTGCAAACCCAGGGGTCAAAGCTGCCAGTCTACCGCTCAGGTGTTCAATCTCCTCGTTGGTGACGACCTTTTTCAAATAGACCTTGAAAATGTCCTGTCTACCCGCCATCGTAGGCCTGTCAATGTTGATGTGTCGATCGAAACGACCGGGTCTCATGAGAGCCTTGTCAAGGACATCTGCTCTGTTGGTACCGGCCAGCACGACCACCTGCTCCGTCGTGTTGAAACCGTCCATCTCGGTCAGGATCTGGTTGAGCGTGGCCTCGCGCTCGTCGTTGCCACCGCTCCACTTGCCGCCACCCTCTGATCGAGACCGACCAATGGCGTCGATCTCATCAATGAAGATGATGCAGGGAGTGTTCTTGCGCGCCGTCGAGAAGAGATCTCGCACTCTCGAGGCACCAACACCAACAAACATTTCAACAAACTCGGAACCGCTGACACTGAAGAAGGGAACGCCAGACTCTCCGGCAGTAGCCTTTGCCAGGAGAGTCTTACCAGTACCGGGAGGACCTGCAAGGATGGCGCCGCGAGGGATCTTGGCTCCTAACCGCTGGAACTTCTCGGGCTTCTGCAGGAAGCTGACAAACTCCATGATCTCTTGCTTGGCCTCGTCCATGCCAGCCACGTCGCTAAACTTGACCTTGACAGAGGCGTCGTGGTTGAAACGCTTGGCCTTGCTCTTGCCGAAACCGAACATGCCGCCAGCGCCACCGCCGGCGCCACCGGGTCCACGACGTGATACCCAGTAAAGCAGACCAACGAAGAGTAGCGTAGGTCCAAATGCCAACGCGATGTTGGCAAGACCACTTTGTCCCTGGTAGCTAACGGGTATCCTCTCCGCGGGAGGAATGCCGAGTTCCTTCTGCGCCTCGTCCAGTCGTCGCTCAAAAGCATCGACGGAGCCAATAGAGAAGTAGTAGTGGAATCCGGGGCTCGTCGCAGCAGAGTCGGGATACATGGAACGAGTGGCCTCGACATTGAGGTCCACCCGGACCTGGTTGCCGCTGACGACCATTTTCTCGACCAGGCCCTTGTCCAGGAAGTTCTTGCGCAGTTCTTGCCATGTGATCTCGCGGCTGTCGCCAGTGAAGATGGAGTTGTAGATCCAGTAAGCAACGAGTGATCCAATGATGGTGGTGAGCCAGTCGTTACCCTTGAGCGGGTTTTCCGGCGGCTGGCCAGAGTTCTTCTTGTTGCCCTTGTTGGCGCCACCAGAGAAGAATTGCGAACCGGGCGATGACTTTTGTTCATCGCTCTTGCCCTGTTCCTTTTCCGAGGGCTTCTTGCTAGAGTCCTTTTCGAGTTCCTTCTCCACCATCCTGTTTGCGATGTCGGTCGAGAGGGAGTTGATGGACTTGATATACTGGCCGGCGTCCCTGAGGCTAAAGGTGCCGTTCATCTTCTTCTGGATGAGCTGCTGGAGGTCCTTGGGCACACCGGTCTGCTTGAGTTCCTGTATCACATCTTCCGGGCCGTGTCCCTTGTACTTGGGCAGCCACTTCATGCCCTCCTTGGTAGCTTTTGCGAGCTCTTGGTACTCGGCCTCGGACAGGTAGACCCATCCTTCGGGCAGGGGATCCCGCTCCTTCTGTTGCGCGCCCTCGCCCTCGGCAGGCCCGGGCGACGAGGTGCTCTGGACCTCGGGGGAGGAATCCGGTGCGCCATCCTTCTTCTCGGAAGGCTTCTTGGGATCCTGGTTCTCGCTAGAGTAGTAACGCAGCTGCTGGTGTCGCGCAGCCCAGACAGCAGACGGGACCTGAGAGAACCGCGTCGTCCTCAGGTTCGCGCGCGTGTAGACATTGAGGGAGGACTTTGAGATGCGCGCAAGGCCCGTCGACCGCCGGATGAAGCTTGACATGTCGGGCAGAGTCGACCGCGCCCCTCGGGGAATGGCTCTGATGTCGGATGAGGCGGGATGTTCTCGAAATTGAGGTGTCGGGTCGTCTCCAAGTCTACCTCATGGAAGGCACGCAGGTCTGTTGGTAACCTGGTGCAGGTCGTGGTGCAGAGAGTTGAAGAGGTTTGACTGACGTTGGGGGTGGGATGACTCCTCTACGGTGGCGCCTCGTCGGACTTGTGGTGGACTTTAGCGGCGTTCAGCAGATTTCTGCTTTGCCTCCTTGAGCTTCGATGTGCTGATCAAGTCATCATCAATTCGTCCCCGGGGCTAACATTCTTTGGGACTAGTGTCCAAAGCTCAACCCACTGAGTCCCGACTTCAGTGATGTGGAGCCACCTTAGACATGCCATCGTGGGGCCACGTGATGATATAGTTCTTCAACTTTTTCTCCGTCTTGTCTTTGACTGCCTATATTTGGGATTCGTTGAAAGCATGAATTGTTGAGAATGTCGTGTTTGTTTGTCTGAGATGCGTTATATATCACGAGCGAAATAGGGCAGGTCGACGTTTGTTGTTCAAATACAAGCATCCACCGCCTGAGAGCATTTAAAGTAGAGTTTGTGAATACCGTTATAAGTCTTGAAACTGCTTATGGAAAGGCTCAATTGAGTTTCCAACCGTTTCAAGTTCAGAGTTGAGATATTCAATACCGTTGCGATATATTTATACTTCGGTTTATATACTTGATGAAATGGGTATAAGATTCCCGCCCACGGCACTTCCCTCCCAGTGCTACCCTGCCGAGACCCTGTTGGCGAAGACAGATTTAACACTTGACCAGTTTCACTCATCACCGAAAGACTTGCTCATCATTCCAGGGGACGAGGTACAACATCCACCAAGCTGCGCTGATTGCAGTGCAGGGCATGCGGATCCCCCGGTCCCCGAATTACCAACCAACTTGAACCAACAGACCCGATCCCCACTCGGCGTCGTTATGAGCAAATATACAAGTTAGTCGGCTCCGATCATACCGCTCAAACTTTCTCTCCTTCCTGTGCTACGAACCAGCAATCATAAGTTGGTGAGCATCGGTGAAGTGTTTTATGCTTGGTTTGTGGCACGGATAGCACTCTCAGACCACGTCTCACATCCTCATCCGAGATTGCCAGAATTCTTCTCAATATATTACCGAATGATGATCACTGGTCAGCGTCGCCGTAAGTTCATCTTCAAGCACTACTGACTATTGTTTAGGGCCATACATCTATATGATATCAAAGCGCCATGTCGGAAGGAATAAAGCCCATGGCAGGATAGGATTGTAAGTTTGACGAAATTCATGATAAACCGGTGAGTGGAAATTGACCATGGCTAATAGATATTTTAGGTATCAAACAGTATACCGCCGACCTAACCAAACGCCATAGACTGCCCAATCATTTACTCGCAACTGAGTTCACCCATCAATGCATTAATTCCAATGCTGCTCACGGACTTCTTCTCATTAAATCGTCACCGTGCCTCCATTTTCAACATCCGTCGTTTTGATTTTTCTGCAGACATTCCGCACTTTTCTCGTCTCACGACCGTCATAAACCGCCATTGTTGTTCATTGTGCTTCCGTTCTCAAAGCTGGGGTAGGCTCCACCACTGAACTCGGCCCAGTCCCAGTCAATACTCATCGGCAGTTGCCATAGATCCTGTGGCAGCAAAGCGGGTGCGAAGCCAGGTACGTTCGGGTTCTGCAAGGGCGGTGAAGCTATGGGCTGGCCAAATCCAGTCAGATCATGGAAGTTATTGAAATCAGGGGTATCGTATATTGGGCCCGTGCTGGGGTGGTCTTGTGGCCACGCGTTGGGACCATCGCGTGGTGCTTGACCGTTGCCCGAGTTTGCCGTATTCATCGGGCTGTTATAATTCGAAGCTGATGACTGGGGAGTGTGACCACCCTGCATACCCGGTGAGCCTGTCGAGTACGCCACAGACCCGCGTTGTTGCCTCTGCTGTTGGCTGTAATGCGGAGTCGGCGTGGCCTGTGACGTGGTTGACCGAGGCGTTGTGCTTGATTGCGCTGAGGCGGTCGGGTTTATCGGCTTTGGTGGATCTTGTGTCCTCCTCTTCCGTTTCGATCCCTCCTTCTCGGTCTTGTCTATGATGGTCTTGGCAATACGTTCGAACTCGGCGCACACACCAAGCATTCGGTGAACCCCGCCAGTCTCGGCCTCCTCGCCTAATGTCGACAAGAACGTGACGACTATGCTCATCAGCTTGGTGTCTGATCTCGCCCGTGGATCCAGAGGATTCTGCAGAATGTTGCCAAACAATGTCATGAGCGCCGATACGGGGAAATACAAGGCCAACCTGGAGCAAATTAGCATGAATACGACACGACAAATGTTGGGGAGCATACCAGACGCATTGGTTATCACCTTGCGGTATGTACTTCAGCAATGAAATGGTAGCACGTGCTGCTGAGGCACAAAGAGCAGCTGAAGCAAAGACTCGCGGGTTCAAGGGCTTCGCATTCAGGCCCTGGATCGCATAGTTGGACAGTCTGCTGGTCCAGTATCCCCGATGTACCGACATGCGGTGGATTGTTGTCAAACAATTATAGTAGGAAAAGTGCAGCATGACAATGTGGAGGATGAGCGGGGTGTGCGAGGCCTTGATCTCGTGTTCCGGTCTGAAGTCAATCGGAATGCTGTCTTTCCAGTCCTCAAGCGCCTTGTCAAGCTCGCCAATCGTGTTGAGGAGCTCGCCCTCGGAGAGCTTGGCAGCCTTTGTCGAGTACAGTTTCTTGTACACTTTACTTTCGATCGTGGTTAGCTCACACATGACTCTGAACAGATTCATTTTGCCTTTGCCGTCAGCCAATGGAATGTTGCCAATGTTGTCTGCCGGGTTCGCGGCTGGGAGTTCGACGCTCATGTCGTCGTCATCCTGAGCTGGAGGTCTGCCGGAGCGAAGACAAAGATCCTTGTCCAACATGTACGCAATCCAGAAGACTCGTTTCCTCTGCTCAAGCTCGATCGGGTTCAGGTGGAAGCCGCTGCCACTCTTATGAAGACCAATGCTGTGAGAAAGCCGGATTGCGGCAGCGATCAAGAGAAATGAGGGCTGCGGGTTCGGGGTTCCCTGCATGAACAAGGCCATGCCGAGCAAGGCTTGTACGCTGAGCAGGTCGGTGTTCCGCATAGTCAGCTCCGCAAACACGCCCATGGCATTCTTCATATATGCCCAAGCCTTCTGGTCCTCCTCCTCGGGGACGAGCTTGCTCATGACCCGCAGACGATGGGCCGTCGCCAAAACAACGTTGAGACTCGCCCACCATCCAGATCCTTCATATGGCTCATTGGAGTACTGCTTCTCGACGAGGTGCATGAACGTAGGCTGGTGGAACACTGGGAACATGCAATTGAAGTTCTCAAAGTAGTCTTTGAGTAGAGACATGGCCTCCGGCTTGGGCGGCAGAGGTATGTACACGGGCCGCCGGAAGACATCGGCAAAGATCTCGGGCTTCCAGCGGGTCCACTTATGGTCGTCGATGGAGACTTCGGAAATCATGTTCTGGAAGGCGTCGTCTCCAGTCTTCTCATTCACCCATTGGATGCCTTTTGGCGAGAATATCGAGAAGCCAGACGATGAACCTAGATTTCCGTGGTCAGTTCGGGTCATGCTAACTGGTGAGATGGGATTGTGAGAATTACCAAAATAACGGGTCTCGCCAGATTGGTTTGTAACGAGCGAGCACATCATCTCCGACAGGCCCTCGACATCCTCTTCAGACTTCTCTGGCACGACCGATGAGTTGCGCCTCTTGTCCTCATCCTTATCCTTTGGTGGTTCAGGCGAAGTCAGTGAGCTCTGTGGAGTGGAGGCGGCACCCTCGGCAATGGAAGTATCCTGTGATGGCGATGCTGGATTCGACGTGGCCTGCGAGGGCTGCCTTGACCGTTGTTGTGCTTTCTCGGCCAACTTCTTCTCCAAAGTGCCCAGATCGGTTGCGCCATCCTCATCATCCAGGAGTCCTGCATGACTGTGTTAGCCAGGTGCATAGTTGAAAGCCGCGACATGCAATTGCGACTGGCGCAAAGCGACCATGTCGTCGGACTGTAAGTCCTTCTGACTCACCAGCAAGCCTAAGCAGACTTTCCATCCGACCGAGTCTGTTTTCGAGTCCCTCGATATATTTGGCACTGCGTCAGACGTGAGTCAGTAGTTCGACAACATTGGGACGGACGCCATGCTTACCCTTTCGGCGGGCTTCTTTTCTTCTCGACCTGTGTGAAGACACAGTCCGTCTTGTAGTTGATGCAGTGCGTGCAAGCCGGCAGCTTTCCGTCGCACTTGATCTTCTTCTTTCTGCACATGTCGCAAGCCTATATGTGAGAGACGATCTCTTGCTTAGCCACCGCGGACTTGATACCCTAGAGCTACGGCGCAGGTAGAAAGCCTGGCGCCGGGAGACGCTCACTCACCCTCGCTATTCTCCTCCTCTTTGCATCCTGGTCATCGCCCAGCAGTGCCGAAGGGTCGAACATTTGGAGCTCGGGGGGCAGCATGGGAAGGCCGTCGGGCAAGCCATAGCTGCCGAAGATCTGGGGCGGCTGGTTTGTCAACGGAGGCGCATGCATGCCAGGAATCTGGAAGGTGTTCGGATCGACTCGTAGGTGATCCATTGTGGTCGACCTTTGTTGCCACGTCGTCGTTCTTGTCGTCCGTGGTTGTGGCGTCTTTCTTTCCTCCTCCTCGTCGGGGCACTCCTGAGATCTCGGGTCACTCTCCTCCTGTCTGGTGTAGTAGCTCTGGATTACCAATATCCTGGGCTGCGCGGAGCAAAGCGAGCCGCCGGAAGCTGCGGAATTGGGTCGCCTTCTTCGTAGGTCGCAAGTTACTACGTCAATGTGCAATACATTCGTTGGGTATGACACATGTCGGTCTTGAGGAAATCGTGAGCAGGCACAAAGAGAAACAGACGAAGCGGGACGGCGGGCGGCGTCTCTCGGGTTTCGAAAGAGAGTTGGGTAGGTAAAGTTTGGCACTATAATTGAGATCGATCCACGAATTCGGGGCAAGGAGGCGAGCGGGCGGCGGGCGGCAGCAAGCAGCAAGCAGCAGCAAGCAGCAGCAGCAGGAACGTGGGAAGTGGGTTTCAATTGAAAGATGGAGAAATCGGGAAGAAAGAAGTGGGCTGGGGGGTCCTAGTCTTAGTGGTCTTAGTGCTACCTAGCTGGGATAATCAATGGGTTAGTACCAAGCTTGGCAAGGGTTTTGTTAACGGTATCAGACTATTAGCAGGTACCGAGTTCCAGGCTTTTTTTTTCAGCAGGACTCGAGAGTAGAGCTGGCCAAGAAAAGACCATCTAACTGCCTGCGGCTGGAGAGGAGACGAGATCGTGTAGTATGCCCGTTACGTACGCGAGTACTCGTAGATAGGCAATAAATGGTAGACGGATGGATATACTTTAGATGCAGAATGGTTGCGGCGGCAGCAAAGACAAGAGCTAAAACGAGATGCTACGCGCTAACACCTTACAGTATTAATGATCCCTTGACCACAGACTGAAAGAAGCTGCCCCTACCTCGACTATGTAACCCCTTCTTCCCCCCTCCCCTCCTTGCCGAGATGTGTAGGTGCTACATGATAACTAGATTGATGAGTTCATCGTGGCTGAGCACGTCGATTCTGCAGCAGTGAGCGGTAAAACACATCGTCCTTCCGTACAGGGGACCTAAAAAAGAGATAGCGTCTTCCTTTGAAGTACACACGACAAGACAAGACAAGCGAGCGGGATTGGGGAGGGGTCCTATCTCCCTTCTAAAGTCCGCCGACGGGCCCAGTCCAGCACCGCCAGACAATGTGACTGCGGCAGAAGTCTTAGACGTCAACGCCTCCTCTTAGGCCGCGGTAGCAAGGTTATCTTGAATTCTTTTTTTGTTTTGCTTTATAATCAGGATTTATTGCTTGTCCAACAGAAGGCGTACGTGCTTTCAAATGTCATGCTTTCTGTAAGTAAGCCATGGCTAACGGCGTTCCGTGCTGCATTGCCTCTATACTACTACTATTTACAGTAACAATGGATTGGCCAGCCAGGCCTATACTTGTCATGCCCGGCCTGGTTCATGAAGGAGGGGTGTTCGAGGCAACATCATGGCGTCAAACCCCCGGTTCCGAGAGACGCCGTCCCATACCTGGACTCCCAGGAGTGACGATCACGCCAAAGCATCAAGCGTCGAGTCCATCACCGTCTATTGGTCGGCATGGTAGGGGCTAGGCGTGGTATAACCGCACTGACATGTCCAGCCAATATGTTCAAGGGTCCCAGCGACTTATTCTTCCCAGACTCCAGATGAAAAAGATGGTGATGCAGTAGTTCGTGTCGACGTGTAATTCACATTAGCCATGGACTTATACATCATGTCATAACTGCGCTTTCACGAGCACGCAAAGACACTCCGGGGGTGGTTTGCGGGGTACGCAACCGGATATTTCACAGCGACAACTTATCATATTCTCGTCATCGTATGACTTGCCGTGACACGGACAGCGCCCCGCGATGAGCAGTATCATATTGGGGAAAAGAGAATACCCACCTGCATGAGAACAAACACCTTTGTTTGGAGTGATTACGGGATGCCCTCACTTTTCTTTTTTTTTCTTTTTTCGTCGAGCACTGATTATTTTTTGGGCGCTGTCTGAGGTCTTGGCCGCTTGGTAGGAAGCGCCCCCTACGGTAGGGGTCAACCGTCACACCACTTTAGAAACATCAGGTCGAGAGAGAGAGCACGCTTCATTTTTTGCCGAGTACCGATTTTTGACGCCCCGACCTTGCCCGTGTCGTTTGGATTGACGCACAGCACGGCCAGTTCCATTGTTTCTTCATACCACGGTCTCTTTTTCAATTGTGGTATCAAATGGGGATCAACTAGAGTCAAAGCCGAGCATGTTAATCCTTAGCTGACTATCATTCAGCATAACAGGTACGAAGTATACATAGGATGTTTCTCTGCAGACCAGCAACAAACACGCAAAAAGGACAACGACAGCGTCAGTAAGGCAGTAACCACCTGCCATCGAAATTGGATCAAGTGCTAGTTATACTTGTCATACAAATAGCTCCCAGCAGAGCCCCTCTTACCATATGCAGGCATTGAGCCCAGGATCAGAGCCAGTGAAATTCCGTGATTTTCGGATTCTTCGCGAATGCGGCGAACCTGTGCCTTGTCGCGTATATGTTGCTTCCGAGAAACCCGGGTGATTTACATACGATAGAGCATGAAGTAAAACATTTTTGAACATGCTCATCTTGGCACTTGGAAGGCGTATCTCTCAAACAGCCCATAAGCATCACTACTACTCCGTCCAAGCCTTGCCACTTTAAGAATCGACAGCAGCAGAAGGCAGTTCGTTGCCATGTCGAAAGCCTTCCCAAACCACTGCATCAAAGTGACCCATCATGATGCCATAGCAAGAGAAGATCTTCCAACTGTCCGTCCGAGTGGTATAACGCTTCACCACGATAAAATAAGGCTGACCCACGGATGGAGCCCTCCCTCGGCAGTTGGCTGACAACCAACATCCTACTTACATGTGTACAAGTGCTCCATATAGGTATGTACGGACGTCCCATTCCATATGGAGTCGTGAGAAAATCCACGGACGGGCGGACGGACAGATGGTGTCGGAGCACTTTTTTGTGTCTGCTCTGGACATGTCCCGCCACGTGGGTCGAACAGCCGTTGGTTTCTGACTGCCTGGCCATGCCATGCTGGCACGATAAATGTCCGCAGCTCAAGGTATATCGCTGGCCCTACGGATACTGCAAGACAGGTCATCAGCCTTAATCCTCAATTTTCCATTCTCTCTCTCGCTCTCCCCCAACCACACCTCCCGATTTGTCATTGCGCGCGCCCGAGCGGTTGCGCCCGAACCCGGGTCGAGGGTGGTATGCTCTCCTCTTCTTCCCATTCCCACCACCACCCACCCCAATGCGCGTTTCAGGACCGTCTCAAGCAGCTCGACGATGGGACGGTAACTCCCCGCCGCCCATCAAGGGGACCCCCATATAGTCTCGAGTCTGCAGATCGAAGCGCGACGCACCACCACGCGAGCATGGTGGTACCCAGTCGCCGCGGGCTGTTCTTCGTTGGTTCACGTCCCGGGTCCGGGAGGGAGCCGACCCCTAGTGTGGTTGTCAGAAATTCAATGCGATCGAGCGGACGAACGATCCCGTGTCGGAAAGGTTGCTACATTTGCATGTCCGGATTCAGTCGGCCTGTGATTCAACAGCTGGATTCAACCCCTGCCGAAATATACAAACTCAATGCGAGATGGCTTGTCATGGGACGATTATCTTTAGATTATAGACAGCCCGAAGAACAGTGGTTCCTCGGCGGTGTGGTCTTCATTTCTTACACCCAGCGGGTATAGCTGGGTCGCTTTATGTACATGACAAATCGCCGCCCAACTGTTATGGACGGTTTGCAAGGCTTCATCACAGAAGCTTGCGGGAATCCTCCTCTCGTGAATTTTTCCACTCAATTATCAAACATTAGAAACGCCAATCCCATGCCGCAGGCAGATGAACAAAAGCCAACAGAATGCCAAGCGGTATCATCGAGGTCTGAAAGATATACAAGCAAATACGCGCGCTGGAAGATCGTGGTAGGTATCATATCTCTTCGGTAAATCTGGAGCCGGAGCCATGCGAGGGATCATATATAGATGAGCCATCTGCCGAAGCATGGGAACGACCCACGGGATCCCGCGGGGGCGGCGACAGGCTTGGTGTAGCGAAATATGAAGCCTCTGTTATTGGCATCCGAGCTGGGCCGGCATGGAATACTGGTATGCCGCTCTCGGGACGCATGGGCGAGCCTACTGCCAGCCTCGGCATGTCGGGGCCGGCGAGGGAGCCTTGCGAGTCGCGGTAATAAGATCCATCAGTCATCATGGTGTCACGCGCGTGCGTAGACGGTTCAGAGTATCCGTCTCCTCCGTGCTGCAAAACGGAAGGCAGTTTCCTGCCCGAGACCTTTTGGAAACTTCTCTCTGTGCCGTTGCTCCCCGAGGCATTCGTCCGCTGGGAAAGCCTCTTGCCGCCAGTCAGACTCGCCAAAGCCGAGGGGATGAAAAATGGTGTTGTTCGTTCGGCCATTTGTCCTCCCATTCCGCCGCCGGATGAGTTGGGTGGTCCACCGTTGCCAATGGCACGGTTGTTGGCGCCCGGAAGGCCGCCGTTTCCATCGCCGAGTCGCATTCCGTTGCGCTTCTTGTATCGAAGCAGCATCAGAGCTGCGATAAGAATGAGCCCGATACCAGCGACTGCACCTAGAACACTCCCTGCGACAGTCCCAGCTGATGCGGAATTCGAGGTTGATGCCGAGCCAGAGTCGCTGGTCGAAGTGGCAGACGCTGCTGAGTCGCCTGTGGCCGCGCTCCCGCTGCCGTCACTGGTGCTGCCGGCGCCGCCAAAACCCGAGCTAGTCGAGTGACTTCCGTGGCTGGACCCAGTCGAGGTCGCCGAGTCGGTTAATGAAGCAAAAGTTGAAGTAGAACTTGAAGAGACACTAAGCAGTGTCGTGGTGAAGGTGTCATTGTATAAGATGGTGCCAGACGAATGAGCGAGTGTGGATGTGGTCAGATCAGTAAAAGCATCCGCTGTCAAGGTGTCATTTGTAGTAGAAGAAGAGGAAGAAGAAATTGACGATGTCGCCGAAGAAGCTGCGAAAACAATTAGAATGCAGAGTCTCAAAGCCAGACGAACAGATCAGGAACTGACTGGTAATAGTGCTGTTTGCAACGCCAGTAAAACTGGGAAATGGTGAAGTAGTAGTCAAAGGAGTGGCAGTAATTGAAGCGAAAGTTTCGACAGTCGGAAATGAAGATGTCATGGAGGAAGAGGCCGCAGCGTCTGGCGATGAAGATGCAGCGTCTGCGGACGAAGAGGTTGTCTCGGATGCTGAGGTCGATGCAGTGGAAACTGCCGACGCCGTGTCTACTGAGGACGCGGTCGCTGGAGAGACAGACGATATGATTGTGACAGCATCGTCGGACGAGTGTGTGTTGGCGTCGGGCGAGCTCTCAATGCCAAAAGTCGCAGTAGCGCTGGCGTCAATGCTGGCGTAGGTGCTGGCGTCGGGCTCGCTTTCGATCCCAACTGTGGGCTCCGCAGTGATTTGAGTGGTGGTTGGTTCCGAGAGCTGCGTGGTGGCGCTCACGGTCGCGCCGCTCGAATCAATGAACTGAATGACGGAAACGGTCTGAATGACATGAACGATTGATGCCGAGGTCGTGCTACTGTCGGCGGCGTCGGTGCTGTCAGTGCTATCGGTGGTGTCTGCGCTGCTGCTACTGCTACTGCTGTCGGTGCTGTCGCTGCGGATGACGCTGCTGCTGCTGCTATCGGTGCTGTCGCTGCGGATGCTGCTGCTGCTACTGCTACTGCTACTGCTGGGAATGCTACTACTGCTGCTGCTGCTGTCGACAACAGTATAGCTGTCGTCGGACGACTCCTGGCGTTGATGCAGCCTCTCGTGGTTGTGGTGAGAACGAATGTGGTTGTTGTGATAATTTTGGTGAGAAGAATCTACGTCCCGGGCCTGAAGGAGTGAAGACCCCGAAACTGAATCGGTCATCGCGCGTGGCGGTGAATGTTGAATACGAGGTTGAAGGAGTGTGTTGGTACGCTGGGGGGGCAAGGTGCTGCTGAATGCTGACTCGTCCGAATGAGTGTGCGCGCTATGTGGGTGGTGTCGATCGGCCGGGTACTTCCATCCTCGTGTGCCTGTTTTTGCCTCTCTCTCTCTCTCTTGCTTGCTGCTGGTTATCTATCCCTCGCTTGGCTCGATTGGACGGAAAACTGGGCGGACTCGTATGCAGTATACTGATGGATACGCTTGCTATTTTGCTGCCTTGTCGATCTCGTCCAACTATTCTTCTTTTTCCAGCCTTCTTTTTCGCTCCCTCCTTTTGGGTGGTTGTTCTCTAGTAATATTGTACGGTCGTCGCTCCTGGGGCGCCGAGACCAGTCATCCACATCACGACGACACAACGGTCGGCCAGGGGGGGTGGGGGGAGATTAGAGAAAGTGAAAAACAACGACAACGCGGGATTCGGATGGAAGGACACGGAAAGAGGAGAAAGAAAAAAAGAGGGAAGAAAAGAAGGACGAAAAAAGCGAGAAACTACTCTGAACACGACGACTGGGGGGGGCACGATTTGATAATATGTGCAAAGAAAAAAAACACAGCGAGCAAAAAAAGCCGTTTTAATTAAAATGAGCAAGCAGAGGTGCTATGGGCCGTGATGAGAGAGCCACTCTTTTCTCGCTCGTCGAACGCTGGGGTATTGCTGCTGCTGGCTACTGCACTTGTTGATGGTCTTGGACCGTCGTGTGGTTCCTATTCTATTTTTCTTACACACTTTCGCTTCCCCTGCTTGCGGCCAGCGAGGGATGGGATGGGATGGATGGATCGATGGGGGGGATCAGGTAACAGACTGCGGCACTATGGAGGAGGCCACTACATTATGGAGAGGCACTTACGACGCAGCGAGACCAAGTGTTCATTTCGCTTGCCAGGCCATGGGCAGAGGACGAGTTGAGAGAGGCCAGGGGTTGTAAACAACTCGAAAGCCACGCCTAGCAGGTACTCAGATATGGGGCCAATCAATCATTGAGCACCGGCCGGGATGGTGCCAAGCAGAACATCTCATCCAGGGTTCTCCTGGCTGGTGTAGGGCGCCCCCTTCTCTTCCGTCCCATTGGTTATGGACTCGGGGATCTGAGCGAATCTGAGCAGACGAACCTTTGCTCGGTTTGCAGAGCCGGACATTGGATAATCCTACATAACGTCTTGCTCCTTCAGTATCAAGTCTCGGTCGTGCACATATTGCTGGCCCCGCCTAGCAAACCTGGGCCATGGTCATGTTCCATTGCATCTCTCTTCTTCTTTGATTGAAATTTGGAATGACTGCATGCCTACATACATTATTGGCCATTGAGACGCATCCGTCGATGACCTGACCAACCTACCGCGAGCTCCCTGCCTTATTACGCACCTACCTGCCTTACCTAGGGGCAATTTGATGTACCTAATGTAGTGTGTCCGCTCCCGCTAATAAAGCGCAGTAGTAAGGTACCGAACGCTCTCTCGGGTGCTTCTAGGTGAGTTGCGCCTAAAAATAATTATTCCCAGAACTTTATTAGGCAATGTGCGGAAGAAGAGTTTTTAGCCATGCCCCAGCCGCCGTCTGCGTTCGTGTTCTCTCTTTTCCACCCCTAAACCCATCTTGCAGGAGCTTCGAGGAGCTAAACCGCCCGAGGCAGAGTTCGAGGTGCGACGGCTTCCTCATTCGTCGTTAGCAGGATGCAGGTACCGCAGATTGCCGTGTGGACGCACGATGCACAGCAGATGCTAGCGGGCGGCACGGCGGCGTTGGGGGGCCTTTCTAGTGTGCGAGATGCGCGTGGAAGAGCGACATTCTAGCATGCAATAGGTAGGTTCATCGTGAGGTCTGGTATGTAATATACGTACCTTGGTAGATCGATTGGTGACAATTGATCTCAGTCAGTAGCAGATAGGCGCTCACCTTCCAACAAGCTAAGAAAAACTTCCACCTGAGATGGCCGTTGGTTTTGTTGCTGCAGCCGCGGGCGCCTCGTATTCGCCCACTAAAATAATTCTCGTGTTGAGGCTGCAGCAAGGTAGTACCCGTGGCACCTGACTTTTCATACTCTGTGCATATCTCTCCCCAAGCTGCAGGAACGTGCATCTAGGTATATCATCCTCCTCGAGAATCAAAAGGACGGACGGACACTCTTTGTTTTCGTTTATTGATAAATATTTGTGTCGAGTTTTGTGGACATCTTTCTTTGCATAACCATCGGTATTCCCGCCAATTGCCCATATTATGCTTCGTAGGCGATGCGAGTATGAGTCTACAGCCCTCCCGCGTATCCGCGTTCTCGTCATGGCAACGCAATGCCGCAATTGCTTAAACAATTAAAGCCAGCCCTTGCATGTTGATCGATCGACCACGTCGGTTGAGAACCGAACTACATACTACTATGCATCTCACACCTGAACACTCGCAGAGGGCTTCATACACAGCAAAAAGAGAGAGGCTCCATTCATCTCATACGTCCCCAATGGGCGCAGCGTGGTGATGAAGCAGACCCAGTCGCTTGCGTGCCTGGTCGCTAAGACGCAGGGCCAGCTCGAGGACCGTCCAGACACGCCGCTACCTCGACGGGGTTAAGCGCCGGCGAGACGAGAGATCAAACCAGGACCGGGTCTCTCCATCTCCAGCGGTCCCAGGGCCCATGAGCCGAAGTGGACCACTGCACCGTTGCTCTTCATTTGCAGGTTGCATGGCTCTGCATTCGTCAGCCCAATGGCATCCCTCTGCTCGTCAAGCATTCTGGCCCGCTGAACGTCATGATCAGCAGCGTGGGAAATCACCCATCATGAACTGATTGTTCAGTGCTCAATGGAAAAAAGGGACGAGGGGCAGGGAAAATTAAAGAAATGAGATGAGTAGCATAAGCCCTTCATCTCGAATGTCTCAGAAACACGAACGGTCATGACTAATCTGCATAACTTTTTCAAAGTTTGGATGATCTCGGTGGGCGGGCGGGAACGGACGACGCGCAATCTGGAGTGGCATGTTTGTGACAAAGATCGCAATCGAGAATTTTCTTCTTCCTTGCGAGAGAACGAAGAAGAAACCAAAAAAAAAAAAAAAAAAAAAAAAAAAACCCCCCGACTGATCATCGGCCTAACTCCCGAGACTATAATAGATTAGAGTGTTACTCAAACATCTCTTGGCATCCTCGCTAAGTCCAAGGTGCAATTTCCTTCATCACATGGTGGGCTGCTTTTGTAGCGCTCGACCGCATGTTTCCGGCTAGGATCCAGCTGCTTATCGTTGCATTCAACATGGTCCATGTGCTTCTGGACCAGCTTGTCTGGATATTCCGAGTGTGTCCTGGGTCACGACAGATTGTTCGGAGTCGGGATATCGGGATCATGATCGGATAGCACTGGACACCACGTCGTGAGAGCATGGAGCGAGTTATATCTGAAGACAACTTGACGGGCTACATATCAAATGCCGTGGACCGTGATGTTTCCCCGGCGGCCTGCGTATCACGCTGATCTCGTGGAAATACTATCCCCATCTGCGTCTAGTGAAGATCGTACAAGTGGTGCTCTGACGTTGATCACAAACTTAAGTTTGGCCTTGTCAGACCTGCCGCGCAGCGTGAAACGAAACTACAGTTGACTAAAGAAGGACCTGAAGATCGTTGCAACTTGCAAGGGAACTAACGATTTGATGCTCCGGACTTCCAGTAGTCTTCCATTCGGATTTATATTCTGTCTTATCGTATGTTCCTGGCCATGACTTGGCCTGTCGCACTGCCTATATACCCCGTACAACACGACTGCTACTCAATAAGCCTTGGCTCAACAACTGCTCGGTGATGCGATCAGTCTGGCTACTCTCAATTCTCACACATACTGTACGGAGTATCTACTTCAAAATCGGTGCAGTCTGGCCGAGAGAAACTTACTCACCACTAGTTGTAAACAAAATATGTTGTTGCATGGGACATGCAAGATACATACAATTGGCAATTCGAAATCTGCCCAAATTTGCCCTGGAAAAAAACGACAAGTACATATTCACACTGCTACTTCGAAGTAAAGGGGACGTAGAGTATAAGATGTCATATATAGCATATACAGATGTATGTACAACTTACTTCAACAACCAGGAGCTTCTGATACAAGTGACAAGGCATGATCAAACTTGCACTCTTCCAGTATACTTTATCAATCAGGATTCCCGATAACACAGGTTACAGGGCATAGCCAAATTTACAGTCTTCTCGTATATCTACTTCACGAATTATACTTGGCAGTATATCCCCGTGATGAGGCAAAGTATACTAAAAGAAATAAAGCCCAGCCACATAAGATCGAGACATAAGTCAAAGAGTAGATCTTATAGAACCATTGCTCTGATTTGCCGGAGTCAAGCAAATATATGTTGAAAGAAAACATTTAAGATCGCACGTAGCTTTGTTTTGAAAATGCCGAGGTTGCAACCTCGTGCAGCATTTTCGATCTGCCCTTCTCGCCAATGATTCATTCCAGGATGAGCATGGCCAATGGTTTTGGATCTTCAAAAAATTTTGCCGCATCACATTGTGAGTACGCCTGATTTATCAGTCAGACCACTGTAAATATTTCAAGTATTTGCAAGTCATTTATTTATTTCACTTGACATTCTCAATTTCGGACATTGAAAACCTCCACGAGTTTATAAACAAAGACGAGCCAGCATCGAATAATAACATCTGCATATAGTGGTTTTGTGATTCACCCTAATATGAAATACTTACATCCGCGATACTCTTAGGTGTAAATTGGTAAATGAATTCACATAACGCCTCTATTTCTTTTTCCACGGCCTGGACTTATTTACATGTCTGTCCCCGGACCGTCCTGGATGCAATGTAGCTCATTTTCCCTCTGATATGTCGACCAAGTTATCATGTTACCCAATTTGGTCCCATTTCTTCTCTCCGTCCATCTCATACGCTCAGCGTCCCCTTGGTGCTGGGGACCTCGCCCTCCTTGCCGGGGACCCTGCTGGTGGCCATCTTGACGGCGACCGCCAGCGCCTTGAAGGCGCTCTCGGCGCGGTGGTGGTCGTTGAAGCCGCGCAGGCAGTCGACGTGCAGCGTGATGCGGGCGGCCTGGGCGAAGCTCTCGAGGCAGTGGGGGATCATCTCGCAGCTCAGGTCGCCGATCTTCTCGCGCTTCAGGCCCAGCTCGACGACGGCGAAGGGCCGGTTCGACAGGTCGACGACGGCGCGCGACAGCGCCTCGTCCAGCGGCGCGTACGCCGACCCGAACCGCGCGAGCCCCGTCGCCGAGCCCAGCGCCTGCGCGAACGTGTACCCCAGGGCGATGCAGACGTCTTCGGCCGTGTGGTGGTCGTCGACTGTTTTGCAAGGGAATCATATGTCAGCAACTACCTCCGATGTAGCTTGCTGCTCGCAGGAGAAAGGCGACTACTCACTGTGAAGATCGCCCTTGCAGGCAATGGCCAGACTCCATCCGGCGTGCTTGGCGAGGGCGTGCAGCATGTGGTCGAGGAAGCCGATGCCCGTGTTGACGGAGATGGTCTGCGACTTGCTGGCCTGGCTGGCGTGGGCCTCGGTCTTGGAGATGAGGCGGGAGTCCGTGTCGGGCGGGAAGTCGCCGCCGTCGAGGTTCAGAGCCATCTGGATCTTGGTCTCGTTGGTGTCACGGGCGAGCGCCGCCCAGCGAGCCTTTGGTGCCTCGGAGCCCATTGTGTATTGTGTGTATTCTCGGAATGTGTGGTCGTGTACGTGTGTAGGTATCCCCGGTTTGCAGCGATGTAGTCGAGAGTCGGGCAGCAGGGGGTTGTCGTCTACAAGTATAAATGTGTCAAGGGAAGAAGGCGGGCATATGATCGCATAACCAAACGGATCGTATAATTTTTAGAATCGGCCCTCCGCTAATCGGATAGCGGCCGATTACCTTCCCAAGCTCTGCCTGTGTCTCACCTCCCACCCAACGCCCCGCCAACGTCAGCGCCAGCAGCAGAGCGGGGGAGGAACTTTGGTTGTAGGAGGTCTGGACTGCACTGCACTGACCAGCCCAATGCAAATGCGCCCCTCCAGATTTATTACGGGGAAGCAAGCTTATGCTTATCGATAAGACCGAGGTCCGCCAAAAATTATTTCCCCCGTTCGCGGGTCGGCTTTCTGGTTCGAGATCACTCTGAAAAAAGTCGACCCGAGACCAATCATTCGCACCTGCGCAAACTCCCCCAATCTCGTCGCACCGGCAGTAACAACAAGACAAGATGGGCGTCTCCAGGACCAAGACCGTCAAGAACAAGCATGCCACCAAGGGCTCGGGCATCGCCAACAGCAAGGCCTCCAGGTCGGGGCCCGTGGACGGCATCGTAAAGGCCAAGAAGAACGGCCCGCCCAAGTCGTCCAAGCCCCAGGGCAAGGGCGCGCTGGCCGCCCTGCAGGCAAAGAGGAAGAAGAAGGTCTACGCCGAGAAGGACCTGGACATCCCCAAGCTCAACATGGTCACCCCGATCGGCGTCGAGAAGCCCAAGGGAAAGAAGAAGGGCAAGGTCTTTGTGGACGATCGCGTACGTCCATTTCATGCTCTTTCGCCAGGCAATGCTTTCAAAGTATCATATACTGACTTTCTTCAAACAGGAGAGCATGACCACGATCCTCGCACTGGTCCAGGCCGATAAGGAGGGAGAGATCGAGTCCAAGATGATGAAGGCGCGGCAGCTCGAGGAGATCCGCGAGGCCAGGCGGGTCGAGGCCGAGAAGAAGGAGGAGGAGAAGAAGGCACGGCTGGAAGACACCAAGGACTCCCTGCGGAGGAAGAGGAGCCGGGCCGCCGCGTCCAGGCCGAACCCCGACGCCGCCGACGACTCCGTGGTCAAGGAGGCCGTCACCTCGGGCAGCAGGGCCGCCAAGCCCAAGAAGAAGAGAGTTGCTTTCGCCTAAGCTTCTTCTCTTTCTCGTCGCGTGTCGGTTCCGTTTTGTTCAAAAGCATTTCGATGGAGTTTTGGCGTTGTGGGAATCTTGCCGTGGCCGCATAAAAGGCGGCTCAATTGCAGGTGCTCATATATATGAGCACAACAGAAAAAGAAAAGATACCCCAGGTATAGCATCTCGAACAATACTATGTTAATCTATGAGGAAGCATAATCTACGTATGCATCTGGGCTACCTGGATAAAATTCATTCCTATGTTAGACGGGCGAAAATAGGAAATTGATGATCAATCAAGAAAACCGCCAGTATCTGATATCAGAACAGTATGCGATATGCCTCAAAAGACTTTTTTGAGCCCAAAGTCTTTTGTCTTTTATGAACGACAAGTTCCTCGAACTTTTTGGACATCACTTGAATATGTGGTGTCAAGCCGCTTTCAATGATAATATCTGGATGCTCGGCAAGGGAGCAAAGTTACTAGGATTGCATTACTTCAAGAAACCAGATCTGATTCCTAGAAATACTGTTACTACCTAAGGACCTCCATTGAACCAATCATATCAGTTCCGAATATATTGTCTCTAATGGTGTAGGAGTACCGGTTATGTCAAATATGTTTTCGCGGTCAAGTTAAGCGTAGAATGTACTTTTGAGGTGTCCAAGTTGCAATGAGTCGATGAATACCTGTTACCAGTGTTGCTGTATAATATTAAAATATATTTCTCATATAGTATATGCCAGCCAACAGTGTGTTGAGGCTTTCGTAGGTTATGTAATTCGTTTTCTCATCATAAAGGATGATAGCAAGTCAAAAACAATTTTGACCCGCGCTATTACTCCGGGTATCATAGTTCATAGAGTTTCTCGTCATACTGCCACCGCAGCTACTCTCAGCTCCCCTTCCTCCTCAGTCCCGTGTGGACATTTCCATCTTAAGCGTTGTTGTAACGGTTGTAGGTACCGTCGTTATACTGGTAGTTGGACGGGTGGGTAGTGCCGCCCATGCCTGGCTCCTGGTAGGCGTGCTGACCGGCGACGCCATGGTGAGCCATCCCGTTATGGCCCAAGCCGTCGTTGGCCATTCCGCCGTGGGTCATGCCATTGTGGCCCATGCCAGTGTGTGCGACGCCATTGTTCATAACACCATTATGCGCGACGCCGTTGTTCATGGCGCCGTCGTGGGCGTAGCCAGACTCTCCGTACTTGTTGTGGGCCATGCCGTCGTGACCAATGGCTGTGCTCTCGGTATTGTAGCTCTGGCGAACCTGCTCAGGAGTGGCGTGCTGGGGCAGAGTGTTACCGTCGGAGGTGGTACCTCCAGTGCCGCTGCGCTTGAACATGCCCATGAACTTGTTGCGACGACCGTAGCCGGAGGTGTAGTTGTTGGCCGGGCTGGGACCGAAGCGCTTCTCTTTTCTGCGGTGACGGACCAGCACAAATTCAAGCAGCATCGAAAGCAGGAAGAAGAAGCTATAGTAGGAAATTAGCATATATATTCTGATGTGTAGGTTACAAGAGTACTCACATTCCGACAATGGCAACAGCCAAGCAAGCAGTCTGCATCTGGCAAGCCTGTCTATAGGTTGGCAGGTTGGTGAAACCACTGGTGTTGCTTGTCACCTGGTCTCCAGCGTTGCCAGAGCCAAACGGAGTGTTGACCCGGCCCTTGCAAGAGCTGGCTCCGTTCCTGTTGGCAACCGCAACATAGATGAAGGCGCCGATGAAGCATAGATCCAGGATGATGGCGATGAAGGACGTAAAAGGGTGACCGGCGAGACAGCATAGCAGTGCCAAGCCGAGTATGGTGTACAATACTGCAGCTCCCGATATACCTTCAACCGCCCTCACCCATATTGGAACGCCCAAACGGTGGTTATGCTGTGTGGCGAGGAAATAACTAAACAGCGCCAAGATGACAGCAGCACAACAGAACTGGATGCCTCTGATGAACCACTGAAGGGACTTGAGGGCGAGACCTGATTTGGCGCCCATATTTGCAGTGTATTCGTGGTACGCACCTCTGAAACGGTTGGTGTAGTATATTATCGATGGAATGGATGATGTATAAAATGTGAGGTTCAAAAGAAACTACACAAGGAGCCGGGGAAGGAAGAGGGTTGAAATAAAGATCACAAGCCCGGCAAGAGACAAGGTCTCGGATTCAGCATGCCGGGCGATCATGGACCAGGCAGTGAACTCGGTCATCGAATAAGCGCGCTCAGACGAGCTCTTGGAATCCCCATTGTTCAGACGACCCAGTGTGTCGCATGCTGCTGAGAAAAAAAGTCGATGGGACTAAAAGTGGCGATGACGGATGGACTGGAACTCTGTTTGGTCCGTCTCGCCCTCCCTTAGCACGTAGTGCCGCACTTCATAATGTCATGGCTTCCGCATTCCACTTCTGCAGAAGCTGTTGGGTCCGAGGCGAGGCGAAGGAAGAGCATGTTTGAGCCTTGAAAGGGTGGGTTGGACCCTGCATTCGCGCGCCTCGATGAGCCCCCCCGAGCAGTGACGAAAACATCACAGGCAGCGAAGGCACTTGAAAGGCCTCTGCGGGCCATGCCGAGCATGACATCACGCCCCGGTCTTTGAGGCGTTCGCGTCTGATTGGGCAGCCGGGCAGCGATCTTCACCTTGGCCCTGTCCAGATTGTGGCTGTTCCTTGATCTTGAAGCCACAAAACGTGTTGAGCCACACTGGCCCGTCCAATCATCAATGACAACATCCCTCGCTCCTCTCGTCCCTCCCGCTCGATCCGGCGAGACAAGCCTTTGCACCTAGCGAACAGCTAATAATGATGATGGTGCTGAATTAAGGATGGTTGCGAACAGGATCATCCCACTTGGCTCCCACTCAAGCAAGCCGAGAGCGAAAGCGTCCAAAACAAACCTGTCGTCCAGTTGGTCACCAGCATTTGGCTGAGTCCAGTTCACAAATGCCGCTGCCCGAGCCAGACCTGCCAACCTTGACGCCGTTTCCGCTAATGCACCACAAACCAGCTTATGAGGCTTCGAGGATTGGACTTCTCTGGGAGGCCTTTTGCCCTCTGCCCTTCAAGCTTTCGATCTGGCCCGGTCCCAGAGACCTAGAGCTAAACCCTTTGACCCTCTAATCCTGCAGCCCGTGCCGCCGTTGTCCAAACAAGCTCTGCAAGCTTCCCCAGCTTCCAAGCTTCGTCATGAAATGCTGATATGAGAATGACGATACAGCAGTAATAGTTGCATCTATGAGATGACTTTTTGCCGATTTAAACTATCCCGCCAAGCTAAACGGCTCCCTCTCCCCATGACGGAATTGAGTTTCACCTATATCGGCCGATGCAGCCGCATGAATCTCTCTCGTGCCTGGCCCCGACCCTTCTGACAAAACCACATAAACTTCCTGATCTCAATCCTATCTTGCATACATGTGCCATGATTAATTCCGCCAATGTAATATGAGCTCATCACTTGCTGTCTGGTTCAATATTCGCGCACATTTCAGCACTCAATCTAGATTCATCATTGGTAGAATTGTAATTCTTAGCAAGCGGACGGCGGCGGCCTCACATGCCCGGTTGCTATTAAGCATGCTTGGGCGCAAACCTGTTTCCCACGATACCACATACATGGAGGGGCTGGGTCGACGTCGAGCTTGTTTATATAAACTTGATCCCGTTAATCACTGACTCAAACAACAGCGAGCGCATACCCGCGTGGGGGCTCATGCGGCAACGTATCTTTCCCACGACTTGGACAGATGGGACTTTCTTACAATGTGGGATTGCAACCAGCAGTATTTTGTGGTATGCGGGTATCTATATAGTAACGCAATGTGAATACCAGATATCTGGTATGTGCGAGGCCAGTCGAATAATGAAATGACTCTTTATGCTCGCTGAGGGCGTTAGGTACGATGCCCATTTTGTCCCCAGATAACGGTCTCGATCCATCCACGCCAAGTTTGCACTGGACCTTGGCTGCGATCCTAGGACGCCTCGGTGTCAGCCAGGGCGATACTCTGCAACTCGCGAATGTTCCTTTCATCTTCCTCCTGCTGAAAGTCTTTCCACTCCTCCTCCGTCACGTGGAGCCACTGAGATATTATGCTTGTGGCAGCCCACAGCTCTCCAGAGATCATGAGCCTCGTAACTTCGAGCGCTAGGATATTGCCAACTGTCCGCCAGCAGAGCCCATCCAGTAGACTGACTTGGTACATGGCGGCGGTGGGAAGGCCTCGTCTCCGAGCGAATGCACGTGCAGTGGCCCGTATGGCGGCCGCGTCAAATGGGGCACAAATGGTGTATGTGACAAAGTTCGTCAGTATGTCCGTTGCAAGGACGGCTGGGAGACTCGTCAGGGGATTGACGGTATATATCGGTTGCTTGGTCGGTGGCTGCCCACCTTCTCCCCCAAAGCTGGGTCGTAATTCCGCGGACCACACACCGGCAGGCTGTTCGTTAGAGTCGCTCGTATCGACATCAAAACTGATAAGTGTCGGGTTCACCATGTCGGCTTCTTCGTCGTCAGTACCGTAGTCTTGCTCGCCGCCCCGACTCGAAAAGGTGCTCTGCCTTCTAACAGCACCCAGAGGAATACCACTATCAGCACCCACAGTCTCGTCGCCTTCCAGAACTTGGAGGGTTCGTGGATCCCACTCGGGACTCCCGCCGTGGCGAATCTCCCTATCGACACCACCGAGGGTAGGCGACTCAGGTGCAGTCTGCCATCCGTCATCGGGTATGGGCGTCCTGGGCTCGATCGATGCACGAGGCATGTATTCATAAAGAGCTGGTCTGGGCAGTTGCCCGTGAATGCGTGGCCAGATGTTGATATGGACAAAGTTCCAAATGCGGCCGCACAGGAAGAAGGCAGCATACGGAGCCACGTTCATAACGAGACGATTGACCCAGGACCCAGCGGCTGCGATGCTAAGGACTTCCATTGGTGGTGGTGCCGGTATTGGCGAGACATCTGTGAAGGGAATAAAGAACTTCCATTCGGGGAACCAGCTCGAGCCCGAGATGAGACCCAACCTCTGCATGGTCAAGAAAAGATGCAAATGGAACTGGCACCACGAGAGACCAAATCTCGCCCTAGATTCTTGTCAGAGTGAAGCCCATCGGCGGCGGTTCATCTACCACATACCAGCGTCTTTCCAGCACCCAGTCTACTGACAACCGTGTCCAGTGTATGCCCTGCATGACCAAGAATGGTGGCAGGCCAGTCAGGAGTAGTTGACTGAGCGAGCGCTGTTCTCTCTCGTAGTGCATAAGCTGCAAGAACTCTATATTTGAATAGGACTTGTAAAGCTGATGGATGGTTTTAGCATTGTTCTTGCCATGTTTGTTATCTGGCATGGAGTGACGGGCATACCATGATTCTTTGCCGGACCCCATGGACACCCCATATGCCAAATATGCCAAGGGACCTGCCAATGTTGAGCAAAGTGTTGCCGGTTTCCGCTTCGTAAAGTTGATGGTCTCTAGCTATCAACATCTCATGTGACTCGGCATGGGAGTCTGGTTCTGCCACGCCGATGACCTCCATGACCTCGTTGTGAGCGCGGATAACATCTTTGATCCGTTGCTTAGACTCGGGATTGATGATGCGACCCTTCTCGTCGTATTGGCGTGGAGGCTCACGAGGATCATCCTCGCCTGTGCCGTACACGACATCATCGTAAGGGGAGCGGCCCTGGTATTCCAAGTCAGATGGGATGAACCTCCAGTGACGTGGGGGTATTCCGAGGGACAATACTCACCAATGCCATGGACGTCAATGGTCCTAATCTGCCCATGATGACAAGTACTACTCAGTCCTGGTACCTGAGCATGAAGACTCGAATTTGTAATGAGCAAGTACTGGCTGCAGAATAATGCATTGATCGGACGCTAAGTCATGTTTGTTGCCGGGCTTCTCCAGCAGACCAAAAGTGGGATGCAGATGTGAAGAATGGCTTTCACCTGAGGTGCATTGTAGCGACGAACTTACTGTACAACAGGGTATTGATGATTTGACGAAGGTCAGGTCGGCCAGCATCCGCAGTTCTGGAAGAGGCTCCCCTGGGCCCTGGCACAAGCTAGAAGCAGCGACCCGCCCAAAGGCTCCAGCCCCGGTGCACCAGATGCTAGCGCCCCAACAGGGGGCCATGGGCTTCTGTTCTGCTTTGGTCCCCGCTGCAGGCGCCGATAAGATAAGCAAAAAATTTAGGAAGTCGCAGTATTTCCACTGAAAAGCTTCATAGCGGAAGCAATTCGCAGCAGCAATTTCGAGTCTTTCGCTTCCCTTGTTCTGCTCGCCCGCCATGACCAGCAAATCGCCCTTCAAGACCACCTTTGAGGCGGCCGAGGTCATCAGACCCATCTTCACCGGCGGCGCAATCGGTCTAGACAATGGCGCCCGTGTTCTTGCGACGACACTGGGCGAGGATGTCGTCTTTACCGATCTGAAGACGGGAAAGCATCTGGGAAGGGTTGGGGGTGACGGAGAACAGATTTCGACCCTTACGAGTATGTCCATGTCCTCGCCGGAAACCAAGCCTGTACCATACTAACCAAGAGCTAGTAACGCCCTCTGGCTCCCACCTCATTGTGTGCTCGCGATCCTTGTCCATGCGCATCTACTCGCTCAAGTCGTCCGAAGCGAATGGCGCCATCAGCCACCAACTGCTACGAACCCTCAAGCCCCATGCGACACCTGTCATGGTTCTCGCTGTCGACCGAACCGGAACCCTTCTTGCGACTGGTGGAACTGATGGTGGCATCAAGGTCTGGGACATTGCTGGTGGATATGTCACTCACACTTTCCGAGGACCTAGTGTCCTTGTCTCCGCGCTGCATTTCTTCGAGGTCGCTGCGAACTCGAAAAAGGCTTCCGAAGTCAATGGCGGAAAGGACGACAAGAAGAAGCGCAGAAAGTCGCAGACTGTGGCAGACGAGCCGGATGAGGAGGAGTCGGTCACTGCTAGATTCCGACTCGCCTCCGGAAGCCAGGACGGCAAGGTTCGCGTCTGGGACCTGCACAAGCGCAACGTTGTAGCAAACCTCGAGTCGCATGTCTCGGATGTACAGGGACTGGATTACTCCCCCGAGCAGGATGTCCTGGTGTCCGCTGGGCGCGACAAGACAATCATCTGGTGGGATGTGCGATCGTGGAAAGTACGAAAGGTTGTGCCAAGCTTCGAGCTGGTCGAGGCTGTCGGTTTCGTTGCCGAGGGAAGCCTTACCTACACTGCCGGATCCAATGGCTGCCTGCGTTACTGGGATACGGAAACAGGTCGAGAGCTCACCAAGGAGCAAAACGCAAAGGCCGAGCCCGAAGCCATCGTTGGTGCCCTCTCGAGACCCGAGCTGCCTTTCATCGTCCTGCTCCAGGTCGATCACACATTGGCTCTTTACCACCAGCCTACCAAAGAGTCCAGCTTGCAAATTCCGGAACCGTTCAGGAGGATATCTGGTACCCACGATGAGATTATCGACCTGCAATATCTTCTTCCGGACTCTTCGATGATGGCCCTGGCCACGAACTCTGAAGATATCAGATTGGTTTCGGTCACGGAACCTGGTTCTGGTGCAACGGTTTCCTCGGAATATTTTGGACAGGATATTGCGCTCCTAAAGGGACACGAGGAGATTATCATCTCGCTCGACGTAGACTGGTCAGGGCACTGGGTCGCAACGGGAGCCAAGGATAACACAGCCCGTGTCTGGAAGATTGACCCGGCCAAAAACTCCTACACATGCCACGCCGTATTTTCCGGACACGCCGAGTCAATCGGCGCTGTGGCATTCCCCCGAATGAAGCCTCAGGAGGGCTCAAAGGCATTTTCTGATCCTCTGAGCCACCCCCCAGCATTCTTGATCACTGGATCACAGGATCAGACCATCAAAAAGTGGGAGATCCCGCGTGAGTCGCAAGGCACCAAGAAGGGCCTCCGAGCCGCATATACTCGCAAGTCCCACGACAAGGACATCAACGCCATTGACGTGAACCCCACATCACAGCTGTTTGCTTCTGCTTCTCAGGACAAGACAGTCAAGATTTGGTCAACGCAAGAGGGTGAAGTCCAAGGCATTCTGCGCGGCCACCGCAGAGGTGTGTGGTCGGTCAGTTTCGCTCCTTCGAATACTCCCATCATTCAAGGCGAACAAGGCTCGGTCGCAGGCAAGGGTGTCATGATCACTGGAAGCGGTGACAAGACAATCAAGCTATGGAACATGACAGATTACACATGTTTGAGAACTTTCGAGGGCCACACCAACAGCGTCCTCAAGGTTGTATGGCTGAACATGCCACCCAACGAGGAGCGAGCCAAGAAGCCCACACTGTTCGCCAGCGCAGCCGGTGATGGCCTCGTGAAGGTTTGGGATGCCAACAGTGGTGAGACTGAGTGCACTCTGGACAACCATGAAGACCGAGTCTGGGCTCTTGCGGTGCAGCCCAAGACGAATATGATCGTGTCGGGAAGTGGAGATTCTACCGTCACATTCTGGAAAGACACCTCGTCAGAGACCCAAGTTGCAGCGACACAAGAGCAGCTCAAGTTGATCGAGCAGGAACAGGAACTTCAAAACCACATTCACGCTGGGTCGTACCGTGAGGCGATTGTACTAGCACTACAGCTCAACCACCCTGGTCGCTTACTCTCGCTGTTTACAAGCGTGATCAACACAAAGAACCCCGAAGCGGGTAGCCTGACAGGACTGTTGGCCGTGGACAAGGTTCTGGCCAGCCTGTCTGATGAGCAGCTGTTCATGCTACTCCTGAGATTACGAGACTGGAACACAAACGCAAGAACGGCGCACGTAGCACAGCGGATTCTTGGAGCTCTGGTCAGGAGTTATCCCGCATCAAAGTTCTCCAACCTGTCTGTCAAGGGCGCTCGTGGGCAGAAGAGTCTAAAGGAGGTCTTGAACGCTCTCAAGGTCTACACTGAGAGGCACTACAAGAGAATGGAGGAATTAGTTGATGAGAGTTATTTGGTCGAGTATACCCTGCAGGAGATGGACAGTCTTGCGCCAAGTCTGGGTGGAATGAATATCACGGATGGCACAGATGGCGATGTGATCATGGCGATGTGATCATGGCGACGTAGCTTTGATAGTTTTGCTACAGGTCAAATCGAATGAAATATTCGGATACGAACAGTTGATTTACGTACCACCATCTCTCCCTTTTGGCGTGGCTATATTTGGCGGCTACTATAGGTCTCGGCCCAACTGACCTGGGATGAAGGGTCGTAGCATGATGGGCCATCATTAGAGTATGGATCGTGCCAAGCGCAAGTAGGAAGTCTCAGGGGGATGCAAAGGATAGTTACCTGGTAGGAGGCCGGAGCATCTCTTCGCTAATGCAAATGCATCCAGCTCGGCCGCAGCTTGGACGATGGGACGAACGGACAAGACTGCTTGGCTCTCCGAGGATTGTATTTATCGCCGAGCATCCTCACGTGGCACATTGATGACGAAACTGAAATGCACGCGATTTGTGGTAAAAAGAATCTATCTGAAGTCGAGTCGTGCCCGTTCCTGTTTCGACTAGGTGGATATGGATTGACCCCCTGGCTCCTAGCTCATCTCGTGCCGTATATTCACTGGTGGAAACACCCTCGCCCAGCGTTACATCAAGAACCAGAAGAAAACCCCCGGCGGTCGAGCGGAGCCGGGCCCCGGATTCCTGAAAAGGGTATACGGCACAGATCTCGTCGGTAGATTCGAGCAGGTGCCATTTACAGATTCTTTTTATACTATTGCTCCCAGGGGGGAGGCAAACTGATTTGACAATGATCGTCACACTATAAGATTGATCAACAGTCGTTCGGTTTATACTGTATCATCAACTCGATACCCATTATACCCGCGCCGGCCGTCTTATAATATTTCAGCTTATTCGAAACCTTTCGAAACAAACCATCGGCCAAACAACTATTGTTTCGTCTTATAATTCCCAGACAAAGAAGAAGAAAAAATGAAGTTCGCATCACCTCTCCTGGCACTGGCTCTGAGCGCCCTGCACGCCACGGCGTCGCCCACGCCTGTCGACCACGAGCTGGCGCCCCGGGCCACGCCGACGCTGTACCTGTGCGGCGACAGCACCATGGCCAAGAACGGGGCGGGCGACGGCGACACGGACGGCTGGGGCCAGTACATTGGCGACTACGTGAGCATCACGGCGGTCAACGACGCCATCGGCGGCCGGTCGGCGCGCTCGTACTGGGACGAGGGCCGCTTCGCCACCGTCGCCGCCGCCGTCAAGTCGGGCGACATCGTCGTCATCGAGTTCGGCCACAACGATGGCGGCTCCCCCGAGTCCAGCGACAACGGCCGCTCCGACTGCCCCGGCGCCGGCACCGAGACCTGCGTCTCCGATAGTACTGGCGCCACCGTCTATACTTTTGTCTACTATGTCATTCAGGCTGCCAAGCTTATGACTGCCAAGGGCGCCACTGTCATCTTGTCGTCACAGGTAAGAATTAGTTTCTTCCCTTTACAGAGCAAGGCCTATATTCCTTGGAGCAGGCGGGAACATGAATCCATCATGTCAAGTTACTCTGGATATAAAAACCTCCCCCTTTTGACATGACCACACGCAAGCACACTTCACTAACTCACCCGACCGTACAGACGCCCAACAACCTCTGGGAGACGGGATCCTACGTGTACTCGGCGCCGCGGTTCGTGGGGTACCAGAAGACGGCGGCGGCGGCCATCGCGAGCTCGAGCGTCACCTTTGTCGACCACTTCCAGGCCGTGGCCAACATGTACGCCAAGCTGGGCGACAGCGCGACCAACGCCCTGTACCCCAACGACCACACGCACACGAGCCCGACGGGCGCCGACCTGAGCGCCCAGGCGTTCGCCGAGGCCATCGCCACCGCCATGAACGGGACGACCAGCCTGCAGCAGTACGTCGTCAGCGGGTACCCGACCCCGTACCGCTTGTAAGAAAGAGAGGGAGGGAGACAGGGGGCGGTGAAGTTCTGTTTCGATTCTATCATGTCTATATTGAAAGTTATTTGCCAAAAAGCGTCATCTGGATGCGACTATAGTCTGTACATACAGCATCAACTACCATATTTCAGCGTCTTGATAATATTATCCATACGAGCGTATAATCAACGTGGCGCCCATTCCATGACTCTGAAGAGTTTTGGCTCATGCATTTCGCCGATTCCCTCCCGTCGAGACGTTTGTTATGCTTTGTCGAGTTCGCTCCGACCAAGAATCAAGTCGGATCAGTCCGTGTCGCCCGCAGAAATTCTTGCTCATTTGTAGACTCCCAATCCGGGACCCTTGAATAAGCGATCTTTCCAGCTCTTCTTGCCGCTCTCGTTGTTTGGCGTTGAGATTTCGCCGGCTCTCTCGGCATTGACTAGATCCCAGTTCGTGCCGGCGTGCGCATACCCGCTATCTTCTTTGGCTGTATGTGGTTTCCCGAGGTTGCGCTTCTCTGGCACGGGTGTGGTCCTTAGTTGCGGACTGCTCTTGTCTGAGACTGTCGCTGACTCGGGGTTGTTTGTTGCAGTAGTCATTTTGTGAAAGAATATAATTGGGGTTAAGATTAGAAGGGTCCGATTGCATGGATAGATTAATTGTTAATATTGTAAGATCAGATGAATATAAGCTTATTTTTAAGGATCCAGTCGAGTTTATATACCATAACGAACAATAGCTGTGGAGACGTCCCAATCGCAAACGGCCGCAGCAAATGAGCTGAGCCTACCTGCAAGACAAGATATGACGTAGAAAGCCAGGGCGATCAGCAATCCTTCGAGAGGCGTAGTTGTGAGGCTAAGTTGCAGTTCTGCAGGCTGGTATGCAGCTGACAATGCCGATCTCCCGGGGATGTCTTGGTGGGCTGGTGGTCAATTGCCTAGGTAACCTTAGTGGATCCCCCGACTATAGTATTGTCTGTCGTGGAGGTCCTAGCATGGACGAACACACGCGTTGTAGCATTGTATGCCACCCGTGCAAAATGAAGATCAAGACGATCATGGTCGTAGTTTCCATCGTTCTGCAACAGATTTTTATATACTTATAAATTAGATGACAATCATATCTGATTACTGACACGCTTTCCAAAGTATTGTCGCTCGTGGACTCCATGACCAGCTGATATAAATAAAGGAAACCTTCCCATGGTGTAGGCCGCACTGAAGTGAATGATGTTCATTGTTGGTAATTCTACTCTGGTGGAGCGTCCTCGTGGCTCGACTCATTCGTCTGCTGCATTGTCCTGCACTGCCGAGATGGAGACGGCTTTTTGTTCTTCCTAATTGAAGTCGGCCGAGAACTATCACGAACCTTTGTTGAGCGCAAGGTTGAGCGATGCCCACCAATGGGACTCTTGGGAGGGCATTGGAGTTTCATACTCACTGAAATCTGTAGCTATAAATAGGTCTTTCCATCCCCTTCATCAAAGCCTGAAGACTCTCCTTCTTCATCCACCTTGAAAACAACAAAAAAACACCATCTTACTCACAACATACAACATCAAAACTCAACTTCCACAACTCAAAACTAACAGATTCTATCTACGAAAATGCTCAGTGGAACAGAAGCCATGGCATATCATCTCAGCAATCTTTGGCCCGGGTTGAATTCAATCCATGGCCTAAAGAAGATCATTCTTTACACAGAACAAAAGGAGCAGATGTGCCAAAATTGTCTCAACACAAAAATCCTCAACCACGAGAGATTGCTTATGAACACTTCAAATACATGTGGCCCGCAAAAACTCCTCATGCTCAGTCAGAGCTGCTTCACCTTTAGAAGTCAAGACGCATGGCGCGTCAACCGGTTTGTCCATGCATATCGGCGCGACTGCCAGAGCGAAATCGAAGGCTTGCACGAAAACGTTATCAGGGGCATGCTGTTGAGCTACATGGAGATGCTGGACAATCTCTTCTTCTTCGGACTCCTTACTAGGGACAACCGAGAAGTCTCCATACACAGGTTTGTCAGGTTGCAGACACTCAGAGAACCTTATACGAACGCGAATGGATTAATGGGCGAGTTTATTCCAGACCCACTAGGCTCACAGCACAGGATTGATATTTACACCTACGGGGACCTGCACAGGGAGAGCTCTGTCCCATTACCGCTGGGTCATCTCTTGGGCACATTGGCTCACGAGATGGTTCACGCGTATCTTTATTTATTTGCTAACCACGACTCTGCCGGATTCCGCAGGAGTTGGAATCATGAGAAGAAGGGACACTGCCAGGTGTTCTGGGCACTTCTGAATTTCATCATGGAGAAGCTCGTGGGCTGGGTACCCGAGTGCGAGGACCTGCTCTATCAGAAATGCAGGTCGCTGAAGGAAGATAACTCGGCAGCTGCCGAGGACCTCTTCGAAAAAATTACAACGCGTTGATGACCGTATGAGCTAGGTAGGTAGCCAGCCAAGATAGATGGCGTTGGCACGATAGGATATCCGGGAATGACACATGATTTTCAGAGATGCGTAATCCGCCATGGCTGCATTGAATGATTTGAAAGTTGAATAGTGAATAATACGATACAAAGACTACATCCAGGCAAAATGTGGCCAACCCGAGTGTCGCCCGCTCCGTTTGCACTCTTTGCCCTGGGAGAACTCTGGCAAAACCATGGCTCATTACCTGCCCTCCGCTTGCAGTACCTAAAGCAAGGTTATTGGGGTCATTAAATCCAATACAAACAAGAACATCCGGGAAACTGGCCGAGTGGTTTAGAGAGCTCTATCCCACACTCCTCCAGGGGTTATCCGGTGCGCATACGCTGATCTACCTTGGGTTATCCGGCCGCTGATCTACCTCGCTGAGGTTATCCGGCGACTGATTTACCATCCAGGTTCCGGGGGCCTACTGATTTACCTTCCTATTTTTTCCCCTTGTTTTTCCTTTTTTTTCCTTTTTCAAATACCCGCGTACACCCTCGGACAACTATACACTTTTGTGCCACTGGTATTGATGAAACTCGGCTTTTCGACCACAATGATACAAAATGACTCTTTTTAAGCGTCGTATATCAAACTCCTTCCAGTATCTAACAAGGTAGTCTGATATATATGCAATCTTTTCACATCATATCTTTAGACAATATTCATCTGGTACATAACCTGGGTAAGTTGGGATCAATAAGGTGGTGTTTATGTCTAAGTGGTTAAGGAAATGGTGCCCCACCGACCACGCTGGCTGCCAAGCGGCGCCAGCTGCAAGTACCTACGCTTTCAAATTTCCACCCTGCGCATTCGGAAGTGATGATATCAGCATTCTCGAACGCCAGCTCAAAGGACCCATAACGAAACCGCCCGGGTCTAATCGAATTAAATGATCCATTGGATATAATCATGAGATGACACAGGCGCATTGATCTTTTTTCGCTGTGGATTAACAGAAAAGTCGCGGCGACATGAGGTATGCCGACTTTCTCATCGACTTGGCCTCGGTCTTCCAAGCTTCGAGATCCGTCGCCTCTAGACACGTGGAGCTGCGCGGGAGGCAGTTGGACCGCTATGGCAAGACGTCGAGTATAGTGCGGTCCGTCAGGGGACAGAATGCACAGGGACCAAGGCAGCCGGGCACGGCGGCGGATGCACCTCCGGCGCCGCAACCAGATGTGGCCGCGTCGCCATCAACGGCCGGCGGCTCGGAACGTACTGGAGTCAGCCCCCCTGGATTCCAGCCTGTATCTTCTAGGCCGGTACACGAGCCCACATTGTCGGACCGCCGTGATGCGTACCAGGATCTTGCCCAGGGGTCCTCGAAGCAGCCCATCCCGGAGGTCCCGCTTACGCAGTATGATCAGGGGCGGCCTGGATATCATCCTGCAAACCCCAAGGATGCTGCACTCCATGCCAGTCTGAGCGGGTCAAATCAGAGCACAAGCTCGGCGGCGGCCGCGGCAACTGCTGAAGAATATGAACCGCCGGAGGTAGATGTCAACATCTTCCACACCAACCGTGGTGCGTCAATGTTGGACGGACACAAGGATTACTTGGGCAAGATACGGCCTGCTGCACCTCCCCCGAGACCGAGCTGGTTCAAGGACTTTGGTCATGATAAAAAGGTCGAACAGCCGGTCGCGCCTACGCCAGATGCTCCTAAGCCACAGGAAGCAGAGTCACAACCAGCAGAGGTCGCCATGTCGCCCTCTGCCCCAGAGCCAGTAAAGATCAGCGATGAGCTGCCCACCGAACCAACTGCACCAAAGGATGATGTGACGGCGTCTCCAACAGATCCTCTGGCAACGCCAAGCGCGCAAGACGTACCAGAGCCCAAGCGCCAGGGCGCAGAGCAGGAGCACACGGATATGGTCAAGGAAGTGCTAGCTCAAGCCGAGGCCCCGGCGCCAGAAGCAAGCACCGCGGTCCCGGCCACGGAAGCAGCGAAACCTGCTTACGCCCTCCGCGAATCCAAGGTGCCATCCTCTAGGCTCGGCCGCATGTGGAACTATGGCAGTCTGGCCGCGGGCATGCTCGGAGGCGCCATCAGCGAGGGAGTCAGCCGCGGTTTTGGCGGCGGCTCCGGCCAGGGTTCCGTGATGCTGAGCTCTGGAAACATGGAGCGCCTCGTCTCCAAGCTCTCTCAGATGCGTGGCGCCGCGTTGAAACTAGGCCAGATCATGTCTTTCCAGGATTCCAAGATGCTACCGGCGCCGATCCAGGAGGTTTTACAGCGAGTGCAGGACCGGGCCGACTATATGCCCGCTTGGCAGCGTGACCGCGTCCTCACGGCAAATCTGGGCGCCGAGTGGCGGGACCTGTTCTCCGAGTTCGAGGAGACGCCCATCGCGGCAGCCTCGATCGGCCAGGTGCACCGTGCGACGTTGAAGTCGGGCGAAGAGGTGGCCGTCAAGATCCAGTTCCCGGGCGTGGCCGACTCGATCAACTCGGATCTGGACAACCTGTCCATGCTCCTCCTGGCCACCAAGATGCTGCCCCGCGGCCTGTACCTGAACAAGACCATCGACAACGCGCGCGTGGAGCTAGGCTGGGAGTGCGACTACGAGCGCGAGGCCACGTGCGCGCAGCGGTACCGCGAGCTGCTCGAGGGCGAGGAGGACGTCTTCGTCGTGCCCAAGGTCTACCCGCAGGCGTGCGGCCGGCAGGTGCTGACCATGGAGTTTATGGCGGGCGTGGGCGTCACGCGCGTAACGTCGTTTACGCAGGAGCAGCGCGACTGGATCGGCACGCAGATCCTGCGCCTGTGCCTGCGCGAGATCACCGAGTTCCGCTTCATGCAGACGGACCCCAACTGGACCAACTTTCTGTACAACGCCGGGACCCGGAAGCTCGAGCTGCTCGACTTTGGCGCCTCGCGCGAGTACCCGGACGAGTTCGTCGGCATGTACGTCAACCTGCTGGCGGCGGCGGCGCGGTCGGACCGGGCCACGGTCAAGGACCTGAGCGAGCGCCTCGGCTACCTGACGGGCCACGAGAGCAAGACCATGGTCGACGCGCACCTGGCCAGCGTGCTGACGCTGGCCGAGCCCTTCCTGCAGAGCGCCCCCGACGTCTACGACTTTGAGGACCAGACCATCACGGAGCGCGTCAAGGCCCTGATCCCCGTCATGATCCGCGAGAGGCTGGCCCCGCCGCCCGAGGAGACGTACAGCCTGCACCGCAAGCTGAGCGGCGCATTTTTGCTCTGCGCCCGCCTCGGGAGCAAGGTCAGGTGCAAGGAGCTGTTTGAGCAGGCCCTGCAAAAGACGGATCTGGAGGTCAAGAGGTAGTAATGTGTATCGTGTCGAAACCAAGAGACAAACAGGATGGCCAAAGAGAAGAAATTCACTGTATCACCATTTTTTGTATACATAGATCAAGACGACGGACGAGGACTGTCATATATCATAGACAAGCGGGGCACCAAAAGCCTATGTAATGGTATCATGTAAAATCAAAATGTAGACTACTCTCCACAAGCCCATGAGCCAGACAGACCAGACATCCATCTCTCGACCGCGTCTTTGCATCATAGTCGTGCACTTTCCGCTCACTTTTACTGCCCCTACCTGGCCCGCCTCTCCATGGGCAACTCCTTCCTCTCCTTGGCGACCTCCTTCTTGCGGCGGCGCACAATCGCCTTGTCGACCTGCCGCTTCTTCATGCCGGCGAACCGCTCCGTCAGCACGCGCTTGCGCTGCTCGCTCTTCTTGAGGTAGAACGGGTTCTCCTTGGCGCCGCTCCGCACCAGCTCCTTCTCCTTCTTCCGGTGCTCCTCGACGACGCGCCGCTCCGCGTCCCGCCGCTCCTGCGCCTGCTTGCGGCTCTGCATGCTCGCGAGCTCCCTCTCCAGCCGGCCCTTCTCGAACGGGTCCTTCGTCTTCTTGATCGTCGCCCGCAGCGCCTTCATCTCGCCGTCGCGGTACTCACCCAGGAAGGCGTAGTTGCGCCGCAGCGCGTCCTGCGCGCGCTCCTCGTCGGCCGCCGTGCCCTGCAGCGGCGGGCCGAAGCGCGGGTCGCGCCCGGCCCTGCGGGCCACGCCCGCGCCCTCGACGACCTGCCGCCGCCGCGTCACGGGCTTCTTGGACGTCATCTCGGCGGGCGCGTGCTTGTGCGCCCGGCCCGCGACGGGCTTGATCGTCTTCTTGCCGTGCCGGTCGAACTCCTCGGGGGACGAGTCGGAGTCGGAGCCCGAGCCGTCTGAGTTGTTTTGATCGTCGTCGTCCTCGCCGGGCTTCTGGTGTTTCCTCCGCGAGGCGGCGGGGAGCGACGCCTGCGCCTTGGCCAGGGCGCCAAAGGAGATTTGCGAGGCTGCCAGGGCGGGTTCTGCGTCGTCGCTTTCGCTATCGTCTTCGTCTTCGTCCTCGTCCATTGCAGAGCCCGACAGAGGCTCTCCGTCGCTGGCATCTTCCTCGTCGTCATCTTGGTCGTCCTCTTCCTGTTGCGACGAATCGCTCTGGTACTCCTGCTCGCCTGCAAAGTCGTCGGGCTCGGGCTCGTCTTTCCTGGCGCGCACCCGCCTCTGCAGGCCCGAGAACGGGAATTTGCGTTTCGATTGTTGCGAGCGGTTCATTTTTCTGTATTTCTCCTCCTCTTCTGGTTGTGGCAAGTAGTTGTAATTGAGTCAATAACTCGTGTTTCGGCGTCGGGCAGATTTTATTTGGGCAGTAAGTTGGTTGGTGATTTGATTAATGTTGTAGAAGACTCTTGGAGAGATGGCGGGATGTTACAAGCAGCTTATTTTCTTGAAGAAATCCTTATCGATAAATGTTGGCTACTGCAGTCGCAGTGAGTCGAGTCTGCGGGTTGCAATGTGGGGTATCGAACTAAAAGTACGTACCTTTTTCTACCCGCTCGCGTTCACTTGGTACCAGACCCAACTTGAACGGCCTCGTCGCCAATTGCCTGTGTCTGTGCCTCTGCACCGCCAGCACCAGTAGCAGTAGTTGTGGTAGTAGTCCCATTCGCCTCCTGCTCCTTACGAAGCCTTTCACGCTCCCGTCTCACAGCGGGACGACCGGACCGCGGGCTATCCTGGACGTGGTGGTCGTAGATCGGCCCGCCCTTGACGTACCCGCGTGATCTGGCTGTACGGAGGAGGCTGTTGAACCCATCGGGCGTGTATCCCACGACGGCTTGGATCTCGGTGCGCGACTTGCCGTCGGCGGACATCTGGAGCGCCTGGGCGCGCTGTGCTATGCTATACTGGGGGACCCTGCCCATGGTGAATTGGCGAGTGATGGAGATATCACGACAAGTCTTGAATGGAGTCTGCCTTGTGGCCCGGAAGGGAGGAAAATGCGTGTACAAGAGTATTCACGCTGCACGATATTGTTAACACCTGTATCGTGCACGGACCATGACGTGAACTCTCATATATCAGATGCCATTGACCTTACAAGATCATGCTTGTATTTGTAAGTTCACGTTTTGATCAAGATCAGATTTTTCTAGAGCCTGTATTCTGCTGTGCCTCAAAAGAATCGTTGATAATACACCATATATCAATCCCAAGACCTAGACTAGTCAAAGAAATCATGAGCGCCGCAATACGGAGCCTAGGTATATATATATACGCCCAATCAGACAAGGTATCAATTGTTTTCAAAACATGGCTCTATCCAAAATCATTGCAATCGTTACAACCAGATCATTGTGTATACCAATTCTGGAAAGGCCCTTGGCTGCTAGGATGAGCACTATGCGGAGAAGTGCTTTGTTCCTCCACACGATGGGCTATTGGCGCAAAAGGTACGGCTGGCTGTCCTGCGCCCATGTAAGGAGGAGCCATGGGAACTTGCGGCTGTCCTGGCGCTTGCTGCATGGGAAAGTAGCTCGGTGTCTGAGCTTGCGAGAGTTGATGACGCCCTGGCATGATATCCATGTCCATGACATCACTTTCGACGTGCTGCAACATCTGCTCAATCGAGCCTTGGTCCATGGTGAAGTGGTGGGGCGACAGGATTGGGTCATGATAACCGTCCATCATCTGATCATTCCATGATGCAATTGCAGTAAAGTCATAGTCTGTGCCTGGCCCTTGAGCTCCGTACATTGGCCCGTTGTAGGAATGATCAAGAGGTGCTTGTTGAAGAGGGTGCCCGTGTGGCAAATGGAGCGTCTGGATGGGATTCGGCTGCATAAAGGGCTCGGCTTCTTGAGAATGACCCACCGAGCCTTGTCGCGGCCCTGATGAGTTGGTTGATACCTCGTCAATAGGTGCCATCGACGAGTAGTACTCGTCATTAGACATGTGTGTGCTGCCAGGACTGCACTGCTGCACCACGCCAGTTGAGTCTGGAGTGAGTTGGTCCCCTGCTCTCTCGACGCTGTTGTGTCTGTTCAAAGGTTTGATATCGGCTGCCTCGCTCGTGCCAGCTTGTCCTGCTCGATTCCCCAAATTGGAAGCGTTCTGATTCGGCCCGACGACACCAGACATTTGCAATATGTTGAGCAACTCTCGCATGCCTCTGTCCAAGACGAATACAGTTTGATCGTATGGTGACATGGGCGTGCCACTGCCCATCTCGTGAAGGAGTCGATCAGCCAAAGCCGGAATCTGCTGATCACGGAAGTCCTTGAACAGCTTGTGGAACTCGGTTAAGTTGATAAACTCTTCCTTGTACGGCGTTGGTGGCCGGGCTAGACCTGGGAAGAGCGTGTCCCAGATAAAGTACCACTGCTCCCCTAGCGAGACTTTGTGGTTGGTGCGCGGCCTCAAGATCTCGTGCTGCCTCGGCGTCATACCCTCTGGATCCGGGCAGTCCCGGATTTCACAACCGCCCACAAGGTGTTGGTCAAGAAGATCCTGGCTATTGAAACCAACTTTGCAGCGAGGGCAAACGACGATCAAATGACATCGCTTCAGATGCTGCTTGACATGTTTAATTTCCCTCAGTTCATAGTTGTGGCAATGCTCATGAGTCACTGGGTCCTTCTTGGCAAAGGGGCACGCCAGCAGCACTTGTCGCTTTTGCTCTGCGTCTGGATTCGATGTCGCGTTCCGAACCTTTCCACCCCGAGATCCACCACCATGTCCGGTGCCCTGATTCGGTTTACCCGAGCCAGAACCCCCTGGAGCGTCACTTCCTGGAGGCGTCAACATGGAGGAGGCACCATCAAATGAACCATTCTGTCGACTTTGAGAGCCGCTGGGGCGATCTTGTGCGCCACTCGGATGTGAGCGTATCGGGAGGTTAATAAACCTGGGTTCAAACGAATCTTCGTCGCTGTCAGATGGCGTGTCATAATATGTAGAATTTGTGCTGGATTGTGTCGAGTTGACGCTGCCAGGTGCCCCTTGATCGATGCCAGAGGCGAAAGAGCTGCCCGCGCGGGCCAGTGGTGGTCGGTCATTTGCGCTTGCAGCATTCTGATCGAAAGCATAATCATGACTGTCTGAGGCGGAGTCCCTGTGAACTCGTGGTGTTGGCACAGATGCAGTGGCCTCATTCTCGGGTACTCTCGAATCGTCCGGTTGGTCTGAGAACGAACCTCTTGGAGGAGCGGGCTCATAAGCGTCCTTCTTTATAGAAGCTGGGCCTTTCTCGGCAAGTGACATGAGATTTGTGTCTCCCGTGAGCTGCGCGCCATCATGCAGACCAATTGAGCTTGCATTAGTGATGCTGGTCCGCCGTGACATGTCGCTTGAAAATATCGAGGGCACCGGCCCGGACTCTAAGGACGTCCTGCTGGGGCTGAACAGGCTCGAATTGCCGCTCTTGAGACGCGGTTGCCACACCTTGGCTTTCGCAAACATTGAGCTTGCCACGCTGGGTGGGCGGCTCGATCTTTGTGACTTTAAATTGTGGCTGGCGGTGGTAGCTGCAATGTTCAAGGAACTTGAGCTGCTTGCGACGCCTCCTGTCTTCTGCCTAGCACTTCTGAGCGCCTCCTTCAGAGTTGTACCCCAAATACCTCCCACATAGTTGATGGCGGTCTTTCCTGTGTTGTCTGCGACAGTCGGGTCCGCTCCCTTTTTGAGAAGTTGCTGCACGATGGGAAGGCCATCATTGTGGGAGGCGGCATACTGAACAGCCACAATCAAAGGCGTCTGTCCACCCGGGCCCCTGACATCAAGCTCAAGGTTCTTGGCCTTCTCAAGCAGGCACTTGACAATCGGTCGACGGCCACGCTCACAGGCCATGTAGAGAGGTGCCTGGGCGTTATTTTCTGCTAGATTCGCATTGGCATCGACTTCGAGAAGAAAGGCTACCATCTCGACCCAGCCAACCTCGCATGCCACATACAAGGCAGTCTTTCCAGACTGGTCCTGCTTGTCTCGTAGGCTTGGGTCCTTGTGTAGGTAGAATGCAGCAATTTTAGTGCCGTCCTTCTTTGACGATCGTTCCAGCGCTGCGTCACGGCAATGGAGGCAACGATGTAGCACTGTCTTTCCCTCCTCGTCGACAGCATCGGCTCTAGCCTTGTGCTCAAACAAGAGCTGACTGATGGTCAAGTTGCGTGTTTCGGCGGCCGCGAGAAGCAGTCGAGAGGGGAGATCACCCGCTGGATGCATCTGCTCTGTCCAAACCAACATGGTCTCAACAAGCTGCTTTGGCTCATTGTGCAAAATGGCGTGCTCTATTGCGGAAATGTCAAATCTCGGGGTGTCGAGCTGGAAACCGTTTGTTCTGCACCAGTCCCGGGCTTCAGAAATCCGACCAATGACGAGATTTTGGAATGTGTCTTGACCACTCTTGTCAACCAGCCAGCGCACCATAGCTTGAGCACCGGTGACATCATGGGTGGTAAAGTCATAAAGGTCGGCCAGAGATTGAGCTATCGGGAACATGTGTTGAACAGGGGCTGGCTCGAGGTCTACGAGTGTCGAGAGAGATGTATGCAGGAAATCTCTTGCCTTGCCCAACCCCAAACTGCTGCCCAGTCTCATATGCAAGAAGCCGACTTTGGCATATAGCAGGCCTAATGCGAGAGTATCGATATCTCGTGGTTTGGATCCCTGCTTGGAGAGAGCTGTCGGGTCAGGAATGAGCGAAATGTCCATGTTTTCAGTGTCTTGACACAGCAGTAGAATGGCTGCTTGTCGAAGTTGGCCCTCGACTTGCACAGCGAAAGGAACACCATTTGGAGAGAGAAACTGGCGAATGTCAAGAATCTTCTTGTGGTGATAGGCAGCGCCAAGGTAATGTTTCGCGCGGCGGGCATCTGCTAGGTTTTTTTGTTGTACTTTGAGCTCTCCGTGTAGCCGTTCCACATTGCGGTGGGCGATGGGAGACTCATGTTCTGAACTATGCCCGGGCGTGACAGAGACGGTCGACACTGGCGATGCGCAACTTTCGTCCGTGGGCCGATCTTGATCGGCGGCCCTCGTTGGCGGTTGACTCATAGTCACTGGAATGGTAGTGAGAAGCGCCTGAATGGCTATCCCGGTTCCCGTAAGCGATCGGGCCAGCACTGCCTAGTTGATGCAGTTCTCGAGACCGAGTTGTAACACTCAGGTTAGGAAAGACACAGTCGGCCGAGTGATGTCGAGTTGGATGATGTTACAACCCCGGCTCTTACTGTTTGCGAATTTCCAATCACAATCTGATGTCAGAGTCCAGCACAAGCCCGAGTCGGTCAGCGCGGAGAGGAGTTTGCCTGTGCGGTGTCGTCAGGGCGGCTGAGTTGGAGATGCCGAGCCTTCGTGCCAGTATTGGACAGACATGAAAATGGGCTGCCGAAGGATAGTGGTAGCAGCAGGAGGCAAACAGACAGAGAAAGCACGAAAGGAGAGTAACAAGAATATCCAGGCGGTTCCAACTTGGACGCTATACCCAGGTATGGTTTCTAGATGTTGTGTCGTCGTACGTCGTCATCAAGATTTGCGACGTGCGGACGGTGGTGGGAGAGGAGGAAGGGAGGAAAATCCCGAGAACGATGCCCGACCCACTTGAGAATGAGCACCACACTATTATTATCAGGCTGCTTGAAATGTTGCCGGCGGGGAAAGAAGGAAGGAAGGGGGCAATGAAATCTGGGGATGGACCAGGGCCACGAAGCAGCTCGCTAAACCCAGTCAGGCATCCATAGGCAGGCAAGTGCAGTTTGTGTTTTTAGCCCTCGATCCGTCTGGTTTACGGACCTGCTGATGGACGTAGCAGGCCGGCCGCGGGCAGTGTCGTAGGTGTAACTCGACGCCCCCAATGAATTCATGTCTTCATGTCAACCCAAATTGCGGGCAGGCAATTGATGCCCATTGGCGAGTCGGTGTCGGACGTCTATATCCTGCATCCTCTGATCCTACCTTGACGTAGGCAGGATGACTGAGAATGATGACTGATGATCTTTGGGGTTTCAAAAATCGATAGACACCGCCCGACGGGAGTTGTGATGGTGCACATTGCAGCGTCGACGTTGACTAGGATTTCTCCCCAGCTGCGCTAGAAGACTTACCGAAGGTTGAGGACCTACCGAGATGGGTAATGACTGGCGGCTCCTGTGTGCACTCCATCCCATCAGTACGGAACCACATCAAGAGTGATACATAAATGCGGAGGTGGGTTCCAAAGCGAACATTGGGATGAATGTCGGTAGGCTGACTCGCTGCAGGTTCTTTCAACTTGTGGCCCTTTTCTCGGCAAACCGTTTCTGGGGGGGACACGGCGCTTGCGATTACCCCATGGGAGCCCCCGAATGCGTGAAAGCCCCGGCCGTCTATGCTTGTCACGTTGAAGACCACGGGGGATTTGCTTATCTGTAACACGATACATTCACACGCAGGAACAGTATAAGGCTAACTAGGTAGGTATGTATATATTATTCTACACCTCAACTGAATTGGCGCCGGTTGGTATTGAAATGCAATCTGCGCTTCCTGTCTGTATCCGTTTCAAAGGCAATGACCTGTCGGACCCAGGAACTATACCAGAGGCAAACGGTTGGAATTTGTCTACGTTACCACATACAACCGAGATGCTGCAAAGTACGTGTTACATGTCGACGTTTGAGAACATCTTGCCGACCTCTCCTCGGCCCTATAAGGCGCATTGTTTGTGGTGTCGGCGTCGAATCAGCAATTTCGGAAAGTCTGGCATTTCTTCCTTCAGGGACTGGCCAGTTGAATTGTGTTTGTCTGACCAAGATATTGTGACGAGGCTCAACATTGGACACACCCTGCCAGTCTAGAATCCAAGGCATCGGCAGTCAAGCACCTCGATAATATCTCGCCAAAGTCTGGTACAACAAATAACAGTCTGGAGACAGTACTATTCCAGTGTATTGATTAGGTCGCAGCCGATGAAACTAAGATGCAATCCCAAGCAGTCGGGTTCGTGCCGTTGATCTTTTTGTAGATCGGCATAGACTGGCGCCCACCCTTGACAGGCGCTTCGGGAGCTTCTTATTCGCCCATGAACGTGAATGGCTTGTTTCTTTTCTTTTTTGACTCTGCTCTTGACTTGCATCCAGCGTCGCAGTGGAAGCAGGGAGGGTCGCACGCTTTTTTGCGAAAGCGGCCAAAGTCCCAGTCGAGCCAGTCCAGCCTGCAGCCCAAGGACGCGGAGATGGGGACTTTTGGCTTTCTACCCCACGCCCAGAAGCCCCAGGTAATAATTCGTGCCCAAAAAGGTAATGATAATTTACGGGCAGTGCGTGTACTCCGGTACCGTGTGCATTGCACTGCATCTACATTACCAAAGGGACCACACCGCGTCTGGTTTGGCATCATCGTCGCATCCCACCGACCTCAGCGAAGCGAGAGTTTTCACGATCTGGAGGGTTTCGCAGTCTTTTTGTGCCAAAGACCCAAACCAAACCAAATCTATCCCAATTCTCCCACCGAGGGCGCTCACGGTCACAGCCAGCCGCCGGCCAGCTCCTCGCCTTCTTCTCATTCAACCTTGCCAAGCTGCCGCCAAGCTGGGCCTCGTCCACGATCCGATTCGGCTACGCGTCCCGTGGCTGGCACTAATGAGCTACCTTACCCAGTAGACCTGGGCCCAGCCTCAGTTTGTGTGCCAAATCAGCTTGCGCCAGGTTCCGGTGCTTGCTGTTCGTGCCGTCCGGGGGGTCAAAGTAGCACCTGCTCGCTTCCTCTCGTCTTCCTCTCCCTCCTCCTTCGTCGCCCCCCTCAGATGAGGCTGATTGGACTGTTTTGCTCCCAAACAACCAAGAAGTGGCCCCCCCTCATCTCACCCATCCTCCACACCGGCACCTTTCGAGTGATGAGAGCACATTTGTGACTTTATCCCATCATCACCATCCTACCCTCAATTGCTCCTCTGCCTCAGCTAGGCCAATTCAGCCCGTCACTGCTACTTCGCCTTGCAAGGCTGTGCCGCAAACTGGATAATTGCCCAACGACTGTGCACAAGCGATATGCCTCGATAGCCTGCTTGGGGCGATCAAAACGACGACATGAGCGCGCGACAGCCGGTCGATTTCTGCCGTCGCAATGTCTCCACTAGCTTTTAGGAGGACAAAGGTAATCCCCAGTTCTTCATAACCGTTTCTCTGGGGAACAGGAACAGGCGCATAAGGTCAAAAAAAAAAAAACAGAGTTGATGGGCCTCGTCTTAGCCAATGACGTTTGCTGCTTGTCCTTGCCAATTCGCCGATCCATTTTGTTCCCATAAACGATCACCAGTGACTGTTCCCCATATCTTTTTTCCTTCGCGCCACTTAGCGGCCTGGTGTAATTGGCAGACCTCCTGACTCAATGTAACTTAGAAAATGAGCCATCGCTTCGCCAACAATGATGCATATCTTGGTGACGCCCTCAGTAAGCCCTTGTTTTCCTCCCGACACTTTGTCAGACTTGTCGCATCACCATGCGCCACAGACCATTGATCTTGCACGGGTACATGGGACTAACCTCATCTTGCAGGCCACATTCGCGATGAAGACCTAGCAGCCGACGTCGAGGCCTTTCGCGAAGTATGGCTTCCCGACGTCAGGCTCGAGGACATGAAGCGAGCAGCGATTGTGGGCAAGCATCCGAAAACTTATGAAGCCATCTCCACCGGAGCCTGGACGGGCCCCACGGATGGTCTCGTTGTGCTTGAAGATAGCGAGAAGGATGCTCTGAAAAAGGAGCTTGAATCGGCCATGCCCGAGCCAGGCATGGTGCTTGTCATTCTTGCCGTCTCCCTCGCCGCCTTTCTACAAGGTCATGTTCAAACGTCCATCAACGGTGCCTCGCTCTACCGCAGTAACATTGGTCTCCCAGTGTCTTCGGATGAGACCGCGTTTGGGATAACATCTGACGCCAACAGTCTTGGAACCTGGATGGATAGAAAGGTCCTCCGGCCATCACAGCCCACTCAAAATGATTGGTATCTGGGAATCACCAATGCGACGCCCTTTTTCAGCGCAGCCCTTCTCGGTTGTTGGCTGGCGCTGCCATTCAGCGACAGATTTGGCCGCAGAGGCTCGATGATCGTGGCGGCTTTTCTGGTCATGGTCACTTCGGTGCTCTTGGCGATAGTCCCGGTGATCGGCACATCGAAACCGCAATGGCAAATCATCCTCGGCATCAGGATTGTCAACGGAATTGGTATGCTTTTATATACTTCGCGATCCACTCCAAAAATGTATTAATATTTGTCCCAGGTATGGGCATCAAAGCTGTGAACACGCCGATCCTTTCCTCGGAAACCGCAGTCGGATACTGGCGCGGTACTTCGATTCTCGCTTGGCAGCTCTGGTAGGTCTTTGCAGAGATGCTTTTCCACTCACTTAAGCTAATGCATGTCAAGGGTCGCCTGTGGTATTTTTGTTGGATTCATCTTGAATCTGTGCTTCTCTCAAGCCAAGAACGAAAACCTGGCCCTTGCATTGATTCTTGGAGCTCCCGTGGTTCCATCCATCGTGCTCCTCTGCGTTTTGATAGTATGCCCCGAAAGCCCTCGCTATTACCTTCGGCGTGGACCAAACTACAATCCGACAAAAGCATATGAGATTCTGAAAACGTTGAGAAGATGTCGGGTAAGCCTTCCCATCACGATGATATCGGACAATTCACTTACGACTCTCCTAGTTGATTGCATTGCGAGATATTTATCTTCTCCACAAATCAATCCAACAAGAGGTACAGCAACAATACGACCATCAAAACATGGATCTTCAGACATTTATCAGATTTATGAAAACGGCCGAGTTCGGCGTCGTCAAGGACTTCATCAAACAGTTCCGAGAGCTTTTTGTCAACCGACGCAACAGAAACCCTCTAATCAGCAGTTCAATTACCGCTTTGGCGCAGCAGTTATGTGGGAGTGAGTTTGAAAGCTTCCTGATTATTCGATTTGTTTGACGCTGATATGACCGCAGTCAATATTCTGGCCTTTTACTCTGGTAGATTTCTTCGATTTCGTTCTTACCTTTGGTTTGAATACATTTCTAACAGACTCAGGAACCTTCTTCAACATATTTTCGAACAATAAGAACACAGCAATGTACTTCAGCATTGGTTTTGGTGCGTTACCTCAGCCGCTAGTGTACGAACTTGGAGAACTAAATCGTGTTTTAGGTTTTCTCAATTTCGTCTTCGCTCTGCCTGCCATCAGAAAAATAGACACTGTGGGCAGACGGAGATGGCTACTTATAACGCTCCCTTTCATGTCGCTCATGATGGCAGCAGCAGCGCTTTCCTTCTTAGCCTTGTATAATACTTCGATCCAAGACGCGCCCAGGGTGACGTGCGCCTTGGTTGTCACGTTCCTCTACTGTAGGTGCTGTACAGGGTTGACTCTTTTGGGGTCGCAAGCTGACTATTGGTCCTCCAGTGCACGCAATCTTTTATTCCCCCGGACTTGGTTAGTAGGATAACTTCTTCAAGCTATCTCATATACTAATGGAGACAGGGCCAATACCATTCACCCTTGCCGCTGAAAGGTGCGTTTCTTGGAAAGTTGCTTGAGTCTTGACATGCGAACTGACATACGCTAGCTTTCCATTATCTCATCGTGAGATTGTGAGTCCTCAACTGCTGTGAGATTGATTCCACATGTATTGACGCAATTAGGGTTGTGCTTTCGCAATCGCGGTCAATCTATTCTTTGCAGCCTGTCTATCTCTATTTTGGCCAAGGTCAGTTGTCTACGTTTCTCTTCTGAATGGCGGACTAACCTTTACTGCAGCCTTATTGCTGGTATCAGCTCACCTGGAACACTTGGGCTCTTTTCTTTCTTCAACATAGTAGCGTGGGTTCTGGTATTTCTTTTCGTGGAAGAAACGAGGCGTATTTCTCTTGAAGATTTGGACTTTATATACGCCGTACCCAAGAGCAAGTTCTTGAAATTTCAGCTGAAAGAATATGCTCCATGGGTGCTGAAAGGGGTTGTGCTATCCCTTCTTGGAAGGAAGGGGGCATCTACGGACGACATCGCTGATGATGAGTCAATTTCACAACATCCTCGGCGCGGGCCCCGACCACAGTTATACAAACCTCCCGACTTGGACCAGTGGGATCGTTCAGATTCAGAGATTGAGATGGACCAAATAGATCCAGACGGGATATCGCAAGTGAGTTCTGCGTAATCAATCATTGCTTTTCCATATGGCTGTCCCCGACCCAATGACATCAAGATTCTGACAGTGTGGTCAGTTCGTTTCCAGTAAATATGAAAACAAATGAAGCCTCAAGCCGGCACTGTATTTACATATTTGGCACATATCCGAATGACCTGATAGAAGGCGCTGATCTGCTTCTGTTGTTTTCCTTGCACAAATTGGCACAAATTGCGATCCGAATGACTATTCGCCAAGACGCCTCGATGGGCCTTATTGAATCAATAAAGTGCTGCCGTCAGCATGATCTTCGTTTCTAGAAGATGACACGGGTTTAGACTCTGTCGGTCAGCCTGATGGCGTACATTGCCCTTGCAGCAATATCACGCAGGGCCAGCCGCGTCATTTGCAATGTTTCATTCCGGGGCCCAGCGAAGCCGTCACAGAAGCCTTCTAGAAACGGAGAGGTAGTTTCTCTCGCATATTCCACGTGGAAGTCAGACGTCATCATGCACAGTTTCCAATTGGCTCCGCACCGATGTGCTCACTCTGGCTTGCCCCAGCCGTCCATGCAGTGAACCCATGCACCCCTTGACGCAAGCGTGGAGATGGGAGGACGGGATCCAACTGACAACATGGTATCGACTTGTCCACGCAGCACAACCGTGCCGACGAACATGCGTCTCCTCCCAATACCATGGGCACGGTACACATCATCCCGATCAGGGCTGCGGTAGGATCAGCCCTGCGAGGCTCCCCCACAGCACACCTGCCCACGTTCGCGTCTTCCCCTGAGCGACTTGCCTCATCGAGGATCATCACGGCAATTGATCCTCGTTCCTGGATCTTGTGGAAAGCACCAATGAGCGTGTGACTCATTCATCCAGGCAACATAGGCACCATTATAGCTTCAGCGCGTCCGTCGTGGAAGTTGCGACCTTTGGTCGACGAGCAAAATGCTGTCAAAGATGGATGTTGTTGACTCGGCTGCCTATAATCGTGCATGTTGGGCTGTCTCTACCACTTCTTCTCAATCTCTTGTCTCCTAAGTGCCTATGCACGGGTCAATACTCGACGGAATTCGACTGTAAAACATCGCGCTCTTCGATAAGTTTGACACCGAGACAAGGATACGCCTTGTCTCGATCATGTTCAGACACAATTGAAGCGAACGTGATTCCGCGGAAGGGTCCTATCAGAAAAGACTACACCGCCCTGCATATTCCGAGCCAACTCTGATTCAGCATGGCGAAGCAATCCAAGAAAACAACGGCTACTGGCCCCTCCCGCGACTTGTAAGTTTCTCAAGCAAGGTCAAATGGGCGCCATCTACCACCTGAGAGAGACGGTGATACGGGAAGGCTAACCAGAGGACGCTCCGTGGTGAACAGGGACCCAACTGCTTCCAAGAAGAAGAAGAAGTCGGCGACACCCGAGGCTGTTCGAGGATACGTATATGGGGACCAAACTACTCCCGTCGAGCATTTATCGGTTGGGCACGGCAAAACGACGACATTCGAAGAGAAGGTTTCTAAGACGAAGAAAGCCATGGAATCATGGGAAAAGGAGTGGCAGGCGGCCAGCCGACAACGATGAATAATTTCATTAGTGTGCTGAAGGGTAACGAGTCTGGGTTATTTGTGGTATGAGGAAGGGATGTCGGGCGAAGCAGTAGGATCAACAGGACTTTTGTCTCCGTGGGGAGAGATTATCCAGTCACCAATAACTAATTATCTCAAAATACATATTCGTGGCAGTCAACCACACATCTTTCATTGGGGATTCGCATGGAGTTTAAAACATGGATCGTGCGAAACGATCACAGAATGACATATACTGTCGTGCTGTAGGGATATTGATCAGTAGTGACAGCAGTAGTAGTCATTATTGCGGAGATGGTGGTCACTTATAGCTTTCCCAATACGCAAATGTATTGCAATTGCCATTCTAACAGGGTTAGATATTGCTGCAAAAGTTTCCGTGATCGTCTTTGTTGAGGCGACTAAAATCCTTCAGCGACTGTGTTTGGACTTTGTGAGACTTGCAAGAAGAGTTGGGTCTATGCATGATCTTGCTGCGACGACATCAGGTAGAAACCGGCAGCGAGCCCTGTTGATTCCAGTGACTGTGATACAAATACGCCTTACCCCTCAAGCCTCGTGATCCCGTCCCTCAACCTGCCTGCGAAAACCTTGACCCACCCTCGATGCCATCTCTCTGGCGCACGTCCGTGTCCTCTACCGCTTTTCATCCCATCGTCTTCAATCCGAGTACCCAATACAGCTACTACCGTATGCTGCTTCGAGTCTTGGATGCCTTGGCATTGCTGATTGACTCGATTGAATCGCATTATTGTTGACGTCATGGAAGCACTCGCAGCGGTCGGACTCGTCTCCTCCATCATAACATTTGTCGATTTCTCCTGGGGTATCATATCGGGAACAAGAGAGCGTTGGGTGACAGGTGGGGCTGGAGAACTTGTCACCCTTGACGACGTAGAAGACGAGCTTCAGGCGATCAAGAGCGGCCTGACACCATTTCAATGGGGCACCACGACGGCAGAGAGACATATAACTCCGCTAGCTGGACGATGCCAACAAGATGCGGAAGTGCTCATCGAGATTTTGAAAGGCTTGAAACTGCCTGGTACCACGAGAAACAACGTTTGGACAAGCTTCAGAATGCAATTCTCATTGGCGTCGCAGAAAAAGCGGATGATCACTGAACTTCAGCACCGTTTGCAGGAATATCGCGCTGGCATAATCATGAATTTGAGCTTGATTCTTACGTAAGTGGCCTCAGAGTACGCTGTGTCCAGCATAGGCTGACTCTCTTTTCTCCAGTGACGGTCAATCATCCGTGATTCGAGACCTCAAGTCTCTCCATATAAAGAGCAAAGAATACAACTTGGAGCTTTCGTCCAAAATGGACGACCTTACCCAACCAGTTCAAGAGCTTAAATACGCCGTGTCTGGAGATACTAGCTTCCGGATTGCAAACTCCCATACGACTGATGAAATAAATCAGAGTTTGTTGTCAAACTTACTGCGTCAAATTGACGGGCTGAAAGACTTGTTTCTAGAAGTCCCGATACAACATCGCATCCTGAGACAGCTAGTATATCCAGAAATGGACCAACGCCGTCAGATGATACACAAAAGTCGCGATACTTGTGGCTGGATAGTCGACGCAAGAACTCGAGGACTTCCAGGGATGATCTCATCCGACATGACCACATCGGAACGGCGACACCAGCAGTTATGTTACGTCACAAGCCAAAGTTTCGTGTCTTGGTTGGAAGAGGGTCGCGGTATATTTCACATTACCGAAGAAGGAGGAGCAGGAAAGTCGACATTGATGAAATTTATCGCAGAGAATCAATGTGTTGGCCGGTATCTCCAAAACTGGGCAGGAGAGGGGAAGACCATCGTGGTCGCTGCCTACTACTTCTGGACGGGAACAGAGATCCAGACAACCTTGCAGGCACTTTACCGATCATTACTCTTTGAAGTCCTCAGCAAATCTCCCGAGCTTATGAAAGTGGCATTTCCTCATCACGTTGAGCAGATGCGATCGCTTCACGGAGATCCCGCCATTGAAGGTCACCTCAACTTCAAGGATGACGATATTACCGAGGCATTCTCATCGCTGTTTCTTGAAGACAAATGCGGAGATCACAAGTTCTGTTTCTTTATCGACGGCCTTGATGAGAGCGAAGGCCATCGCCTAAACCACGAGAGCTTCGCACGGCAGCTGAGGACGTGGGCACAAGCCGACAATTTGAAAATGTGCACGAGCTCGAGGCCTTTCAACGAATTTCTTAAGAGTCTTTCCTGCCCAACGCAACATACAGTCCATCTCAATCGGATGAACCAGGCTCAAATTCGAACATACTGCCTCCACCGCCTTGAAAACGATGAAGATGGCAAGGAATACCGAGGTCGGCGAGACTTAGCCAAAAAGATCGCAGAGGCCTCAGAAGGCGTGTTTCTATGGGCACATCTTGTCGTCGAGCAGCTCCTTCTCGCGCTTAAAAACGGAATGAAAAGTTTCCTGAATGAGAAACTCAGGGAAATCCCAACAGACTTGGATGGGTACTACAGTCAACTGTTCGAGTCTATGTGTCGAGGCGCGTCCGACAGAAGGGTGGCTTACCGGATGCTTTCACTCGCAACTGCCAGTGTATTGAAGAAATCCCCATTTCCTGCGATAGCCTATTCATGGATCGATGGTTTCGACTCTCCGGAAGGGGGGTTACAAGATCCTAACTTCCCTCCCGAGGAAATGTACCCCTACACAGAGGACGAAGTCAGCGAGAGAATTGATATAGTCTCCCGAAGGATTGATGTATTCACTCGAGGGTTTCTTCAGCTCGAGCCCAGCGTCGGAAGACCCAATGAAAAGTGGCTTTGCCATGAATTCGTTTCACCGAAAGTGGTCTTTGCGCATCGTACTGCTTCAGACTATCTGCTCCAAACCAAATCACGACTTACGGAATTGCGGGAAACCTGGCCCAATTGTCACGAGGATGACATCTACTGGAGAGTGAGGCTGGCTTCATTTGGCTTTACACCCAGTCAAGAAAGGTTCGTGACAAACGCTCGACGATTTCTCGAACCTTTAGTGAATTACAAGGGTTTCAGAGAGTCGATACACAAAGCCAAATCAACCATTCGGAGGATCTTATTCCTCTCGCGGTGCATCGCCCTGGCTCCTGATACGAAGGATCAAGTTTTCAGACTACCGACTCCGGGTTCCTTCGCACATTTCGCCGCGAGTCTTGGATGTATCGAATACATCCGGGATCAGCTTGCTTTGGATGCCGAATTTGAATACAGTACCGTCGGATGTCATCCTCTTGTCACTGTTTCGGTATACCTCCGAAGAGCCGAAGACCTACGTCTGTTGCTGGAAGTCGGTCCCGATCTTGACCAACCATTCTGTCTTACGCATATGGACACTCGACTGACAACGTATTTGCCTACATGGGTCGTTGTGCTTCTGAATACGATTCACATCATGATAGGTACTGATCAGATTGCTCCTTGGAAGCATCAGCCAAGCGACGTACTCGCAGTCTGCGAGTCTCTGTACCAGCATTACGTTGCCACCGAACAGAACCTTTCCATCGACCTCGCCATTCGTTCTCGAGCCAGCAGGGAAACCTTGATCAACGGTAACGTTCCACAGCTTCGCGACTATACTCGAGATATTTGGGGCACATACAATGGATCGTCGCTAAAGCTGCCTCCGCCGCGCGATCAAGATTTGGTGATAGGTTCATTGACGGCCCCAGAGCTGTACAACAAGCTTGAGCGAGAGCGCACAATGCCGATCATAATCAGAAAGGTGCAGTGGCAAGAGCTGGAGCTGGACTTCTCGAGAATGTGGATGAGAGTATATTAGGAAACACAGATTCTGTCACTGTTGGCTAAGTGCAAGAACATACGAGTTCTATGATTCTGTGCAAATCTAGGAAGACAGAGGCATCGCAGAGTGATCGTGATCCAACAGAAGAGCGGGTTCAAGAATGACAAGGTTACTTTAGCGACCGGGTCGATAAGGCTGCTGACCGATTTCTGTACCGATTTCTGTACAAACAAACATTTTGGAGCATGTGGTAGAATATGGTCGGCGATCGGGGTGGTTCGAGTACCTAGGTACTTGGAACCCCACTGTCCGTTGCCCACCAGCCTACCTACCTACAGGAACCCGCACTCACTACATGCACATGTGCACCTACCAGACCCCAGCTAGGTACATTACCTAGGTAATGTAGGTACTCCATACCACAGGTACCTAATAGAGGCACCCGTAGCGTGATACATACCTAATATCGGTACAAAGATGGGCAGGCTCTAGGAGTACCCAGGTACCCTTCCTACATACGTACGTAGCTCATCAGCTCCCTGGTGGAATGATAATTTTCTCAGAACATCTGCCTGCATGTGACTTTTGTCTTGCAGGAAATAGTGCAATAAGCCAGAAATGTTGTGAAGCTCTCGATATGCAGACCGTACGAGAGCATAAGTGGGCCCTATCGTCATTCGCTCATATCTCTTGCACGCAGCATTTGCCTACCCACACCATTGAACACCCTTTCTCGGGACATCGCGTTGTCCAGGAACCAAGTTATGACTTTGAGTCACTTTGTTGTATAAGTATTGACAGCTCTTCCCGTGCCCCATAATATAGCAACCTTGAACTTTTACCTACCACGAACGAATTGTGGGATTGAGGAAGAAACTGAATTATCTAAGTTGCCTACAGAGCCGCTGGCAATGAAGAATTCTACATCACTACTTGAGCTTGGGAGCTCTATCCAGTCGCTCACAACCTCAGTGCATGACTTGCTCAAACTAGCCGGCATCTCAGAACCTTCACTCGACTATGGAGCGCCATTGATTGAGCCCGGACACATCGAAGCTGTTCGAACGCAGCGGGCCAAGCTGCTCGAAGCATTGGACGAGCTTCAAGCACGGATTCTAGGCCCGTCGTCTTATTTGTACCATATGTCTGCTTTGAGTGTATGTATCCATCACAATCAATTGAGAGCACCGCTAACGAGTGATCGAGGATACAGCCGACATGGTTGGCAACGTTCAATGTGCTCTACCACTACCAGGTAGCATCCCGAGTGCCAGCCGAGGGATCAATTCCTTACTCGGCCCTGGCAACACAATGTGGCCTTCACGAGTCGGATCTCCGCCGCATCATACGCTCTGCAATTTCCATGAGAATCTTTGAAGAGTATCCAGACGACCATGTGAGACATAATGCAGTCTCGACCGCCCTCGCTGCCCCGCTCGCTCACGACGCAGTTGGTTTCTTCGCGCAAGAGTTCACTCCAGCAGCCTTAGCCCTACCCGATGCGCTGCGGCGGTTCCCAGGATCTGAAAGGGCTGAAGAGTCGGCGATCTCCATCGCCAACGGTAGCACTGGGGACCGTGACATTTTCTCCGCCATATCTCACGACAAACCACGCGTCGAGCGTTTTGGTAATGCCATGTCATTCAATACCTCCATCCCTGAGACCTCTGTTGAAGATCTCATCGAGAACATGCCTCGGGCAGGCCAGCCTCCCAAGATACTGGTTGATGTAGGAGGCTCCAGAGGGAAACTCTGCGAGGCTTTCCTGAGACGTTTCCCGGATATTGAAACGGCTATTGTGGAAGACCTACCGGAGGTTACCGAGAAGAATCTGCAATCCAATCCTGCAAAGGATGTCGCAGGTCGAATACGGTACCAAGCTTATAACTTCTTTACCCCACAAGTGATCAAGGATGCAGATGTCTACGTCTTCAGGACCGTCCTTCACGACTGGCCAGACCAATATGCAGCCCAAGTTCTGCGAAACCAGATACCCGCACTGAAACCTGGCGCCAAGATTATTATTAACGATGTCTGCTTGGAAGCCCACGATCCAGCAAATATTTGGCTCAGCCGAGCTCAATGGTGTGTATCGCTACTTTGGCCCACGGGAGCTGGTGAATCACTAACATGGTACCAGTGCACACGATTTATTCGTCAAGATGGGACTGAATGCTAAGGAGCGGACTCGAGAGGACTGGGAGACACTATTGGCAGAAGTGGACACCCGATTCAAATTAGAAAGTATAATTACTCCTTCTCATTCTGTTTTGTCCATTATTCAAGTCATTTGGCTGGGAGAAGTTGGAGATCAGCGTCAGGAGGAGTCACGCTCTGAGTGAAGTATCGTAGGTTAGGTATTTGTTTTCTCTTCTCTCTCCGCTTTTGGATACATGAACGAATTATCATTACAATAGAAGAAACACTCCACCATCCTCATTGCATTCCAAGTTGACCGACTGTCTCCGACTATTCCGGGCCACGCCAATCCATGACCAGCTATCTCCAAGCCCGCTAGCCTCAGCGAGGACTTCCTGTCTTGGCACCAGTATATAGCTTAGCCATAATAACGCAGCACATACTCAAGCAATAGGCCGCCTACCAGGGACGCAGCTGTGAGCCAGAAATTACTCATGAACCACCACCAGCAATCAGTCTGATCACACAACTTGACTCTTGCTACCATGGTTCCCAATGAGAGTATACATCCACCAAGGCTGACGATGTAGAATCCAAGCCCGTGCGAGGCGAGTCTTCCATAAGTGACTATGCAAAAGGCCATCATTGCAAGGCAAAGCCATAAAAAAGCCTTAGTATGATGTCGGAAGAGAACCGCAGTGCTCCCAACGCCGATCTTGATGTCCTCCTCGACGTCCTGATACGCATATATAGTATCAAAGATTATGGTCCATAAAGCGGACACGAGGACAAGACACAAAGAAGTAGGGGTTTTCCAAGGATCCTTGGCGCCCATGGCGGCACACCCGACGATAATACCCCAGGCAAGGCAGAAGCCAAGTACGACTTGAGGGAAATATGTTTGCCTCTTGGCCCATGGGTAATAGACTGTGCCAATAATTGTGGGGATAGTCGCGATGACGGTCGTTCGAGGGAGTAGAAGTAGGAAAGATGCCGCGAGTGCCGCTTGGGAAGCAGTGAAAACACAAGCTGCTGTAGGGCCGATGACGCCTCGTGCGATAGGTCGGTTTTTGGTTCTTGAAACGCATCGATCGATGGGCGCATCGATGAGGTCATTCCAAGCGTGGGCAGCGTTTGAGAAGAACAAAGAACCGCCCAGGAGCTTGGCGCTGATGCCCAGAACCTCCCAAATTCCGCTTCCGGAGAGAACGGCAGCGTGCAAAACGCCAAAGACATGAGGGAGGTAGATTAGCAACATGGCTATTGGTGGGCTGAGACGGGCTAGTTGCACGTAGGGAATCCAGTACGGAGGCAGACGATCTACCCATCTCCCGGCATGAACGCCGCCGTACTGTCGGGAAAGCACATCTTCCTTTTCGTTGGAGGTAGTGATTGACGATGAAGCTTTCTGTCTGTTGTCCATTTTTGTGGTTGAGGTCTGGGTGTCTCACGAGTAGGTAGGTAGGTATCGACTTAGCATAATATTCAGTCTTGGCTATCAGAATACGAAGGACTGCAGACGTTGCTTTCAAGGCTTCATACAAGTGAGTTACGAGAGTGAGTTATTAGTACAAAAATTTACCATGTATGGGGTCGAACTATCTGAAGTCAGGCTCCAGCGAGCACTGAAGCTGCGAACTTACCTATTCTGTTCATCACGTTTGCCACATCTGATTGCATGCCTTCCCGCGGCACAGTTCTCCAACTCGATTCTCTCCCCGTGCGACTTATGTCTACGGTGTTCCAACCACTCCATAATACGAGGGGTTACTCATGATAACATCTCTGTCATAAGCTCAAAAAGCATTGAATGTGGCAGAATGGATCCTATTGGCTGACGACATGGCTGTAAGGCCCACGTCCTGCGGCAATCACAACGAAGCGGAGCATGGAGATTGGATCCGAAGTCTTGTGTATTCACTGCAATTGTCACGAGCAGTGTTCCATCTGTGATAATGGCTTAAACGGAATGTGTGATTTCTTTTGGCCATCCGACACATTGGTAGGCCCAATGACGGTGGATAGGGCGACATGCCCACCGAGCGCTGCACATCGGTATCAAGCAAACAACATGTTTAATTGGAAAAAGACCGCCCCAGCCGCTGACGATAAATCTTACGCAATAATTCGGGTAGCTCTGCAGAAGAGCTACAAGTCCTTTGCAGATGCGGACCCCAATACTGCGAATGTGTGACTTGGTCATGATAACTATTACCACAACCGTCTCCAGCGAACCTTCATATCCCTGTCGGGTGGCATGGCCGCGGCCCCCGCATATCTTTGATCGTTGGCGGCGGGACGGCTCGATTCAGACCCATCCGGCTGAACCCAGCCGACCATTTCGATGTCGAACTTCGCAACAATGATGGCAATCGCCATAAGTATTTCTCTTTTTGCGAAATGCCGCCCGGGGCATAGGGCGTAGCCCCCACCTGCCGTCAGTCAGCATGGGTCAATGCCGTTGGAACATCTGACTGCATAAGAGCGAGGCTGCAGCTCGGGGTCGCAATCGGCTGGCTGAAAGGATACTTACCGAAAGGGAAAAAGCTTGTTGATCGGGCCTTCAGTGAAAAGGTGGGTTCCGAAAGTCCAGCTTTACCATCAAAGTCCAAATGACGCTCGGCCCAGAACTCAGATGCAGGGTGCGCATCTGTTGCCCACACTGACTCGTCATAATGAGCAATCTGCGATGCTGACTGTATCAGGGATCCCTTGGGTATCGTGTAGCCACCAACATGGAGATCCCTATGCACTTCTCGTGTGATATTGAACGAAATGTGCATGCGTAACACCTCGGTGTAAACGGAATTCAGACGAGGGAGTGATAGGAGCTTGTGTATGTCAAGGCTGTGCTTTCCGGTACGTGGATCAACCGAAAATGCCTGGACAACCTCTTGCTTGATCTTGTGCATCAAAATGGGGTCCTTGATCAGCTCCATCAGAGCCCATGCTGAGATAGGCAACGTGTTTCCATTAAGCCTTGATTCTCAGTCAGTTTGCCTCGTTCTTGTTGGTGACGGGTATGCGTGCAAAGCACATCGCTTACCCGAATAACGTTGCTGTAGTGTGCCCACTGGAAGTCCGGTTTGAGAAGCCGGATGTCCTCAGCCATTTCGCAATTTCGCGAGAGAAGCGCGATCCCCAGTACGGATCCCAGTCGGAGTCGGCCTCAGGTCCATCCCAGTCAAAATTTTCCCATGCCTCTTCTACATGTTTGTGTACCATTGCATGAAGATCTTCTCTGATGCGCCACGGCTTTGGCTTCAAGAGCTTCGGAAGGCCCCAAACGAGAACACCGGCGATCTCGTCAAATTCCCAGTAGCGCTTGATGAGATTCGGGTTTAGCTCGAGAATACGAGTCCCAAACATAGATTTCACGGCACTCTCGACCATGTCTCTTTGAAGGAAGCTGTAGATCGTGAGTGTGCTCCATTCCGAGGAAGCCTGGTGATCAAGTTTCTCGGAGAACACGTCGAAAAATGTGCTGGCAAGGATGCCAGTATATTTCGCACTGCTGAGAAAATTGGCGTAGATTTGGTGATGGTTGTACCAGTGTCTGTCCTGTGGATCTGTGGACTCTCCGCTGGGAAGAGGAACCTTTTGTCGTCCTGAGGTGTCATTCGCGAACATGCGGATTTCATCCTTAGGCATGCCCCAATGCGTGTCCATTAGTAAAAGGTGAAACATGTTCGGATCAACAATTTCTGGTGGACCAAACAGCGCTTGGGTGTTGTCTTCCCCGCGCACAAGATATACAATCTTTGGTCCAAGTCTAAAGCGAATGATATCGCTTTTCTTTAGTGCCTTGCTGTAGGACGCTTAGGTCAGTGACAGACAAGGAGCGGCCTTTGAGTTGTGTTCTTACGTCGCCCGTTCAAGGAAAATACCCATGTTGGTCAAATACTGATATGTATTGGTGACATAGGGTATCTTCTCCTCGAGCCATGGTGGATGTTCTTTGTTGGATGGCTTCTTGAACAAAACATAGCAAATGGCTATCAACGCTAATACAAGCATTAATGTTGACGAGCCCATTGACTTGGTATTGTCGTAGATCCATGCGGTCATCATCACCAAAGAGTTCATGATAGTCAAGATGATGTCTCCAGAGACAATAATGTGAGACAAGAACGTAGGAGGATGGTTGGCAGCTCATATATTATATAATGCTGGAAGGAAGAGTTTTTGTAGATTCACAACTTTATTCCACCTGCACCCAGCTGTGTTCTGCCGCAGATTTCTTTCACGTGATTCACATCTGACCTTCGACCGGATATGGAGCATCATCAGACTCTGTTTCAGCACATGGCCCAAGAAATCAGAAATATATGATCCCTGTACTCGACCAAAGTTGAAGAATACTGCATCTTGATCGAAGCAGCACTATGTCGGCACCAAGAATCTTGACTCGACCGAATGTTAGGACGCTTTCCAGGTCTTGCAGTTTTGGTCTTTGAACTTAGCATAGGGTTTTATTGAAACCACTAATTACGTGACTGGAAGACGTTGCTAAGATATCAAATTCATCATCCCATGAATTATTCAAGGGGGTACCTGCTAGGTTTGCCGTGGCAGTGTATGCTCATAGAACAGCGCCCTTCAAAGCAGTATTATCCTGGGTGATCCTGGCCCATTCCAGGGTCTTCTGCCAAACTCGCTGTTGTACCTTTTCGTCCATTGTGAGAGGATCACTGTCATCCTTCTTCAACATGGTGAAGTAGCCACGCTCGTCGGGGCAGGCCGCATTAACGGCAAGCTCTGCTATGTCAACGCCCGCTGCAGCCGACGAGCGAAAGGTGGGGTCGACAAGGCGATTGATCACCGACATGAACGGTTTGAGGATGAACTTCTGTTGGAGCTGGGTAGATCGGGGCGTGTTGGTGGTGAAGCATCGTGAGTCGCCGAGCCCGCCTGGATTAATAGCCACAGCAGTGATGTCTTCGAAGTCGGGGTTCTTGGGAAAAGATCTGTCAGTCAGTCGCCTTTATTCAGGTCAAGGATGGCACTTACCTGCTGAAGGTACCGGTTGAGGGGATAGAGCCAAGTCGTGAGGACAAGTTTGGAAGTGCCGTATCTCTGGAAGCCACGGCCTGCCTTGTCAGTGTCTGGCGGCGGATGATTGAGCTGATCCATGTCGTCCGGAATCTCGGGCAGATGCGAGGTCATAGCATTTGGCTTCCGATAGTGACCGACGCTCGACAGAAGGACAATTCGGCCTCTTTTGGCAAAGCTTCCAATGAGACACAAAACGAGCGCTGCATGAGATATGTGATTGACCTGTAAAGTCTTATCGTAGCCATCAACTGTAAGCTCGGAGTCCCCTACAAGGTTCCAGTGGTGAGCATTGCAGATGATGGACTTGAGGCGTGGGTACTGTCCAGCGGCAATTGCAGACGATAACTTTTCGGCAAATTCATGCACGGCTTTCAAGTCTGCTAGGTCGAGTCGATGAATGGAAACTTTGGCGCCTGGATATTTCGCGATAGTCTTACGCAAATGCTGCGTATTGACATCGGACTCTGATGAATTCCGCACTGTAAGAATGAGAGTCAAGGCGGGATGAGCCTTCAACAATTGTTCAACTGTATGAAGACCAGCTGAGCCATTGGCTCCAGTCAAAAGTACGGCGCCATCCATACTTGCAGAAGTCAACAAAGTGATTATCAAAACGTCAGAAGATCAATAGATTCAATAAGGGGTGAGTTGATTTACGGTTTGCAAGAAATGTTGCGACGCCCGGATGTCTTAGCGAAATTCTGGAGGGCAGCCATGATGAGTGTGGTCTTTGTGTGCATTTTAGATAAGGCAGGCAGAAGAGTGTCACAAGGCGGGGGAATGTTGCAGAGCAATCTCCAGGCTCTCAGGTGTCACGACATCCGCCAAGCTTTGATTCCAACCACAAATTCATCCCATGACTTAGAGCCTTCTTTCGGTACGGGCACCAACCGCGCTTCTGGCTTATCCAGTTGCTGTAAGGCTCTGATGGACTTGTGTACGCATGTGAATTTCATGGTTTGTAATAGCTGAGCAAATAAGTATTTTGAGTAAGCTGTCAAAGGAAGAAAAGAGCAGGTACGTACCTACGATGGATGATACTGCCTAGATCCACCGTACCTAGGTAGGGTAGGTACGATGTATGCACGGAATTTATTCACCCACCATCCAGTGGACCGGTGTGGGGTAGGTCGACGGGTCGCTTGCTTCTACTAGCTGGATTTACTAACTGCTTATGTCCGTATTCATTGTATTGCCGGAGTTGCCCTATCGAACATGAACCAACGGCGCCACTGCATATCCCACTGCATGTCAAGGTAACATGAGCGGTAATCCTGACCCGAACTACCTAGACAGCCGAGATTGTTTGTTGGCCTCTCTCCTCCACAGTGACGAGAAATTCAGTGATGACCCATATTCGGCCTCCTTTGGCAACCCATGGGCGGCTCGGATTTGCAAGGGCGAAGTTGAAGCGGCGTAGCAGCTATAGGTGGTCAGCATGTCGAATAAAAAGCCAAGGGAAACATCAATGTACCTCAACGTAGACCTTGTTCACTTCCGTCAGCGCTAATCCCTTGCCGATGCATTCCCATCTGCTAGGCCCGCCAAACACAATCCTCCATGCCCTGTCCATCATTGATAGTCTAGATCCATTGGCTTCCAGCCAACGTTCAGGTCTGAATATATTGGAGTCTTCCCCAAAGATAGCCTTGTCTCGGACCGCACTTTTGATAGAAAGATCGACGCTGACGCCTGCCGGCACATGCATTTCGCATAACTTCTCATCCTTACTAGACACCTTCGGGATGAGTGCTGCCGGCGGTAGCATCCGTAGCCCCTCCTTGATGACAGCTTGCAGATACGGCAGAGCCCGCGCCTCCGCCTCCGTGACAGGGGATGTTGTGATTTTCCTGGATCTTATCGCCTCATCGATTTCAGACTGCAGCTTTTGGTAGGCTGCAGGAGTCGAGATGAGCTGCAGCATTGTATTGAGAATGCCGGTAGAGGTTGTTTCTGACCCTCCAAGGAGCTGCACAACTGTTTCCAATTCAAGTTGGTCTTGAGTAAGCCCATGGGCCACAAAGGAACCGAGCATGTCTTGACGCGTGATCTTGTCCTTCCCAAATCTTTGTGCTGCAACCGACTTTGCTATCGAAACAATAGGTTTGAGAAGGCCGCCTTCTGGCATGACATGTTGCATGAAAGCACTGTTCATGATAAGGCGCCAAACAGGTGTGACCGCCACGGAAAGGATAAGCGGCAAGTCTTTCTCGCTGGTCTCAATATACTTGTGAAAGTCCGCTTGGCGTTTTACGCAGCCAAAAGGTCTTCCAAAGGATAACCCTGACGTAATATCCACAAGTAGATAAATAATCATCTTTGAGAGGTCCAGAGGCTGCTTCCGCACTTTTGAGGCCTGGCTGTTGGCGTATGTACTTTTGATTATGTCAATCATGTTCATCACATGCTCATCGATCTGGCCGTGGACCTGACTGACGCCTTTTCCTGAGTAGCCTGGTTCAAGCTTGGAGCGCAGCTCCTGGTGAAGCTGTCGGTCGGTCATGGTAGACATGGAATCAATACCAGGCGCCGATCGGAAGCCTTTGTAGACATGGCTGCGTTCCCAAGGTGATCGAGCGTGCTGTAGCCGTATGATCTCAGCTGGGTCACTGAGAGATACCCAACCGGGCCCTATGCACACCAGAGGTCCGTATTTCGTGTGCAAGTCGTCGAGTCTGTCAATGTAAGTACCGCGATACAGACTCTTTACCATCCAGAAAAGGCTCCACCGTGACCAAAAGGGACCGGGCACATGGCGTAGCCTATCCCAGCTGCGTATGGAACCTATCACTAGGTACATCACCAGCAGTAGGGCAAGGGCGCTAATTAGTCCCGGACTTCCGTCCTCAAACCCATGCAGAAAGTGGATATTCATGATCAGTCGGGTAGGAAGGATTGTAGAATTGAAGTTTAACAGAGAGTCTGGGAGAAAGGTCCAACTAAGATCAGGTGGAGGACACGAGACAACATGCTATATATGTAGTTGGGCAAGCAAGACTGCACTAGGTACTCGTTACAAGTGCTCTTGTTTTCCTTTCTTGTGAAGCGAATAAAGAGGCTTATTATTACTTAGTATATACCTCCGCAGCCCCACAACCTTCGCCATTTTACACATCTTACATACTTGCTAAAAAGACCTTTTTCTCGAGAAAATGGAATACTCGGATTCGGATCAAGTCATAAACGTGTCAGCACTCACTTTCCATCGCATAAAAGTCTGAATTCACCGACTAATTATCTGCAGATTTGACGGCGCAGTAAGCACGCGGGTTCTCAAGCAAGTAGGAAGGTCCTTTGCTTTTGAAGTCACGCTTGACTTGGCCAAAGGAGCGAGCTTCTTCGCTCAGAAACCGCCGCTTCATTTCCACGTCAATCAGCATGAGTACATTAAAGCTTCTCAGGGCATCACAGGGCTCGAGGTGGATGGCCGCGAAATCGTGCTCAAACCAGGGTCGTCTGAGTATCGCATTGACAGTTGGGCGCATCATCGGTCATACCCTATTCCCGCAAGCTCTCAGGAAGGTTCGGGCAAAGTGGTGTTCTTGCTTTCTGGTGCAGAGAGTCCCGAGCCTTTCCAACTCAATTTATTGTTCTTTGAGAACTGGTACAAATACCAAGAAAGTGTGGTGACTGCGGGCAAGAATGTTGATTTCATCCAAGTTCTGAGTGTAAGTAATGAGCCGCTCAACCCTCAAGTCAAGTCGTGGGTCTAACATTTTCAGACTTTCGACGGGGGAGGTACCTACGTCTCACTCCCATCTTGGATGCCATTCAATCAACGAATCTCGCAGATCCTGGGCATTGTCGTGGGCAGGTGGCTAGGAGGGTTGCTTGGGTATCAGCCTTTTTACCGTGAATGGTCTACAGATTGGGGTCTTGCGTGCCATCAGATGAGAACTTCTATTTTTCAAAGGCGTTTTGCAACTTCTACAAAATCAGATTAAGCCTGGCATCGTTAGGAACGCACCAACCGAAGTTTGATTCAACCGATACATTTCTACTACTGTTATTGGCTACTAAGTTTTGAATTGATAGATTTCATGGCAAGTTCAATCCCTAGGTGCGCAGTGGGATTGCTCCTCTGACACTACCTGACCTATGGAGGTACTTACCGTAGGTAGGTAGGTAGGTAGGTAGGTAGGCAGTCTATCGATGCGATGGAATACTACCTATCCAAGAATGCCGTAACGGTCAAGATAGATCACACAATGATTAAGTGGCGCCAGTCTTTTATCGACGCTCTTCAAGTTCTATCAGCAATACAAATGGAGAAGATAAAAGCATGTGCGGTGAGAACAGTACAATTTCCAATTCGTAGGTGTATCGGGGATGTACTCGTCAGCTTTTGATTTACAGGTACTCCGTACAGTACTGCCCAAAATACCTACCTAAGTACGTGTTATAAACCGGGGCAAACTGATATACGGGGCTCCGCACGGAGTTGCACAATCGTTTTATCACTATTTGGGGTTGCATCACATTTCTGTCGCCGTTACCTATATGCCGCTTTAATGATATCACAGAATTGATTCTTTTAATTATTTATAGACATCTTGCATTAATGGTAGATAAAATACGTACTCAAAGTGCCTTGCTTCCGTCCTAAGTAGGTACTTAGGTGAAGGTAGGTTCCATCTTACATGCTTCCTACCCCCGCACCGTCTGCACGCTGCAATGTAATCTGTACAGTATCACCACATGTTGCCCCACTTCCCGCCACTAGGTACCCAGCTTGGGGGCAGATCGCGGAAGTTGTCCCATGCAGCACGTACGGTAAGGCTGAACCAGGTTATCAATAAAACCTTCATGATCTTCAATTCAGTTCCCCTTTATGACTACAGAACACACTACATATACAATCCTTGTTTGGAATTGGGCATACTTGCATTAATTTCCTCGCGAAAGTTTACCCCTCATGCGTGATAATCCCTGCGGCCGCTAAAGACAAGTAAGCAACAGCACGGGTGCATCTGGGGGCTGTAATGGACATGCCGGCAACTGGCGGACGTATTTGCTGATACGGTCTCGGTCTTCCAAGACAGTCATCTCGGACTTATTTTCGATCCCAGGGCCTGAGGTTTAACCGATGACAGCCTTGGAGAACGTGCATGATTGTTATCACCAACGGCGTAATTGTGGGGGTATAGTAGTGGATAATAACAACCCTTTTTACTATGTGTGATCATTACATATTGATACTAGAACGTGGTATCCTCTGAGTGGAAGAATTATCTGAGAATCTTCAACCGGTTTTTGACTCCCAAGAGACAGAGATTAAGAAAATGAATTTGTTCCCGGGCCGCTGTGCCGTAATGCTCTGTTTTTACCTCCTTGGCTTCGCAGCCAGCACTGTGCTTCATGGCAGAGGAGCACAGCAGTTGTGTGAGCAGTTGAACTTGAAGCTCAATTCTGATCTTGTCACGCGAAACGAAACTGACTACGACACAATCAGAACAAAGAACTGGTGAGCATCTCCGCAAATGACTTGATCTCCTGTTAATCAATCACTAGGGTCCAAACCGCCTGGGGGATGCCCACGTGCATCTTTACACCACAATCCCTCGAGGAGATACAGAACATTCTACCTGTACTTATTGAGTCGAACGTGAGCTTTGCAGTCCGTTCAGGTGGTCACTCTCCGCATCATGGCTTTGCAAATATCGACGGTGGCATTCTCATAGATATGTCCGGGTTCAAAAGCATCAACTACCACGATCAAGAGTCCACCGTCACCATTGGCGTCGGTCTCACTTGGGGTGATGTGTATACCTACCTTGAACAATACGAAATGACGGCTGTTGGAGCAAGAGTTCTGGACGTTGGAGTAGGAGGTATGATCTTGGGAGGTAAGTATTGAATATTCTGTTCTTGACGGTTACTCACCACTCCTGGGTAGGAGGTCTTTCCTGGTTTACTGATATGTACGGCTTGGCTTGTGATAATGTGGTCAACTTTAAGGTATTGACATACGAGGATGCCAATTTGACATTGATTAACCGCCAAGCAGATTGTGCTTGCCAATGGAACTGTGGCAGATGCCAACAATACAACCAATACAGATCTCTTCTGGGCCCTCAAAGGCGGCGGCAATAACTTTGGTAATATGAATATTACACAAATTTGAATATCAACGCCTTATGCTGATAAGTCTTCAAGGTATTCTGACAGAAATTACAACTATGACCTACCCTTTGGCCCAAGTATGGGGTGGTATCCGAACTTACAGTTTCGAGAAAATCCCCGAGGTCATTAAGGCCTACTCAGACTACCAAGCAGATACCGAAAAGGACCCGTCAGTCAACCTGCATATTTTGGTGTCGCCTACAAATTCGTCGATTGGAATAAGGCTCACAATGGTCCATCTAAAACCGGAAGCTAGCCCTGCGGCTTTGGACCCTTTCTATTCTATCAATGCGACATCAGACAACACTGGGTTTCAATCTTATACAGAGTTCCTTGCGGAATTTGGAGTTTCCGAAGTCCAAAGGTACGTTTCCCAATTTTCCTGGGTCATCAACCCTTATAAGCTTCAAAAACATTGCTAATGGGAATCGTTAGATTTGACTGGTTCACAACCACGTTCAAACATAACGAATCGCTGTATAACAATATCTCCGAGACGATTACGACATCGAACGCGATCGATACCATCCAGTCATTCATATCTGGATTCGTAGGAATCACATGGCAGCCAATATCGCAGAAGGTGGGAATCATAGGCGAAGGCAGGGGCGGAAACTGCTTAGGTTTGCAAGCAGTAACTCAAACATGGCTTGCTACTGCAGTTTCTTGGTGGTTTCCCCAAGATGACGGGGAAGTGCATAACACCGTAAACAACCTAATCGGCGAGATACAGGGAGATGCCATGTCCAAAAGCAACAACTTAGATTATATGTTCATGAATGATGCGAGCTGGAGCCAAGCAGTCATTCGAAGCTACGGAAAGGAGAACGTCCGCAGGCTGAAGCAGGTTCAGAACAAGTATGACCCAAACCTGGTGTTCCAGTATCTGGTTCCCGGTGGATTTAAACTCCCAGCAGAAGTTGAATAATTCTGCATCATGAGGGTCTTTTAGCTAGATGGCATATCCTTTCCGTTTTGAATTCCGGAAGAGTTAAGCGACTACCTACGGCCTATAATTTTATCATTGCCTATGAAATGCCAGACTTCTCAGTACGATCAGGTGCTTTCGGCACTTTAGGAAATAGCTTTGAGATGTCAAGTATCGAACTCCGTTTTGAGGAACCCCTGTACCACAATGTGGGGTACCTCGTGCCTGAACATTGTTTTGGTTCCATTGGTAGAAGCCAGCATGACCCGTTTTTCTCATGCTTGCAGCACGCATTCATAAACGATTGGTAGTCGAGATCCAACTGTCAGAGTACATATCTTGCGATAATTAATTCCCTTAATGGCTTGTGAATACAAACAGGGATTCGCGCAGCCTCCAGGGACTTTAATAGGTTGACAGGCGCAACAGGGTGGGTAAGCGTTGCGCCATTTGCAGAGTAACATCAGACAGAAATAAGCTGGAGGTGGCGTCTGCATGCAGAGTCCTTCCGTCAGAACCCTGAACCAACCATACTCTGGCAGTGTATCCTTCCGCTCTGGGGGCGGCGCATGCATGCATGGATATTAGGATCCAGCAGCGCATGCGACGGCCCCGAGAAGGCTGTGATAAGATGTTGTGCGACTCTAGAAGAATTCATCGGCGACCTGCTACAGCCTTGTAAGCGCCTTACAGAAGTTTGACGAGTAATTTGAACTGGGTCCTTTCTAAGAGCTGACCGAAATGTGTCAGACCACCTACTAGCAGCCGAGAGGATCAAATATATGTGCCTCCGGTCAGCCGGCTTCTCGAACTGACTTCACTCTGCGGCAGCAATTCTAGTACTCACACTCAAAAAGCTCATTGTTGCTGTTGGGAAGTTCAATCAGCCAGCACAACCTCTTACCATGGCAACCACGCCTACGGCTGAGCAGATGGAGGCCTTGCTGAATGGCCCCGCTCTTACGCCTCCTCCTGGCGTGCAACCCGAATTTGATAATCCACCCAACAACAATGCTGCTGGATACGGTGTCCTCTCCGTGATGCTGGTGATAGGCACTATAGCCATTGTGTTTCGGACCATTGCACGACTGAAAAAAAACAATGGCTTCCGACTTGAAGACTGTATGTAGCATTCCAGATACCATCCTTGGAAACGTGTATCTAATCTGGACTTAATGATAGCCCTGGGTATTGCTTCGTTCGTAAGTTGCCATACATTCATCCCTATTACATCGAACTTTACAAACGCTGACTATCCTGATGATAGATACTTTTCGCGGCTTATCTCGGTTGTGCCTATCAGGTCTTGTACTTCCCTGGGTTCTATGTGCATCAGTGGAATGTTAGAGTCCGAGACATGTCACGCATTCTTTATGTATGTTTCCTATATTGCTTGAGCGGAAAAGATGGTTTCCACAGCTCGCCAGATAGACCTTTGTGTTGTCACTGACTCTCAACAGCCATTCAATATTGCATCAAACTGTTACAATGGTATGATTGGGGCCCTGAAGGCTGCCATCCTGCTAGAATGGCTACAGATATTTAGTCCAACGGGTCATCGCAACGCGTTTTTTTGGACATGCCACATCATACTTTGGATCAATATCTTGTTTTACTCGGCTTCGTTCTTTGCCATCAATCTTGCCTGCATTCCTCGCCAAAGAATATGGGACAAGACCATCACGGAGGGGCACTGCTTCAATGAGAACGATCTGTATCTTGCTGGCACCATTATTAACCTCATATCGGACGTAGCCATTTTGATAGCGCCCCAGAGAGTCATTTGGGCTCTAAAGCTGTCCCCAAGCAAAAAGATTGGTGTCTCACTTATCTTTGCTATTGGCGTCCTGTGGGTTTTTTCCTTTAGTCTTACTCCCTTTCCTTTCCAAACCCTCTCCAACTTCAAATTGTCTGACATTGAAATGTTGATACAGTACCTGCGGAATTGCTGCAGCAAGAATATATACGACCGTGAACGGTCCGAAGAACCCAGACGCCATATATAATCTCCCTACCCTGGTTTTCCTGGGTACAGCAGAGATGCTGTGCGGACTGCTTGTGCTCTGCGTACCCGCATTTCCCCAGGCAATTAGCAGCTTAGGAATTCCCAAATTCATCTCTCAAGTCTCTCTGCTCTTATCTACCCGGAGGTCATCACAGTCACAATCATATGGTCATGATGGAACTCCGTGGCAGCAGAGCGACTATTCGCGAACACGCTTCAAGACCGATCGACAAAGTGAAGAGCATAGTTTGAAACCTCTGGGCAAGTCTCCGAACGCTTCTGGCCGCGGTGAAGAGTTGGGAATCAGACGTACCACAGAGTTCACGTCTGGCGAGACGCACACTGGAGATGAAGCATCTGCGAATGACTTTTATCCGCGGCCCTGGACACAAAGTGGAAAGTAATCCACACCTCCATGGATGAATCTGTGGACTTTTGTCCTGATACAATACAGGATTTGGACACAGCTTGGTATTTAGAGTTGATAGGCGGTGGATTTGGTGCGCAGCTAGCTGGTGGACGGTCGAATGGCGGCGCGCAGTGTACTTTTGATTTGAGAATGGCTTGGTGACATCTTCCATCCCTAGTCTAACGGTAAATAGACTAATTTGTCCAACCCTTTGATTTTCTATTGATTCTTATCGTGTCGTTCACAGATAGGTTGCTGTTTCGTCAGCATATTCTGCCTGTTGGTACAGTCTATCACAGCCACTCCATGTCATTTGTTCAAGACCAAGTACGTCCTCCGTATTAAACTCATTGTAAACTCTGCTCTGGAGTGTTTTGCCATCAACTTTCATGCGCTGTCATCCCAAACCTTGCTAACGCCTGGCAGACTAGCTACAATGCACAAAACGCTCCACATTCAATAACCCATTGAGTACCCTCCCTGTCTGGCCGAAGCACTAAAATCCAAATGCATGGCCAATGCTATCATAAATAACTCTTGAGGCTGTTGGTTGTGGTTCTTCACCACCGCCACGAGGAGGTCAATGATAACCCCCTAGACGGCTCAAATGGCCAAGGCATACAGTATGACCTCAGTATCTTGAAAGCATCCGCGTTCTTTGACCAGAAAGCACTGCGGCTTCATGAAGCATCCGTTGACGGCTCTCCTGCCCTCTTTAACTTCGCGAGCCCGTTGTAGATCCTGCTTTTCCAACGCCTTCGAGCTTTACCCTTGACTTCACTGTACTCGAGTAGCAATTCGAGGATGTCGAAGGATTTGTATATTTCGGCTTTCTCCATTGGCGAACTTGCACCCTTCCCCTTGAGTTCTAGATCCGCACCATGGTCTAGTAAAATCTGGACGAGCGGAAGATTACCCCAAAATATCGCCATTTGCAGAGGTGTGTCCCAACCGCCTAGCATGGTGTTCGGATCAGCGCCGCGCTCAAGCAGCAAGGCGTGGATGCGCACATCAGCGGCAACAACAAAATCGCGTGCAGTAAGTAGTTGGGACCATTCATCTCGAGAGATATGTGTCCACGGTGCGCTGTGCTGGAGGAGGACAAGTACAACTGGGTCCGCGCCGTGCTGTAAAAAGGCATTGTCAAGGTCGGACTTTAAGATTGGTTTGTTTACCATGTCTTTCAATCCCAGAAGATATCGCATAGCCTCCGCGTTGTTCTTTCCGATGGCGTATTGCAGCATTCTGGTCAGATCTTCGGGGCCGGGATCTGGAGCGCCGCGTTCTGCTAGAAGCTTGCAGCACTCGAACTGACCACAGTAGAAATAGCTCGTTATCCAGGTGTCCCCGCGCAGTCCGGCTTCAGGGGTCAGGTCGCAATCCAAAATCAGACTGACAAGGGCTGAAAAGTCCGCTTTGCCGCCGCGTTGTTGGGTAATATTGTCGAGAATGGTTTCTTCGTTTTCCTCGTCTTCCCAAGATACATAAGCGCCCCGCTCGATGAGAAGTGTCATGGTCGCTACGAGATCTTGCGCGGGCATTCTGGATAACGACGCGGCCCACAATGGCGAACAACAGTACTGGTCGTGGGCATCGATATCAGCATCGTAATCCAGCAACAGCGCGATCATGTCGACTTGGCACCACTCAGCAGCTGCAACAAGTGGAAGCCGTGACACGAGGCCGTAGCCCGGTTCAATACATGTGTTGGGATCTGCTCCATTCTGCAAGAGGAGTTCCATGGTTGCTCGCAAGTCCACTAAGGCGTCCTGAAGCCCCAACGGGATGTGGGTATAGTTGTACAGCTGGGTTTTTCGCATCATTTCATCAAGTCTCCCGCCAAGGCAGTTCAAGGGTGTCATCTTCACTTCCGTTGTTCGAGATGCATCACCTCCTAACTCCAGAAGCCTAAGAATGCCACATTGGTCAATACATATTCATAGAAACAAGCCGGGCAGCGGTAAGGCTCCTCAGGTTGATTTGACAAGCCGGTAGTATTCCAGTTCCACCGAAAGCTAGGTACTTACCAGAAAGCATCAGTGAAATCTTCTGATGCACAAGCTTCCATGAGAATTGTTGTACCAAATGAATGTGTCGCGGGGTCTTCAACGCCGACGCCATAGTCGAGTAGAAGATAAAATATATCCATGGACTTGTGCATGTACGCAAAGTCGAGGGCGTCTCGCATATGCCATTCATTGATAGTCGACGCGAAGTGTTTATGTACTGCCGCGAACATGGCTGTGCCACCTGCGGCAGAAGCAATGTCAAGAGCGTTTGTCATGTGGGGGATACTGTGGTAACTCTGACATGCCTCGAACGAAGCTCCCCGGCCATGAGCTTCTTCGCCAAACTCAAGTGACCATGGTGAATGGCCAAATGGAGAGGCGTCCACTGATATTCGCAAAAATGGTTGTTACTTGCATCAGGATTCCAGAACCGAGATGTCGCACTGTGCACATCTTTGCAGTGACAGCTCTGTCGGCATCTTTGGTTGATACTAGCACCATGCTGCAGGAGGAAATCGATGGCCTGCTCATGTCCCAGCTTGGCTGCTAATGTGAGCGCTGTCAACGTTTTTGGTTGGCATTCTATCACAACCTCTCTGCCTGAGAATCTGGATGAGGAAAACCTATCGTCGGCACCTCCGTCACCTTCGTCATAGTAGGAGTGCGATTGGGCGTGTAGCGTGTGTTGATATGAGAATCCCGCACCGAGTTCGTCCTGCAAAGCATTGACTGTTATGGAATGCCAGAGAACTGATTTTCCCTGGGGACTGCAGAAGCCCGCTTCCCAACTACTCTTCCTGTCGAGATCAGCTCCGGCGTGGAAGAGCTTCTCCAAGACTCCCACTTCTCCACGAGCAGCGGCCCAGAGGGTGACTTCCGCACGGCCACTACCTCGCCGATAGAGCAGGGGTGTCAGTGCCGCATTGAGAGATTAACAGCTGAGGACGAGGCTTGCGACATTTTCAAGATGCAACTGTGGCTCGATGATGGCGAGGATTTCGTTGGGTATGCTGCCTAGTGAAGCCTTCATCGTGGCTTGACCAAGAGGTTGATCGATCGTCGCATGAGTGCTAGGGGGACGTCGATGGGAGAGTAGCAGAGGATTGCCCGAAGATGTTCACGGAAACCAGGCACGTGGGGCTAGATTTTATGTTATTAGCGTAGCTTTGTTCTTGTCATGAGCATTGCGAAGCTTGATATTTCCTGACATGAGAAGCAGCCTTGATCGCAATGAAACCAGATATCAAACGATACACTGCGAGCTATGATCCTTCTCATCTCTCTCAGTCAGCTTTTTTTTTGTACCCAAGAAAACTCTTTGGTTTTTCCTCCGTTTTTTCCAAAATGTGTCGTGCTAATGATCAGTCAAGTCCAGGCACAAGGCATGACAAGAAAAGCGCTGCCTAGCCACGTCAGGAAGCAAGATCATGGGCGCGGATAGCGAGTGCAACAAGCGTGGTCCAGATCCTCACTTGTTCTTCAGAAACAATGGATATCAAAGGACCCAGATTCTAAAACGTTGGCCAATGACTCAGATGGCATTATTTGCGACAAGCATTAACACGGCACAACGAAGGCGCCCTGGGCACAACGAAGACCCAGGGCGCAAGCCGGGACATATCTGTAAATAATCCAGTCACCAGCGTCTAGGGCACAGGAGTCCGGATACTGCATTTCCCAGTGTCAATGGTGATATGTCCTCAGAATCGGCATTGTTGGTGCACATATAGTACACAAAATCCTAAGCACAGCGAAGCAGAAAGCGCTTGTTTCACCATGAAATCAATTGTGTATCATTTGTCTTTGGTCCCTAGTAAGTTCTTCAATGCCCTGATGTATTCCGTAAGCACCGCCTCACATCAATTCGCCACAATGATGGCTACGGCCCAGGTGGCACCATTGGAGCTCAGCCGTCTTAGTTGCCCGAGATGGAGACAATGGCAGGAGCTTCCGAGTTAACGTCGTCGTAGTGAGTGCTGGTATGCCAGCGGCTGAGGCTGTAGGTGTCGCCGGACTCGTCTTTGAACTTGTAGTCGTACGTGTCGTTGATGTTGACGGTCAATTGCCACTTGAAAGGACGGTACCAGGGGGCATTGTCTAGGCTGTACCAGGTGACGCCGGTCTTGCTCTCGATATCGGTGCTGGTGTCGCCGTTGGTCCAGGTGTCCCACTTGACGCCGACGTTGTTGAAGTCGGGGCGGCGGGCGGAGGGCTCGTCGGGGTTGGCGGCGGGCTTCTCGGCGCCGGTGTACTTCTCGGCCTTGACCTCGTACCCGCCGGTCTTGCCCTCGAGCTGCTAAAGAGGTCTGGTTGTCCTACTGTACAGTCTTCTAGCGAAACTAACGATGGCAGTGCCGACACGATTGGATTCCACTCATGGCCTAACGGAAGACCAGATTCGGCAACTCGACGGGACTCTCGACAACGTACCAGTAGCGCATACGATCATCGAGAAATCGCTTGTGATGATGGCTCCGGGGCTGATTGTGGTTCTTTATGCGTTCGATTTGGTCGATGGCGGCGTCACGGGTGACGCGCTGGTGGAAATGATCCGTACTTTGCAGGGTTAGCCGGATGAAAAGAGACTCAAGACACTTGTTATCGGTAGAGGGAGATGCATCTCTCTGCTCAAGATAACAAAGTCTGATGAGCACAGCAACGCCACAGAAGTGGTCATGGCCAGGGGCTCGTCGCCTTTACCAGGAGCAGTAAATGCGCGGAATATCTATCTGCGGGGACCCCGATTTTGACCAAATAAAATACTTTGAGTTCCCGCAGCTGTTGTATAATTAGCTTTCCATTTCGTGATCACAAGTACGCCATCGTTAGAAAACAATTATCTTGAGCACAGACACGATATAATGATGGCGCATGGATTATGCGTAAAACAAACTCGCAGCCAAATGATAGCAATTCGATCCACCGGTACATGGCTTGACGTCCATATAGACATATGCCTGCGACTCTTAGGGCGACACACGGGTTGAATGGCATGCAGATCACAGGACCATTTTCTCGTCAGCAAAGAAAAAGAAGCGATGAAGTCATCCAGATGCGTGACTACATCGCCTACTTTGCACGCAACAGTCCCAAGGAGCTGTTCACACATATGTAAAAAATGTGTTTCCATATCCTCGTAAGATCTTCAACGAGACGCATTTTCATTCAATAGCTGGCGTTGGAATACCCATCCATAGCCATCATGACGCGACTATATAATTTTGGTAGCGGGAAGGTTGGTAACGAGTGGCAAGGCTTGGCCCTTCCCGTCTCCGATCTGGGCGCTCACTGGAGCAGAATACCGTATCAGTGATCATCACAAGCCATCCGCTTCAGCCCGCACAGAATGTGTCTCAGCCTTTCCGGAAGTCGGTGGGAAGTCAGTGTCCGTTGCAGAGAGTTGTTATGTCCGGATGGCGGAAGGACATCCCTGGAAGCTGATTGGCTGAACAATCTGCCAGCCCGCGATCGCACGTCCTCATCACATCGAGACGAACTGAACATTTCATCATCGGACAGCCACTATCACAATATTCAACAGGACAAGAACGAATATCTCAGTGTACGACCAGAATGGAGCGTGGCACAAATGGCTCAGCATTACCTGTTTCAAAAATCCTTCTGTGGACCAGCTTCTGTTCTGAAGACAGAAAAAGTATATAATTACGGGTTTCCCCAGTTTTGATCCTCTGTTTTCTCTGTTGATCTCGTGGCATAATAAGCTACCTAGGCTTCTCCTCATATTTCAGATCAATCTCTTCGCTCAATCGATTTACTCTAGAACCATGCGCTTCTCCATCGTCACAGTCGGCGCTCTCATCGCCATGGCTTCTGCCTCGAAGCTGGAAACTCGCAAACAACCAGACGGCGCCCTCTGCGGTTGCTACCCGAACTGCGCCTGTCCTGCAGGCTCGACATGCTATTGTCAGAATCACCCACCGGCTGTCCGTCCGCCCTGCTACCCCAACTACGGATGCGAGCACTCGGCTGTGTGCATTGTAAGTCTCCGAAATACATGCCTGGCGGTGTCGTTTATCTGGCTAATGCGAAGCAGGCGACTTAGGCATGATGTATGATTGCTTGCAGAGGGTCCGGCACGGGACTGTGGTTTTGGCCCTTTAGTAGCTCCTCACCAGAGGCTTCAGCCACATGTTTTGCAGGGCATCGTATCTCGTAACCTTTTCGCACAACTTGGCCAAGAATGTGTTGCGCGGTCGAACCTAGATAGAGAAAGCATGTCCCATGCAGAGACTCTAATAGGCATAATTCTCATAGTTCAAAGAGGAAGCAGGCAGACGGAAACCAGTAGAGCAAACGCTTGATTGTTCCATAATGTATTTCTTATTTTGTGTTCGTATCGCGTTATAATTATATCACAGTTGCGGTCGTTATTTCTATGATTTCTGTTCCACTTCTTTTTTTAGACCTCCGAAGAGATTTAAAGTCCGAATCGAACACGACAGCTTGGCCTTGCCGCACTGTACCTGACCATCAGATCTGACATGGGCGAGGGCACGCCGAGCAAGGAATTATTGCATTGGAGCGGCAGTTGTCTCGGTTCTGAGCCCGCAAGATCGAAATCAAGCGAGTGAAGGAGACGCACTGCCAGCCCCATGGCCATGTGAACTGCCAGCGTCTTCCCTGGGCATATCGTGCCCAGCATGCCAAAGGTCCTGAGCCGCCGCTCCCGAGTCAGATTAAAGCTGCCGCCGCTGTTCAAGAACCGCTGCGGAACGAACTCGGCATCCCGACTGCCCCACGTATCCTCGCCAACATGACTGGCCTGCAGGGAGACCATGAGGAATGAGTCCCTGTCGAGATTCCATTGGTTTGCGAGAACGGTATCCTGTGATGCGTACCGGCCAATGGAAAACCCCGAATGGTGTCGAAGGGACTCACACCATGTCGCCATCAGCCGTGGGCAGTGCTCTCGTACCTGGCGGAGGTTGATATGGCCATCCTCCCTGTCGACCCACGCCCTTATCTCGTCCCGAGTGTCAGAAAACCACTGCTGGTCGCCGCAGAGCAGATGCATTAGGAACCAGCTTGCAGAGAGGGCCGGGTTGGGCGATGCACCCCCAACGAGCAGCAGCTGTAGATCGGCAAATGTGTCGTCCGAACCCCCCTCCTGCTTGCACAACTCGTGTAACTTCTCTGCGAAGCTGCCGGGCTGGTATGTCGGGCTGCCCGCGTCCCGTTCCAAGCGTGTGCGAATCTCGCTTCTCGACGCCTTGAGCTTTCGTGATATGAGCCACTCGGGCCCTGTCAAGCTCGTGAGGTTCGCCATCACAAACTGCAGCTGCTCGACGAAATCTTTGTCGGAGACGAGGCTGGTTCCGGCGGCGTCGCCCCAGAGGATACGTCCAACGGCGGTCGTTATTACTCGAATTGTCCGTTCACTGATTGCCATGAGTCGGTCTTGATCTTGATCGACCAGTTCCGAAATCATACTGTCGAGACAGTCATCAAATATGCCAATGTGTCTCGAGAGAGCCTGTGGGCTGGCGAGCGCCTCTCTCGTAGTGCCGAGGATCCTGTGAGAAAAGCTGCGACTGCTCTCTGTTTTCTCCATGAGCAAGTTGCACGTCGAAGCATCAAAATTCAGCGCCCGTCGGAATATGGACACAGTGACCGGCATAAAGAGCAGATGAGGATTCCTAGCCACGTGCCGCACAAGTTCCGGCTGGACAAACGTGAGCTTCTGTCCGAGCATGGATATTGTAAAGGCCGGGCTCTTGATTGTGCTGGTCAGCCGTGCGAAGTAGTCGTGGCCTTCGCGCATGAAGCCAATGGCATGGCCGATGAACGGTATGCGAGAAGCGATGATGGGCGGCGACCGGATGATTTTCGAGGTTGGCTGTTCCTTGTTACCCGCATGTGCTGTCGTCTCCCTGCCGATCTGAAAGAGTACAGGAAATAAGCAAAGAAGAAAAACAGGAATCAGTTTGATGACAAGTCCAATGGCAGAGGCTGCAACATCCATTCTGAGCCCCTCGCCTTCGACTGATGATGACGAGGGTCTCATCGTGATATCCATTATCTTGCTCGGGTCCATCAATGTCGCGGGACACATAAATGGAAAGAGTTGGGAACATCAAGCAAGATGACTTCCAAGCGATGGTTCCCCATGACCGACTTAGAAAGTACGATGGCGAGCGACTGGAATGATGAAGCTCCGTGACAGTCGAAATTATTCAGCTGCTTCAAGCCATCCGAAAGCCCCCACCACACCAATCTGCGAATAGGCCTCATTTCCACCGCCAGGTACCTGCAGCAGTAGCGCCCAGTGGACTTTACGGCTAGCAGGGCTGGGCAGCCTGGGCTAAGCTGGACCCAGCAACTGCGCGCTGAGCTTCGACTATAGTACACTAAATCGCGGAAGCTATAGTTCAGCTCTACTTGGGCCGACTGCCTACGCCACTTTGGGCGTCCCACTCTTCTCTGGTCTACGCTATTGCTGCCACCACGCGCCAATCTAGATTCGAATTTGGTTGAGAGATGTACAGATCAATTGCTTTAAACGCCACAGATTAACTGGCGACCGGGGGCAACAGGGACGAACGATTTTCGCTTCGCTATCTTGGGTATGGTAAAGTTGCTCAAGACAAGCTGAAAGTCCATCCTTTACCCTAAAATAGCATTAAATTAGGTACTCCCATAAAGGAATGACCATATGAAAGCCCCAGGCTGATGATCTTGTCCTTATTAAATTCATATTAGAGACCAATAAAACCTATTACCCTTCGTGTGTGTCCAGTTTCTATCTCGCGATACCCTCGTCACTTATTCATGCGTATCTGCTCTCAGTCAAGATGAAACTATCCGTGACTCTTTCCCTTGTCTTGAGCTCCTCGCTGGCGGCTGCCTCAAAGTGCCGCCACAACTCGGATTCGGCAGACCTAGCCTCGAGTACATCGACCCTGACTTCGAGTTCATACACGAATTCGGCTTTGTCGACCGTGGCATCAACTCTATCAACACTGAACTCAACTTCATCGGCCTTGGCTTCCACTTCCTCAAACCCAACTACAAGTTCATCAACCCTGGCTTCAAGCTCATCTGAGTTGGCTTCAAGCTCATCTGAGCCGACTTCTAGTTCATCTGAGCCGACTTCTAGTTCATCTGAGCTGCCTTCGAGCTCGTCTGAGCTGTCTTCGAGTTCATCTGAGTTGACTTCAAGCTCATCAACCGCAAGTTCGACGTCATCCGACGTCACTTTGAGTTCACCAATTCCAACTTCGACGTCGTCTGACCTCACTTCGATTACATCAACCGCGACACCATCTACAACCGAAGACGCCTGTCTGCAAGGCCTTGAGGCAGCATCGGGCACACCCGCCTTGACCAGTCGACTCGCCGACTGCAGCGCCTACAATGTCGTCACTGTGACTCCAGTCGCCGTGTAAGTCCAGATCTCCCATTCAGGCCCATCTAGTCCAGCCCCAGCTTGGCTATTCATGACAATTCTTATCCTATTCTGGCGATTTTTTCTTGACTTTACTAGGTCCGTATTTACTAATAATGCCGCCCCTCTACAGTACTACCACCACGTTCTCTGGCACGCTCCAGATCCGTATCCCGACCGGCCGCGTGATGAGGCGGGAAACTAGCAGCAGTGAGACGAGCACGGAAACGACAGTGCTCCCGACCTACAAGCCCGATTACGCGACGTACTGTTCCGATGCGGACGCCTACTACAGTGCCTGCTCCGAGGCCGGTGTCCCCGCTTCGACAACGACCTTGGTCGCCACGACGAGCACCGAGACCAACACTGAGCCCTCTTGTGTTATGCGAAGAATGGTCATGGCGGGTGGCGAGGCGATGGGTTATGAATTCGAACCCGGCTGGGACAGGCATGTTTTTGATGGCGTCGCCCTGAACTAGCGATGCAAAGGGAGGAAAAGACCGAGGCCAATGGCATGATGAGCAAACAGATAAAATTAAGGCCTGCCACTTTTTCATGCCAAAACCTCCAGTCCTGGGCACCACCATACCGAAAGCTATCCATCATATACGTGCAATATGAACGAGGTCCGAGTGCTTGGATGACACTTCTCTGTTCTGGTCGTATCACCTCATTCATGTCTGCAATATATTATTTCCTCGCACCGCCCAGGGATGAATGTCTACACCCTTCTTTTCCGCTGCTTTGAGGCGCTTTCTCAATGCCAAGAATGGTCCATCTATAAATGCAGGACGCTGGAGATGCAACAGGATAAGTCCCGGGGTCTGGAGGCGGCTGAAAACGGGCCCATACCTCCAAGGGCACCGGGACTCAGCCCTACTTACAGGGTAGGTGCATGGTGCTAGCTGAAAGCTATACCAAAAAACCTATATCCAGTAATCTGGCGAGAACCCGTCGGAGGGAAATTGTCAGATGGGTGGTGTGCTGATCGCACACTAAAGGGTGTGCTATAGCACACTACAAGACCCCACGGCGTTTATGTAAATACACGGGGCTTCCCGGGGAATACCCGGCACCACCAAAATAAGCACGCAATACGTACGAATTAGCCATAACTAAATATATATTAATATATTATTAAATATACCCTAATTAGGCTATTTTATATTTTTATATTTAATAATTAAAAATTTTAATATTTTCGCCGATATATTTACCGGAAATAATTATAAAAAACTTTTTATTAGGCTTAACGGTTTTTTTAAAAATTATTACGGATTAATCCGATTAAAATAACGTATTTTAGTTAAAGGCAAAATTTTACGGTTTTATTATTATTATTATTATTAAATACTCCGTATAATCCTAAAATTATTCGGTACTATTATTAGTAACCCGTAAATAAAACCGTACCCGGAGCCCTGCCCCGCCGGATCCCGTGTTTATAAGCAGGAAGTCGGCCGAGTACGGGTTTTTATCCCCGGGCTAAACGAAAACCTTACGCCGTTATATATACCCACGCCCGTGCCGCCGGCGATCCCTTTACGATTTATTTACGATCCGGGTGTATTTATATTACGTTCCCGTTAATATTAAACTGGTTTTTATTTTACCAGCCTAGCTCCTTTTTTTCCTTTACGACGGCAATTATAATAACCGGCCCGTAACCAGCACTTATTTTATTAATACCACGGCTCTTTATAATTTATTAATAAACTTTTCGATATTTTTTGCCGTAGCTAACGGGTTTTTATTATTTAAGGTCCGCCGTAGCTCCGCTTATTTACCTTTTAATAATAAGCAATAATAAACGATATATACCACCGTTTCCGGGGCTTTATTATAACGGTATAATAACGAATAAATCCCGAAAGCCTTCGTTTTCTATAAAAACCCCGATAACCCGATCTTCCCCGTACGGATTTAAAAAAACGCCGTAGCGAGCCTCCGTAAAAATTGCTAATACCGGCTAAATTTCCCGAATTTTAGCGTTTTTAATATATCGTTTTTAGCCGGGGTTTTAATAATCCGATCCCGTACCGGTTCCGTAACGCTTTATTTTTAAAATTAGTGCTTTTTAAGCGTATTAAAATACGGGTTTTAGCCGAGTTTATTCGCCCCGTATTTAGCTTAAATATCGGCGGCGGATCGCTTATTTATTATTTATTTCGCGTCGCCTAAGCCCGAAGGCTTCGTCCTAAAATTTATTTATAACTAACGCATAACGCGTACGTAAATATTTTATAAATACCTAGCTTTATTTTTTTTAATTAATTTTTTTTCGAATTTAGCGTTACGGTACGATAAATAAAAATCGAATAATAAAACGGTAGTTTTAAATTCGAATAGCCGCGCCGGCGTCGTTTTATAAGCGCCGTAAACGGTCCGAAAGCAGCCGTATTAAATATTTTTAAGCTTTTTAACCGGGCCGGATAATTCCGCGGTTATTTAATATTACGCCGCCGACCCGTAAGCAAAACAATTACAAATTACGGCCGTATATAATAACCGGGCTTAGGGAATATTATATTTTTATATATAATTAATAAATTTTATTAAGGCTAGCTTTTAAACCGTCGATTTTTTGCGTATTTAAACAATATAAACCGATTAATTAAACTTTTTATCGAGCTAAACCCTTAAAAACCGCGCGGATTTTACCGGCGATACGGTAACGGGACCGAACCGAACCTCGGCAAACTCCGTTTTATAACTTTTAATAAAATATATAAGCTTATTTTTTTCCGGGGCGAATTTTATACCGTATACCGTAGCTTATTTATTATAAATATTTTAAGCGGTTTCGAGGCGGCGGTACGTTATAATCGTATTTAAACCGACGTTTAGCAAATTCGTATTATCCGCAAACCTTAAAATCCGGGTTAACGGTAACGAAAACTTTGTATAAAATAACGTTATAAATAATAAATAATATAAAAAAAATAATAATTTTTATAAAACCCCGGTATTAATATAAATCGGCGCCGAATTTTCCCCGTCGAACCGGAGGCGAACCGACCGGTTTTTTAGGAAATAAGCTATTTACCGCCGGACCTAAACCGGGAATTTTTTTTTGCCTAAAATATCGAATAAACGCCGGTAATTAATTATATCGAAAGTTTTTTTAATATTTAATTATAATAATAAAATAACGCTTTTACGGTTTTATATTATATATATTACGTCGGTAATTATTTTAATAGCTAGCTCGGTCGATTTTTTTTTCCGGTTTTTTATTTACCCGTAAAATAATAGCGAATATTTTTCGGCCAGCGCCGAGATCCGTTTAGCCAATATAAATTCGAATATTTTTTTTACGGCGCTAATAAAAATTATCGGCCGTTATCCGCCGGCGGTTTGCTTTTAGGCCGTTATTTTATTCGGTTTTAATATAATTATTATTTCCGTTATACGAAATTTTTCCGGGTATTAACCGAGCTCGAAATTACGGGTTATTAAATAAACGATAACCGTTAAAAAAATATTTCCGTACGCTTTAAAAAAATTATTCGGAAAGCTATCGTCCCCCGGGGATTTTTAAAACGTAACCTTTTAAAAAGCGTTTTTAGCGTATTAATAATTAACGGTACGTTTAGCCTCGAATTTTTGGCGATATATTAGCGGATTATCCGCGATATCCGAAAAATCCGCCGGTAAATCCGGAAAAAACCTTTATATTAATACCCGGGTTTTTTGCTCGTAAAATTCCGCTAACCCGGGATTATTACCGCCGGTTTCGAATATAAAAATACCGTATACTTCGGGAGGAAAATTACTATAAAACTTAGCCTATTTTTATAAAACTTATAAATTTTTTTTGTTATTTTTGCCGTAAGCGGTTTTTTTTAACCGTTAATACTAAATTAGTTTTTATAACTCGGCGATAACCGTTTTTTAGTCCGCGACCGTTTTAATATATTTCCGCTAATTATTCGCCGACTTTTTTTAAAAATACCGGTAGCGTTTTATACGCGCTTTTTTATAAGCCTTTTATACCGGTAAAAATTATTATTCGACCTTACGGCTTATATTAGGCGTTTTTTTCGGGACCGCGATATTAGCTATTAATTAAAAGCTATTTATTAGCTAATTAAAAGCCTAGTTTAATTCCCCGATATCGTTTATAATAAATTTAATTTAAAAGCGTTATAACGCTTTAGCTTCGATAAATACCCGGTTTATTATCGGCTAATTTTAGCCGCCGCTTCGCCGTAAATTCGTTTTTATTTCGTTTAATAATAAAAACGTAATATTTTAAACCTAGTAATCTAAGCTTTTAAATTTTTAGTTTTTTTCGAACCGCGCGCGAAGCGCCGGTAAGCCTTAAATAAGGTCGATAATCGAATTTCTGGCTTTTTAACGATATCGGGTAATTTTTCCGTAAAAAATAAATAATATTAAATTTTATTTTTTTATAAACGAGGTAACGTTATCGGTATTACGTAACGTGCGGCCGTAAAAGTTTTATAAAAAATAATAAATATTAAAATCGCCGACGAATAAATATCCGTTTAAAAACGGTTTTTTTAAAATATCGTTAAGCGGGCTAATTTACGGCCCGCCCGTTTAGTTCGGAAAATAAATAAATTATATTATAACCGTTTTTTTTCCGGTACCGAACGTTAATAAAACTTAATCGAAGCCCGACCGGGATAATACCGTTCCGGGGTCGAAACGTTTATTTAAATAAATAACGGCGCGGCCGTTATAATAAATAATTATATAAAAAATAATCGTTAAATATTAAATAATTTTAATTTAGCGGTTAATTTACGGTTTTTAAAAAGTTATTACGTCGTAATTTTTTCGTAAAGCGAATATTATATTAACGTAATTATTTATTATATTTTAATAAAAAACGCTAAATTTTATTAAATAACGGCTAGAATAATTTACGTTAATATTTCGGTATCGGGCCGCGGCCGGAGGTACGAATATATCGAGGCCGAATTTTGTTCGGGCCGAACGGGCTTAATTTTCGGGGGTTTATTTTTTTATTTAATAACCGTAAAATTATTATTAAAAGGCTAAAAAAAACGACGACAAAACGGGGCCGATACCGTTATAAAAAAAAAGCGAAAAACTAACGCTATAAACCTCGAATTATTTAAAACGGTATAAATATACCTCCGTAATCCGCTTTTTTTTTTCGCGACCGGGTATATTCGCTTTTACGCGTAATATTAGCTATTATAATTAATATAACGTTTTTTCCCGTTATTAAGGTATTCCGGGTATAATTTTTTTTACCGGAATAAGCTATAATTATATATACGGCGTATTTAGCTTTTTTTTTATAATACCGAGCGATATACCCGAATTAATAATATTTAAAATATTAGCGGATTTATAGCGAAACGTCGTAAAATTTATAATCGAAAATTTATATATTTTATATAAAGCCGTCGGAATATAAGCGTTATACGGCCTCGACGCTGCCGATATATATTATAATTAAGCCGTAAAAAACGGCCGGCGATTACGGTAAACTACGCTTAACCTTAAAAATAAACTTTAAATTCGTAATTTAAAATACGGCCGTTAGCGTTTTTTTATCGTACGCGTCCCGTAATTATTATAATAAAACGTTTTTCGCGATAACGGAAATTTTGCGTTTATTAACCTTCGTTTTACTACCGAATATTTTAATAATTTATATATTAATAACGTTTATTTCGGTATTTTCGATTTTAAAAACGATAATAATATCGTTATTACCTAGCTTACGGTACGCTACCGTATCGTTTTTATTCCGCGTTTTATTTATAATTTTTATAATTTAGGTCGGTATATATCGAATATAATCGTATCCGGTATTACCGCGGATTACGATTTTTTTACCGTAACGTTATAAAACGATAATCGTTTATTATTAATTACCGCCGCGTAAAACCGGTCCCGCGGCTACCTAGCCGGTTATTACGGAAGCTTAGGTTTTAAAATTTAATATTATTACGGTTACCGCCGCCGCGGTTTAATTTTCCGTAATAATTTAGATTTTTGCTAATATTTCGTTAAAATCGGCTCGAGTTATAAAAATATCGTCGGTAATTTAAAAAAGTATCGGAGGGTTATCGAAAACGTAAAACTAAATTTTAATATTTATAACGCCGTTAAAAAAAAACTTAATACGCTCTTATACGGAAACAAAAAATAAATTATTAATTTCGGTAATTAATTTTTTAATCCTCCGTTCGCAAATCTCCCGTAAATTATACGTATCGTCGTCGCTACGGGTTTAATTTTAGGCAAAACCGTAAACGCTAATTTATAATAATAAATAATAAAAACTTTGCTCGAATCCGCCCCGTTTATTATTAATAATTATCGGCGTTTTTATAACGATACGCCGGCGATTTAGTAATAATACGGCGGTGGATTCCGGAGGAATCGCACGTCGCGGTTCGAATAAAAATAATAATAACCCTTAAAAAAGACGATTCGCAAAGTTACGGGTGTTTTTAGTATTTTGCGAAAGTTTTTAAGTTTTATTAATTAATTTAAAAAAAAATTTATTATTATTCCCGAAAAACCCGATTTTCGAAAAGTTAAATATATTAAAAAACGGTAATATTAGCCGATTTTATCGAAATCGATCTTAAAAACGAAAATTATAATATAAGCCGTTACGATAAACAATCCGGTTTATAAAAATTTACCGATTTTATAAACGGCGAAATAGCTAATTATTAATTAAATATAAAATATTATAAATCGGAAAAAATTTATTATTACCGATAATTAATTTTCGTCCGCGAATTTATTAATTAAATAATTATTATTATATTTTTAATTTTTATTATAATATATTATATTAAAGGCGAATTATTATATAAATAATATTCGAACTTTAAAACTTAATACGGGAAGCTAAAATCCGACGAAAAACGCGATAATCGCAAATTATACTAAAAAGCAAATAAACCCCCGAAATTTTTACGAAATATTATCGCATAAATTAAGCGCTAAAAAGCCGCGACGGCAAAAACGAAAATTTATAAAATATTAAAAATTTTAAATTATCACGGCGCTAAACCCCGGTTAAATATAAGGAGTAAAACGGCCACGGGCGCTAATTATAAACAGCCCGGGTAAGCCGGTGTAAATTTACCGACCGACGATATTTTTATTATTTTTGCCCGAACCGAAAATATAACTTTTCGAGCTACGTTTTATTAATAAAATTATTTATAACCTTGCTAAAATCGTAAAAAATATATTATTATACGACCGTTTATATTATTTATGCTTATATTTCGATTAAAAAACGCATTAAAAACTTTCGCGAAATACTAAAAATACCCGTAATTTTGCGAATCGTCTTTTTTAAAGGTTATTATTACCTTTATTCGAATTACGACGTACGATTCCTCCGGAATTTACCGCCGTATTATTACCGAATCGCCGGCGTATCGTTATAAAAACGCCGATAATTATTAATAATAAACGGGGCGGATTCGAGCAAAATTTTTATTATTTATTATTATAAATTAGCGTTTATAACTTTATTTAAAATTAAACCCGTAACGACGACGATACGTATAATTTACGGGAGATTTACGAACGGAAAATTAAAAAATTAATTACTAAAATTAATAATTTACTTTTTGCCTCCGTACGGGAATATATCGAGTTTTTTTTTAACGGCGTTATAAATATTAAAACTTAGCTTTACGCTTTCGATAACCCCCCGATACCCCCCCGAACCACCGACGATATTTTTATAATTTAAGCCGATTTTAACGAAATATTAGCAAAAATCTAAATTATTACGGAAAATTAAACCGCGGCGGCGGTAACCGTAATAATATTAAATTTTAAAATTTAAATTTCCGTAATAACCGGCTAAATAGCCGTAAAACCGGTTTTACGCGGCGGGGACTAATAATAAATAATTATCGTTTTATAACGCCGCGGTAAAAAAATCGTAATCCGCGGTAATACCGGATACGATTATATTCGACGTATACCGATTTAAATTATAAAAATTATAAATAAAACGCGAAATAAAAACGATACGGTAACGTACCGTAAATTAAGTAATAACGATATTATTATCGTTTTTAAAATCGAAAATACCGAAATAAACGTTATTAAAGCGTAAATTACTAAAATATTCGGTAATAAAACGAAAATTAATAAACGTAAAATTTTTATTATCGTAAAAAATATTTTATCGTAATAATTACGGGACGTATACGATAAAAAAGCGCTAACGGCCGTATTTTAAATTACGAATTCGAAATTTATTTTTAAAATTAAGCGTAATTTACCGTAATCGCCGGCCGTTTTTTACGGTTTAATTATAATATATATCGGTAATATCGAGGCCGTATAACGTTTATATTCCGACGGCTTTATATAAAATATATAAATTTTCGATTATAAATTTTACGACGTTTCGCTATAAATCCGTTAATATTTTAAATATTATTAATTCGGGTATATCGCTTAATATTATAAAAAAAAAGCTAAATACGCCGTATATATAATTATAGCTTATTCCGGTAAAAAAAAATTATACCCGGAATATTTTAATAACGGGAAAAAACGTTATATTAATTATAATAGCTAATATTACGCGTAAAAATAAATATACCCGGTCGCGAAAAAAAAAAAAGCGGATCGCGGAAATATATTCGTACCGTTTTAGGCAATTTAAAATCCGTAACGTTAGTTTTTCGCTTTTTTTTATAACGGTATCGGTCCCGTTTCGTCGTCGTTTTTTTTTTAACCTTTTAATAATAATTTTACGGTTATTAAGCAAAAAGGCAAACCCCCGAAAATTAAACCCGCTCGGCCCGAACGGGACTCGGCCTCGATATATTTATATTTCCGGCCGCGGCCCGATACCGAAATATTAACGTAAATTATTTTAACCGTTATTTAATAAAATTTAGCGTTTTTTATTAAAATACGGCAAATAATTATATTAATATAATATTTGTTTTATAAAGGGATTACGACGTAATAATTTTTTAAAAACCGTAAATTAATTATTAAATTAAATTTATTTAATACCCGATAATTATTTTTTATATAATTATTTATTATAACGGCCGTGCCGTTATTTATTTAAATAAGCGTTTCGACCCCGGTACGTTATTATCCCGGTCGGGCTCCGATTAAATTATATTAATATTCGGTATTAAAAAAAAAGCGGTTACGGTATAATTTATTTACTCCCCGAACTAAACGGGCGGACCGTAAATTAATCCGTTTAACGATATCCCGAAAAAACCGTTTCCGGGCGGATATTTATTTATTAATAATTTTAATATTTATTATTTTTTATAAGATTTTTACGGCCGTACGTCGCGAAACGTTAAAAACGTTATTTTATTCGCCGAGCGATAAAATTTAGCGTTATTTACCTTTTACGGAAAAATTACCCGACACCGTTACGGTAATAAAAATTTGATTATCGACTTTGCCTAAAGCTTACCGGCGCTTTGCGCTCGATTCGAAAAAAACTAAAAACTAAAAAATTCGGATTACCGAGCCTAAAATATTACGTTTTTATTATTAAGCGAAACGGAGGCGAATTTACGGCGGGGAGGCGGCTAAAATTAGCCGATAATAAACCGGGTGCTCGTCGAGGCAAAAATATTATAACGTTTTTAGCTAAAATTTATTATAAACGATATCGATAAACTAAATTAGGTTTTTAATTAGCTAATAAATATTTTTTAGCTAATAATTAATATCGCGGTTTTAAAAAAACGCCCGGTATAAGCCGGGGGATAAAATAATAATTTTTACCGGTATAAAAAATTTATAAAAAAACGCGTACGGAACGCTACCGGTATTTTTAAAAAAAATTAGCGAATAATTAACGGGAATATAATAAAACGGTTACGGATTAAAAAACGGTTATCGCCGAGTTATAAAAATTAATCTAATATTAACGGCTAAAAAAACCGCGTATAACAAAAATAAAAAAAAAATTATAAATTTTATAAAAATAAGCTAAGCTTTGTAATAATTTTTTATTAAAAATATACGGTATTTTTTTATTAAAAACCGGTAGCGACGATACCGAATTAGCAAAATTATATAAATAAAAAGCCCGAATATTAATAAAAAGGTTTTTCCCGGATTTATTAGCGGATTTTTCGGATATCGCGGACGACCCGTTAAAATATTACTAATAATTCGAGGCTAAGCGTATAATTACTTATTAATACGCTAAAAACGTTTTTTAAAAAGCCGTTTTTTTAAAATCCCCGGGCGGCGATAATTTGCCGAATAACTTTTTTAAAATATACGGAAATATTTTTTTTATTATTATTGTTTATTTAATAACTTGTAATTTTAAGCTTAGGTAATATCCGGAAAAGTTTTATATAATAAAAATAATAATTATACCGAAACCGAATAAAATAACGGCTTAAAAACGAACCGCCGGCGGATAAAAGCCGATAACTTTTATAAACGCCGTAAAAAAAATATTAAAATCGGTATTAACGGAACGGATTTCGGTATTAACCGAAAAATACGCGTTGTTTTTTAACGGGTAAATAAAAAATCGGAAAAAAAAATCGATTAAACTAGCAGCTAAAATAATTACCAACGTTATATATACGGTATAAAACCGTAAAAACGTTATTTTATTATTATAATTCGATATTAAAAAAGCTTTCGATATAATTAACTACCGGCGTTTAATCGATATTTTAGGCAAAAAAAGATTCCCGGCTTAGGTTAAATGGTAAATAATTAATTTTTTAAAAAACCGGTCGGTTTGCTTCCGGTTCGACGGCGAAAAATTAGCGCCGATTTATATTAACGCTAAGGTTTTTTAAAAATTATTTTTTTTTATATTATTTATTATTTATAACGTTATTTTATATAAAGCCTTTGTTATTATTAACCCGGATTTAATCGTAATAAAATTCGCAAATAATATAAATTTATTAAACGTCGGCTACGATACGACGACGACGTATAAACGCCTCGAGGTTATTTAAGATATTTATAATAATTAAGCCTTAGTATACGGTATAAAACTCGCCCCGGAAAAAAATAAGCTAATATATTTTATTAAAAGTTATAAAGCAAAATTTGCCGAGGTTCGGTTCGGTCCCGTTACCGTATCGCTAATAAAATTATTACGGTTCCTAAAAATTTAGTTTAACCGGAAGCTTAATTAGTTAGCTTATATTATTTAAGTACGCAAAAAGTCGGCGGTTTAAAAGTTTGTTTTTATAAAACTCGTTAATTATACGTAAAAATACGATATTTTATAAGCGCGGTTATTATATACGGCCGTAACTCGCAATTATTTCGCTTACGGATCGGCGGCGTAATACTAAATAGCCGCTAAATTATCCGGCCCGGTTAAAAGGCTAAAGAATATTTAATATAATTGCCTCCGCGCCGTTTACGGCGCCTATAAAACGACGCCGGCGCGGTTATTTAAGCTCGAGGCAGCCGTTTTATATAACGATTATATTAAAAATAAACCGAAATATAAAAAATACTAAGGTTTATATTATTAAAATACGTAAAACGTAAAAAAATATATTAAGCAAAAAGTAACTATAAAATTAATTTACAAATATAATCGTTAAAGCTTAATTAGCTTTATTTATAAATAAAATAAATATTTAAATTAATTACTAAAATAATAACTATTTATATAATATAAAAAATACGTCTTTAATATATTTATTTATTCCCTTATTAATATCTGCTTAAATTACCTACGTTAATTAGTGATTAATAGTGCTCGTTGGTATTTAATAATAATCGGTAAATTCCATTAATTACTTTTAATCGCTTCCGGTTTTAGTCACGTAGTCCTTTATTACGTAACTTATAATAGTCCTGTTTTTTTTGTTCCGGTATGGTCCTTTGTTTTATGCTTCTTTAAGCGCCAACATTTGTTGTCTTCTGGCAAGGGTGCATGTTCGTAACAGGTTTTTCCGTGAATACAAGGGAAAAAAAGTGAATATTCGATGGTTAAATAAGCTTCCGGTACCGAATAATGCAATATTATACCGGACCGGGCTCATAACTTGTTAAAATTAAATATAAACCATAATATCTGTATAAGGAAGCGTTGGATTCGAAAAAACACATATAAAATAATACCGAAAGTTATAATTCGAATAAGTGTGTATTATAAGCGTAAAAAAAAAAAAGGAAATCTAAATATAAGAATATAGCGTTTTTTTATTAATATTTATTTTACGGGTATGGTTACCCTAAATTAAGTAAGTGGAGTTACCCGGGAACCGGTAATACGGGAACCGGTAGTACGGGAACCGGTAAAAAAGTGGTTCGGGGATCGAAGGATCCCCGGATCCCCGGTATATGCATATACTAAGCTGTTATGCACGGCTGCAGGGCGGTATAAAATAAGCCCTGCTAGCGTTACTGGTAAGATGCCCGGGCCGTTGGCAGGATGCCCGGGCTATTATCCAAAAATAACCTTCCGTGGTAACTCAACGATATCTCAGCGGATATCATAGCTACGGATATGCAATAACCTGCATTCGGTAGCTGATTTTATGCACTTAACGATACTATGTTAACATCTATGCATATTTGCAACAAAATAGCTTTTTTACGTTAATATATAATAAAATCGATTAAATTGCGAAAAAAACAAAATAAATTATATATAAAATAGCTTTTTTTAAGCCGAAGTTGCCGAATTTCGAAAAGCAAATATTTTAATTAATAAACGGCGTAAGGCTTAAAAAACACGCGTACGGCTTAAAAGATTATTTAATTTATAAAACATATAAAAGTTTTAAAATTAAAAAAACGTTGCGCAGCAAATATAACAAGAAATACGTAAAAATAATACAAGATTAAATCGTGGCCAGCTACGGCATCGGCGTTATAATAATTACGGGAAGCCCGGGTATAATACGCGAACGTATTAAATAAAAATAAAATTATTTAAAAAAAATAATCCGATTAATTTTAATTAATTTACGGCGTTATAATTGCGAAATCGTATTAAATTTTATATTTTGCTTATTAACGTGATTTGTTTATTTAGGTGACTAGCTTATTTATAAACTACGTTAATATAATTGTTATAAATCGCTATATATTACTTGTGTTAAACAAAAACTTCAAAGGTTTTCTTTAACATCGAATTTTTTAATTTTTTGAAAAAAACCTAAAAGGATGTATCTTTATCCGACAAGTAAAGAAATGCTGACACCTAGTTAGATATCGACACCTACCTAGTTTTATTAAACCGTCGTATTACTTGTTTTTTTAACACACGGACTTATTATAATCTGGCTTTAGAAGTCGGTGACTTTGTATAGCAACTAAAGATCTTTTTCTGTATAATGCCACTATATATACCTCATCTCTTAAGGTATAACAGAAATCTACACGTAACTAGGGCCAGGTAACAGCCATAAGGCCGAAGCAGAGGCTTAATCGTTCTAGAATAGTAACTTTAAGCCCCGCGTTGCAAGAAATCCATGCTAGAATATTTGCTTCACCTAATCCTAAACGCTGCGAACAGCTACTAGGCAAGGATGAAGTGATCCATGATATATATGCGCAAGTGTTTCCGACACCGCTCGTCCCCATACCTACTATCCGGGACATGGCCGCGGCCTTGAAATAAGTGAGCATGGCGGAGGTACAAGGCTAGGCATGATGCCTGAATGGACTCTTCAGGCGTCTTCTGTGCGTGACTTGTTGATTATAGCTGTTAATGGTGGAAACAAGTCAAATAATAAATCAGCGGTGCTCAGCATGACACCACAATGTTCAATAGTATAAACATGACAACCTTTCATGTTAAAAGACTTTTAGGCCTACATTAGTGTGATAAATCCATTCAAAACTGGTTCTACGCAGAATGATAATAGTTGGCTTTGACAGCCGGGCTGTATTATATTCGAAGTGCTATATTTAAGCTAATGTCATGTTGGAGGCTGCTGATGGCATTTTGACAGTCAGACTTTGGCGTTGCTGATTGACTTTCCACTTGCGTCCCGTAGAAGCGAAGGAAAATCTTTTGCAAGATTAAACAGAGCTCCAAGCACAACCACAAAAACTGCGAATATCGGACTCAGAATGGCGAATATAGTAAAGACGTACGAAGCCCACTGGAAACTCGCATTTGCTTGTAGCCTATCGGTTGCGAGCCCAACTGACATGGCTGTGAGAATCAAGCCGACGAAAACAGTAGCCACGGCCATCCACGCGAGATTATCGCGGAAAGCATCGCTATAAGTGTTCCAGCCATTGAAATGGGGCTCGCAAAATGTAAGACCTTTGAATCGGTAAAGCCATCTGATACGAGAAATGCGGAGCTCAGCACGTGTAAACCGTGGATGGCTGTCTTCTGGCTTGCAGCTCTCTATGAGTTCTCTAGAAAAAACCTTCCAAGTTTTCCAATCGACTGGTATATCTCCAGCCTTTCGAGGCAAGAGCTGCTTATCGATGGCAATAGCAAAATCGGTCTCCGATGATATGAGACAAGCGTAGCTGTGCAGGAAGCCTCGTGCAATCTGCCGCATCGTTCTTCGGCATACATTCCCCGCTGTTCTCTCTGGACCATCCGTAGTACTTTGTGTTGCTGTTTGTTGAGGTTGCTGACATGTGCATGTATGCGAACATGCCAGATGCCCTTCCCAGACTGTCGGGTGGAGCAGAAACCTTGGTATAGGCTTAATAAAGATTGAGTTTTGATCTCGAAAAAGGTGAAGTTCCATTCGATCCGCAATTATAATTTGACGACCCATGGCTATGTGCATGTGAAATTGTGTGGCTGGATGCTTTGCGCCCGCGAACCACAGAAGTTCTGGTATCTCCGCTAGGCCCCCCAAGGACAGTTCTGTTTGCAGGAACTCTGAACCTTCCGTTAAAGCATCGGCAACAGCTTTGCGGCGCTTGTTGGTCTTGCCGACTGACTCGTAAAAGTGATAATGATAGGTTGCGGGCAGGCTATCCCGATAAACTGCATCATCCATAGCGTTGGCCGAATTGTTGTCGGGTTCAAAAGTCAACAGTCTTGTGACGAACTATAAACTATGGTCAATAGAGGCTCCACGTCCAGAGATTGCGGAATTAGAGACATACAGGGCAGGCTGGCGGGCCAAATGGACCGTCCGCTGCCATATTCAATCGCGGAAATATGGCAACACTAAGCAGTGGGATCTCTAAAATCGAATCGATGGAAATATGGCTTTCGGTTGTCCGTTGTGATTTCAGACACAGTTCGTGCAGGTAGAAACAAATCAAAATAGAGAGTTCTCCGTCCATGGCTTCTTCTCACGTCTGCTACTGCGCTAGTACCTGGGAATCGTTACGGAGACTCTCACTTTCCTTGCGGAGACTCTCGCAAGCCTACCTGGGTTAGAGGGTCCATAAATACCATCTTGCGGTACATCTCCTACCCAACTTTTACACTATCATCGTCTTCTACCTTCACCGGCACAGCGTTTTGCACCTGCATAAAGGTTTTGGGCTGGGCCTCGCCTGGTGTTACGAATATGCACCCTTGCAGGAAGACGACATGTGTTGGCGCTTAAGGAAGGGAAGAAGGCACACTGCGGGGCTGTCATCACTGGATGAAGACCCCAAAGCACGGACCAGGCCTGACAGCTGGCAGGATCATGGTCTTGGCAATAATCTCAGGAATGGATCATGGTCCCCAACAATGATCCAACAAAGGGGATCACTACCAACGTAGTGATCTAAGCAAACATTAATAAGGGAATAAATGGATATATTAAGGATAGATTTCCTACACTACATAGACAGTCATTACCTCAGTGATTAATCTAAGCATCTATCTTACCTATAAGTGAAGCATTCAATACGCTTGGACGACTACACTTGTGAATTAGTTCGACCAGTCATCTTTTGTTCAGTATACACTTGGTTAGCATATCTGCTAGTATAAACCCCAGCACCTCTTATACCTCGGTTTATCCTTAGTATAGTCGTTACACCTGGGCTCGGGCCGCAGGCGCAACCCTCAGCCTAAAAGCCCTTTGTTCCGGTGCGCCGTTCACATTCTCTGCTTAGGGGGGGGGGGTCGCCAGCTTGGGAAGGGGAAATCTTTTTGCTAAGGGAAGTGGTGATGATCTTTGGTATAGGTAGTGTACGTAATGTATCTCTAGATAAACGTGGGTCTGGCTTCTATAATAGGTATAGCGAGAGTCTCCGTAAGGAAAGTGAGAGTCTCCGTAACAATTCCCCGCTAGCAGACCAAAAGTGAAGCTCCACAATCGTAGCTAGGTAGGCTATCATCGTGGATATACGGAGTGGACCATGTCACACTTTGCCATTTGGTACTCTTTTAAGCGGATCTGATACTGGTCGGGGAAGCCTACTCCCCGGCTCATGGGAAAGAACGCTCTGAAGATGGGAATATCGGGAACGATGGGGAATTTCCTTGAACAGCTCTACCTACCAAATACAATACCTACACTACGTCTGCTCTTAGATTTCTCCCGACTTTTCGAATAATGCTCTTTGTCAATTGAGCAAGAACTAATCCCCTGGCTATGAGCGGGCGAGATGTACTCACCCATTTGTGAGATGGCACACCAGAGCCCCACGGTGTTGGCGTAGATGTACGAGGGCTCCCGGCAAATAAGCCCGCAAAGTGTAGAAACTGGAAGAAGCAGAACATGCAACACATCACTGATTTCATCTTAATCAGACCAAAATCAGTCCGATCCTTGAACAAAAAGTTTCTCCTTCCCCTCCTGGTTATGCAGACAAACGTGGCATGCATCACCAGGGCTTTCGTCCACTCCACAGCAAGTGCACGTTAATCCACCAACTCAACTCAACCGGCACTCTGCTAGGTCATATCCACTCAACTCCACCACGAGTTGAGTGACACGGAACGGCTCGCACGGCAAGTGGTGTACTAATGGGAAGGTGGCTTCTATGGGAGAGGGGCGAGATGGGTCAACCCGCTGCCACTGGGATGACTGAATCGGGCCTTGATTAATTCAAGTCCCATCAAATCATTTGTAATGTAAATACCTTGTAGGTACACAGTGTTACTTGCTATCGAATATCGCGCGCGGCTGCTGTTATCATATCATTCAAAGCCCAAGCTTAGCCATGCGGCACCAATACACATTTGAACGGCCTGATTCTCTCAACAAGAAGACAAAGGTTTCCGTGTGCCCGTGTGCCCCTCCTTGGTCTTGATCCCCTGGCGACGACCAGTATCGTCAAAGGTGTTGGCCTCTGACCACCCTATCTCCCTACGAGTACCGATAACTTGTACATGATGGCGTTTTCCTACTTAATGATGATAACGACTTGCCTCGTGGTGCTCGGGACTTTTGTCGTCTTTTTGTCACCTCTGTCACCTCTGTCCAGAATGATGCGACGTGATTCGAAGCGACATGCGAGCGGCCTTCATGTGAGGCATAATCCGAAGGATGCGAGTTTCGAGTAAGAATCACAAACCATGTTACCTGGGCACCGCTAATATACAGACAGAATCGTCGCCGTGCACGGACTGGGTGCCAATCCCGAGTACACTTGGACCTGTAAGGCGGAAGATGGGCCTGGGGGCAATAGTCGTGTGCATTTGCTCGATCTACTCGCAAAGCAATTTCCCAACGCTAGAATCATAAGTTTTGCGCATAGTTCCGATTAGTTACTCGACGCCTCGATCTCGACAGCACAAAGGACTGGAATTACTCTCAGCAAGCACCTCGTGTCTCGTCGGGAAAAGGTCAGACTTAACATGCGCCCACACTTTCATCACTAACAAGATATTCAGGAACCTTCATATCTACCCCTTGTTCTCATCGGTCATAGTTTTGGTGGGCTTGTTATCAAAAAGGTAAGTCCCTAGATCGTACTAGCAAGCGATCGATAGCTGACATGCTGTGGAAAGGCCCTAGATTGGTTGGCCAACGAAGATCGGTGGGAACCAAGCAAAAGACAATATGCGACAAACATTATTGAAAGCACACGAGGAATCTTATTTCTAGGAACACCGCATCGGGGCTCTTCGCTCGCTCTGTGGGGTTGTCTACTGGCCCTTGCTACTCGTGTATTTGGGTCCGAGGCGGGCTTGTTGTTCTTACTTCTGAGAGATTCGGGTCCACTGAGCGACATTGCAAATAGATTCGAAACGACTCTGAATCGACTGAACAAGGAAAACATTTTCTCATTTTATGAAACTAAAAAGTCGTATTTCGGATCCCTTCCAATAGGCAGAGTACGTATTCTGGCTCCTACTATCTATCATTTATTCTAATCGACTGGAACAGATCGTAGACCAAGAATCTGCGAGACTACAATCAAGCAAACTCATTCCCATTGATACCGACCACTCGGGTCTCAACAAATGCCGTACTTTGTCGGATCAGGTATTTCGGGAAATCAAAAATGCCGTTGAATCCATGACAAATCTGCCGCCGGTACTATCACGGGCTGATGAGATGATCACCAAGCTCTATGAAAATGATAAGAGACTCTGGGTTCAAAGAATTTCTGGAGCGCGGTTGCCAATGGAAAGCTGCTACGTCAATCTCAATATCGTGAAACAGCATGTTCATCACGGTCAGCTTGTCGATCATGTACAGCCACCGAAACCGAATCTCCCGCTGGTGGAGCGATTGAAATTGGACAAACTCAAGGACGAAGACCAAATCAACCTGCCGGAATTGTTCAATGAACGCAAGATTTCTGGCGAGAAAGAGCGAAGACGTCCCAGAAGACTATTGATCCGCGGTCGACCTGGCGTGGGTAAATCGACATTGTGCAAAAAGATCATAGACGACTTCCTCCAACTAAAGCGACATAGGAAGTCTATGAAGTCTGGTAGTAATGACTTTCAAGGTGTACACGAGTACTCTTACTGCAGTCACTTCGCGCGCATAATCTGGGTGCCGCTGAGGGACTTGGCTGTGCATCCGGAGAAACCTTTATGGGACTGGCTTCTTGACATGTACTTTGAGCCAATTGGAAACGAAGAAGCCAAGCTCATGGTCGACACGTTGAAAGCCCACCTACTGAGTCCCCTTTTCAAGGATGAAACCCTCTTTCTTCTCGATGGTATGGACGAGATCGCGGCCACATTGGACGACGGAAGCCCCTTAAAAGCGACGGTGGACTGGCTGCTTGAACAGAGCAACGTGATTGTGACCTCACGACCCTCCGCCAGGTTCAGTAATCTAGAGAAACGGGAGACTTTCGACATTAAGTTGGAAACAATTGGCTTTCACCAAGATCAAGTGAAAGCGTATGTGGGAAAGGTGGCCGAGAACAAAGCTCAGGAGATCTTGGATTTTCTGGAGCAACGACCACTGATACAGGATCTTGTCCGGATACCAGTCCAATTGGATGGTCTTTGCTTTGCCTGGCTACAAGACAAACAAGGAAGAGCAGCTCTCGCGAATTCAAATGGATCATCCGTGCCAGAGACAATGACCGACATATACCAGGTATTGGAGCGAGCACTATGGAGAAAAGACGCTATCAGAGTTAAGAAACTGGAACAGAACAAGACGACTCTCCCCGCAGCGATCGAGTCCATCATAGAAAAGGAGATCAAACTACTTAAGAGCTTAGCGTTATATGGCCTGGAGAATAATATCACGGTTTTCGACACCGCTTTCCTGACCGACTGGTACAATCAACAGGAGAACTTTATTAAGCCAGATCTCGACGGAGTGCTTCAATCACTTTCATTCCTTCGGTCGCCACATATCAGGCAAAACATACAAAAGCGAAATTACTACTTCTTACATTTGACTCAACAAGAGTACTTCGCTGCGCGATACCTGAAGCGCAAATGGGTCGAGCGGGGAGCGGGGAGCTCAGAAACAATCAATTTCTTCCAAAGGCTCAAATACTCTAAGCAATTCGACATTGTCTGGCGTTTCTTGTCAGGCTTACTAGGGTCCCATGATAACGAACAATATCGCCAAAGGGGTACCAAAACCAAGCATATACATGGTCTCGATTACTTGGAGATCATCCGATTAGAAGAATACTTCAAAGAAATCCAGAAAGAACCACTCGATATGCTTGGACCTGCGCATCAGCGACTTGTCATACGTTGCCTCCGCGAGGTTCCCACTTCACGACCGCTATCAGTGAGGGAGAGTCTTGAAAAGCAGCTGGAAAACTGGCTACTGTTTAAATACGACTTAATAGATAAGCATCACAATGACAGGTGGCTTGCCGACGATATAGATTTTCCAGAGAACATTATTGAACAACTTCTGACCAAGGTGGACGACAAACGCAAAGTCCATCTTCTGCGATCGCTCAAACCCAGCTATGCGAAAAGCACAAAGATCGCAAGCATCGTCACCAATTGGATCGAACAAAAACATGGAGCCTTGCTAAAGACATCTATATCAATATTCAAAGCCTTTCCGGTAGCCTTTTTTTCGGAGAAAGTCCTTCGTATCATAACAGAAAAGCTCGATAATGCAGACGGTTCTGTCAGAGATGGGGCCGCCAAGGTTGTCCAAAAGATGATGCAATCTCCCGAGCTCTCGCAACTGGCGCTCGCAGAGATGATCCGAGCACTCGACTCCGATCATGAATCCCTTCTTCAGACAGTTCTGGAGATCATCAGCGCCAGCGTTTCTCAACCCTCTCAGATGTTGCTCTCAAAAGTGACATGCATCATCACTAAGCTTCCTCAACCCGTGCTCACGTCCACGGGATGGATAACACAGAAAAGGATCCAAGAAGCAGCCTTGAGCATCCTCTTTGATAAGCAGGTTTCTTTGCCACCTGGAGCCTCAGATGCTATGATCAAGTGGGTGCAAAATATCGATTTGAATTCTTGCTATAATATTTTGCACAAGCTTTTTCAACAGACGGCTTTACGATCACACATTACTGGAAACGTGATACAGAAGTTCAAGTCTGGTGACCCAAAGCTGCGTGATTCTGTAACGCAGGCTCTGTGCAGTCAACCAGTCATACCGGAAGCTATCAGCATCGAACTCTTGCAAGTCTTTCCCACCGTTGGTCCGTGTATGGACAGGCAGGTCTCCTCTTCCCAGGAGCAATGTGCTGCCGCGAAGATCCTGGAAAACCAATGTCAACTACAAGATACTGTTCTTGATGAGCTGGTCAAAATGCTTAGCACTGGGTGCAATCCAGCTAAGAAAAGTGTCCTCAGAATTCTTCAGAAACAATCAGAGTTGCCGGCGACGATACTTGACACATTGGCACATCATTTGGAGACTGGAGATCTTATGTGTCTTAAACAGATCAGGATGATTTTTTGGAAAAATCGACGCTTGCCAGAATCAACATTTCAGATTCTAGCGCGAGGCCTGCAACATAAAGATGCAAACAAACAAAAAGCCATGTTACAAGCGCTGCGAATGAGACATTGTCTACCAGACGAAATCATTGGTCAAGTGGTGGGTATGCTCACGAGCGAGCATCTAGAAGTTGCCAAATGTGCTTTCGACGTGCTTGAAGCTTGCCAAAACCCGGGCGAGCCGGTCTTGGACCAGATTGGCGATTTGTTGCGGCACAAAGACGTGAACACTCGCAAGCGTACTTTGCGTCTCTTCGAGTACCAAAACCTGACAGACCAAGCAGTTAGTCAAATAAATCTGATGATCCATGACGAAGAGCTGTCCATTCGTGAGACAGCACTGGGGATCTTATACTTCCAGAATGGCTCAAAATGGCTTGGCGCGATAGAAAGAATGCTTGGAAATGAAGACTCAGAAATTCGCGAATCTGCTCTAAGATGCGCCAATTCCAAGTATCACAAAAGTCTGTCGGCCGAATTGTCAGATGTAGCCTTCGATCGAATAGCCCAAATGCTGAAGGCGGGCATGGGAGAGCCCGTTGGAAGAGCTCTGGGTGAAGCAAAGCGACTTATCCCAACGGTGTTTCAAATTATACGGGGGAAGCTGGAAGATGACCTTGATACCACGGTAGCTGCGACTCTTGAGTCTCTTATCTATATAAAAGCCCTGCCACCAGCGGTCATCGACGATATTCACCAAAAGCTTCGAGATCCCAGAACTCATGTTAGGTCAGCTGCCATGAACCTGGTCTTGGTCCGCAAAGACCTCTTACCGCTTGCATCAAAGGTGCTAGAGCTAGGATTGGAAGCCGAGGATCACGAGCTTAAATCGAGGGCGATGGAGTGCTATTTCTCTCAACAAAGCCCATCAGAAGGTCTTCTCCCAATCGTACTACGAGGTTTGAACTCTATAATAAGTGGGGCCGAGCTTTGCGCCAGATGTCTGCTCCAGAGGCAAGATGATGCAAGTTTGGATGATTTCCTTCTTCTAAAGAAAGCAAACACAAGTCAAAGCGACCAAGCAATATCATTGCTGGAGCTCATGGTACGGAACTTTAGAAGCAAGAGTGACACCCGAGGACAAACGAAAATCAAAAAATACTTGGGTCAACTTGCTAGGCGCAAATTCGAGTTTCCGGTTGAAATCTTGAATCTACTGCTGCAAAAGCTTGATTCCGGCCGCAACGACAGATTCAACGAACTTGTATCTGAAATTGTGGCTATACCCAACTATTTTCCGGAAAACTGGTTGTCTCAGATCATGGCCAACTATTTGCTAGATAAGCTTGCGGGTGATCGAGATCGCTTTCTGCGGAATTTAAGCAAACAGCCAAGTTTACCGGACATAGTCCTTGTAAGCATTGCTGCTCTTTTCAAAAAGTCCCTTGATTTTGTGGACCCGTCACTTTTGGCCATCATAGTCAAACATCCAAAGCTGGCCACAATTTGTGCATCTGAGGGTGTCTTCCCGAGCTTTTACCGATATTTACTCAAAAAGAGCTTCCGCGGCCATTTAGTCTGGGTCCATCAATCCAATGATTTAGATCATTCTAGTGGTCAGTCTGAATGGAGGTATCAAACATTTGGGGAGGATGTAAAAGATAAGCTTATGGAGGCCCGGCGGATTGTTTTGAGTTCGGACTTGATAATGGAGAATGGATTGTGATGTCAAGGTAGACTGTCATATTGAAATTTACCCCTTTTGGTAGAGTTATGAAAAAAAAGCCCGATGCGACGCTGTATTCACCAATGACCAAGTCCGAGAGCTGGGACAAGCTGGTATTGAATAACTAAGTGTCTGACTAGTTATACTGTAAGGACTTGTGACTCAATTATTCATGGTCCCTTTTTCTGACCCAAATTGCCACATACGACCATAGATACTAGAGCACTCAGCATCCCGTCCACTCTGCCCTAGATAAGCTAGTGATCGCTGGATTAGTACTCAGGTCGGTGACGACTAGGGAATCCTCGGTGTTGTATGGTTTTTTGGCCCGCCTTATTCAGCGCCCTTATACTATGTACTTAGTATTCCGTCAAGGCACCCGCGATCAAGAACCAGGACAAATAATGTGCAAGACGCCGACGAGTTGCTGACAAACAGCCCATCGAGCTTTGGATACAAAAGATCTAGATAGACACAGAAAGATATACCAAATCCCTTCTTTGTTGATTAATCTGGGGGACCGACCTATAGCCGGGACAGGAAGTTCCTTCGCCTAAGCCGTTAATAGTAAAGTAGATTCATCACCCTCTATCAGGTCCTATTGGTAAGTCAATAAGAACTGCGGCAGACTTGGCGCGATCGTACGGATCCGGGAACTTGATACATACCAAAGCTGCAGATAGGGCGGCCGACAGCTCCTGAGTGTCATGGTCGCATCCAGGGCGTGCCCTTCTGACGCCCCAACTGGATCGCGTACTGGTGGCCGCGTTGCACTCGACGAACCACATGGCCTCTGAGCCCTCTGGCTTGTGAGTGGTATCAGACTTCCAAACGTGAAATGCGAGGCTGCTACCGGCCAGGTTCTTAGCGAGGACATCGCTGAGAGCACCCGTGACAGTTGAACCCTGAGCTCTAAACACTTGCTCCTTACCACGGAGCACGACCGAAGCATCCACTGTCTTGAAAGTCTCGGTATGCATATCAACGAGCATGCTAGAGGCATGAACTCCATTCGTTGTTCCATTGGTACGGATTATGTTGTGGCCATTGACCTCGCCGACCTCTGCCGGGCCCGTAACGCGAGCGCATAAAATGCGCGGATCGTCCTTGGAGACAAAGTACCGCTCGAGAAAGAGCTTCAGGACATCAGGCGGCGATATGGTACCCCCAGTCGCCACGGAAGCGTCCTTTACGGTCTTGGAGAACTGGAGCTGGAGGCCCTTGGGAATCTCGACGTGCAGCTCGTGCTCGAGCGTCCACGCCACGCCCCCCTTGCCGCTCTGGGAGTTGAGCCGTATGATGTCGTCGCGGCTCAGGCCGAGGTCGGCAGGATCCATACATAGGTAGGGGACCTGCCAAAGTGGCCGCTGGTCGTCGTTGGCAAGCGACTGCAGTTTGAATCTGGCGAGGCCCTTGTTGATCGCGTCCTGGTGAGCCCCGCTGTAGGCCGTGAAGATCAGCTCTCCCGCGTAGGGCGAGCGAGGGTGGACCTTGATGCCGATGATATCCTCGACAAAGGATCGAACCGAGGTGAGGTTGGAGAAGTCAACCCCAGGGTCCACGCCCTGGGACTGTAGATTGAGCGCCAGCGTAATCAGGTCGACGTTTCCGGCCCTCTCTCCATTGCCGAACAAGCACCCTTCCACGCGTTGCGCGCCAGCCATCTGCCCGAGCTCCGCAGCCACCACGGCGCAGCCGCGATCGTTGTGGACGTGAAGAGACACACAGACCTTGTCTCTCTCGGAGATGAGCCGGGAGAAGAGCTCGACTTGGTCGGCATAGACGTTTGGAGTTGAGCGCTCGACTGTGGCAGGGAGGGTCAGAATGATGGGGTCCTCGAACGTCGGTCCCCAGGCTGACTTGGCAGCCTCGCACAGGCGCGCGCAATAGGCCGTGTCGCTGTCGGAGAAGTGTTCCGGGCTGAACATGAGATTCCACCTTGTCCCCTGCTGGGACGGCTCATCCTTGGTGATGGATCTGAAGTACGTGACACCCTCCACGACCCTGTCGTACACATCCTGTTGCGACATGCCGAAAACCGTGCTGAGCATGACCTCGCTGGACGCGTGGTACAAACTGACAATCACCCTTTTCGCACCGCGCAAGCACTCGACCGTTCGCTCGATGAGATCCTGTCGGCAGGGGCAGAGAACCTGCAGCCAGACATTGTCAGGCACGGCCCCAGCAGTCTCTATGAGCTGGCGAGTAAACTCATACTCGATGGTACTAGCAGCTGGAGTCGAAACCTCAATCTCTTTGTAGCCCAGCTTCACAAGCAATTTGAAGTACTCCCATTTTTGTTTGATAGTCTGTTGAATTGTTAGTATGGCTGCATAAGTGATTATCTGATTGGCATTGCCATTCCAAGGTGCTACATTACCATTGGCCTTTCGAGGCTCTGGTTTCCGTCGCGGAGATCAGTCGCCAGCCACCTTGGTGGGTGGGTGATCCTTTTGGAAGGCCACGTTCGGTCTGGTAGATCCGGATTGGTGAATGGCCGGTACTTTTCGCACGCGATCCCATTCCTTTTCAAGGTCAGCATGCAGTACCTATGTACACGGAGAACAGCATCAGTGGTCGTTTAAGCCCGAGAGCTCAGGCAACTAGGGCGCGCCCCCGAGTTCTTACCCAAGGTCAACGATACAGCATCATCTCTAGGCCCTATATAAATAAGAAATTTGCCATCACTCACATGGTCACCTATTTCCGTGAGATCTATGTCCTCGCAATTCTTCTTCTCTTCTATTCTGGATGGGGTCTTTGCTGATTCTGGCTTTTTCGGGGCAAGTTCACGTCTGTTATGCTAGCCTGGCCAAATGCACAAAGCCCATCATGACTCTATATACAGCCCATATCGACGAGTGCAAAAGAGCCTCAACTCCCTCAACTCCCCCACGTATCGATGAGCAGTGCATTTCGTATCTCTCAGGCTCGAAGATAGATGCAGCTTACGGGCAGAGACAAGGAGCCGGCTTGACTTGCCGGCAAGTATATCTGTAATGGGTACTTAACATCTAACGTTGCAGCATCAGATACCCATGTAGGAAGTGTACTCTCCTTCCTGACTGCATTTATCGGAATTCTTGCCGCATCCGGTACAGTCACCGGGCTTGGGTTACACGATTCCTAAATACCGAAATCCCGCTCTCGTTGTCGATTGGGGCCCACAGATTCGGGTGACACTACTTCGGGCTTCAATGACCAAAGTCCCCGAGCAAAAGTCTTACTAGACACTGCCGGGCTTTCCAATGCTCATACATCAATTTTCGTCACCGGTGGTCTCACTAAGCCCCCACTGAGAGGTCTTGGACATGTATGAGTGCGGCCTAGATCAGAAGACTCCGGATTATCGAGATTCGAGAACAGCCAAAGACGGCGAATCGAAAGATAGCGCCCAAACTGGCATGCCGCCGCGCAGCTTGGTATAGGATGCCTGACCAGACGATAGCGGTAAATTATTCATTCATTGGAATTGATTACACATGCCTCGAACGGGATGTTCCGCCTTCTTAGATGGATCATGGCGCTGACCTGCAGCATACATGTGCCGACAGGTAGAAATTCGAGTCGCTGTTTTGCAATCTCATTCATGGTGATTTCTACAGTATTTAACTGCTGAGCCATTCATCCACATATGCACGACGAACACCCCGAATTACTTCATCCTTGTGACGGTGAAGAGCAAGCGGCGGCTGTTCTTGTCCTCTACCGGGCTGGTGATATCGATTCCGACCATATCTAAAGTCCCCTCCACTTTCCATCCCGTACCCGTAGCCTCGCCGACCTCTCTCCACATCGCCTCGAGCGTCTCCACGTTGTGTCTATAGCTAGAGCTGCCGACTTGAATCGCAGCCACGTCGCCCGGCTCGGTGCTGCCAATCTGCCTGCCGACAAGTACTCCGTCCTTCTTGACGAGTCTGGCGATTAGTTTCGCGGCAGCGACCTGGTCTTGTAGCGGGAACAGGTGGAAGAAGGCGCTGCAGTGCAGCACATCGACTCCCCGTTCCTCAATCTCTGCCCACATAGGCTGGTCCGGGCCCTTGAAGACGTCGATTACCCCGAACCACGACTCCAGCTGGCGGTCAAGAAAGAGCTCGTAGCCGTGCTCGATCAAGGCTCCAGCAATGTCGATGCCAATGAGATTCTCGGGAGGAACCCCGTCCAGGACCAGCTGACGCAGGTCCTGACCAAAGCAGCAGCCGACATCGAGATATGTCGCTCCGGGCGCTTTGAGGCGCTCGACAATCTTCTCGTAGAGAGGGTGGGTGTGCAACGTTAGGATGGTGAAGCGGTAGAGTCCAATACAAGGGTATGGATTAGAGGCAAAACCGCGCTCTCGCTACGATGAATCATCAATTAGAATAGAGAGCTCCAGCCTTTAGGAACTGCTTAGAGAGTGCGCGACAGTCACTTACGATATTATTCACATGATGGACGACTTCATTGCTTGGCACCTTGGAGTACTTCTCCAGTAGGTTTCGCATTGGCTCATTGATCTCGGTCAGATCTTCCTGGTACCAGCCCTTGTTGCGGGCAACATCGGATGTCTCGTTAGTGGCCGCCATGATTGAAATATGGGAACAGGCGAGTAGTGTTGGCGGGGAATGTGGTCTAGGTATGGGTTTTTCGCAATAAACCTTGGGCACTGAGCAAGCAGCCAAGAATCGACGCAAAGATGGGCCTCGCGATGATGATGATGTAGTCGTGCGGCTTTGCTGAAGATATGAAGAGTCCCCCGAGAGACCACTTGCAGCTATTGAAATACCCCCTTGACCCTTCCCGTTGGTGCAACACGGAAAGTGCGGCCAACAGTGGTAGAACGAGGCTCTGAGCCTACAGGGACAGGGTTGCAACTGCGCTGCGTGGAACGGGTTGTTTGCATGATGTACGGTGTAGCGGACACAGCCTGGAGATACCAGTCCGGGGCAAGAACAGCGGAAAGGCTGCATGGGCGTGGCGACTCTACCAGTGTGTTACACATGCGTGAGACTTTCGGGGCTCTGGCCCCCACGTGTACCTCATGCTACCCCAATCAATATTTCTATTCTAGGCTTTTCAAAGTGGAAGCCTGTACCACATACTCTACAAAGGATACCTTACCAACACGTCCCTCGCATGCTCCAAAAAGCCTGTGCATATCGGATCCCCCAGCATTAGGCACGGATGTACACACTGTTCTTCTGCGCTCAATAGCCAAGCTCTCTATTGACTCTGTTGATCGGGCTCTCCCCAGCGCTGATCTTTCCGAGATTGATCTCAAGAATTGCCAACACACGCTCCCAAGTCTGATGGGTTTGCCACGAAACATGACTAAAGTCCCTGATTGTGAGTAACGTGCTGACTTAGAATTTCACCAACGAAGCGACTCACGGGGTAACGAGCAGGTTTGGGGCCTTCCAGAGAGGATGGTCGCTGGGCAAAGGCTCGGGATCAGTGCCGTCCACGGCAGCACCTCGGATCTGGCCTGTCTCAAGTGCGTGCATCAGAGCTCCCGTGTTTATAGACTCACCACGAGCCACACTCGATAGGAATCTGAATTTGTCAGTCAAATGGAGTGTATTCCGCGTGGAAACAATACCAACGTTTTCTTTTTGCTCATGATTTCAAACTGCTGATGTGAGATCATATCTCGGGTTTCGCCTGTCAGCGGGAGGCACATGACTAGAATATCCAGGTCCTGCTCCAGGAAGTGGTTCACGGCCTCTGTCGATGTGCCATGAAACCACTTGGATGGTATCAAACCGTCCGGATCACCAGTTCCGGGCACGCAGTAGCTGTCGTCTTTGCGGGCTTCCGGCGTTTCCTTGGGGCTTCGGGTATAGCTAGAAATTGCGGGTTAGAGAGGTCTGTTGCTAATCGCAGCTGACACATGTAAACGAACGCGTAGATTTCCATGCCCATGCCACTGGCCACACGGGCACACTGCCTCCCGATGGCGCCATATCCAAGTATGCCCCTATCAATCGAGTCAGTGGGGAGACCGAACCATGAAGCACTGAGCCGAGAAGATAGGGAGGATGATGTCACATTCTAGCACCAGCCGAGTCCTGGACGGTTGACTTGAACATTGGCTCCCAGTACCCGACCTTCATCTGTTCGTGGTATCGAGAGAAGTGATGCTGGAAGCTGAGCCAGCCGCTGTGAAGTGTCAGCAACACCAGACGACCGCTCTCGAGGGGATCAATGATACCTACCCAATAACCCACTCGGCGATTTGTGGCCTGTCCAAAAGTCAGTTCATCGATCCATTTCCAAGTCTTCGAATGATTGACTTACGGGTGGCAGCCATTCCCAGTGCAGATGATTGCCTTTCCATCTTTGTACGTTTCGTGATCAAGCCACTTGTCGAGGCCTGCACTAGGAAGCTGAATGAATTTGACCTTGCTCAGCAACTCGGCAGGTGGGGGTATGTATGTGCAGAGAAGCGTCACGCCGTCCCGCACTCGAGGGGTCAGATCCTCAAACGGCTTGATGCTGCCGTCGGGCAATGCTGAGTTTTCGTAAATGATTTCCAAGCCCGGATGGCGCGCCTGGACTCTGGCAATCCATTCCGCCGAGGGGCCCTTGGGCTGGAAGATCAGAAGCTTGTCAGAATGGAGTCCAGCCATATCTTCGGCTGTTGGGTTTGGAAAGGAGAGTTGGACAGTGACTAAGGTGTTGGTGATTGTATTCGTAACACTGTTGAAAGCGATCAACGGAGCCAATTTTTATGGGAGAGCTGGCGATACACAGGCCTCCTTCAGATAAGGCAGCCGCCATGTTTGCCATAGGCAGTGGCATTTGAGCCTCAGCACATGAGCAGGGCTGAGTGAGACCCTGTGGTAGATATGTAGTGGGGGTGATGGGCACAAGGTTGAGTACCACGTACGGGCTAGCTGGGTAGCTATGACCTAGAAACGCGCTGAGTTACAGTGAGCTACAATGTAGGTACCCGGACGCCGGCATCCTTAGTACGCGCCAAAAGTGCCGCGCCCCTGTTCTAGCAGGCTGCGGGAAGAACGGGAACGGGAAGTGTGATCGATGCAACCTAAGACAAGGATTACCTACCTACCTACACTACGAGGTAGGTACCTCTCGTAGGTACATAACCGTACAAGACATCTACATATTGCACACCTGGTTGCCTGGTATATGGACATTGATGATCCAATTCTGCGTCTTTTGGTCTTTTGGCAGAACATCCAGAAACGGGAGGCTGCATATCCTTCATTTCCTATTTTCCCATTTCCACCTCTGCCTCCAGACCATACAGACCAACTACCGAGGCTAATAATACATCACATGTGCATGACGCCACCACCCCATCACAGTACACACACATTTACCCTACATACGAAATGCACTGCCGGCACCTCGCCGACGATACGTCAGTTAAGCACTAGTGGCCCATTCTCGGAGCACCGCGAACTCATTCTCACTGCACGGGGCATCTTCGTACACGACGTTGTGCTCTGGAATCGCGCCGCCAACGGTCGGGATCTGCAGAAATATCGTTTCTGTCACACCGGGGTAATAGCACCCATGGCCCTTGCCGCTGACATCCTCGGTGTCCTTGAAGAAGAGTAGCCCCAGCTCGCCCGGCTGCGTCAGGACGCTGTCATTGGTAGCCTCAACTGTGAGAACTGCCACGCCTTGGAGCACAACGGCCCACCTGCATTGCCATGTCAGCCGGCCTGCTCATCATCGGGTGTTGGCAGCATCGTCGGTCCTGGTAGGTAAGATGCATTGACCACAGATCATGAGATTGCAAACAAAGCAAGGGAGACACATACTGGTTATATGGCGCATTGTGAAATCCGCTGTCAAACCCCGCTGGAATCACATTGTAAGTGATGTTGGTAACGTCTCCGAGCTGTGTTGTCTCTGTGCCGACGATGCCAGCTTGAGCCGACGAGATAAAGGGATCAGCCATCTCCCAGCATTCGAAGCGGGACTGCCCGTTGGCGGCGCCGATTACCGTCACATTGAGGCTGGTCGACAGTACAGGGCTGAGGAGGGCAGCAAAAGAAAGGAGAGAACGGAGATTGATGTCTTGCATTGTGATGTTGCGGCGAGACTGAATGCACGGCAGGAAATTTGGCACTACAGAATTGACGTAAGGATAATGTGAAATGAGTGGTTGTTGAGAACCTGTTTCATCAAACATCAGAACATCAGAAATAGCTCGCTCGGTCCAGTACATTATATATAGATGATGCGTCTTTCTACAGCTCACCGAGCCTTTCTCCACGTCCCCCAAACATACGTCCAGACTAGATCCTATCCACGGTGCAGGCAACAGAAATAAGTTCTGAGAGGCAAGGATTGAATCCTCCATAGCCCCCATATTGAAAAGGGATTGTATCGGTAGTGTAAGCGGAATGATTTACCGGATCGTCGCTTTATGTCGCAGAAGTGAATATCTCGATGCTGACATAATTCTTGCAACTAAACTCTCCAGCGCCCGACTGCAGTAGGAGCGAAGCCACGGACATTCCATTTTGAACTTCAAGGACTATCTTTCGTTCCAATTCGTGCCTAACATGCGCATCATTCTACTCGTGGCTCCTCTTACTGTGTTGCATTTCTATCGGTCCCCCTCCTATCTTTCACAGCCGGATGACGCGGAGTGAGGCCACAGATGAACGTACGAATTTCAATATTACAAGTGCTTTGCCGCAACAATGTAGCTCTGAAATGGGCAAAAATTTTCACTTGTATCACGATCAGCGATCTTACTCAACCTCGGCAGACGCACCGGTTGTGTAGATGTTACCATAATCTTGTTACCATATCGAGCCGGGAGGCTATAAATACCTAGGTACTCATCACGACTACTACTCAGTTTTGGCCCCTTTGGGATCTGCCGCTGAACAATCTAAAGTTTATTGCCTCCCGAATGAGAAATTCACACAGGAGCCTAGCGCAGGATGCCAAAAGAAGATGATTTCGCACAACATTTGGAAGCATCGGGGCGATGATTCAGTTTACAGCCCCGTTGACGCGGCGAAGTATAGGTGGTAAGAGGCTCAGACCGGCCCATAGGCAGATATTGAGTTCATGCCTTCGCACACCGAAATCAGCCCGAAGCCGTAATAAAAATCTATCATGCTGGTTGAAGAGTCCGCACCTATCAAGATTCGCCATGGATTAGTAATGAGATTGCCCCGTATTTCCCGCCGAAAACCAAAAGGCGAAGCTTCCCTGCTGTTGATAGCTGAGCTTCCCGAAGATTCCGTTTAGCTTCGTGATGACTTCGTGTTCCCTGAGTAGGATCTGGCCTAGGCAGATGTCCGCCCCTCAACACAACCACCAAGTCACGTACCATGCAAGAAATCTGAGAAGTCTGGTACCTTCCATCTACCCAACCCTCATGAAACTAATCAAAGATAGACTTGACTTCGTCCTTGCTCGTCCTTCCCGTCTTCCGCCTTCTTATCACGCCAAGCGCAGAACAGATAACCAAGGGTGGAGGCAACACAAAGCCCTGCCATGGCAAGGCAGACTGAATAGCCAGAGCGGTACACGGGCGCATCCTTCTGGAGGAACAGGAATGTTGCTACAATACCACCGCAGTTCCCAAAGCATATCAACCACGCCGATCCAATGCTGCGTTCCACATGGCCCTGAAGGTTCATGATGTACCAGCAAACGATGAGCCCACCAATGCCAAACGACCCCATGGCCACGAGGCAGATGGCTCCATACTCGGCTGAGAAGTGCTCCTTGCCATGAACTGAAATCAGGATAGAGAGGCCACTAATTAAGAGGGCAAGCCCAAATAGAATGAACGGCGAGCGCATTCTGGACCGGTCAGAGAGGTAGGATATGACCATTATGAAGCCGAAAGCAGCAGCAAATGGTGGAACAGCATGCAGCTGTGTTTGAATCGTGTTATATCCAAGAGATCTGATAATCGTCGGCAGGAAATAGGTTATAGAGTAGGCAGGAACGAGAAGTGCTGTGATGGATTAGTCTAGGCTTGATTCCACGTCGGCAGGTTAGGTGACTTACAGAAGTACATCACTGCTGCGATCCAATGCTTAGGCTTCTTGAAGAAGTTGGCAACGTCCTTCAAGGTCACAGGGACCGTATGAGACTCATTCTGGCCTGTCTTGGCAAGTATAAAGTTTCTCTCGGCCTCGGATAGCCACTTGGCCTCTTTGGGAAAGTCCGTGATGGAAAAGAAAGCCAAGGCACCAATGAGAATCGTGCAGATCCCTTCCAGAATAAAGACCCATCTCCAATTACTCAATCCCCCGAGCCCATCCATATTAGCGATTGCACTTGCCAGCAGGCCTCCAAAGGCTCCGGCGCAGATGACTGTCGACCAATATATGGAAAAACGCATTTGGGATTCTTCCCTTTTGTACCAGAAACTTATCAGATAAAAGCTCCCAGGAAAGATGCCGGTCTCGAAAAACCCCAAAAGAAAACGGGTAGTCAGTAGACCATGGTAGTTTTGAACGAAGCCCTGGCACAGCATTATTATGCCAAAAGCCGTGATAGATGCCGAGAGCCAGGTACGCGGGCTCCATTTCTTCATGGCTATGTTGAAGGGAACTTCAAACAGAATATAAGGCGCGAAGAAGATACAGAGTGCCGAGTTGACCTGATTTCCCACAAGTCCTATCTCTTCCGGCAAGCCCATGGTAAGAGCATTAGATATATTGACACTGTCAGTCGTTAGCAGAGCATACCTCGGGATACTCGTGCAATGGTGTGAACTTGCCGGTCTAGAAAGGAGACCACGTAGATGAGAAACAAAATCGGCAGCAGATGCCAGTCAACCTTGCGCAGAAGCTTGGCTTCGTCCACGGTTGGATACGATTCTTGCAGTGATGCGGGCTCATTCAAGACATCCGGCGAGTGGCTGGCCAAGGCCTCTTTGGCATCGGCGGTGATTTCGACCTCGTGGAAACCGGCCTGCATATTGGCGGAAGACTTTGTGGCCTGTACGTTTCAAATGTACTGCTTTACAGTTTTCAGATATTTATAACGTGAACAGCAATGATCATTGGGACACAAGAGGAACGCAGAAGACCTATTGAGGAACACGCAGTTAAATGTACCATTGACACGACATGAACTGGAACATTTGAAATAACGCCTGCAGGGTACTTCTGGCACGACCACCCATCCCGTATTTCCCGCATATTCCCAGGCACGTTCTTGTACCACCTCAAAAGCCAGTAAGAGACCAATCCAGTACCCCCAATGAAACTCAGCTCCCTGACAGTCCTTGCATCCGCTCTCCTCCGGGCGCCAATTGGCTAGCCTTGTGCGGGGATGTCAGACCGGTGAACAAAGGATGTCGTTTGCTTACACCCATGCATTTTGCACTTTTGCGACGACGTCGTATTAGTTCCCTTCAAAGGCATGAGGCTCCCAGCAGTGTTATAGCCGCATGTAGAATACCATGGGATGGAGATGAAATCGCTCCGCGTCCGCCGGGAGCACTGTGGCGTTCGATGGATTAATGTCTTGAGGGGGGTGCAATGCTGCCGCGCAAGAACTTCAACCTCGACGGCGAGGTTTCTTGCCAAAAGGGCATTCCATGTTCCCATTGTGCTACCCAACGGCTTGTCCAACACATTACACAGGTCGATAAACAGTTCTGATTTGCGAATAACCATATGCTGTCGCTTACGGATTAAAAGCCGCGTAGGACCGTCTTGCTCCGGCGGTTCCTCGAAAACATATCTTAATACAAACGAGTGCTTAGCACCAACACAATTTCTTGATATTTCACATCCATATACTCAGCTGAACACACTGGAAACGCCACCGATCCATTAAATGACAGCAGCTGAACAATATGTCCACGACAACAACAGCAGCAAGTGCCGCATCTCTGGTGCCGGCACTGCCACCCCCGGATGGAGTAACGTCCAATTTTGAGCATCCAGACAGCTTGATGTGGGCCATGAATGTCGCAATGGCTGTAGCGATCCCCTTGGCCACGCTATTCTTCGGTCTTAGATCGTATGTCAGACTGTGGATCAAGAGACAGTGGATCGCGGAGGACTGTACGCAATCTAACTTGAATACCCACAAACTCCTTGATGCACGGCTAACAGGCACATAGGGCTGACTCTCATCGCATACGTAGGTTGAAGCGGAAAGACCGCAAAGCTCCAATGTTTTCACTTTTCATTGCTGTGCGCGATCGACTCCGGAACCTGACTAGAGACAAAGATTGGCACCATTTCCTTCTGTGGGACCGGGGCGGCCACCATGATGCACCACGGAGGGCAGCATGAGTGGGACATTACCAAAGAACAAGCCAAAGAGGCATCATATGTAAGCATTTCACCGATCATCCAATACCATAACACGTAGACTCATTGACTGACACGAAACCAAGTGGTTTAACATTGCATCCATTCATTACGGCATCACGATTTGCATTACGAAGCTCGCTATTCTCTTCCTATACCGACGTGCCTTCTCTCCGTACTCGAGGAGCGCGTTTGACATAATCTGCAGAGCCCTCACTGCTCTGCTCATTCTATTCTACATCGCAACGAACCTCACGAAGATATGGGAGTGTGTACCCCGGGCCAAGATCTGGGACCCGTCGATCCCTGGACATTGTATCGACACTCCTACGCTGCTCAACACTAGCGGAATCTTCAACACAGTTACCGACTTCATCTTGGTCTTGCTGCCGGTCCGAGCTGTATGGAGTATGAATATGAATCTCAAGAAGAAGTCCTTGGTTGTTTTGGCATTCACATTTGGTCTCTGGTTGGTGTTCGATCATTGCCACGTTTTTCTGGCCCGGCCATGCTAATTCAAAAGTTTAGCGCTCCCGCGTTCAGCCTAGTAGGCACCATCGTGCGCTTCGAGGGATCAGGAAACCCTGACAAGACCTGGGTTCAACCGGACATCATCATGTGGGGGTAAGTGGTACAATCATCCGCGCGGTGCCAGTCTTGTGCCAGGACCTAGGAAGTTGCTAACCAGTATACGACTCCAGATTGGCCGAGTTGACGACGGGCATCCTCTGCGTCAGCTTCCCAGAGATGGGCGTGCTCCGCAAGAAAAAGACATGGTCCCGCAAAGGGGTCGCGAGCACCAGTATTCGAGAGGGCCGCCGCCATCGTGAGGATGCCGTCTTCCAAGGGCCGGGCCATTTCGATAGGTTCAAGGCGAGCGTGTCTCATGGGACATTTCTCAGCTCCGTGGCGGGAACCATCGGTAAGCCGGACGGCACCGCCTCCGCCAACGAGCTGGACGAGATCAACTTGATCCATCCCAAACGTGTGTCGGATCCGGAGAGGCCTACTACTCCCGCACACGCATATACCCCGAGTGCGAACGGTAATTTTTTCAACGGCACTTCGCATATAAATGAGGATCCGCTGAGGAGGGTGCAAGTCACACGGGAGCTCAGGGTACAATCAAGTACGTTGGATTCAAATGGCGAACATGTATAAATACAAATTAGAAAACAAAATTTACACGGTTTTCAACGACTAGCTAAATTCAACGCCCTTGGCTTATAAACAAGCATTTATGCCTTGTTGTGATCGCACCTACCATGCTGGACATCTATCATTATACTGCCGATGATGTGGCGTCGACGAGCGCCTACGCCACGTATACTCGGTATATTCCAGTGGTGTGGTCGACTACAGCCACATAAACGGCTATGGCGACGAGTATGTACTAGGCGCGGCGGGAGAGAGAGCGTTACAAATCTAATAAGAGACAGAAATCATAAAATAATCCAGCTGTTCCCCGCAAATGTTTCTCGAAATGGAAATGGGTGCATTCCCAGTGACCATCTGGCACTGAACCGTGTGTGCAGATAATATCATAATCCAGCCGAGCCACCACGGTGAGAGGTTTCTCTCCGAGCAATGATGCTGTACAAATGCGGATTATTAACACCAAGCTTTGCACACTATCTTTTCTTTCGGACCTGACGATCAATCCACGACACTTGGGTTTCGGTGGTAGCCTTGAGCAGCCGCAATGAGCCTACAAATTAGCCAGACGTAGTACAATGTACCAGCATAACATTCCTGGCGCGGCAGACTGATCTGAAATGCTTTCGGATCCGTACATGCACCGCTCCTCTCTTTCGGCGACCGCATTTATATAGGCCTCATCGCCGAAAATCTTGTGGGTCTAACGCCGAAAGCTTGTGGGTCCAGCACCGAAAGTGGCGTCTTCACGGCAACTCGACATGAACCTTATTCGACTCGTCGCAGCGTATCGGAGATGGAGCTCAGATGATGGTGATCGCCAATATTGCAACGAGAAAACAAGTGGTGGATACGCTAAGAGGTTGCTTCGAACTTGATGTTGATTTCGGACAGCCCGACTGTGCTACTATACGCCGCTTTTCGGTCTCAGACTCTCCGGACCTCGTTCATGGGATGTGAAGTACGACAAGAAGAGCTGTATATAGATGGCCAATATTTTCCCTTTCGAATTTCTTGTAGGTGTGCACAAAGCAAGCAAAACCTATCTAAGCCTACAAGTTCCCTCTCAACCTCATTATCATGGTCGCACACGGTCAATACACCACCGAGAAGGTGACTTATTCCTCGCATGGCGAGACAATCGCAGGACTTCTCTACAAACCGACAGGCATTTCTAAACCACCTGGAGTCGTCATCATTGGGCCATACTCCTTCATCAAAGAGCAGGCTCCACTGCAGTATGCGACGCGGCTGGCCGACGAGGGCTTTGCCGCCCTGATCTTCGACCCGCGCACGGTCGGCGAGAGCTCCGGAATGCCCCGTCGACTGGAGAACCCCAAGATGAAGAACGAGGACGCCGTGGCGGGACTCGACTATCTTGTGGGAAGAGGCGATGTGGACGAATCCAACCTCTTCCTGGTCGGCATCTGTCAAGGTGGCCCCGAGTCTCTGGACATTGCATCCTATGAGGACCGGGTCAAGGGGGTTGCATCGGTGTCTGGTTATTTCCGTGACCACGAGACCGACATTTACATGATCTGCGCTGGCTGCGTCGCCTGGAAGCCCGGTGCGGATATTGCCTCGTTGAAGATGCCGACCCCAGAGCAGGGAGAGAATCTCTACAAGGCACGACTTGAGCGAGCAAAGAAAGCCAGAGATCTCTATGAGGAGACTGGAGAAGTGATCTATCATCCTTTGGTCGATCCCGAGGCCGCTCACCCTACAACTGGTTCCCTTGCTGGCCTTCCCGGTCCTGTCGTGTGGTCATGGTACGGACCTTGGACTCTGAAGAACTTTGAGAACCGCTACGCCGTCATGAGCGACTTGGATCACTTCAGCTACAGTACGGTAGACAGTGTCGCAAAGTTGACCAAACCGGCCCTCATTATTCATGGGGATAACTGTATGAATGCTGCTGCTGCCAGGCGGCATTTTGAGTCCATTCCGACTGGAAACAAGAAGCTTGTTTGGGATAATGATGTATCACACTTTCAGCACTATGATCAGCCGGACTGTGTTGATCGCAACGTAGGTGAAATCGCCAACTGGTTTGAGAAGGTGCTGGAGGAAGGGAGATTGTAGTACATGCATGAGCTTGAGGGAACAGTACTAGGTTAGCTGTCAAATGATACTTCACCCGAAATAAATTATAAGACGAAATGCAAATCGTGTTGTAGTATTTGTTGTCGGTAGCAGATCGAGATTGGGTGGTGAGTAAGGTCCATGGTCAAGGTGTAGCGAAACGAAGTGGTGCCGAGCATGCGAGGAGTACAAGAAGCAGTGCATCCCGTACCCGTGCTAGACAAGCCCATAAATCATCCTCTATATTGAATTGATCGAACAAAAGGAAAACAAAGCTTCTTCAACTCTTGAATTCCATAAAAGTCTTTCTAGAAGCATGACACACATTTGTTGTAACGCAATCGATACAAAACCTAATTAGGACTTGTATAATAGACTCCGAAGATATCTCATAATCGCTGTGACGCCTTCCAATTTGATAGTTGAGATTCCGTGGCTTCGATTCGGTGACAACCAATAAATTGTGGCTTTATAGTGCTTGACTACAGGGCACGAATTGATGTCTCACCTCCACTGTGATCAGTGATCAAAAGCACTTGCAAAACTTCCAACGAGATCAGACCCAAAAGGATGCGTCTCGTGCCCTGACTGGTCGACAGAATTCATGTCCAGAGAATTGCTGAAATATGCACCACTATGCAGTAATTCGTTCAATGGTTGAGGAGGAAGTACATCCCCAAGGTCAAGTTGTAGAATATTGTCCCAGTTTACATGCGACATCTCTGCTTCCGCTGTCGGAAAGTTGCCAGTTTCAGCACCTTGGTAGGATGTGTCTGGGGCCTGCATCGGCGTGACAACGGCCAGCATTCTTTGATAAAGTCGTTGGATGCTGTTGAATGCCGCGCCGGCGAGATGGTTCTTCTGGGCTTGCAAATAGTTTAGTCTTCTCAATCCCCATTCCATATTTCTTTTCGTCGCGGGCAATTGCTCCTGTAGTTCGTGTGAAAAACGAATGTGCATAGCAACAATGAGCACCATCGCATCAAACGTTGAGAAAACCCAACTGAAAGCCCTGTACTGCAAAGGCGGTGTCTGCTCAAACAGACGGGCTTGCGACTCCAAGATCTGCGTTGCCGACTTCAGAGCTCGGAAACGACTTTCCGGATGCGCAAAAACAAATGGTCGATGCAAAGCAAAGATCACAAATTGTATGTTGGTATACATTTCTTCCAACGCCATGGAAAGCCAAACAGGCTCGTCTTGTCGTAATCTGAGGGCTGAAGCCCATGCGGGGAGATTTGCGATACTGGTTGTGATTGTTTCGTGAATAGTCTCCACGGGGACATGCCAGTCCTTTACTTTATCGAGATCATGGATGTCCTGTAAATACTTGTAGGCAGTATGATAGCCGCACAAGATGACATCGCGAGGTGTCGGAGACCCTGGCACGCTAGAGCTGCGCCTCAATGACATCGGTAAAGATACGTCGTTAGCATTCATTCTTGTCGACATTGGCCTTCCAAGAACAGTAGCCATGTGAGCGTCCCAAAGATGGAGGATAAGCCACAAGTTGCGGCCCAATTTGCGATCTGATGCCCTTTGATCCCTGACGTATACTGTCGGCTCCGGCTCGATGAGATGCAGACCGAGTTCTTGAGCGTCACGAATAGCGACTCCGAGGGTGTGCCATGCCTCTGTCACTGCGCCGGTGGTTTTTTCAAAACAGGCGCGCATGAGTTCGGCCTGCACTATCGTAATTGTGAGGTCGTCCTTTCCGAAAGATGAAGCAAGTCGATGACCTGCATCACAGTAGTCCGCCGCGCGATCGGATAAACCCATATCGGCTGCGTACTTCAAATCATCCAGACATTCGTCATATTGCGTGGGCTGAAATAGTAGAGCTTGTGCTAGAACCTGGAAAAGTAGAGCGGGAAAACAGCGGAGGCTAGCTGGTATGGCGTCTGGTCCTTGTTTTAATTGGTGATGGGTCAGGCGGCTCCATTCAGACAACTGACTGGTAAATGTAGCTTCGTCCACGATATCGTAGTGCCATGCTACGTTTTGAAAGAAGTCTCGTACTAAAATATCAATCTGTCTTCGGGACGGCAGCTCTCGAATGATGTTCCGGTATTGACTCGGGGCAGAACTAATGCGTGGCTGGGTCTGAAGGCTTGCGGACTCGCCTAGGGTACGGATGACCCCTGGAGTTCCCTTGGTATTGTCGCCATAGCCTAGTTGTCTGAACTCATCTTGCGCGACGCCCAAAGCCGATGGCAGTGGTTCTGAGCGCGCTTGCAGCACATCATTCATCGGCTGGCAATGGGGCTCAGCGGGCTCAGCTGAGAGGAAAGCCAGTGATTCGCGGTCGGCGTCTAATTCGTAGAGACAAGCATCCTGTCCTTCTTAGCGAATGAGATATTCTGAGATATTACACTGACACTTACTGCTTTGCCTCGCTTCTTGCAATGAGCACATGGTTGGCGACGATCGCACTATGGTATATCGTTACTCTGAGGCGAGCCTCATTGAAAGGGAGTGCGAATACCTTTTGTTTACGTCGGTGACACTCTCTACATGAGATCGCGGGACGCTTACGTCTCGCAGGCGTTCCGGTAGCGTTGTTGCGCATTGGCATTGAATTGCACATTGACAATCATGAAATCTAGAAGAATATGCAGAAGAACCGGCAGCGTTCTGGGATGGACCTGGTGCAAATGGGTAACTTGTATCTGGGGGAGAAAGAAATACTGGAGCCTGACCTGACTCTGAGTACAAATACAGTTGCGCACATGCTCCAACCCCGCTGCGGTATGACGGAATTTCGGGGAAGACCCATACAGCATAGTGCCAGATACCCAGGTGGTGCGCTGTAGCATGCCGTGGAACCCCACGGTGAACCCCCGCGAAATACCCGGCACCACCAAAATAAGCACCCAAAGTGTACAAACTAAGCAGAACAGAATAACTCCTAGTGTTGCCAGCCTTATTTCGATAGCAGTGGTGCACTACCGAGCCTGCACTGAAAAGAACTGTGATGAGTCGCTCAGGGTATTCAGTCTCGATGACAGAAAATATGTATAAAAGACGCGATTGCGCTACCTGATGATCTTGCTGAGGCCATGATGATAATTCTGTGCATTGTGCACAATAGTTTCACTCGTCTTCGAAAGCACGCAGAATAACTTGCCCACGTCCGCTGCATATCTCATAGACTTGATTTACCACATCGTTCTCCTCGCAGACAAGTACCGAATGACACAACTTCGTCCACGGGCATTATCCTGGATTTCTGCCTTGAAGTCGTGTTGCACTTGGAAAAGCGGTATTAGTAAGAGCGAACACTTTTACCTCGAAAAGATGCTCTTCGTAGCCAATGAGTTTACCAGTGCGGAATTATAATAAAACTAAGTAATTTTTATTTACAAGAGAAAGCGAAATTCTTTGTTTCTTGAATCGGTCGAATCGTCCCAAATTTGAGAGCTGAACATGTAAGGTTTGTCGTTCATATCAAATTCTGTCTCATGTGCCTTTTCCTGCTGATCAAAGTCTATTGCCATGCATAATCGAGGATTATAGCTGCCAATAATTTGCTCGGCCTTGACAGATTCGCAATGTCGTCGATTCATTTTGCTGAAATGATTCGTCAAAACCAAAACAAGTATAATGAATAAGACATGGAGCGAGAGCATTGCCCAAATCATGGCTGAGCTCGATTGGGGGTTGGAGCTTGGCATGAAAATGAATGGACCACAGACGTGACCCAAAACATAGCTCATTGACATGAAAGCGAGGGTAGCTTTCTTCTTAGTAGCTCCTGCGGTATTGACGCCCGCCCAAGAGTATAGTATAGGGACTGAGCTAGTTAGCAGAATAACATATCAAACCCTGATCATTGCAAATATTACCTGATCCATGTACACTGGCTGCGAGATAGTGACCGACAAGGACGAGGTTTGTCCGCTGCACTAGCGGCTGCAGTGCTTGGTGAAGAATCAAGAGACCAGTACTTGATATGCAAGAAAGCGCGATCAACACAGTTTCAAAATGAACTTTGTGTTCGCCAGGCCGCCACAGAAGACCGCGATGAATTGAATGGCTCCGAACGGCAGATTCAACGTAGCGCGGGATGAATCGGTGGCCATGGACATGAGAAATCGATGGCTGATACTTGCTGAACTAGCGATCAGTAAACTGAACGACTTGTTATTAGTATATTAGCATCACACTATTCGTTCATCAGATCAGCACATGACAGCTTGCGATGAAATACATGTGAGGCCAAACCATAGCCAGGTCTTGACATCTCTTGTAGCTGTCAGGCGTTGTACTGCCCAAGCAACCTTTTCCTCGCGGTCGCTTAGAAATCTCAGAGTCAAGGGAGACTCGCCACAAAAAAACTATGTTATAAGCATGTACACACAGAACACGTAGCACGAACAACAGAGGATAACCTAGAGGTGTTAGACTCGGATTTTCACTAGGTGCAATGTCCTTCAGAAGTGATCCATTAACCACATCGGGTCGAATGGCGACGTCGTGCTCGATGAGGAAATGCGTGAATATGCTCATTGTCTTCATATGTCAGTCATTTATCATCACTGTTAGTATACTTGTGGTGGAGTGCGTGTTCTTACCAGATTTCCAATACCAATCATCAAGCACTAACAAGATGACCGTACAGGCATTTCTTCCCTAGTCCAGTAGACCCACGTCATCCACACCAAGGCAGGAACGAAAAGGACCTCGAATATACCTTGAATTAGTCCAGTAAGCACTACCCCAGTGAAGCTCATATCCGGTAAGATTATTTGGCGGCATGCATTGATTACCAGACAAGCACGTAGAAATTTGTCGAGAGGGAATATGGCATCCATCAAAATCCACGCGATGGGAAGCTGCAGCAGGACCTGGGGTACATAAGGCGCAGCATGGAGGCAGGAAAATTGTGTTATGCTGAAGCCCATGCTCTCTGTCAGACCGAACAAGTCGGCTTGCACAATGGCAACAGACTTAATGCCCAGCATCAGAGCTGTCATAGTCATAGATGGCAACACCTTTGTATCAAACAACTGCCTCAGCCGGATATCATCTTGTTGGAGATTGGCAAGCACACGCTCCGAGGCACTATATTTCTCGACGTCCACATCTTGTTTCCAACTCTTGGGGCTGTTGGCTGGGCTGATGGGAGAGAATCTGGACTGCTTCGGCATAACGTTCATTGTGATATGACTAGAATGTCTCACAGCCGGCTAGGTGCTGTGACTGCGTTGTGAGAATTAATTCAGCACAGTGGTTGAGAGAGGCACTCTGTACATTGGGCTGTGCCATGACCTAGAAAGTGCGCAGCATCACGTGATGAAGTCACGTGGGTTATAGATCCGTGCGACGTGGTAGAATGGTCAAGACACCAATTGAGCGAGACTTTACTGAAGACTCTCCGCCAAAGATCCTCTAGAAAATGTAAGATATAGATAGCTCTGATTCCGGGAGGCTTTGACTTTCGTTGTACAACTATATGTCGAAGTCGATTGTGGCTGTACCGTCGATACGTATTTATATATCGAGAGGGATACTTCATCTAGGATCATAATAACAGCTATTAGGCGAATAAACTTCAAACTGCAACACGTCGTTATTGAGCGCCGTTTTAGCATTTTCATAGCTGTGACAACTTAAGTCCAATGTTTACGAGGATGGAATTTTCCTGCATATATGCTGCAAGCACGGCTTCTTTCAATTCTCTGCCGATACTGCTTTATTTCACACCCAAAGAGGGCATGCGAACGTCGTTGTCCTGGCTGCTGTTAATCAGAACGGTCCCAGCCTCTAACCTTTCGGCAATCAAATGAACAGTTTCAATATTGCAAAAAGAAAAATTCGCTTCGCCAAGTCCGTACCTCTAAGTGGCCGGAAGTGATTGATTCAGTAGTCTATGGAATCTGGCTCATATTCCATCGAGACAATTTCTCCATTCCCTCCCGTCTATTCTCTACTCTTCATGAGTCGTTCCTCATCCAAGCACCGCGGGCATTGACACGTAAAGGTGAAAAGCTCCTCCGTTTTTCTGCGCCGCGCGTCCAAGTCAACGTATTCAGACAAGTCAAAATACGACGTGCAGCACTCTTCACCTGCAGCAATATCCCTTAGTGCAGTGACCATCATGCGGCCACGATCGTCAGCTTGATGCGTCACCTAAATCGGGGCCAGTGTTAGTCTCAACGATGTACTAGGTATTTTCGGCAGTCAGAGAGTACACTCACATTCGGAATACAGGAATGATTGGCTAGCGTGATGCGCAGGAACAGTGCAAGCCCGTATTGCTTTCCGCGGCAGATGTCTAGCTCATGACCAGGAAATATCTCAGTCGGCCCAGGGCAGAGCTCAAAGACATTCGTCTCTTCAGCACAGATGAGATTGATGAGATCATCAACGGGAAGCGTCTCGGACAGGAACGACTCGTCCTGTAAGTAGACCTCGACTAGAGTGGACCAGTGTGCGATCTGAGAAGGAGGCCACGCCTGTCGGTTGGTGCGCAGCATCTCGACACCTTTCCATCCGCTAACGAACTGATCCTGACAAGAAAATTGCTGTCGCACGTTCGTCGGCGTGGCTTGGTGTCTTTCTAGATATTTAGCCGCGAGAATGCGCACGATGATCCAGAGCATGTGATAATCGTGGTCGCCAAGCTCCTGCCGAGCTCTGGCTCCGCACTTCTTGAGCCAGAAGCACTCAAAGGCGTGGCGATTTTGATCCTCACTCTTGCATCGCTCGTTGCACCAGCGGACATCGGAGGAACAACCATGGTGACAATGAGCACTCTTTACCGCATGGCGGGGAATTTGGCGGCTGCAGCCCAGATTGCTACATACGACTCCGTCGTTGGAGCCATCGTCCGTGACAGGCACCACGGCATAGGGAAGATCCGCCATGAGAAGCTCTCCAGCACGGATGGGCCCATTGGTAGTGAGAATCCTGCCTTTGACGGGATCTCGGGCTTGGGTCAAGTGTGGGTGGAGGTACAGGATGCCTTGGGTCAACGGATTGGCGAAGTGCACCCCGTTGTTTATACCATGACTGCTGATCTGGGAGTTAGTTTCACGACTTCAATGAAGATGCGAAGTAGATTTTGTCATACCCAATAACCTTGGAAGCAGGACTATTGTTGGTGAGACCCGCCGAGTTGGTAAATCGGAAAGTCTGGGTCAGGGTAGCCATGGTGAGGTCTGATGTGTTGGGGACGATGTATGAATGATTCGGGTGACTTGCGTGTATATCCTCTTCGGATTTGTAGTATATAACAAAAAGATGCTAATGTCATCAAGAGTGATATATTGCGACTCTATTATATGTTGTGATCCAGTCAATCTCGCATTTTGATAGATTTATGGCATGTAGTCCGTGCCGAAATCATGACTCTCAGGCTTTTACATTGTGACATGGTCAGATTCGGTCATTGGTGGGAATGGTACCATTCAACATGTCCAAAGCAAACCGTGACAGACTAATCAGCAAGGTTGAGTGACTGTTAGCTATTGTGGGAATATCATCGAACAGTGTATTCTGGCGGAGCACGGGAGTGTTTGTTGCTTATTTCAAATCCACATGACCTAGATCGCCACCACCCTCTGGACAATGCCTCGGCATTTCAAGTAAGAATTACACGGTATAACGCGGCGAGTCTTGCTACAAACTGTGTTCGATTCCGAAAATGCTCCGGCCTTGCATCTCAGAACATGCACGAGCGGTGTCCGTAACGCATCCTGCTGTTCACTAGCCCCTTGCAACGGTAACGGCTGCATCTAAGAATATGTTGAACTATCAGCGATATAGTGGAGACCCAGCTGCTAGCAGCTGGCATTAGCTCAGGGGATCTAAATAAGAAAACTCTGAGTCCGGTATCTCCAAGTACCTTTTAGACAGTTACATAAAAAAATACTTTTGACCCCTACACTCTCATGAACCTGCTACCCTGCTGCCACCTGACTGTTTATCAGAATAAAATAGATCTGTGGGTCCATCAGGCGTATCCTGTGTGCACAAACGCCAATTCACTGGTGGTCATCAACAGCACATGGGAGGTTCTGGAAAAATCAAGGTTCAGTCCTTGCATAACGAGGCAGCCACCCAAAGTTTCAATCAAGTATCGGCAAAATTCCCGGCGTCTTCACCCAGTCAAAAGTGCAGTTGCAGTTCATATCAAGCTTGTAGCTATTCGTTGAAGTACGGTACTATGCAACAGAGACTGGGGCTTCCAACACTAGAAATGCACACATATTGTCCCGATGGCATCGGTTCAAGCACACCAGATTGGTAGAAGTGAGACTTTAAGGGCTCAAAATGCTGAATACTGATATTCAGCATAGTGGTTTGACTTCCGCTGCGTCTGTATGTCAGTATGTAACGATGCTAAGCTGACCTCGGCTACATAAACCCTTTTCTCAGGCTTTATGTCATGAGCTAATGTTTCGAAGTTGCTCATTCCCTCTGTATCTGAAAACACTTGCATGATAAAGTGACTAGGTAGCATTTCGACAAGGTTGCTTCGCGAACGCAAGTGAACCGTAGAGTATAAAGGTCGTGGAGCTGTCAAAGAGCTATTTGGAAAGGTATACCTCCAGACAAATTCCCGAATAGTCTCAGCCTCAATACATTATGAGGCACCTTAAAGTGTAGTACTTTTGTAACGAGCACCGGGGCATTAAGTGAGTTCTTGGAGCTGTCCTAATTAGTTATTGTACTTGTCGAATGATGCGCTCTTTGTTGCTTGCATCCCACCTACCCGGTCATGGGCTTCAGTTTAAGAAAGCTTTGCCAAACGTGTCAGTCAACGACTATGTATGTATGTGCTTGCAGGTCATTGGACGGCATCTGGTTTCGGAAATTTCTCCGTCCATTAAAAACTTATTTCACACTACCCGCTGTGGCCGATAATGCCACAATCAATCAGAGCCGAGCCGAATGTCATTTTCGTAATAATAGAGTTTGACCGCACAGCTTAGGGGGCGGATCTTACCGCATCTTGCGGCCGGCACAAGGATCACGACACAGGTACAAACAGACTAGACATTCTGTTTGTCTGTGTGATTCGTATCGTCAAAGTCAAAGAGAGCTCCACCTTGTCGGCCGGAAGATGTTGGGGTGTGGGAACTGTAGTGGTCACAGCCAGTAAGCTCGAGACCTTGATTGCATCACAAAGCCTGACATGCCTGACTGCCCAAAACCCTTCCTTATTTGGGAACCGTCGCGCTCTACCCCGTATGGTAAGGTTATAGGCGCAGGCTATTCGCACTCCGGCCAATCAGGAATTAGTGCCGACGCTCTCATGATGGAGACACTAAACCCGGTATTTCCAGGGACACGCTTGTGTATACTAGGTATGTAGACGCCATCACTAGCTCATACTCGAGAGCACACTTGTTATGTATAGTCTGGACAATGTCGAGACATGGGCGATTCTTGGTCTGCTCATAATGATATATACCTCAAGCAACCAACAATGGCATGTGATAATGTCACGACTAGCGACTGGGGAAAAAACACGTCAAGGTCAGAGAGAGCACCAAGTCCTTAGGCGTTGTTCCGGAGCACAAACGACGCTGCAGCGAGCGGCTATGCATGCACGTAATGTTGCTAATCTTGATTCGAACGAGGACAAGTTGTCGTGCTAGGCGCGGTGCACAATGCGATGTCACCTTGGAGTTTCCACGCTCCTAGATTGACCGGATAATCAACCAAAAACTAGTTCTCAATCGTGAACCTGTCAATCGTAAGCAGGCCTCTTCGTGTGCGCCCAAAGAACTTAGCGAACACTTGAACTTCCATGATATCGAAATAGTGGTGGTCTGGAGAGCTGTGTTTCGTACATTCCACGACTTGGCGCCATTCCCAGATGCTAGCATAGTGATCCGCACACTAAGCGCCGCAGCAGGCGCGGCTATTAGCACTACCGAGCTGACAACAACCAATTAGGAGGATCAAGACCAAGATCATCCGAGATTTATGTTGCAACATATCTGGAGGTGGTTCATGTCAAGCTCTGGTGTCTGAGGAAATCAGCCGGACTCAAAGACTAGGACGAGAAACGGTTACGAGTACCAACTTATTATACATGGACTGTCGCTAGTCGCCTTGGTCTGATAGAACTCTTGAACAGTTTGACATATGCGCTGGGCTTGCAAAAGTGTCCGCAAGTATTCATGTTGATTTTTGAGGTACTGTAAAGAACCGACTTGCTCCAGCCTGTATTAGCCATGATCTAGTCGTCACTAATAGCTCGTCGTGGCATCAGAGTTGACATTGTTCGAATACTAAGGCTCACTACTCCAAGGTAGCACCAGTCAAGAGTCAGTGCAGAGGCAGATGAGATATACAAAGGCATCGGAATATATAAGAAACCAGGGAAGATATGTTGGCATTTTCTACAATCACAAGTTTGGGAGCCGTTACTTCCCTTACTGTTGAACGAATCGACATTGTCATTTTTGAGCCCATCACCACTTGTCCTCCCTCAAAATGCCTTCAATTTCCCATGCCAGTAACACTGATAACTCAACCCTTGAGGGACATGTGGTGCAACCCAAGCTCAAGTTCTGGAGAAGGACAAAGTACGGCTACTACGAAAGTCAATCTAAGAATGCCAACTAACGATTATAGTCCCTATGTCCAGAATCTTTTGATAACCGGTTGCCTTGCGATGTTGCCAGGGCTTTACCTAGCCATACTCGTAAGCCTTTCAGCATTGATTCAAGCCATGGCGCCAATCCCCACACACAGATTGACTGACTCTATGCCGCTCAAGGGCCTTGGAGCTGGTGGCGGCAAGGCGACGTCTATCCAAATGGCCAACCTGTCCAATGCCTGCCTCTACGCCGTTTATGCCGTCACTGGCATTCTCGGAGGAACAATCTTGACGGTCTTCGGTCCTCGGCTTACAGTAGCGTTCGCGTGTCTGGGCTATCCTTTATTTATTGGCTCCCTCTGGTACTTTGACCTCACAGGGCGTATCTGGTTTCCCATCTTCTCTGGCGTCTTTGTGGGATTCTGTGGAGCTTGTCTCTGGACTACAGCCGGTGAGAGCGGCAGGTAAACAAGCAGATTTACCACAATGAGCTGACCTTGATTTAGGTTTCATGGCAAACGCGTATGCGGAAGAGTCTGTAAGTAATAGTGCGCCCAAGCTTTGGGCGATTGCACTAAACATTCTTCTCAGGAAAAAGGCACTTACAGGGCAATCCAGTGGACTGGAAATGCACTAGGTGCTACAGTGGGTGCCGTCATCGCGCTAGGGATCAACTATAGCGGTTTGTCCCCCCTAGTTCGGCGTCGACATGGGCCCCAACTCTGTGCTAATTGGCCATTGACTTACAGCTTCTACTCCCTCAACCCCTGCTGCCGTCTACATCGTTTTCATCGTCTTGCAGATTCTCACCTTGTTCCTCGCCGCAATGATGGTCTCCCCAGAACGTCTGCGAAGACAAGATGGCACCACTGTGGCCGAGTTCCAGGCAAGCTCATTCAAGGATTCTTTGAAGGCCATGGTATCCATGTTCAAAGACTGGCGTATGCTTCTCCTGCTCCCGGCATTCTTCACGCCCGAGGCCTTTATTGTGCTGCAAAGCTCTCTCAATGCCTACGCTTTCAACCTGAGGACCCGGAGCCTCAACAATTTTCTGAACTACATCTTTCAGATCCCGAGTGCGCTTTTTGTGGGCTATTTCATCTTGGACAACAATCGCCTGGGGTCGCGTCGCAAGCGCGGATTGCTGGCCATTGGGTTCAATTCAACCTTGATATTGGGAACCTATGTCGCACTTACGATTTGGCTGCATAGCTGGAATTTCGACAGGGATATAGAAGGGCCCATGATTGATCTCAAAGATGCGGCATACCCTGGAGCCGTCGTTATTTATATCTTGTACGGCGCTCAGTATGGCATCTTTCAGAACACGGTATTGTGGCTTGTCGGGTCACTTAGCAACCAACCTGGCGCCATGGCGCACATGGGAGGAATATTCGTGGGCAGTAAGTATTCGCCCGGATTTGAAATTGCACAGTGGTGCCACCGGGAGCTTGTGCTGACATATTGTTCCCTTGCGAATCAGTTCTTTCCGCCGGCACGGCCGTCTCCTTTGGTATCGACGCCGCTGGTACAGACTACCAGGTGGAAAATGCCATTTGGTTTGCTTTGAACTGCGTTTGCTGGCCAATCATGGCCTTCGTCACGTGGAAATATGTTACCAAGACAAACTACTCTCTGGAGGATGGGGTCACCGTCCCCACGCATGCTCTGCAAGACCTGCCAGGTTCAGACCACGAAGTCGAGAAAGCCACCATTGTTTCTTCGGCCGACGCGGAGAAGCATTAACACCGGGCGGGACAGACGCGAGAACGGCTGAAAAGTCAACGGTCCGAGCCGCATTGGTACCATGGCAACAAAACTATGTGCGAAGCTCACTGGTTTCACTTTGGGCGGCAGCGGAAATATGACGGATTGGACTCGCATACCCGGGGAGAGTCACCCTTGAATGATTCTGGTGCATCTGAGAAGACCACGGGAGCTAAGAGGTAGTAGGTCTTCGGGGTGAGCTCCGGATTTGATCCTCGCTTGCAGAATATACACGAATAAGCAAGTCTATACATGCATGCCGTGGTCAGCCACAAAGAATTTTCCTTTTTATATTTATTAAGATGGTACTATGTGCATGTCGGTCAAATAGGACCTCCAATATTAAAGTTTCCGTTTCACGCTGCGCGCAAATCGTGACACTCGTACACGGATCTGCAACGGCACGAGCAGAATCGGGAAGTCATGCATCTTCAGCAAGTGCCAACCGCTGCACTAACGGTAACACGATGGCAGTCAGCCTACATAAGCGAGTAGGGCGTGACATCGGATTGCAACGTTGACTATATACATTCATTCCCTTAGAATCTTGTCCGAGTTCGGATGGAGGAGTTTTCCAGCGGCAGAAACCAATGGAGGCATTGGGTGCCGAGTGAGACAGGTTAAACCCTTCCAATGTCTCGTCCCTGGGCTTCAGGTATTCCCGTGGTGGTAAGAAAGTAGTCTACTCTGACAAAAGGTACTGAGTCCCATACACGCATCTCCCTCTTCGTGACGCAATATTTCAATTCACTGCCTCCTGAAGCAAAAGTTTCATCCTCTCGTGCATCTCTTGCATTCTTCACCTGATCCCCCAGCATGGCTCTGACTTTCCTGCCCCGTTCCCCCCATCTCAAGCTTGCATGCGCAAAGCTCCATGACGTTCCCGAGCTAGTAAACTTGTGGTATCGTGTCTTTGAGAGCCCAGACATCAGAGTCCTGTGGCCCGACACGCCCGGGGTGCGGCAGTGGTGGGACTCGACCATCCGCCACGACATGCTGGGCAGGCCGCAGGAGAAATACCTCAAGGTCGTCGACACGGCGCAGCGGGGAGGCAGCATCGTCGCCTGGATGAAGTGGTCTCTCCAGACGGCAGAGGAGCGCGGTCCTCGCTATATACCGTGGCATCCGGACATGGACATCCAGCGTAATACTGCTTTCTTTGAGGAGATTGAGAAGAGTCGCGGCCGACTGGTGGGGGAAGGTCGATACAATTTCTGTAGGTAGCTTCGGTGACATGATGTCGGGAGCATAAACTGACTGATATTGACTCACACTGCAGATGCGGATATGCTCGCAGTGCAGCCTGAATATCGAAAATTGGGATTGGGTCTCGCACTCATGAAATGGGGCTGCGATGAAGCAGACGTGGAAAAGGTCCCAATCTATCTTGATGGCACAGAGGCTGGCAGTCGAGTGTTCAAAAAGCTTGGGTTCGTGAGCCACGGCATGACAATGGGATTGAACTCCATGGTTAGGGAGCCAGAGGCATTGCGAGCTCCAAGCACTAATCTCTGAGCATCTTCGAGATCGACACTGGATTGGCCACCTACGAGTGATTGGTTTTGGAGTGCATAACGGCTGTTTTGCATCAATGCCAGCGAACAGCATGTAGACACGAATTACGCAATATTTATCATTTACATTGCTATAGTGACTGTACTGATGCCTCGTCGGGTGAGCATGGCGTTAGTCGTGATGCTACCATGACTTGTGTACGTGCCGTCCTGAACCGAGCAAAGACATCTTGACTTTGTGTCAAACTGTAGCTCTGTGATGTACGGTTGCATGCAGGTTGAAAAGAGGTATCCATAGCGAATTGCCCTCGACTCGGGATCCATGTGCAAGCATGTCGACCTCCCGAGCCCGGCAGAGCATCATGTACGATTGGTCGTCGCTAGTGGTCGCAAAGGTCCTCGCCTGCTGCTCGAATATAAATTAAGCGCAGGGTTACCATGGCATGTGTACGTCAGGCCACCAAGGAAAGACTTGAATCGCCGACATGCCTCATGCTATTACACCAATCAGAGTGCTGTTTCTGACTACGCAGCCACCAGTCACTATCAGAGCCGAGTGGCCATACTACCAAAACTACAATTTCCCCAGCTTGTTGAAACACTTGAACGCGACAGCCACATTCAAGTCATGGCTGGACGAAGACATTATCGCGGCAATCAGACAGGTGGACGTTGTGACTTTTTTGTGGTGCAACGAATACTATAAACATCCCGAACCCTTTCTTTCCTTTTTGGACAAACTGGGCGAGCTGAAGAAGGATAATCAAGACCTCCCTCGCATCATCAACGACATCGGTTTGATCCGGTGGAATGCAGACAAACATTACCTTTTGGATATGGAGCGAGAGGGTTTCGAAATCCCCAAAACCCAAGTCGTCACTCCTCGGGGGATGACCACGGCGGAATTGCAAAGGCGAATTCAAGACTTCCGCCCTGCCGGCCCAATAGTCCTCAAGCCAACCATGTCGGCTTCTTCGACCATGACTTGGAAGATTGCCAATACGTCGGTGCTCTCCGCTGACGACATGGCCTTCCTGGAGCTCTGTGCGTCTGGGGGTTTGACATTGTCGTTGCTCATTCAGGAATTTGAACCCGCCATACTTGTTGGGGAATATTCCTTTGTCTTCGTGGTCGGTCATCTCACCCACGTCATGATAAAGACACCACGAAAGGGCGACTTTCGGGTCCAAGACGATTACGGCGGATCCGCTCGGCTGGCCGAGATGAGTGACATTGCACCCGAAACCATACAGGTTGTTCGGGCGATTTACGGAACGCTGCAACGCCGGTTTGAAGTGGGACCTGCCGACAAAATTGGCTACGTCCGCATCGACGGCCTCGTCACCTGTGGTCGGCCATTTGTGCTGATGGAAATCGAAGCCATCGAGCCTCATTTGTGGCTTGAACATACGGGCGAGGATAATATGCATCGAATGTTGTCATGTCTTTTTCAGATCTCATCTTAGCATACCTAGGTCAAGTGATGTTGCATTGCGGAGCAACGGGCACAGCACACGGGTACGGAGTACAGGCAACACTACCGGGGCTATATTACTCGAGCGGTCTATGCCGAGTATAAAACAATCAAACGCCGAGTTATTTTTATGTTAGAATTGACCTTTGATATGTTTTTATGATCCAATCACTGTATGTAATTCGCCGCGGACTCGAGCCTGTACGTAACATTCCATCTCCGGCCTACAATGGCCACATACACACAGTGATATCAAGTGATATCAACATAGGGGTTCTCTAAATCATCTAACTATCTATATGGTAAAACAGAGTACAGAAATAAAACAGCCTAGTTCTTTTTTCGCAAATGCACTTGTCTTGAGCCATTGTTCGAGAGTGAGAGCATTTGGATGAAACTGGCGCACCCTAAGCAGATCAGCCTTGTAACCGTCGTCTTTGAACCAGTTGACCATGATGCCCAGCTCGGAGACTGCAGCTTTCAGGGCCTTGCCGAGCAGGCCAAACGTCGTTTCCGCCCCTGATCCCGTTGCGCGCTTGAACGACTGGCTCAGCTGGGGGAAAGTGAGCTCGTCGCCCGCTATTCCAAACGCCTTTTGATTCCACGCCGACGGGTTGTGAAAGGCCTCAGCAGCAAAGAATCCGATGTCCTTGGTCGCGATCCATTGCAGCGGCTTGGCCTTCACGGTGTCTCGGACCATGGTCACGAAGACCTTGCCCGCGAAGCCGGGACTGAGGTTGTCCATAAAGATGACGGGCCTCAGAATGGTCCAGCCCATCTTGCTCTTGTCGCCCGTTGTCGCGTCGCGGAGGTGGTGCTCAATCTGGTGTTTGGTCTGAAAGTGCGGGACCGGCGTCGGGTTCTCCCACGAGCGGGCGTCGCCACCGCGCTCGACGCTGCTGTAGACAAAATGCTGGACACCGTTCTTGAGCGATTCGTCAACCATGGCCTTGCCCTGCTGTACCTCGCCGTCGAGGGTCACACCCTTGCCCATGTAGACTTATACCGAATATACGCCCCAGAGGGGCACGTTGAGGCTGGCGGCCAACTTCTTGGCGGACTCGAACAAGGCCGGGACTACGTCGAGATTACCTTGCACGAGTTTGATGTTTTTCGACTTGGCGGCGAGGCGCTTGGCAGAGGCGGACTCGGTGTTGCGGGTGACGGCGAGGATTAGGAAGTCAGAAGGTTGGCGCGCGAGGAGAGCGTCAATGACGGCTCCGCCTTGATTACCGGTCGCACCGGTGATGAGGAGTGCTCTAGACATCGCGATGTAGGTGCAGGATAGAAACAGAAATGGAGAGAGAGAGAGAGAGAGAGAAATCGGAAGGGAAAGAAAACATCTTCAAAGAGAGAGCAGGATAATAAATTTGTATAGTAGAGGTGACAAAGCAACCAGAGCAGTTGCAGTGTGCGAGTAGAGACGTAACTGGGTCGCCAGCAGGAGAGACGGCGCAGATAATATATGGTGTTCGCGAAAAACTAGACAATACCTATGTACAAGACGTGTATCCTTTTACAGTCATTCTGTGCTTGATCTATGCATCTGCCTTTAATTTCCAGTATGATATCTATTGCAAGGTGTATGACTCGCGGCGTTCCCGGATTATGAACAACGGCAAATCTCGGACACCGAAGTACCTCCGTACCTTTTCCAGCAATTCTTCACTTGACTAATACGCAACATTTCTTTTCTAGATTCTCGAAGAAGTAAAAATCATAGTCACTAGGAGATTGTTAGTTCCGTATCAAGGACGAATATAAGTTCAGATCTATCCTCGATCTTCGACTAGCCGTTCCTATCCTTACGACATTTTCTTCATACCACTCAAGACTCCACCACAAAACATCAATAACCTCCTTGTCCAATATGACTACTCTAACTGTAGGTCTGGTCGGTATTACCGGTAAATTCGGTCGTCTTCTTGCCGGCACGCTTCTTGAGAACCCAGAAGTCGTGTTGCGTGGCTATGCTCGCAACCTAGACAAGGTCGACGCCGTCCTGTCGCTATCGCCGCGCGTGCAGCTGTACCAGGGCGAGGCCTTTGACGCCGTGGCCATCAAGAAGTTCGTCACGGGCTGCGACGTGGTCGTGTGCGCCTACCTGGGCGACGACAATCTCATGACAGACGGCCAGAAGCAACTCATCGACGCCTGCGACGAGACCGGCGTCGCTCGCTACGTCGCCAGCGACTGGGCCCTCGACTACACCAAGCTTCAGCTGGGCGAGCTGTTCCCCAAGGACCCAATGATCCACGTCAAAGCGCACCTCGACGGCAAGTCCAATGTTCGCGGGGTTCACGTGCTGATTGGCGGCTTCATGGATCCCATCCTGAGTCCCTTCTTCCGTGTCTGGGACCCCGAGAGCAAGACGCTGCAGTACTGGGGCGAGGGCACTGAACCCTGGGAAGGAACCTCTTACGCCAATGCGGCCCAGTTCACAGCTGCTGTCATTGCTGATAGATTAGCAGTCGGCATTCAGAAGTGTAAGTCATTACCATCCACTTTACCCCTTTCGCTGCATTCCGATGACAGCTTTTGACCTCCTCTAGACCTGGGCGACCGCAAAACCATCACCGAGATTGCTTCCACTTTTGAAAAGGCGTACGGTTTCAAGCCGACGCTGCAACGTCTCGGTTCGCTCGAAGACCTCAAGACCCGCATGCACAAGATGCGAGCTGAGAATCCTGCCGATATCTACAGCTACATGTCTCTGTAAGTTGCCTCCCCTCGTACCCTTTCCGACGCCAATGCGTTCAAAAAATAAAGAGCATTGATTGCTAACGTGGAAACCTTCATAGCTTCTTCATGTATTACTGGATCAATGGGCAGACGTTTGTTGGTCCTGAGACGGACAACGCCAAGTACCCCCAGGTCAAGCCGGAGACGTGGGAGGACTTCTTGAAGAATCGTAGTCTGGAACAACTTCCTTACACGTACTTTTCTCTGGCGAAATAGCTTTAGAGACCGGAAACCCCAAGGTCAGGTTCAGGTGATTGACACTAATAGGAATTTGCCTCGTCGCAAAGTTATAACAAATCGCCTCGAAATAAAGCAGTGACCTTGCCTAGCCCATGACGACAGCCCAAATTTGACATGGTAACCGTTGATACATCATTGTTGGTGCTAGCCGGAAGTGTTCTAGAGTTGGAAGAGTATACAATGACAACGACTTTGGCAAACGATGATGCTGACCAATTTGTGCTCGGATCCATTCAGAAGCTGGGGACTACTGTATGTTTCAGGTCAACATGCGATAATCATGTAAGGAAAAGGCGATATCTTCATTTAAGGTCTGTTGGCCAAAGGCTGGTGAGCGCATCGATACTATTACAGTATAGGTGATAAGATTCTTTCAGCAGGCCCAGACTGGACTGAACCTAGTTGCCCTGTTATGGAGTCTGCATTGCTGATGCAACGGATGGGGACGCCTACAATTTCCATGCGTCAGAATTGATGATTAAAGCGCTGAGAAACTTTTCACATGAAATACATAGTGGGCGGGCTCTTACTTGATCCAATTCCGATTCCATTGTTATACCCAGCTCTTCAACCTTTGCCGTCAGCTGGCCAGCCAGCATCTTGGCCACGTGACTTGAGCCATGACGAAGAACTATGAAGAAGAAGGATATATTCTTGCGGCTGTCCATATGGCCGCTCACAGCGAAATCTTCGACGAACATTAGAGCGGTAATGTATGCCGTGTATTGCAGTATGGGGTTCCTGAGCGTGCTCACAAGATCCGAGGCCAAGCGGAACATGGCCACGATTTGTCCGGCGGCCGCCAACATTCGAGTCTGGCTCTGTCTTCTAATGAATTCTGCATCGACTCCGTCAAAGCCACGCGATTGACGTAATGCAGTCTTTTGCAGACACATGTCGGCGGTATGGAGTAGTACGTTGGTAAATACAGCACACTGGCTGTGGGAGTTACGTGGGAGCTGAAGAGTTTGCGGCAGCTGGAGCCGTGTAAACATGATACTGTTGTCGATGCTCTGATGCTGAGCCCAAAAGTCCCCATCATCTCGGGGGAATGAAAGGGTCTGATCCAATGCAAGCCGAGACTCCAAGTCGACAGTCCTATAGTATAGATGGCTTGCGATAACCCGCACTGCCAGTCGCGATTGTGTTGTGGACTTCTTCTGTAAAGTCTCGCGAAGACTCATTGCTGGCTCTTCTTTCTCCTCGTCAAACGCCTCCTCCGTAGCTGGAAGGAGAGTGTGAATCTGCGGAGGAATCAAGAGTATTAGAGAACAATCATAAGCGGTGAGGATGGGCCAGATCAGCATACCTGGTCATCATTAATGAGTGCCGGCATCCCGGACGTAGCAAAGACCAGACGATCAGCCACATATATAACCCACCACGTTCTGCGACGCTCTTCACGTTCGATCCAGTCTCTAGGTGGCAAATGGTGACAAAATAGCGTTTGGCGGTGGTCGACTTGATCTGATTGGTGCAGGTTGAGTAGCTGGGCGAAGCGAATGCTGCGGCCGAGACTTAGGTATGACCGCGCGAACATGGCATTCTGAGCTTCAAGATTGGCCAGTAGCAGCCAACACTGAGCATGAGCGACGCTTGGCTGGTCGACTCCTGAATCCTGCACAAGCGCGTTAGTGATGGGGATTGAAGATTTGCGGGATGCCAAACTGACCTCCGCCTCGTCGGCCTCTGCCAGTTTACGGGCTTGTTGGTATAGCGAGGTCGCTAATGATGCATGTCTGGCGTCCATCGTAGCACCTGTTGCCATAATCACGTACTGAAGGAACAATGGTGGCTGTTGTGAAGCGGATCTGCAACGCAAAGCGGTCATGTACCGAGACCGGTGTATCATTGGGCTGCCTTCATGGCACTTGTCAAAATAGAGAGCGGTACTATCGTTGTTGTGAGTAACGAGTACCTCAAGCGCAGTGCAAGCAACTTACAGATGTTCGAGCAAGTCGACGGACACTGCTGGACTAACAGGCTGACTCATTGGCGAGTCGGAACATATCTGATGGCCATCATCGTCGCCATCGTCGTGGTCGTCGAGATTCTCATGACTCTCACTAGCGCCGAAGTCCCGTGATTGAAGCAGGTTGATGGAAGGTGTAGACTCCAGCGATCCTGAGATGCTTGCAGCTGCAACTCCCGATGGAACCATTCCAGGGAGTGGCGAGTGGTTGCCGACTACTGGCCCTGTACCTGTACCGATGGCGTCAAGACGGCCTTCGAGTTGTTCTAGTTTGAGCAACCATGCTGTACATTAGCAGTAGGCACTTGATACAAACCCACCTGATCCAGCGGACCATGATGGTGGGATAACGTAAAATATCGAGCTACAATGATGACTTACGCAGTTTGGCTTCAAGGTCACGGACTTGCTTTGGCTTACCGACATGAGATTTCCGAGCACCGGGATATGTACAAGCCAAGCCAACGCTCCCGCAACGGTCGCACGCCGGCAAAGTCCGATCACAGCGCTGTTTCTTAGTCCGACACGGCGTGCAGGAAAGCCGGGAATGTGATGTGAAGGCGATCGGAGACGGAGCCGCATCACCGGGCTCCATTGTTTGGTCGGTTGGGGTCGGAGTCTGGCAGACGGATTCAAATTCGGGTAGTGAATGCGAACACATGGTCTGTTTGTGTGCTGTGGGATACGGCGGCTATTGGTCCAAGACGGGCATTTTGGTTACGAAGGGCGCTGAGAACCTTATTGCCTGGCACTAGCAATACACACATTCATTACCGTCCTGGGCCGCCTAACTCAATAAACAGCAAAACTGCCCCAAATCGGCTCTGCCGCGAGGTGTTCGCTCGGCACTGGGAAATGCCACATATGATTCATTCATGCTCGGCGAGGCCAGCCACGATATGCCAAGTATTATGGATAAAATTGAAGTTGACTCCCAAGGTGGTCTGTTTCTGCTGATTTGTAACCTCTCATACTTTGGAGTCCGACGAAGTCCGTATCCACTGTAATTTCAGACTACGGCGCCTGGATTAGGTGCCTCTAGGCTCTAGCACTCCACGGAATAGTGATAAATCTAGGTTCAGTCGAGACGGACAAGCGGGGTGTCGCGCTCAGCGTAAGGTGCTGCTCAATGGGTCAAGATTACCACCAAAGGCCCGACATGGTCGACCAGATCTTGGCTGTGGTGACTTGCCGTAGAAATGACAATTGGTAATAATGTATTCCTCTTTCGATTTCTATAAGGCCGCTCCTGAAGAGTCGAAATCTTTGGTCGTCTCATTTTCCTTTTGCCGATGCAATCTAGACATTCTTGTAATATTTGTACCTTTGTGTCGCACCTGCTGCAGAACGACAGTATAATATCCTCAATCTTCACCTCCAATAATGTCAGTCTCGGTCGCTCCAGATGCTATCATGAAATCTGAGTCGCTTGTCCTAGTCACAGGAGTCAATGGCTTCATTGGCTCCCATGTTGCGGATGAGCTGCTTGGAAGAGGGTACAATGGGCGTGGGTCAGTCCGGGATACTAGGAAACAGGCCTGGCTCCAGGAGCACTTTGAAAGCAAATACGGATTTGGGAGGTTTGAGCTGGAATGCCTGCCAGAAATGACAGAGCGAGGTGCATTTGACGATGGCATGAAAGGTAACCATTCTTATCTCGACGCGCCATTTCAGCTGCTGACAAAACCATAGGTGTTGACGGCGTGGTACATGTGGCTTCGCCTACTACATGGTCCGCCGATACCGATCTTGTCATCAAAACAGCAGTATCGGGTGCGCTGAATGCCCTCAAGGCTGCAAATGAGGAACCAAGTGTCAAGCGTTTCGTACTTACGAGCTCTTCCGTTGCTGCAACTTTCCCCAGCACTGACCAGCCCGGTGTCGTTTTGGGACCAGAGAGTTGGAACGAGGAATTAGTGGACTTGGCTGCAAATGGTCCATCGAACCCCGGCCAACAATCATGGGCTGCCTATGCAGCTAGCAAGACTTTGGCAGAAAAGGCAGTTTGGGAATATTCTCGCACAAATGTCTGTCGGTCCGACCTGGTCTTAAACACTGGTAGGTAACGCGGTGCGGTTTTCAAGCGCTGAAGTATACTGACAGTGTCTAGTTCTTCCTTCTACCAATTTCGGCGAGAGCCTCGACCCAGTATACCGAGGACGTCCCTCAACATCTTCTTTCGTCCATAGTCTGTGGAATGGAACTTGCTCACATTAGTCCTCGTAAGCTACACTTGCATTGCTAACATACCAAAGCAGCTGTATACTGACATGTTGCCGCAGAGTATTTCATCGACGTGAGAGATACTGCCAGACTTCACGTAGCTGGACTTGTACTCCCTGGCGTTGAGAGGGAGAGAATCTATGCATCGGCAGAGCCTTGGAATTTTGACCAGGTTTTTCAAATTCTGCGCAAACAGCATCCTCAAAAGGAGTTTACCACAACCGCCAGCTTTCAACGAGGATGGGACTCTTCAGTCATCGCAAAGCCACGCGAGCGCGCATTGGAACTGCTTCAGCGGCTGGGAAGGGATAACTTTACCTCTCTGGAGGAAAGCGTTCGGCTGAATACAAAAGACTTGTCTTCACATTCAAGAAAGCTAGCAATAACATCGATGTTAAAACAGCTCCCGCACTATCCAGCCTCCAATCCCAACATCTCTACTTCACTACTCGTCCCACATCACTGTGTGAATTTCTACTACACGAAAAGGCGGCACCCAAAAACAAAAGCAAAACATACAACACCGGGGATTCCCCAGTCGTCACCGACCTGAGTACTAATCCAGCGGTCGATGGACATTTCTACCTGGTAAAAGTGGCCGGTTTCTGCGACAATCTGTGACACGGTAACCTGTAGCTCTCGCACCGCGCTAGTGGTGAGGCAGTTTCCCGTCCATAACGCTAAGCGTTTAAGCGGGGATTACGGGTATTCGAGCGTTATGTGACAGTTCTTGATACGCTCGTTCATACAAGCTATGCATCGCATTGCCCTAATCAAATCGAGAACGTGGCTATTCCGTTGATTATAATAAAACGATCCACAATGCATTTAGAGAATGTGCCTAAGCACTGCCCTCAGCCTAAAGACTCAATTGGGCGTCTTAGACACTGATAATTTGTCGAATATCGCATGCATGGTTCAAGAGTGTACAGAAAAGCTTCTTGGATTTTCTTCACCCACGCAAATGACTACCGCTAGCTATTTGCAGTCGGCAGTAAGGGCACAGACCGAAGAATATTGTCGCACTCAGCTGTACGGACGACTAACGCATCGAATGTCACGGCGCTTTGGCGCGCTGCCGCTGGGCAGCTAGCGAAGGGACGCCGGGCGCCAGCTGTGGGCGGCGCGGGTGGATCCCGCAACTGCAAATATCTTCACCGACCTGTCGGAACCTGAATTGTAGCTCTTCGAGCTACGTCCTGTCAATCAACCTACCGTAACGGTGAGCCGTTACCAGTAGACCTGTCAGACTGTAGTGAATATACTGCTATACGGCACAAGCCTACACTGCCCGCCCGCACCCCGTGACACTTCGGCGACGAAATGTGACAACTTTAAAAAGACGGAATGAGACAGAAACGTTGGCATGGTTTATTCCAAGTCAAAGAATACAGTATTTCAAGAAGACTCCGAGCATGCTGAGCCACCTCTGGCAGGGAACGTTGCGAGTGACTCTATATAAAGCACGGAGCCTAAGGTGTTCAAATTCAGGGTTGGACAGGACCAATGAATATGTTGTCGGAACTGACAAAAGGAATTATTTCTCCCCAAGACTGTGGCTGTTGAAAAGGCTCAGTGGGAATTGCCAAGAGTGATGGATTGCCAAGACTGAGCGTAGCCACGGCAGTGACATCATCACCATCATTTGATGGTCTCTAGGAATCGTGATATGATCTCTACGATTATTGTGATTGACGTGATTTTTGAGACTAATGAGAGCTGAAACAGTATGTGGCGCTTTTGTCCAAAACTGCGCATCCTTTTTGCAGATGAGATATCCTTACAGCTTTACGTGAAAATGTACAACCGTTTGGAAATACCAGCTGAATTTATAAATGTCACTAGTATATCATTGATACATGATTTTTTTCCTGTCACCCTGAAGTAGGTAGAACCGCAGATCACCTACTCGGGTAAATCAGGCTGCTCTTCAACATTACTCTGTAGTAGCTCTGGATGATTAACTCAGACTATAAAACCGTTATAAAATAATTGCACCTATGAACATAGTGAACAGCACAAAGTGGATTTGTAATTTCGATAGACCCATAAGATATGCTTGACCACACGATAAGGATGATGCCATGACTGATTCTCATATGACCAAATTGAACTTAATCATGTTATATATTTATTAGCTCGACCTAAGCCACTCTTTTGAGCTTAATAAAGCTTTGGCGTTGATCCTCCAGGAATGATCATCATGATCATGAAAGAAATGACAATCCTCGTTTTAGATAATAATCCGGATTTAAGCTACGTATTTACGTTGAATGATTTCAATATGGTCGAGCGTGAAGTATTTAAGTATGCAAGTTTGGCCATATCAATAACAGCCAGTACACAAAATCAATCATCGTCCTCTCCTCCTAACGGTCCTCATTAAGTTTTTCGCCTATCAATATGGCTGCCGTCGAGTTTTTCCTAGCTCTCATCAGGGCTGGCGTCGAGACTGCCTCGGCGACTATTAATGACAATAATGAGATTGTGGGTGTCGATTGATAAATCATCTGGACACGATTTGTTAATATGTTACAGGACCTTTTCAGCAAAGTTGATGGTGGAAGTGTTCCAGGATTGTGCGTCCTCAACTTCTTTGGCGAGACTAAGAAGGAAGAACCTCACGACCTTGTTGGGGGCGTGATTGTTAAATGTAAGTACTATAGAACTCTACTCAACATAACTTGATTGGCTCAGACAGCTGTACTCCGGAATAGGCCCCACGGAAGGTGGCGGACTTGATTATTTCGAACTTTACAGCCTTGCCAATCTGGATGACGGCGGGTGAGTGAAATCCTCTTGAATTTGACCCCCCAACCCCAACAAATATTGACATAATCCCAGCACGAACCCGATCAGCGATCCCCATGTTGGGGACTTCACGATCTCCTTCAGTGGGAGCAACCCTTCGGTTCAAGAGCCTTTGAAGTCAAATGCACTCCTCGATAGCCCCTGGTACTATACAAGATCTGGCCCCGACACTTTCACCAGAGTGCCCTTGGAGAATCTGGCCATGAACCCCGTTTTGATGGACAATTGTGCCGGAGATCCAGTTGACGTTGTTATTGGCGACTTAGCGTTTTCATCTACAGAAAGTTATGCGGATGAGCAGATTCTGTACAACGTTGTAGTGCCTGCCATCGGTGCCGAGGCTCAGTGTCCGGGTTAAAGCCGCTGAATGCCACACGGGCATTATCAGATTCACAATGCCTGTCACGGTATTGTATGGTGCAGTCTTAACATGGTTGTGGGCAGAGAAGTGCAGCTGATAATGGGTCATAAGTTTGACAGCACACAGATCGTTTGTTGGTGTTTTATAATTACTTGGCTCCCTATTCGATCAAATGAAAAGTCAAAGTGACACCATCAACTGTGCATTTGCCTTGTCAGATTTCTTTCTGTGTGACTTGGTTGGGATCTAAAGCAATCCTTTGTCATCGCCGAAACAGATCCATTTTTTCTCTCCACAACTGTTCCGAAATATATGCTCCCTCTTTCGTATAAATGATAAGAGGCATACTGCGGATCATCTTGTAAACTTTTATCGATTGGGCGCCTGGGTGTATGGCTGCCAGTTTTATTTTAGCAAGTCTCTTTCGTGGTTTATGTTTTTACTACACGTATTTAGATGTTTGTAAGGTCCTGTGTACTTCTGTTACTACCTCCAGCCCTTGCTTCGTTTATCCCGAATTCTTCTTGCTCTGGATGGCTTGCTGTGGCTTGTTTACCTTCTCATCGCCCTTCAAGACAATGTCAGGGACGAAATAACACCCAAGCAGACACAACGCGACCAACGGAGCGAGCATAATGAACACGGCACGAATACCACGCATCTCGGCATCCAGGATAGCCGGCTCCCATGCTATAAGAGCGGGGTCCCCTCTGTCCCATGTTCCATCCATAACAGCTGACTGAAGAGTTATAGGCATTCCCGAAGGAAGTGCTGCTTTGGTCACGGCGAATTTGATGGCTGTGGATGATGCCATGCCAAAGACGGATCCAAGCATCCGCATGAGGTTGCGGACTGATGTAGCCACTGCGCGATCTTCCCTCCTCGATAATGCCTGCAGCGCAACGAGCGCTGGCTGCAAGACAAAGCCAATTCCAATGCCTTCGATGGCGAGCACAACCACATAAACAGCCACTGAAGTCTGTAGAGAGAACAGGATCTTCAGGCCAGCGCCCAGGGTCCATAAGGCCATACCAGAGTACAAGACTGGTCCGTACCTGGCAAGCTGACTCATAATTGGACCAGAGGCTACTCCAGCAAGGCTCTGGAGCAACAATAAAGGAAGGACGAGAGCGGCACTTTGCAAAGCAGAGTAGCCGCGGACTTGTTGAAAGTAAATTGGCAAAAAGTAAATATCGACCTGCCACACAGAATTATAAAGGGCGCTCTGTAGCATGATCACAGCTGTGGATCTCTGGGTAAACAGCCGAAGCGGCACGATAGGGATTTTGGCGAACCTCTTCTCAATCACAGCCAAGGCGATAAAGAAAAAGCCGCCTATCGAAAGCATCGTAATAACCAGAGCGCTGTTCCATGGGAAAATGCTGCCGCCAGAGTTGATCGGGACGAGAACAAAGACTATAGCGGTGACAGCGGCGCAAAGCCCAAACCAGTCAATCTTGGCGAGCTTCTCGTGCCAACTACCCGTGACCGGCTTTAATGGGAGGGCTATAGACATGGCGGCAAGGCAGGCGGCTGCCAATATCGGAGGTACCCAGAAGATCCACCGCCAGCGGTCGCCGTTAATCTTATCTTCGTCTATGAAGGCAGCTGCAAGGAACGGACCGGTCCCGGCACCGAGCCCAATAGCGCCGCTCAACATGCCCTGGTACTTGCCGCGCTCCTTGAGGCTGATGAGATCGCTCACGGTAATCTGGACGAGCGAGCTGATGCCACCGCCGCCGACGCCGCTTACTGCGCGGCACACATACAGCCAGGTGACGTTCTTGGCGAAGCCACACAGAATGTCGCCAACGATCAGGCACCCGATAGATGCGAGCAGGACGGGCTTGCGGCCAAAGACGTCGGAGAGCCGGCCGTACAGCGCCTGGAAGCTGGTCTGGCCCATTAAGTAGGCCGTGCCAACCCACGTGATGCTGCTTCCCGCATCCAGCGATCTAGAGATGGCCGGCAGCGCGGTGGCCACAGAGTTGATGTCAAGCGTCGAGATGAAGTAGATCAGGGCGAGGCACGAGTAGGCCGCCATTAGGCGCTTGAATGGTAGCCGAGATGTCTGATCGTCGAGTGTATGCTTGCTGCGGTGCTCTTCAGCCGTGCGATCGGGCTGATCTGGACTGAGCGTGAAAGATGGCGGCGGCCCTTTTTCAGGGTCATGAGACGCAGGAGCAACAACACATTGATCAGGTAATAATGGTGGCTGAATGTTGTCTGGCTCATGATGAGCAGGTATACTGGCTAGTCCCGCCATCGCTCGACTGTCACTGCTCTCTTCTGGAGCAGTCGAGTGTCGAGCCGCACTGTTGCCAATAACACTGTCAGGTCACAGCCCTGTGGTGCAGTGCACGGAACACACGAACGCAGCAAGAAAGGTAGGATGCAATTCTTATATTTCAGACTATGGGCCACGGGACCGACGGATGGCGAACGGCAATCCTATCAATCAATGTGGTCGCTTTAGTATACGGAAAAAGGATAAAGAGAGGAAGAGGAAGCTCTTTGTGATAGTGGTGGGGGTGCCAGGTATCAGCTACTGGTTGGCCCCTTCATCACGTGACGAAGAAACAAGGTTATCGAGAATTACGCAAAAGAAGCGTCGGATTGCGATATGTTTACCCCTGTTTGGCACCTAAGGTATCCGTGGAAGACACCAGTGCACTATCGGCCGAGCTGATAACTTTGCCTCTGAGATCTACAATGGCAAAAGCTCGGCGAGACATGCGCTCGCGCATCAAGCCAAGGGTGTGAGCTACATTGTGGAGGTCTTCTGGATGTTTTGAGGCAAATGAGGTGTGATTGTTGATTTGCAATTTCAGTGAGTTGGTCGTGCTTGCGGAGAGCATAAGCAACGATGGAGGAGCATTCACAGCTCCGCTTGAGTTGTGAAACTCACAGCTGGCGGCCTGAGTGGCATGACCGTCGCTCACACCATTGGTATGATCATTCGTCGTGCCATTGGGCCCGGACTGCGAGAAAGCGTCGAGGATCATCTAGGACATTGTTAGAGACTGTATTATGGATGATCGGAGTCTGCTGGCCTTACGCGCACATTGGAACCTCGAATGCCGAATGAGTTGATACGGACTCGTTTTTTTTTTATCGGAAAAGGAGCCGGAGTGATGGGAACAGCCAAACGCGTCCCCAGGATAACTTTGAAAGTGTCAGTATTATCGGCTGCAGCAATGCAATGGTTTGAGCGTAGCCTACCTTTCGCATTTGGTTTGACCAATTTGATGTTTGGGGAAATCGTCAGATTCTCCAGTGCCAGAACTCCCTTTACCAGGCTGGCAAGTCCAGCAGCGCCTTCACAATGCCCTACATTCGGCTTGATCGACCCGATGTAGACACCATGGTCTCCAAACACTCCATCGACCGCCTCGACTTCGACGGGGTCGCCGGCAGCGGTTCCGGTCGCATGACACTGATTAATTCGTTAGCCAACGGACGGGCAATAGAACACCAATCACTTCACCTCCACGAATCCTGTCTCAGCGGGGTTTATTCCAGCGTCTGCGTAGACTTCTCTCATTAGAGCCGCTTGTGTGAGAGCTTGCGGATGCGTCAATCCGGCATGGTTGCCATCACTGTTGATTGCTGAGCCCAGTATGACAGCCCTGACGGAGTTGCCGTCCCGCATTGCGTCGGCAAGAGGCTTGATGTAGACTGTCATAATTCCCTCCGATCGTGCATAACCATTGGCGCTCGCACCAAAAGTTTTGGAAAACCCATCTTTGGAGACCAGTCCTCTTTCTGCCAGCATTTCGGTGAATAAGGGGCTGAGCTGAAGATATGCGCCTCCCACGACTACTGATGTTATGCTTTCGTCGCGCAGCGCGGCACATGCAAAGTGAAGTGCTGTCAGTGATGCTGAGCACGCCGTGTTCAGTGTGACACTTTGATTAATTACCCGCAAGGTCAATACAGGAGCAAACCTTTTTTTCAGATTGCTTACCTCGGGCCGCGAAGATCATACTCGTATAAAATACGATTCGAAAGCATAGTATCTTCTTGCCCGGTTGTCAAGTAATTGATGGTGAACTGATAGTCGGTGCGCTGGAGTCTGGACCAAGGTGCACCGAATGTGCCGACGTAACAGCCCACACGACGGCCACGGTAGTCGACTTCGCCGGCATCTTCGAGACATTCTCGGGTGACTTCCAGTAAGATACGTTGTTGAGGATCACGAATCAAAGCCCCCGATATCCTGGTTTATAAGGTACATGTATTGATTTTGGGTGCTTGTTTTGCCTCTCAGCAAGTCAACATAGGCTTCCGGATGATTCCTGCTGGCAGTTACTCTGGTCTAGGCATCAACCCCGTCGACCAAAAGATCTCAGAGGTTGTTGGTCGTGCAGGCGTCTCCAAGCAAGCAAAGCCCAATGCCACATATGGCGATGGGGACCGCCGCCGAACCGTTGTCCAGAGCCATTGGGAGATATGTGCGAGCATCATTGGTGAGTGCATTACTCTGAGCTCTGCGGCTATCCAGCTTACAAGATTGTACAAGGGGGGTAACAAGAGCTGTCCTCAGAACCAAGTCTACGTATTGAAGTTGTTCCATCCCTAACATGTGTGTTTGCCACATCCTAACACTATGGAACCGGACACTGCGCCGATAGGATCCGAGCAAGCAGACGACAAAACATTTTTCGCGCATGGGAGGATAATTTTGCGTCAGTATGGATCTTTCTGGGACTTATTGGGGCGGAGATTTCATCCGTTTGCTCGGAATGCCGATCAAAATGTCTCGAAAGTGTAAGATACAGGCCCAGGCCGGGTATATTGAAGCATGCGCTGGAGTCTTGAGGACAGACATGGTCCGATACGCGAAGAAGAATCATCGGCTGGCTTAGGGAGTCCATGGCCCCGACACGTGACTTACCAAGAAGGGGAATGTAGGAGAGCAAGTCGCGGAAATGCAAATGCTCCATAATCCCTTCGCGTAAGGATCCGTCGTGCAGTGGTCCATCGATCAGATGCCAGAATGCACACTAGGCAGGGCAGAAAAATGGTCTTGTCTTCAGTCCTGTGTATGTCGTGTTCCTGCAGATGCTGGTTTGGTATAGCCGCCGCTGGGCACGCAGTTGAGCGGCACAGACTTGTTTGCTTGTTGACCGCTGTGCGTTTCCCGTTATGCCGCGCTGGCGCGTACACTCTTCATACGCAGGTTACAGGTAATATACGCAACCTCGGTCTCTTTGACCCGAAGTAGACAGTGAACAGACGGTCAAGTAGACGGGGTTACGTCTTGTTAGATAGACTCTTGATGACTTGGGCTCTAATCGTTGCTCCCAGCCTCCTCGTTTTTGCCGGTGCGAAATGAGAGATTCATAGTGCCGTAGGGGTGATCACCGGGAGCTGTTTACATCTCGATGGACCCGCTGTGAACACATCGAAACCCTTGAGGGCATCCTAGTCACATCGTGCGTGCCTCATGCAACATGTCGAGCTGCGCCGTGGAACCAAGACTCGACAGAGTCCAGACTCCAGACTGGCTCACGGTCCGCACGTGATCCACTTATTATCAGTTATGCCGCAAGTTAGGGGTACTAGTTTCCGTTCCGTTGTGAATTTCCAACGGGCCGTCGGCATTTTCGGTTGTTCGAGGGCTCCGGTCTCGACTCTCTACACAGTACTCTATATTGTGGATTCGGAGCGCTTTCTAGAACTACCATGATGCTGGGCAACAAGAGCACAGGGTCACGTTGGGGGCTGCACCCTGCAGCAGCACAGTGCAATGTAGCCGACGGCAGCGTGCACATAACGGCGGCCGTGTATGGTATTGTCGATCTGTACACTATAATAAGGAAGTAGAAAACCAGCCGCCTTCTTCTGGCAGGTTCAGAGAATGTACTCGTATCTACTTACACAATTCGGATTGATGTTGAGCTTTTGCTGTCATTAAAGAATTTGTTCTTCATACTTCTGTCTGATACTATCGTCGCCATGGCCGATACCACCAACGTAATCCCGTACGGCCGGAGGCTTTTGCCTTCTTATTTGGACGAAATTGCCAAGACAAACCCCAGGAGAGTCTACGCTGCAATTCCCAAGACAGCAGCCGTTGAAGACGGATACATGGATGTAACTATTGCTGACCTGGCGCGATGCGCAAACTTCATGGCGCAGTGGATTGAGGAGAAATTCGGCAAAAGCCAGAACTTTGAGACTATCGCCTACGTCGGACTGTCCGACCTCCGTGGTGTGGCCTTGTTCTTTGCTGCGGTCAAGACCGGATATAAGGTGCGTTTTCTTCTATCTCAAGACGACTCAAGGCTGTGGACGTGATAGTTCGCTCATCTCTTGCAGCTACTGCTCGCCTCGCCGAGAAACCCCGCCACGTCCAATCTTTCCTTGATGGAGCAGACTCAAAGCAGCAAGCTTTTGTACGCAGCAGAGCTTGATCCATTGATCAATCCCCTTCGCGATATTGCACCACCTTCTTGCCATCTAGAGGCGGTTCCATCATTCCTTGAGATGTTTCAAAGCAACCCCAAGGATTATCTCTTTGAGAAGGAGTTCGATGAGTCGAGGGACGATCCAATTCTGGTCCTGCACTCCTCTGGTTCTACCGGCAAGTTGTTTTATCCCTTTTGGTTCGACAACTGAAGCTAATACGATCTATATAGGCCCCCCAAAGCCGATTGTGTACACACATGGCAGTTTCGCAGCGCACGATATGCAGCACCTTATCCCCACGCCAATCGGCCGCAGGAAGCGCGATGTTTCTATCTTCGAGTTCAAAGATGAAACTAGAATCTATGTCATCTTCCCCTTGTTTCATGTAAGTTCAATGATGTGCACGGAATTGAAGCGGCGGTCATTAATTCATTCTGTTTATAGCTTGCCGGCTTTGTGCTATACACTTGTAAGTGCGGATCCGCTCTCTCACTGATCTTCCGTACTTATGATCTGTAGTCCATACAATATTCGACACAGCCACGATCGTGATCGGTCCGCCGCATGTGCCACCGCACGTTGGACTTCTGTTGGCGATCGCTCGGCAGCAGACACTAAAGGGTGTCATGATCGTCCCTGCCATGATGGAACAGCTCTTACATGAACCTACCGGGCTCGAGTTGTACAAAAGCCTCGACTTCATCGTTTATGGTGGAGCTCCGCTCTCACCAGAGGTAGCCAACAAGCTTGCACCTCTTCTCGAGTTGGTTGAATTCTACGGTTCCTCCGAAACTATGCCCCTGCCAGAGCTTTTCAAGGATCCTTCAGATTACCACTACCACGAATTCAACCCCAATCTGAAGTTCGAAATGCAGCCGTATGATCCCAAAGAGGGCACATTTGAAATGGTTCTACTTGCGAAGAAAAGCGATAGGGATACAGTCGCCCTGTGCCATAATGTCCCCAACGAGGAGATTTACCACACCAAAGATCTATTCACGCGGCATCCGACGAAGGAGGCCCTGTGGAAGTATTTTGGGCGCAAAGATGATATCCTCGTGCTCGATAATGGTGAGAAGGTAAACCCGATCCCGTTGGAATTGGCAGTCCAAGGAGATGGCGCCTTGAACGGGGCACTTCTGGTCGGTAATGGACGAAACCAGACTGTCCTTATCGTGGAGCCCAAAGAGGCACTGGATGCTGCTGAGCGCACAGAGCTGATCCGCAAGCTTTGGTCTGGAATACAGGAGGCAAACAAACTCATACCAGGCCAAGGTCGTGTGGCGCAAGATAAGGTGATCTGCGCCTCTCCCGATAGACCATTCACAAGGACGGGCAAAGCTACCATTGTGCGATCCCTGACAGAAGAGGCTTACGAAACGGAGCTGGAGGGCCTCTATTCTGGCCCGCCAGCCAGCAATGGGCTTGCTGGTCTGGGCTTGCAAGCCACCGTCAAGACCACCTATGAAACGGCCCAGATTGTGAGCTTCTTGCGCCAAGTCTTTGATGTTTCCTCCTTTGCGATGGGACCTACGATAGAAGACGATGAAGACTTCTATTCGCATGGGCTTGACTCGGTGCAAACCCTGCAAATCGCCCGAGACCTGAGGCAGGCTCTTCACAGCCAGACCTCCAAACCTACTGACTGGATCACGCCCCGCGTTATCTTTCAGAATCCAACTCTCGCCGATCTGGCCAAATTACTCGGCCGCTTCCTCAACGACGGCACAGTGCCGAACACGGACGACAGCTCCCAAAGCAGCGTGAATCGCGAGATTTTCGAAAGCACCGTGGCACGACAGCTGGCTGGTTTGAATCTGCCGAGTAGGACAACGCCGATTACAGCAAGCAGAACTTCTACTATCGCAATCCTGGGGTCAACTGGCTATCTAGGAAGCTATCTGGTCGCCACACTCCTGAGAGATCCTACTGTTTCCCGGATCATCTGTCTCGATAGATCAGCTGATGCAGGTGAGCGGCACAAGCAGTTTCTCCCAAAGCTGGGAGAAGACTTGGCCTTGGATAAACTGGTGTATCTCAAGACTGAGATAGGCAAGCCGCTTTTTGGACTGAGCCAGTCAGACTACGATTTCCTCAGTTTTGAAGTCGACGCCATTGTCTACAATGCATGGAGACTTGACTTTGGCTTGTCTCTACAATCGTTCGAGCCATTTTTGAAGACTGGCCGGCAGTTGGTCGAGCTGGCGGGCGTATCCGAGAGAAGGATGCGAATCATTTTTGTCAGCTCCATCTCGGCGGTTGGCGCACTTGCCTCGAGCAGTATGGCCCCGGAAAAGCCTGTCGAGGACCCAGGGGCAGCCATTCCTATTGGCTATGGTCTATCAAAGCTCGCAGTTGAACGCATTCTTATCACTGCGAACCGACAGTATGGCATTCCGGTATCGATCGTCCGGGTTGGTCAAGTTGGGGGTCCGAGTCACGCCGGTCCTAGTCATGCTGCCGCTGGTCCGTGGGCAGATCAGCCCTGGATTTCAGCTATCGCACTCACGTCGAAGTCCCTCGGAGCTCTTCCCACTGCTACCCAAATACCTCTCAACTGGCTCCCAGTGGACACCATAGCCGCAATGCTACATGCCTACATCGTCCAGCCTGCAGAGAAAGAGGCCCAGATCTTCAATCTCGTCAATCGCAACGTCCAGCCATGGAACTTGGTCGTGAACGTCTTGGCGGAGATTCTTGGAGTTTCCGATACGATCAGTTTGTCCGAATGGGTTGCCAAACTCGAACAGATCCAGGAACCAACCCCCGAAGACGCCCGAAGACTCCCCGCCCTCAAGATGTTGACTGTGTATCAGAATTTCAGCAAAGCCACCAAAGCTCCCAGCTTCGCAACGGATCATGCTTACGGTATCTCCCAAGTCGAAGCGCCGATCTTGTCCGAGAAGCTCTTGTCTTCGTGGTTCAAGCAATGGGAGCTGTAGGAGATTGGTGACGGAGCAATGTACCTACTTTCTGATAGGTGAATAGTTTCAGAGAGTCAAATGGTTACCTACCCAGCCCAAACGTGTCATCAACATCAGGCCTGCATCCGCGAAACGCAGTTGGGCCCCAGACATTATCCTTGCACTTTTTCTCACGGTTGTGGTATTCCCTATTAGCGATCCTCGTAAGCAATGTGAATGAGAGACGCTTAGCGCCGGGGCAACACTGCTGCAATTGGATCAGACTAGGCGAGCAATAGACACATGGATACCTCTCGCAGCTAATAACACGAACATGTCCGAAGAATCAAGCAAACCGTGGCCCAAGAATTACAGAAGAATGATTTTATTCTTCTTACCCGCGATGCTGCCCACACGCACTCGTCTGGATTTGCCCAGGGCATGAACACCGGCTTACCCGAGGCGACCAATTTCATCTGGAAACTCGCCGGTGCTTGCAAGGGCTGGTAGCAACCCTCCATCCTCGAGACATACGCCAAAGAACGACACGCTGCGGCTAACCACCTGATCGAGGTTGACAGAAGCGCCGCGGCTGTCATCTCTGGCGAAGTGCCAGCCAAGTATGCGAGTCGCAACAAATCTCTAGATGCGCTGCTTGCCATCATCTTTGGGGAAAACATCGGATTCAACGACGTACTCGGCATCTCGTAGGGGAAGTCAGTCCTGAACCGTGATCCGACGGACACAACGCTTGTGTGTGGAGCGCGCGCTCCGGATGCGCTTCTTCAGGAGCCAGGAACGAAATTTCCCATCCGACTTTATGATGCATTGCTTTGTGATCAGCATCGCGGCCGGTGGAACATTGTCGTGTTCACGGGCATCCCATTGATGACATCTCACATCTTTAGGAAGGCTACCGACTCACTGTCGGAACTTGTCCTTCGCCGACCTGCCATGTTCCGTGCCGTAACGATTCTGAGTGGCGATGAAGGAAGTGCGTGGGCAGCCTTGAATGGACCGGCTTCGGGACAGTTGTATTCAGATCTTCAGGGCAAGGCGCACTCCGAGTGTGGTGTGGCTCAGCCATCGGGAGCCATTGTGGTTATCCGCCCGGATCATATCCTTGGCTACGCAGCCTCTCTCAATGCTGCCAGTGATGTGGCCGACTATTTTGCGGGCTTCATGTAGCGACTTCGTGATGTACTCTGAAGTGGTGTTGCGAGGTTTCGAATTCTTAGTTCTCCGTTCAGTTGATAGATACTGGCAGAAACAAAGAAGAGGAGCGAGCCGCAGACAACTTCAAAGTTAGAAAGGCTCTCCAGAGACTACACGTAAAGCAGTCAACAGTCATGAGTGGAAGGAAGTATGCCCCACCACCTAGCGCGCTGAGAAAAGCTACAGAGTATAAGTTATCGCATTATAGGGCAAGCACCCTCCCGGCCCTTGCAATATGATTAGTCCGAATGCGCCGAGCTTGGAAGTCGAGTGGACCTTATTATAACAGCTAAGTTTACTCCTGCTATATTATAACAGTATCTGTGGCCGTGGTACCGGGTCGTCGAGGGTCGGGGCATGTTTCTTGTTATAATGTGGGCGTTGCGGGGCTATAGTCGTCGGAGCTCGGCGGCGGGCTTCAGTTTGGTAGCTGCTACTCAATCAGGCCTGCCATATATTCCGTGCTTCTACGAAGTGTCTTTACGCTCATTGGCAAACCCATGCAATACTTTACGATATAGTTACAGTCACTGATGGAATCTTAGAGAAATACGAAAGAATCTCCGGGCGATATTTCCGTCAACGTCATCGAATAGAGAGACCAACGAACCAGAAGCCGGGCTTGGCAACGTGCAGAAGCGAGATTTGACGCAGCGGGCCCTAGGCTTCGTGCCCCTGCCAAGCCTTGTATACTAGCAACTAATTCAGAAGGCCATACGGGGCACACTGCTATAACCCAATCTCAGTCTACGCCTCCACGTGCGCCTCGCTCGACAACAATTGGTTTGTTCTTGGCCGGCCTGTCGACATGTCTGTAATCGCCGCAACATCACTGGTCCTTGTCCGTCGGCGACCGACTGCCAGAGCTCCTCATCTTGCATCCTATCACCGAAAGACAAGGATTGCATCTGTCCTCTGAGCCAACATGAGCTTAGATAGTAATAGTATATATAGTAGATTTATTGGCTTGAGAATATGCATTGGCAGTTGTGTCCTTGCACCGCTTGGCGTCCTTGACAATTGCAGCCATGAAGTCGTATTTCACAGTCGCTGCTGTGGCAGCAGCCGACCTCGCCCTGGCTGCGCCCAAACTGCAGCACGAGGTGCGCGACGTTGACGAGACTTACCCATACCTGGGACCTGCCGTGCCGGTCGGCGATTGGGTCGACCCGACAGTCAATGGCAACGGCAAGGGATTTCCCCGCCTCGTCGAAGCCCCGGCGGTGCAGCCGGCGACGGCGGATCCTACCAACAACATCAATGTTGTGGCGCTGGCCTATATTCCCAATGGTGTCAATATTCATTACCAGACACCTTTCGGCCTTGGTCAGGCACCGTCTGTTCTCTGGGGATCTACCCCGGACAAGCTCACCAACAACGCGACCGGCGCCTCCCGCACGTACGTCTACCCCACCAAACGAGAAAGGCTTGTTTGATTCTTAACATTGTTTTCAGCTATGACCGTACGCCCCCGTGCTCGGAGGTCGTAGTCACGCAGTGCAGTCAATTCTTCCACGATGTGCAAATTGGAGGCTTGGAGGCAGACACCACCTACCACTACAAGATTGTGGCGGCCAATGGCACAACTGCCTCGGATGTCCTGAGCTTCACCACGGGCCGTGCGGCTGGTGACGCGAAGCCATTTACAATCGCCGTACTGAATGACATGGGTTATACCAACGCCGGTGGAACCCACCAACAGCTCCTCAAGGCCGCGTCCGGTACAGATGGAATCGCATTCGCTTGGCACGGTGGCGACATAAGCTACGCCGACGATTCGCTATCGGGTATTCTGCCGTGTGAGGATGACTGGCCAGTCTGCTATAATGGCACTTCGACCGAGCTGCCCGGCGGAGACCCGATTCCTGCCGAGTATTTGGTTCCTCTGCCCGCGGGTGAGATTGCTAACCAGGGCGGACCGCAAGGTGGTGACATGAGTGTCCTCTACGAGTCCAACTGGGACTTGTGGCAGCAGTGGACCAACAACCTAACCACCAAGATCCCATACATGGTTCTGCCAGGTAACCACGAGGCCGCCTGTGGCGAGTTTGACGGCACCAACAACGAATTGTCCGCCTACCTCGACGAGGACAAGGCAAACTCGACCGCTGCCGAGAGCACCCTGACCTACTACAGCTGCCCTCCTTCCCAGCGAAACTACACCGCCTACCAGCACCGCTTCCGCATGCCCGGCGCAGAGACGGGCGGCGTCGGCAACTTTTGGTACTCGTTCGACTACGGACTGGCTCATTTCATCTCCATCAACGGCGAGACCGACTACCCGTATAGTCCCGAGTGGCCCTTTGTGCGCGATCTCTCCAGCAACGAGACGCACCCGTTGGAGAACGAGACGTACATCACCGACAGCGGACCCTTTGGCGCCATTGACGGCAGCTGGAAGACCAAGGAGAACTACGAGCAGTATCAGTGGTTCGCCGACGATCTCGCGAGTGTGAACCGCACCGAAACGCCGTGGGTCATTGTCATGAGTCACCGGCCCATGTACAGCACTGAGACGTCTTCGTACCAGACCTATATTCGCAATGCCTTTGAGGGTCTGATGCTGGAGCACGGAGTTGATCTGTATCTATCTGGGTGAGTTGCCACGTCAAGGGCCATTGACGCAAAAAGATGGGAAGAGACTGATATTGTTCTAGACACATTCATTGGTACGAGCGCCTATGGCCCATGGGCGCAAATGGTACGATCGACTATGCCAGCGTAGCTACGGGCAAGAACAACACCTACTACACGAATCCCGGTGTTTCCATGACTCACATCATCAATGGCAGTAAGTCGTCTCTTCCAATTCCAATCACTATCCTGTTAGATAGGGATACGTGCTAGACCAAGGAATCATGGGTTCGTCGTTCTCTTGGATGACATGGTTCGCTGACGTAATACATTTCGATAGTGGCCGGAAACATCGAGAGTCACAGCACGTTGGACGACGGAGAAAGCGTCGCCAACATCACTGCGGTCCTCGACGACAAGCACTATGGGTTCAGCAAGCTGAGCGTTGTCAGTGCTCAAGAGCTCAAGTGGCAATTTGTGCGGGGTGTCGGCGGGGTTGTGGGAGACGAGCTGACATTGCTGAAGAAGAAGGAGGCAACCTGTAAAAGCAAGCACAAGTAAATGATTCTGTATTGAGAACAGTCGACTACTACACTTTGCCCGCTCAATCATTCAGTGCCTGCCAATGAAAACAAAACGTGTAGAAAAATATAGCATTGGAGAAACCCAGAACGAAAAGCGCAAAAATGCGGGGACTAAATGCTGACAAGTAAAAAATCCCCCGCATTAGTTGAGTCGGGAAGAACTGTGTTGAGGTTGGCCTAGTTCGACACGAGAAGGCGCAGCACAATATTGGCGACCAATATAGTCAGCCAGAATAGGATGACCTGTATGGGCCTATGACTTGTCTGTCATGGTCGAGCGTTTCTTTGCACTTGGTCGGATTTATGTTCATTCACTCAAAGTCTGCCCGGATGGCGGATGCGAGTAGGAATGGCATATTGTATCGCGATACAGTCTTTGCAATATTGCCAAGAATACAGGTAATTGAATATATTGACCGGACTAGAGAATATGGTACGGCTCCCCAACTCATCCACTAGCTGTGCCGCAAACGGGCAGCGGCCATGACCGTGCCACCGCTATAGCTTCAACAATACCCATTTTAGGCAAGGACGGAATGCTGAAAATAACTTAGAGCTGACGGTGACTTTTAGGGGGAAATTAGTTCAAATACAAGGCATCGCGCTCCCTTTTTCTTTTGTTTCTCCTGGTCGAGCAATTAAGTTTTTCTGACTGTCTAGTCCTCGACAATTGTACCGCATTTTTTTTTCCCCAAGTCGCTCGCTCGCTAGGATGAAGTTCACTCCTTTCTTGGGCTCTTTAGGCCTACTGCATATCCAAGCCGTTCTTGCTCAATCCACCACAACCACTACGGCCGCGACAACCACTACGGCCACTGCCACTGCAGCTTCTTGCACGGCTTCTCTCATCACCAAACTCTGCGACTATCCGGAGCCGGGTCCAGACTTTGCCGTGGCGGCTAGTGGCGTCGCCGATTGCTGGGAGTACTGCAACGACCATAGCCCATGTAGCTTTGTTATCTTCCGAGCTGGCAATCCTAATACCGGGAGCGGAACCTGCTGGCTGTACCCGGGCGAGTCGTACAACGCGACCGCCGGCAGCTCCGACTGCAGCAACCCCATCCTGTCCGTCTACGACGCGCCCGTGTGCAGCGGCGGCAGCGCCACCACCACCTCGGGGGCCTGCGCGGCCACCGCGACGCCGTCGGCCGTCGCGGCCGTGTGCGACTACCCGACGCCCGGCGACTGCTTCGACGGGTGCACCGCGAGCACCAGCGCCGGGAACTGCCTGAGCCAGTGCGCCGCGGCCGACGCCTGCAGCTACGTCGTCTTCAACCCGCACAACCCGGACAACTCGCCGTACGCGGCCGGCACCTGCTGGATCTACCCCAACGGCACGTACGACGCGTCGCTCGCAACCGCGTGCGGCACACCCGAGCAGTATGTTTACGTGAACTCGTGTCCTAAGCCGTCGTCTTCTGTGGCCACTACTCTGGCGACCATCACTGGGACCTCTGCTGCTGCTCTGAGCGATACTACCAGTAGTAGCCAGAGCTCGGCGCCTACTGCTCTCTCGCGACGGAGCCCGCTGGCGATCGGCATGGGGCTTTTGCTGTGGCATGGCCTGGATCAATAGTCTTAAATTATAACTTGATTGAATGGAGAGGTCATTTGAAAGAATAAAACGTTGTATCAATATAGGCAATGAAGGCAATGATACTACCGGCGACAAGTGCGCGCGCTATAGGAAACAAGTAATGCAAAAGAGTCAAACATGACATAAAAATGGATAGTGCTTATATTCGTTCTTCAATGGTGTTCTACACAGTTCGGTTTGGTACAATGACCCAAAGATAATCGCAATGGAAAATTTATTCGGGGTGCTCAGTGTCGTTGCCTGCGGTATAAAAGGTGGTGAAGAAGAAGAAGGAAAGAAACAAGCTATGGCGGTTCCGTGGGGACAGGCACGGCACTAGTGGGGAGAAACCCCCACCAGTCCCCACGGGGAGAGGAATACACAACATTTCGATTACTTGTTGCTACACTGCCTACAGATGGTTAAGCTTCATATCGTGCGGAAACGAACAATGATACTTGTAGTTCTTGCCTAGCTGTCTCGATCGAATCCGAGATCTTCGGGCTGCTTTTGGCGGATTGCACAACCAAGATGCGCTGCGCAATGCAATGAGGATTTTGCCCCGACGTCCAGTCAGATGTAACAGAATGTTGCTGCCTGAGAATCATTGAGGCCCCGAGTCATATCAGCCGGGTTCCATGTTTCTAGCGATCAGCACAGACGGGGCCAGTTAAAGCGACCGGATGGCTGGAACGGTTCGCCATGGATCGATTTGATGGGCCAAGAGAGCGGCAGCCATGGTGTGAGGTTTGCCGTGTTGCCGCGATAGCTGCGATAGTATTAAATTAGCGATCATGAAACAACCATTCTCGCGTTATAGTTTGTGTTATCTACAATTCTCATGACTTTCTGTTATTTGTACTCGATTACGAGGACTAGATCCTTTATTCATAAAGACACAGACGGTGGCGGCAATGTTGACTGGCTTAACACTAATAATAGGCAACTTTTTGTGCTGTATGGCATTTGCGCATTTCTTGGTTGTAGAGAGAAGTAGTTTAATGCAGTAAGATTCGAGAAGGAAACATGAAAGGAGGGCGCTGCGGGGGAGGTGGGGCGAGCATAGCTTGAGAATACTCCGTATGTTGCGGTAATGTTGCAGTGCGTGTGGATGCTACGAAGTCGGGCGATTTGCAATAAGTTGACATTATCTGATTTCGTAGCGGCCTTGGTATGTATAGGCTATGAGAAAGGAAATAGATAGGCAGGCACTACTTATGCCACTGTTCAGTGTGACGGAAACCTGTTTTGAAAAAACGGCCTCTACCTTCTAATTCCGTGACGTAGGAAAGTCGAGAGCTGAATAGGTGAAGACCGAGCGGCACAGCAGCAAAAGAGATCCACATTATCCCGGATGAGAGCCGGCCTCCGGCCTTTAACACTGTGTATGGATTATTATATGCCCGTCGCATTAAGCTATTAGAAACTTGGAGTGTTCTAGGCGACATCACGTTCTCTGGCACATGGCCAAAAAATACATATGCGGCTCTGCTCAAGCGTCTTCCATGTACCTTTGATCGACACAGCTTTCCTCCACTGCGTCCATTGGGTCCATTGGGCTTCTAGAGAGTCCGGGCTAATGCAAGGGCATACGCCCGCCCCGCCAAAGAAGGCGACCCGGTCGCCTTTCCAGAATGTTTGCCGCTCTAAAGGATGGAGGAGAGAATGAGAGCGTCCTGCTTGCTTCCTCCGACAAAATCGAAATGCTGCCGCACGGGGAGAGTCCGAGCATATGGTAGAGCGGCGTCCATTATCGTCCACGACGGGGTCGCGAATCCCGGGGACTTTCGTCCCTGCTATTCTTTAAGCTCGCAGGAGCAGGCCTGCGCAGCGTCTGATTCGATTCTTGACAGACAGCACATGCCGTTGGTCCCCGCTTCTGGTGTCTGGACCGTGGTGATGAACTGGCGATGGTTTCTCGCCCACACGGAAAACACGAATTGGCGTTGTCCCTTTTTCTCCATGCCAAGCTCACGCGACTCCTGTGATTCGTTGGCAAGAAGGGGCTGCCGCCCAGAGAATCGCTAGCCGTGGCCTCTCCATGTAGTCTTTGGCACAGCGGACGTTGATATGGCACAGATGCGAAGCAAAAGTGCACTCTTACCTGGAGCGCGTGGTTATCAGCAATGCTGCGAGAAAAATCGGCCTCTGGCCTACCGGCCTCAGTTGGAAGATTGTTCCCTTGTGCCCTTTCAGGACTGAGATTAAAATAACGTGCTCCCCAGATCATTGGTGTGTCGCTCCTGCTCTTGTCTGATGAATACGCTTCATCCATTTCCAAACTTGCAATCTATTCGTATCTTCTATTGCACGCTGCTGCTTATCAGACTCCTCTTACACTGGTGGTTGGCGTGATCGTTGCGAAACATAGTGCCCACGAGACAAGACCATTGTTGCACCATCATCTCTCCATCGACACCGAGCTGTGGCTTCTTAGTATTATTATTGGCAGTCAGCTGATGTTCCACGCCGTAAGTCACCATGTCGGGCTGGAGAGTCGCAATGGGGGGTGTCAGGGAGACTGAAACCGGGTCTAGCTGTCCCCTGCTCTTTGGAAAATCCACAGAATCGCCCATCCCACGCCGCCACCTGCCTTGCGCGACTGCCCCGCCGACTTTGCGGTAGCGGGTACCTGAGTTGTATCGCGGACTTGGTCTCGGCTTCACAAGAATGCCGATTCCAATGACTGGGATCTACGATTCAGCAGCCTTCACTGGCACATGTGAGGACTGGGACGACGATTTCACCGGTAACGGTTCGACGTTTCCGTATTCGTGTCACCATCCGGAGTTGCAAAGTCTGTACCCCATGGGCACCAACTCCGGACCCGTGGCGCCCCAACTCCCCGGGTGCGGGGGCCAGGGATTTGTCTATCAGCGCCGTTCGGCTCCCCGCCCTGGGGGCCTGCAGTCTCCGCCTCGAACTCCGAACTTGGCTGCTGTGTCTTTCGAAGAGCAACTAGGATCGTGTGCACCATCGCCGTTCGGTGCATACGACCCTGCAGTGCCGGCAGACTATTATGCAGGAGCACAGGGGCTGGCCCAGTTCGCCGCCAACGGCTATTATCAATCGGGAGAAGTCTTTGTTGACGCTGGCGGCCTGTTTAATACTGCAGCTCCCCACACCCATCAATTCGTCGCGAACGATGGCTGTGGTGCTCCCGCGCTGGCACCTAGTTTCGGCCCAGGGGCGGCTGCCCCCGCACATGCGATGAGGAGCTGGCTGCCGGCCCCTGCCGAGCCCGCACCACCAGCGTTGCCAAAGGCTGCCGACGCGAAGCGGCCGCATGTCTGTCGCTTGCCCAACAACAAAGGAGCAAGGAACGAGTGCCGGAGAGCCTTTGCCCAGGCAAAGGACTTGGAGCGCCACAGGCTATGCCTCCATCCAAAGGAGGGCGACCGGTCGTACCAGTGCCGATGCGGCCGCCTCTGTGTGCGCAAAGACAACCATGTCCGCCACGTGGAAAAGTGTGTGAAGTGGTGTCTCGCTACGTACGCCTGCAAATGTGAGCATCGATGCCCAGACAAAGCTGAGCACTTGGCCCATGTCAGAATCTGTCAGCACGGCTTCGGCCCACGCGGACGTCCCATCGCCTCCTAGGAAGAGGCTTGGGCCTATACGCTGCAATACATGAAAGCCGTTTCTGCTGGTGGTGGTGGTGGTGGTGGCTGGGTTTGACGGGGTTTTCGGTTGAGTCTCAGAACACGGGAGACGCTTGCCACGGGAGAATGTTGCGATGAGTAGAGGGGCTCGCCGAAATGTCGAGCTGGGTGTGGGACGCCTCGTGTACACGTTGAAGAGGAACGCATCCAGGTTCGCAACACTCTTTTGCAGAGCTGGATGGGGTAAGCGAATGATTTTACGCGCCGAGGATTTCTCATGACCTCAGGATGACATACCGGCACGTGTCCACTCGTTATTTGCGTAACACATAAAAACCCGGTGGTCAAGTACTCTGTAATTGAAATCGGTATACAAGATTAAAAAAAAAAAAAAGATAGAAAAATGTTTTCTTTTGTAAATTCCTGGATGCCGATGACTCGTCAAGTCGTGGGGCGTAGGGTAATAGTTGAAATCTACCCGATACGCACTAGATTATCCCTCGCTAAAAGTCTACCTACGTTGTACCTATCCCCTAGAACCAGGAATTGTCCCGGCTGCCGCCCGTTAAAATTATAGCGTATCCATTTCCCCGACCGAAGACGATTGGAACAAGTCGCAGTGGATAGAAATGTTCCAGCTTCTGACATCTGCGCATTGGATCAAGACATATTGACATACGCAGACTAGACCAACAATACAACCATCAATGTGCAATTAATTGCTACTTGCAGCCCGGACAAGCTCTTCACAATTTCTCCGAGTCAACAGCTTCCGCACCTAGGCATGCAAGCGCAACTTCAACTATTTCCAATCTATCTTTCGCACCTAGGGTCTTCATCTTGTCCCACTCATACAGCATCGATCGCATCGTTTCCACTCTCGTGTCACGTCTAGGTACTGCCTATTCTTCTGCAATTTACGATTTAAAAAAAAGTCGTCTGCCTTCCAGATAGCCTGCTGGTGCGCGTCCCTTGACCCTTAATATTTCTTCGTCTCTGTCAAAAAGGCACTCGATCTTCTCACCGGGCCACAGAGCATGGTACAAGGCCCTGGCGGGAAGCCATTCATACCACCAGAGTCCATCAGAGCTATTGTCTGGTGACGCGACTGCGCCTCAAAGGGGTTTGAATAGCAACAAACGTACCTCAGTTCAATTGCCTCACCGGCGAGCTGCTTCAGTCTCAGTAAGATCACCATGACTGTGAGATCTTACGGTTGCCTCGCAGTCTTGACGAAGGTCGAAGTCTCGGAATGGGGCAGTACAATCGTCTCATATTCAAGATCTCCAATGCCGTTGATCCGGATTTCTCTCATTGGCCCCTCCCCTCTCTGTCCTTATAGGAGACTTCCACAGGAACATCAGGTCGCCAGTCAGGACGGGAATCACAGTGCCCCAAATGATGCTCTTGGTGACCGCGATGTGATGAGTATAGCTATTCGAGGATCAACACAGACCCCTGAGTAGTGCTCCGGTAGTAAAGCTCACCTCGTGTTTGGATACTCAGGCCCCGCGGCATCTTTGGCCAGAGCAGGGATAACAGAAAGGAAGAGGCAATTTAGAAAACACTAGGTGTTGTTTCATTTTGCTACAATGGTAACCTAATCAAGTTGACGAGCTCGCTCTAGTTTCTTTCTGAACTAGAAAGTAAAAAAGATTGAAAAATATCACGCCTCAATGTGCAAACCCTTCCCACTATCAAGATTGAGCAACATTCGGACAGGCCGTCTTTCCAACCGATCCGATCGATTCTTCAGCAAGTCGAGAACAGTGGCTTTGAAATTGTCCCCAATGTCCTCCCACACAAAGTCCGGATTCAGAGCCCTGGCGAACACGCGCACCGCCGACCCAGGGACGTTGAGAATTCCACAGACATCCTCGGCAGAAAGATCCTTCTGCATGGTGGCGATGAAGCGAGGCTGTACAGACGAGTTGAACTGGGAGAATTCGTCTTCGGGTAGAGCCTGCACCTCAGTCGATGCTGGTGTCTGCGCGACTTCTTCGCCTGGGGAGATGACTGCCGACGTGTTCAGCTTCTCGCCAGTCAGAATCTCGTGGAGAAAGTCCTCATTGAGCGGCTCAATTCTATCTCCGAACTGGCCCTCCTTGCCGACTTGCCATGGAATCCGCGATCTCTCAGCATCGCTAAGAACCTGTCGTGTCAACTCATGAATTTTGGCTTTGGTGTCTGGGTCTTCGGAATCAAAGTTGGCGACCAATAACTCCTTGTACACTTTGAAGTTTTGAATGTTCAGCGAATGAGCGTTGACGCTCCACAGCGCAGCGATCTCTGCGTGCTTGTCTACGAGTAACTGGCACGCTTCCTTGACAGCCGCCCAGTCGTTGATCTGGCACGCCTGGAATACCCTCGTCTTGAGCTCGCTCAAGGCAGCCGAGCGCTTCGTGTAGACGCTGGCAGCAACGAGATCATCTTTACTCCGTCGCTTGCCTCCTCTCGAGAGGTATTGGAGATAAGTGATCATCTTGCTGTAGCTCATGGTCTGTCTCTCTAGTTTCTCCGGAAGCTGCTCCAGCAGACGTTTCGCGACGGACGCGATGTCAACTTCCTTTTCAGTGAGCATCCGCATGATGATGGTGATGATGGTGCGCGAATGGTCAAGCTGGATGTTTCGGAGTTTGCAATACTTGATCAGGCTTTCCGTCTGGTTCGCCTTCATCTCCTTCACATCTTCGCTCTTGGTGACCACTCGGACGATGGCCTTGTCGAGCAGCTTTTCCAGGTTGTTGCGGAACTGCTCAAGAGGCCATCCGGTGTACGGGTACAAGGCGACGACCGTCTCGTACCATACCCAATCCGCCTCGGCGGTGGGAAGGTCGTACTGGGGATTCGAACCAAACAACTGCCAGATCATGCTCAGAGGACGTACACCTGATCCAGCGATGGTCAAGAGATTGCCAAACAACCCTCGCATCAGTCTCGTGACAGTATTCTCTGCTTTATCCACCACGACCGGCGCACTCGTCCTCATGGCTGCGAGCTTGGACATGGCCGTCATGAGCAACATACCCATGAGATTACCAATCTCGGGACTGGTGGGCTGAAAGTTATGCTCTCTCGACACCACTGCCTGACTCAGAGTGCTCCTCATCATGATTCTCAGCGCGGCAATGTGTCCCTCGTTGCACTTTTCCATCCACCTCACAGTATAAGGGCTCTCGAGGTCGACAAACTCGTCCCAGCACACCCATGCCAGGGTCGACCCTTCCGATACATCTTGCCTGAGGTGCGGCAGCGCCAGGAGCGGCTGCGACGGTCCGAGCTGGCTTCGTAGCGGGCCGTTGTGGGAGCTCTGCGACTGCTCTATGATGATGCCCGCATCAAGTCCCTGAAGATGCAGGACTCTCGAGTCAAGTTCACAGCATTCACTACGATTGACGGTCAGCACGGGCCAGGTGATATGTATTGTCGGTTCGGGAAAAGTCAAGCTTGGTCAGACATACCTGGCATCAATGGCAGCAGTCTTCAGGTTCCCTAGCAGCTGGCGATAGGGCGTCGTCTTGATATTCAATAGCATGACGCCCATATCTCCAGCATACTCTTCAAGGTACCCGGCAAGAGTGTCGAAGGTCATGTTCTTTGTCGCCTCGACGTTGCTGCGGATCTGGGACTGGCGCACGAGCCGCTTCAGATCGTAGGTACGCTTCGACGTCGTCCGGGAAGACACCATATTGGCCAGGCTAGAGATGACCGGCTCCAGCGCCTTTTGTAGCTCCTTGGTGGTCTTCTTGAGGCTGCCCAGAATATCGTTCTTCTGCTTCTTTAGCTCAGGGTCGGTCGCGCAGGACTTTTGCGCCAGCACGAGCTGGACGTAGGCCTCCCTGAGCGGTGCCACAGTATTGCCAACCTTTGCAGAAAGTGCACCCACCAAGGACTGAGAGAGGTCCTGCAGGTCTTTCTGGTTCAATAAAGATTGTAGCTGCGGCACTGCTCCGGCGATGTCTTCTTCCATGGCCTGAATTTGGTCGATTGATAGCTCCTCAAACAGCTTCCGGAGATCCTCAGGGTGCACCAGCTGCCCCGAGGTGGGAAGGATAATGGTATTTGTCTCCTCCAGGTTGATAAGTCGCTTGACCCTCGGATCCGCCAGGCACTCCATTCCTACAGACTCGACGATTGAAGTCACGTCCGAGCCAAATGCCAGTCCTGAAGTATTGAGATGCTCCTGATTAGCAAGGCCCCTGTAGAAGTAATACCTGTCAAAGATCTGAACCAGAACTAAAGATTGATATCCCGCAAGGGCTGTCACTGCATTGATGTTGGCGGAGTCCAATAACTTCAGGACGTCATCAGAATTCTTTGGCTCTTCCTTTGGAGTGATTCGCACAATGAAGAGCGCATTGATTCTGTAGGGAGTTGCAAGATTGCGGGCATTGTCCGTCATTCGCTCATCAACAATTACCACAATACTCTTGAGCTGCTCGTAGTAGCTTCTTAGGGCAGCTTCGTTTCGGAAAGGAACGTTTGCAGGGGCAGTTCCTGTGGCCAGTAGCAGAGGACCTTGGAGGACGGAGCCAAAGATGCATGGCAAAACGATGGTGGACGACTGTTCCTCGATGGGCGCCTTATCGCCTGGCAGTTTGAACTCGATACCGGTGCCAAATTGCACAATTTGCGTCTTATCCGAATCCACAGTCGTTGGCAATATGGCCGAGTCGGTGGTGAGGATGGCGTGCTCTTTAGCGATGATTTCACTAAGGTGTTCCGAGCTCACATTTGCGGCGACTTCTTTGGCAGGGAGCTTTTTCAATACTATGTCAGAAATGTTAGCACGACAATCGCTCTTTCCGATGAAAATGCGACGGTACTAACCGGGTGCAGCACTTGGGTCAGGGCCAGCGATGTTGAAGTCGGCGCGCTTGATGGCTTCTGGGAAAGCAGGGCTTTCCAACTTGTTGCTGGAGCACATCATGTTGCGGTCCGTGGTCGCTGTCGGCAGAATCGAGCATATCAACGAGTCTCCAGCGCCTTTGATGACCAATGGGCAGCAAATGGTCGCATCGCCGATCGTCGCCGCATCCAACGGGACTGGAATGATGTATAACAGCTTGTCCACGTGGTCGGCGACAAGTAAAGCAGGATGCGTGCCCTGAAACCTCGTGATCTGAGTCGACTGGTAGCCAGAAATGAAGACGCAAATTTCCTTGTCCGTCAGCCGATCCTTGTCAATGCGCACGTAATCCAGGAGGTCCCGTCCATTGATGATATCTCCACTGTGAGTGATGCCTGGGAACGTGTTCCTCGCGAGCCAGCAACAGGCTTTGCAGGATGCATCCGCGAAGCAGAAATCGTAGTATGTGGGAGTCAGTTCCGAAACTGCCAGGATAGTGATTTGACCTGATACTATCGGAATCTGGAAAGTCGAGGATGGTGCTTGGATAATCTGGAAATCCTGGAACACGCCTGCCGATGTTTATTAGCCTTGTAACTTCTTTACTGGCAGCCAGAAAAGGACTGGCGGGGGTGGGACAAGACAGACCTAAATGAGACTGGAATCCTGACATTCGCCTCAAGAGCGTCTCGCCCATCTCGCCCAAGTCGACGGCATTGAAGAAAAAGTCTTCTGGGTACGAAGAGATGTCAGTCTCTTCGATTCCGTCGTCGGTCCGGCATAGAAGCATGCGCTCGGGGCTGAAGGGATGAGCAGATCCGGCAGGGAGTGATTCTAATAGCTCATGGATTTGAGCCTTGGATGTCGCGAGAGCATCAAAAAAGACCTTGCTAACTCGCTCCATGGCTGCTAACGGATTACGGCGATAGCTAAGCGCTAGCTGTTACGTCGATGAATACTGAACTCAAAAACAAGTCTGTCTAATACAATAAATATCAAAACAATATCGACAATAGCGAGCTCATCGCGACAGGATTCTTATACAGTAACATTATTTCGCATTGATACCTCACGGTATGAGTCCCTACCGCATGAGTCACGACACCGCAAAGCATCAGCAATTTAGGGTGGAGTGGTTGGGTGAAGATAGCGGCGCAGCCCATGCGGCGCAGTCCATCTAGCCTTTCCCAAACAAAACATAGCAGCCCAGCTAAGTAGCCTTCGCCGTTGCCCTAAATAGACGCCATACAATTGGCGGCATCAAACTGGCTGCTCAGAAAAAGGTCTGGTGATACTCCCCATTTCGAATTGACTATATCACTAGAGTGAGCTGTGAAGCTCCGGTCTTTGTGGAGGAATAGTTCGGGATTGGATGGTTGTAGTCTTGATTGCATTCACCATGGAAGCGTAATACGCAGTTGGTACTTGATGGGACATCAGTAAACATGAACGAGATTTGATACGAGTTCAGCTGCACGACTTACAATGATTGCTACTGTCTAGGACGCGAGCAACAAGTTCTGGAATGCTGCCGACTTTTATGCCGGTCGGAGGAGAGCCTCCCCGCTCCGTTAGTATTGGTGCTGGAGGATAATCTGTAAAGATACGAACTCCCGTGTCAAGGTGACAGAAGCCAATGTCCGGCTTCAGATCTGATGGCGGAACAAGCGAGACTATGTCGTCGCTATTGACTATGCGCCACACCTGACCGCCATGAATATCGATAAGCTTGGCATTCATGTCCGCCCAGGACTTGGAGCCTACCCGCGGAGAGCCAAAAGTATATGCGTCTCCCATCGCAAGGGGTGCATCTTGTGTAGGACTCGGAGCGATGTCGATCATCAACTGCGCCATGCAGAGACTGGCATATGAACCACCTAGAGAATGTCCCGTCACATGAACTCGGACAGGTTGACCACTGGCTTTGAAGAGTGGTTCTGCAATGACATTGAGCTTATCCTAAATATCCTGATAAGCTGTGGTCTTGGACTGGTTAAAATGCCCAAACAACGCAGAGAAGACGCCTTCCGAGACGTTCTGGTTATCAAGGTACGGACCAGCCGCACGGAGTTGATACTGGGCGTCGACGTTGACCTCTGCAAGGTTGGTCGGCTTCGTACCCTTGAACACCAGTCCGATGAAAGGCTTTTGAGGACTTCTCGACACGAATGCGCCACAGTAGGGGCCATCGATGAATGGATGGCCCTCGGCCTGCGCGTAGGGTAGATCACAAATCTGCACGAAATCCATTCCCCAGTCGTCGGCGAGCGAGTCGATCTGGGCTTGCGCGCCCAGGTAAGTCGTTATGGTATGGTGATAAAGTGCTGGGTCATTTTCGCCCGAGGATTGCCAGCGAGAGTAGGCATCGACGGCATCGAATAGCGTACCGTAGTCGCGAAGGTAGACTGCCATGCTTTCCATAAATGGCAGGAATGCAATGTTCCAGTCGATGGGTTGTTTCCCTCCGAATGTCTGCGCCCCAATCGCCCTATCGATGCTGGTCCTGTTGTCTCTGCCCCATCCTCGAAGGTCTTCGAGAATGATTTGACATTGTTTATTAGAAGATCCGTTACGCGCCACAGGCTTCCTGGGTAGGTCGAATTGAAACAAATGATGCAAGTTTCTCTCGGCAATCTCACGCTTGACTCTGTGGTGCAGGAACATGATTATTTGAACTGAAATATTATGGCGTCGTTGAATGTTTATATGATGATATTCCCGGTGAGGATGTTTATTCTGTCTCGAGTCTAGGATGTCGGTCAACCTTTTCGTATTATATAGTGCTGAGTCTCAAGACCAGAGCAAAGGGGGATTCGAATACAATGCGAATCACATGAAAGGCTAACGGCAAGCCCTATAGCAGGCAAAGCATATATTCAGACAGAAGACAGTAGTTTTCTAAATATAATTGCTGAAAATATAGCGGCAAAGTTATGGTTCTCTCAGAAAAGAGGAGTCTTTTGGCGCGCCATCTCGTGATAACTCTGCGATACTTCAAAAGCTGAGGCAGATGGGAGATGATTGGGTCAAAGGATTGCCAGTTTCATGTAGCTTAGCTCCCAAGCTAGATCAGCCTCATCAATCACATGTTAGATGAACATTGATCGGATTTAAGTTTTCAAGTTTCCAAGCCACATCCCAACGCTTATCTACGGAAAGCTTCTTCGGTATGGCTCACCTAAGATCGCTAAAATGTACTGCCTCATGAGATTATGCTACAATAGTCATGCGTGATGCTTTTTTTTTTTTTTTTTTTCGGGCTTTCTCGAGATACGAAATCAAGCACAAGGGGTTGTGTCACCAGATGACGAATTCTGAGGATGCTCTGAATCATGAATTTTGCGGTTGAGTCCTCGGCGGCGACTAGAAATTCATCTCTTATAGACTATGAAGACAACGTTTGGATGGCCATTAAAACTCTTCCAAAGTGTGTTTTCTTGATAGAGGATCTAGAATAGTTACTGAAACATGCGCTGGAAGAGCGTGGCTCCATTGATTACGCATTGAAACGTCCATGCAAGCAAGTTGCCGCCATTCATATCGTGCAGCTGGACGTCTACATTGACGAGCAGAAACCCCACAGCCACGCTATATAGAGGGTTCAAGCCTAAAAACCAAATCAAGATTGGCGCGTTGAAAGGCCTGGGGGTTCCAAAAATTGCTTGCTTCCCCGCCAACCGTCCCGGCTCTTGGGCTGCAGTTTCTCGCATTGGCCTGCCTCCAGGCTTCATCAATTCAAATACTCTGCGGGGCCTTCAAGGAGGGCCATTGCATGCAGGAGCTATGCCACGTTGCAATTGCGGTATTGCGGAAGCTATGATAGAGCATTCAATGGATACCGTGCCTCGCATGCTTCTCAACGCATCGGTCGGTCAACGAAAGCCATCCCTAAAATAGAAATAGATTTTCTGCTTTGAGGTTCTGTTTGAATGATACACTTCCTGGGTAAATATCAAATGCAACGTTTCGTGCCTCGTATAGCGAGCGAGTACGAGAGGAGTGCGAAAAAGAAAGTCAACACCTCCATTTACAATGCCTGCAAATATGTCGACAGTCCTACATATGCTCTGGGTGGGGTCACGGGGTCATTTACAGGGCAAGAAATCTTCCAACTGTTCATACTCAAGTCACCTCTTCAATCACTCGTCTAGATTCCGCAATCTTCCAAAATGGTAGCAATCTCAGCATCCGCAACAGCAGTAGCTGCAATGACTTTGGCAGCCTTGAACGAGACCATTTTGATCTCTGGCTTTGGGTATCGAGGAAATAGCCCACAAGATCGAATCTTCTTTTCGCTATCGGTAGACGACGTGGCTTGTGACGTTTCGGGCTATGAGGTGCCGGGAGTTGGATATGCATGTAGCGATTCCGGCTTTACCTTTGATGTTCTATCGCAGACGGGGTCTAAGCTGCGCTTGCATCATACTATCGAAGAGTGGGTATTCCTTCCTCCAAGTGCCAGATCCGAGACACTCGAGATTGACGCGGACCATGGGATAGTACGGAACTTTCAGGCGACTTTGTCATACGGATGAATGGACCACTTCCGACAATCTTGATCAAGTGGGAACTTCAACAGCTGTCCTTACGGCCGCAGTGTCATCTTGAACAAACATGCAAGGAAGGAATATATATGACTACCAGACAATGGGCAGAACGTTTGGGGAATAGAACTTTGAGTGACCAATATTGCGCCCGGCGACTCTGTTCGAAGCGTAGGTTCTTCATGCGAGAATACGGTGTCTAGATACACATATTTCCGTACCTTTACTGCCTCCTCTTATGCAGACAATATGCGTCCGGAGATAGTCAGCTCTTTCGCTCATACCACCTTAGTCATGGCCTTCCTTCAAAGCTGGTGCGACAGGACTTGGATAACAAGCATGACAAACAGTACATCACAAATCCTCGCCTGAAGAAAAGGCACTTCAAAGTATCGCAAAGCCTCCAAGATCTGTTAAAAGGTTTACATAAAGCTATTCAAGTTATAATATCAGGAACTAAAAGAAATAAACACTCCTCAAGTCCGTGTTTTTGATTCGCACCCCTAAGCACATGCATGTCCGCCTCAATCCATCCCATATAAAGTGTTGGTGTCTCCCAGTTTGTAGTGCGAGAAAAGACATCTCTAATCCGGTGCCTTATCCAACAACGTGGCTACTATTCTGCGCTTTGACTTGAATTTGATCTTCTGTGTTTCCACACCCCCACTTCCTGCCGCACTTCTACAATGGGGTTCCAAGCCTTCGAGGCAGCATCCGCAAAAGAAGATGGCTTGCAACCAGATGCGGATTGTCCCTCGACATTATCAAAGATCTCAACGTATCCGCCAACCAGAGAGATAGGAGTAGAAGAAGTGGAAGATGCAGACGGTGAAGAGCAGAGACTAGGAAAATCTTCCTCCAAGACATTGAAGTGCATCTCGTCCGTTTGCTCATTATTATGAGCAAGTAACGGGCACTGACGACAGAAGTATTTCCGATCAAACACCTGGGGAGATGTCCGAGAGATAAGGATCTTGAAGCCATCCTCATCGAGCTCTTCCATGAAGTTCTCCTCGGACCGTCTGAGTCGTTGAATTCTTCGCTTTCGCGAGCGGTAGAGTTGCTTGGGCAGTTGGCACTTTGCAAAGAACTGTGCTTCGAAGAGCTCGCCGTCATGAGTGACAGGGAAGATGACAAGGTCACCCTCGCCCCAGCAATGTGGCTGTATATGGTATGTGTGCTGCTGTCCCTTGAGAACACTACCAGCATAATCTTCGAACTGGTTGTTGATTGCCATTGTCTTTGATGTTCGCTCTTCCATGATATCGGAGGTTCGCTTCGATACTGGACTCATACGTGTTGTTAGTTTTTGTTCTTTCTCCTCTTGATTCTAAAAAGTATGTTGACATCGCACGAAAGCCAAGTGTGGAAGAATCTCAAGTATAGCCAACGTACTGAAGGGGAGCAGAGATCGAGGTGGTTGATAGTGGGATCAAGCAATCAGTATCAGAGGAAACTCATCAGTAGCAAAGCATTGCTGAACCGTCTGTGGCTGCGATCGTCATTCAAAGTTCTGCAAGTTTTCAAAGATCTGGATTCAATCCACAGGGCTCGTCTTTGTCGTGTTATATTCATTTTGAGGCCAATTCCTCGTTTGTTAGTACCCGGCTTTTGTAACTTGTATCAGTGCGGACTTTCAACACAATATTTCTTCCAGCGGCTGTACTCGGTATGTCCCGTCATACACTTCTTTGCCGAGACCAAGGCTAAGACCAATGGGACCCGCAGCCTTTTGCGGGCAAGTTGGACCATGAAAAAGTAAGACGCCGAGGCTGATTCGGACTGCGACATCATGAGCTGCATCGAAGATTTGGCTTCTATGCATTTGGACCTCAAGCCTAGTATTAACGGCCTCAAAATGCCAGAGATTGTAGTATCAAATTCCGCCTTGCCAATGTTACAGTCAGGGGGGTTATTGGCGGCCTCAAATCAGCAGTTAAATGGCCTCAATGAAAAGGAGCGGGGAGCCACCCAAGTTGTCAGACCCTAGTAGCTTTGGCCCGTCAAAATCGGCCAACTTGCACGATCGAAATTGATTTGCGGCGTTCGCCGGTCAGGCAGAAATGCGGGACAAGATCAGCTGCAGGTCTTGCATACCTGGCAGAACTTAGCATCGTGTTATTGGTCATTCAATTGCACCCAGGGGTATTTAAATAGTATAAGACTCCCAAGCAGATCATAAAATGCTGCTCCTACATAACATCATTGTCCTTCAACGCATCAACGCATCCACCCATGTCTTCCTTCTACTGCGAATGTCTTGCGTGTAGATTGGAAAGTTCATTTTCGAATAGACTTCTCGAATACGAACAACATCATCTATTACCCAATCTATTGCCTTGCCGCCATTTGCATTGATGGCCATATCTTCTGATATTTGATAAAAGGCGGTGAGTCGCGTTCGAAAGGCCGATCTCGAATTGTGGAAGATGAGGAAGTTTCTTTTTACACGGAAACGCACGTGTGAATACCACGAACCGGGAGTAGCAGGTGCATAAATTATTTGTAACCATTATTGGACTAGAGTAGTCAAGTATTGGAGACTCTAGTCGCAAGGTACCTACGCCAGGGTACATCTAAATTCGTTTTGACGCTGAAAGAGAAAAGCAATCTTTCCCATCGATTTGACACAGTGCTCTCCTCTGTTTCGCGATGATCGTGCACCAGCCTAGCATATTACTGTCCAAAGCATGACGCCTCATAGAAGACATACATTGATGTTAGGGCTTTCTCTCAACTGTCTCCCGATGCTAAAGACTCACTTTAGCCCGATTTCAAATGGTACTTGGAAAAACACATCTTGGGTATGGACGGTGTAATATGCGTTGGAGAGTGGCACGAACCATCACTGGCTGATGCTGAAGTTTTTTTTTTTTCACTCTTAGGACCTTGGATCATCGACATTCAAACAGACCGCGCTGCCGCAGGCACAAGGGTACATGGATGGACTCGACTATGCATGTTATGCTGTGGAGGATGCAAAATGTGTTTAAGTCATACCTGGTCAAATTGCATCGTTGTAAATATGATATATATGATGTCCAGGAATTCGAAATCGACACGCATTTCTCAAGCCATTTCAAGGTAACCATGGCTCACTGGTACCATTTTGGAACGCCGTTGACTCAAAACTGCGTCGTGCGGCGAGCCCGCATACTCAATAGGTAGGTATATTCGCGAGACTATTGACTTTCCTTGACTTTGAGCTTGGAAGAATAATCTGCGTCCTGCAAGTTGCTTATGACTGCATAATCACAGTTGCATTGTTGGTTTGGTCTGGGTGTTTTGATGCGGGTCGAACCAACCTGCATATTCGATATTAAAGTGGGAACATCTTCTGGGTGTACTCCAACCCGCTTGACTTCTATGTCGACTTTTTGATTCTCGCTTGCCATCTGCTGGTTTAAACATTGACAGGGAAACTATTGAAGATGACGGCAAAATCTCTTTTTGAAGGTGAAGTCGCCTTCGATGCGCCCGGCGCGGGCAAGCCGTGCAAGACATGGTACAAGATTTTGGGTGACCTTGGATCCGACATCACGCCTCTGATTGTTCTCCATGGCGGTCCAGGCGGCGGTCATGAATATCTAACACCTCTGGTTGACCTTCATGACAAGCACGGAATGACTGTCATCTTCTATGACCAGATCGGCTGCGGCCGGTCGACGCATCTACAGGAGAAGATGGGGGACGACTCCTTCTGGACCTTTAATCTCTTCGTCAAGGAGCTGGACAATCTCGTCGACCATCTCAAGCTCCGCGAGAATGGTTTCTACCTTCTTGGCCAAAGCTGGGGAGGCATGCTAGGCAGCACGTATGCCGGCCGCCGGCCGCAAGGGCTCAAGAAGCTGATTCTGGTGAGCTCACCGGCCAGCATCCCCCTCTATCTCGAGGGCGTCCAGGGCCTCCTCGCGGGTCTTCCGGAGGAGACAAGAAAAACGCTCGAGGAATGCGATCGTAAGGGCGACCATGAGAGCGAGGCGTTCCAGAATGCGTCGCTCGTGTGGAACAAGAAACACGTTTGCCGAATCGATCCCATGCCAGAGCCCGTGCAGACTGCTTTCAAGCACCTAAAAGAGGACCCCACGTCCTATCTCACCATGTGAGGCGTCTATATCATCATATCAATACAGAAGGCATGCTGACATTATGCTCCAGGCAAGGACCCTCGGAATTTGTGATTGTGGGGACAGCTTTCAAGGGCTGGGAGGGGTTCAAATTTGGTCCTGACATTGAGGTTCCGACCCTGCTCATCAATGGGAAAAATGACGAGGTCACAAACATATGCTTTGAACCTTGGTTTCGAACCATCCCAAAGGTGAAATGGGTGACGCTCGGAGGCGCAAGTCACATGTCGCACTGGGAGGAGCGCGATCGATTCACTCAACTCTGTGGAGAATTCCTGAATGGTTTCTCTGGTTAATGTCACCCGGAACAAAGATGAGAACGCGATCAGAAAGCAAAACTAGTTAATTTCAAAGTCTTGGCTCTTATGGTTCATTGCCTCTTAAGATCATTCTTTTTTACGATAAGCTCGTTTGGCCGTCAAAACGGCATCCCCTTGTCCTTGCAGGCCTCGTGCATAGTCAAACTGGTGGTATTGGGACTATCTATTCACAAGACGCTTCCTACAGGGCCAGCAAAGAAATCAGTCTGGCATTTCTTGGTAACACGGCCGGTGTCCGGCTGGAATAAATACACACTGCACGGTGAGCAGCTACCTAAAGCTGGCCATAACCTGTCCTTCGGGTAGAACCGTGGCCTACTGCAGACGATACTACGAGACAAGGTCGTTCTGAAAGATTCACTCATGACTTCTGGCTACGTCCCCATATTCATGATTCGGTGATGATGCATTCGTTACTCTGTGGCTTCTGTACAGTAACTATTGATTCTGTCCGTGATTGAATAACCATTATCCTGCTGTCGGGTATACCTTATGCATGCCTCTCCTCGGGTATCTCTGTCCACGATCTTATCTACCAAAGCATGTCGAGTCTTCATCATCAAGCCAACGCATTCGTGCCGCCAAGCTGCAATATAACAAGTCTCTCCAGACCATGAAACCTCCGCTTCTGCCGCTGCCCGCCTCGTGATTAGGCTTTGTCGCTCAATACACAGCTAATCAGCACGCGACGACGGTCGTCCATGAACAGAATCTTTATCTGTCTATTAGGCAGAAGCTCCAGAGTCGTCGTGCGAGGGTCCCAATCCGGGAAAGTGGATATTATGTCAAACAACAACGGATCCTCGCGCAAGGCGTGCGCAACTGAGGTGTATTTGCGACCTCTCTGGTTCGCTCCAAGGATCCGGTGATCGTCTCTGCTAGTGATATTGAGCAGGACAAAGTCCTCGGGGGCTGTCACCCAGCCCCTCGTGAGCTCTCGAACCGCATTCTGTCCACGCTCGTCTGCTCCAAGGCCCAGCTTCCTGTCGGAACTGTTTGCCGCAGCCAGGAACTTGTCTCTGAAATGAACGGCGAGGTCAGATGGGACCGCCATGTTCGTAAACGTAAGCCCGCCCATGGCCATGGGGTTGCGACCGAAGCCGTTGCTGCTCAATGCGATCTGGAAGCCTCCAGCAATGGGTCTCACCTTGCGGGGATCTGGTTTTGCCAACGTCAGTACAGGAACTGGATCGGTGCGATGGGGGCAGGATGGGAGTTAGTCTTACCGTAGACCTTCGAATCGAGCATTCTGGTCTTAGCGTTCTGCGCCTGCGGGCCGTGGGCGACATCGACGGTCAGGTCTCTCTGTATGCGAGCCTGCTTGAACGGGTGGGGGACCTTTGCTGCGGCAGCAGCGACACGGCCCTTGTCTTCAGCCTTCCTCTTGGCGGGGGTCATGGGTTCAAGCTCAGAGATCGTGAGGTCGATCGGTGCGCTGCCGGAACCGTCACCAAGCTTGTTGACTGAACCGTTGGTATCCTTCTTGAGAGCAGCCTCGTCGAAGTCACCAACGAGAATCTTGACCAAGGCGCGCTTGGCGTTATCCTTTAGGACGAGTCTCAAGCCGTTTCCGGAAATGGCGAGCTCCGAATGGTTGGGGTTCCAGTCCATGTATGCCTTGGGCATGGCGCGGGTGTTGCCCATGAGCATGGAGCCAATGTCCTGGTCTGTATTCATGACACGTCGGAGGTACTCCTCGTTGTCGGTGGTCAGGTCCAGCAAGACGCCGCCGCCGAGGTACTTGGACATGATCTCCTTACGGGCCGATTTGGCGTGGTCTCGAGATTGAGCACCTCCGGTGGAGTTCTGAATGGGATTGAACATGAGGACATGGAGCTCTGCTGCCAGCGTGGAAGGAATAGCGGCCCTGAGACTGTCCTCGAAGGCGCTGCGTCTGGCGATCTCAATACCACCAGTGTAGGCTCGAGTCTTTCCGAGGTCTGGGTTTGAATGGTCAGAGGCGGGACAAACGCAGGCGGCGCGACGGGGTGGAGGAGATGGTCAACTTACCGAAGACACCACTGTCAAGGTAGTTCAGATCCATCTGCGTGAATGAGTGGGTGCCGGGAGGCGCCCGGGTCACCTTGATGTCAGACGGTATTGTAGTGATGACCGGTTGACCGTTGAAGATGCGGTGTTGTAGTGTCTGATGATACACTGATGGAAGGATGCACTGTTGTGATCACGCAATGCTGCGATAGTGTACTGCTGTGATGGTGTACGGGCGCGATGCGGTACAGGTGCGATGATGTCCGGATGCGACGATGTGCGGATGGAATCGTGTATTGTTGCGATGATGTACTGGTGGAATCGTGTACGAATGCAGCTTGACAGGTGCGCGAGGAAGAAGAGGGAGGAAGAAAGCTGGGCAAGGTCTGGAGGTGTGCTAGTATGTATAAAAAAAAGCTGTCGCGCCCCCCACGCGATACTGGTTGCCGGCCGCAACGCGTCGCGCCTGGTGGTGAGCGTGCAAAACGGGCAGAATCAAAGAGCTCCCCGAGCAACGGCTGATTGCCCTGCCACAGCGATTTGCTCTTAGTAGTGAGCGCGCAAAGCAGGCAGAATCAGACGACATAAAGTCCCCCGCGTAGGGACGTCTACCTAGATGCAATCCAGTAGACATCCTCCTGCAAATCGGTGTTGCGAGTCGATACGTACCATCGGGGCATTTGGTACTTGGCCACTCCTGGGTACCAGACTACCAGTGCACTTTACTTCACGATGACAATGCATTTGCCATCATAATATCAATCCTTTCCCGTTCACATTATTTGCGGAGTCCTGTCGTTCGTTGTTGTGATGACTGATATCTTCGTATCGAGCCTCTGTAGACACTGAAAGACCGTGGTGGAAACGACTCCTTTGTGCACAAGCCCATTAGAGTGCGACCGCAGTAGTATTAGAACACCGGGGTGAAAGTGGTCGGATTGTACAATGCGTAGGCATACAAATGTAAGGGGAATTCCCAAGAATCCCATTGATCATCAATGCCGGATCAGTGCAATCTAGTCAGTCAATGGTCGAAGACGAGCGAGTTATATTGTACAGCCTTGACGCAAACAAGATTACTACTCGCAGTGTCTGCCGGACGAGACGAGGACCATCAACTGCCGCACCGACTAAGTGCAACCACTCAGATATCGCTGTCTATGGCAACCATCACTGCCAATCTCCGTCTTGATTCAGCTCATGTCAGAATTTGAGAAGAGAAAGTGGACTCACGTCCAGATCTACTACTCCGTCCACACAACTACTAGCCTTTTGCCGGAGTACTCTTTGGACAACAGCATGATATACCCATCTGTCTTTTGCTTGACGATGGTGGCAGTTAGGTCCCATGCGGTAAACATCGAAAGGCCACCGACCAACATTGGCTGCTCTCGCATGGCGTGTTCGACGCAGGCACCGTGACCAACCTAACGACTTTGCGCCTCATCGTGAGTGGTGAGTCCCAAGAGAGAAAAGTTATACTTGTCGGTCAGGTACTCATTATCTCCTTGAATCTACCCTGCCCGCTCTGTGCCGTACTTGTGACTTGACGAAGTCAACGATCTATTTAAGCAGTTGAGTGTCTGCTCCAGCGCGCGTCACCTCCCTGATCTGCTGGGCCAGCATCCACGAATATGTCTTTCGGAAGGGTAGCGGTGGACAAGCGCTGTTTGGGAAACCGTATCGCATTGATATGAGTGCATCGCCGGTGATGAGATGAGACAGACTGGCCTTACGAGCCTGCGCGTCAGGGCTTTGCTGTTGTGGTCTCATGCCATGGCAATGGTGGTAATGCGTGGCCATAGACGAGGAATCAGAGCTCTGTTGGCTTCCTCCCTCACTGTATCAATGGAGTCTCTCACAGTGACCCTGATTGGGTCGCGCTTGGCACTGCTCTTATCATGACTGCTACCTCTTTGTGTAGGGGTCTCGTACCACAAGTACAATGTCGTTTTTGACAATCTCCATTGTTAAGTACTTGGGAGTATTCTCCATAATCAATTGAATGCATTTAGCTTGTGTTTTTTGAAGTATGCTGACATTTTGGAATATCGAGGGTTGGAGTCAGTTGCTTGAAGGCTACTATCATGACTGCCTGTCCCCCACGACATTGGAAACAGCGTACGATGCCTATGAGTGCGTAATATATTGTCACAGTGGACAGTGCTTGTTGGTTCTCTGTGATTGCTTTGTGAAAATTGATTCCCTAGTATGACAGAAGTTGTTACATGTGATATTGATTGTATTTGCCGCAGTGATTCTTAGGCCAAGCAACGCATTGACGGCTCTCGGGGTTTGGGCTGGCATCCCTGGTCGTCAGCGCAAAGCGAATGACCCAGGCCACTATCCCAAGCTCCTGCTGCACCTTGACGAAACGTTTCCTACATGGCATCAAGCCGTATCTGCCAATGGCAAAGGTGAGTGTATATTGTTCTGCCGATGCGGCGATGCCTGCCCCGACACTCCATGGCAAGCACTGTTCGTCAAGATGACGAAGCGTGCAGATCGTACAATGAGCCCCACAGGACGGTCCGTCTCGACGCGGAACACCATATATCAGTTCTAGCTTCCGCATTGGGATTATTATAGACCTCGAAGCGGAAAGGTCGGTCTCCCGGATGTGAATCCTGACCACAAAGACCCCAACTACAAGTACAACTTCGGTATCCCACGAATTTACACTATACCAACTCTCGTGGTGTTTGAGCAGCCATGCAACAACTCAAAAACTCCGGGTCAAAAATGACGAGCTTTCTCCTGTCATCACCTTGCAATGCACTTTTCCCTGGGACTTTCGCTCAAGTCCTCGTCCGAGTGCTGTCGCATAACCTGCGTTCCGAGTATGCACAATATGCTTTTGAAGCATTCCTGTTTCCATCGCGAACCGCTTTCGAAAACACCGGGCGATGCCTTGGTGGAAAATCGGATTGGTGAATGATCCGGAACTCGCAGATTCTGCCTTGACAGCGAAGGGTCGGCCGAAAAAGTGAAACTCCTTTAACTCATCCCTTCCGCAAGATACTCCTTGTTTGACGAATAAGTCTCATCCTGCTCGTAGATCCAGGGCTCATCTTTCATCTCCATTTCCTCCTTGGTAATGACGAGTGGCTTTCCTCGGTAGTCGAGCCGAATGCCTGGCCAGATGAAGGACCGCCACATGTAAGCCAAGATGCTGGGATCTTCGAGACTGGACGCAATGTGAGGCGCAATGAGTTCCTGGTGCTTTTACGGCAGAACTGACCAGTGCAGGCCCGGATACAGGTGGTGAATGGTGTGGAATCCGTTATTGAAACAGAGCCAATTGAGGACCGGGTCCGTAAAGTTGCGCGCAAAGTTGTACTTGGACGTGGTATCACAGCCGTCGTGTTGTAGCATGTTCAATGACAAGATGCAGTATTTTGCGTAGAATTGAGGAATCAGCGCAAACCAGATCCATCGGCGCCAGTCGAGCAGTATTAGCACGGCGGCGGTGCCAAATACTACCGCCTGCTCGACTCGCCGCTGGCGGGCAATGGGCCGGTTCTTTCGAGCTTGGGCAGCGAAATACAGCTTCTCGTCATCGCTTCCGGTCAACACAATGTGCCAAAAGAACAAGAGGCCGTTTAGTAAATTCCATCGGTACTGCACTTTCGTAGTACGCACTAGCAATCACAGTCAGCTTGCTGGAGTTTCCCTCAGGCCGCCCCCAACTGGTCAAAGCGGGCGGCAGAGCCTCCGATGCAACTCTTGTGGAACTCACTGAAATCTCTGGCTTGCTGCGGATACTTGTGGTGCGACAAGTTATGACCAGGAATGAACACCGAGACTGAGAAGCCATACTGCAGCGACAGAGCGATCTGGTACAACGCGTTCAGCCGCGAGTTGTAGAATAGGGGTGCATGGATGGCGTTGTGCGTCGACACCGCTCCCATAAAAGAGAGTTGGAAGAGGGATAGCCAAGTCAGAAATGAGCGTGGGCCCCCTGACAGAGGCGACTTGAAGTTGGCCCAGGCATAGATGAATACCACGAAGAATGCAGCAGTAGATGCTATCTGGCGTATATCTTCGACATGCCTGAGGACACCTTTCTTGGGTCTTGGATGGGCGGATGCTTCCCGTGGCGTCTGGCTAGGGGTCCCCGGGATGGCCTCCTTAACATCCAGCTGTGCTGTCATGATATTACCGGCAGAGGGCGGCCCAGTGTAGAAGCGACAGCGATGAAGCCAGAGGGAAATTCCAACAAAGGGAACGGAATTTTCGAGAGGAGTCCGTGTGTTTAAAGAGTCCCACGCATCTGCCGTGTCCTCGAGAGCCGGGAGAGAAATATCAAAGAAGGGGGATGGAAAAAAGGACAATGAACTGGAAGTGGACCCATTCTACGGGGAAAAAAAACAAATGTTCTACACTAGCCGTAATGTCTCTGTTGGCACCCGTGCTAGACAGATTGGACCTGCTCCCCCACCAGGCCGCAGGCATGTACAGCGCGGCCGCGACAAATGCTTCAGGTTAGAGGCATTGGAATGTCATGTTTGTGCTAATGGAATCATTACGTGGTCCCTGAGATTTGGTGGCACCGTCTCGATTTGTTCGGCTGCTTACCGAAGAATAAGGGATGGCACTACCGTTATTTAGTTCCGGGTTGTGCTCCAAGTTCCAACAAGTCGGGTCCCGGCTAGGTTAGCTACAGTGCTATGGTACCTGCAGCCGGTACCTACAGCTGGTGCCTACAGTGGGCTAGAGGCTGCGCTAAACCACTACCGGCCAGTTTCGGGAATTTCGCATTTTTATTTACCTACGACTAAAAACGATTGAAGGTTTCTGGCGTGGTGGATTAGAAAAGGGGGTCAGGATTTGATCTGATAAATATCCTTGTTCATCAGTCTCCTCTCCTCCCCTTCCGTTATCCGTCACGAGCGATATATTGTGTATACACATTTTTTTTCGGATTCCGTCAAGACCCGCCATTTTTTTCGCATCTCACCAGTGAGCAAACGAGACGTGTTTGCGACTCCTCCGACATCGGCTGGATCCTCCTCGACGATCATGCCATCGAAAACCTCAAACCATGCTCAGGACGGCCTTCTCTAAGAATGCAACCACGAGCTTCACCAACTAGTTTGCTGACCGCATGCGAAAACTAGCCAAGGATCACAATTCCTTGCATGTGACGGATGATGGGGTATGGCAACACAAGCTGTGTTGTTGGACCTTAGATGGAACTTTTACACTGCATACGGGACTATAGGGCAAAGCTTGTCAGGTTTCCAGGTTTCATGTTGCGCAGTGATCAATGATTGCTGTAGCTTATATGACGCCGTTTGCAGTCGCGGACAGCACCGTCTCTCGTTCCATAGGCGCAGTGATGTCTTTCGCGGACGTTCGGATTCTTGAGGAGGCCGTTGTCGAAGCCATTTTTGAGCCTCAGGTCGAGCACCGCGCGTCATTCTGCCTGACCAGAGCGACTGTGCAGCGCTTCGGCGCGGCCTCCAGGCGGTGCTAGAGAGTCAGCTTACCAAGATCATTCGATCCTGAGTGACCTTTGTACAAGGGCCTGTGAGCCGCAGTCACCCATACAGCTCTGTCAACGGTAAGAAGCTCGAGATGGCCAACGAGATTGGACTTGCGACGGAATAAGCCTCAACAGGTAGAACAGTAAGCAGTGCGCGCCACTAAGTTCAACAATGACTGAATCCCTCTGCGAGAGAGGAGAGTTGGCACATCCAGAATGCAAGCCCAACGCGCCGTTCTTCCCGTGACACGAAGGAGGATTGCTCCCGTCGAAAACTATCATTGAAACTCAGCTTCCGCGTTACAACATCATTCGTGTTCATGCGCATGCTTTTAAGTTGGCTTTCTTGGTCAGGGCTCTCTACCTTAATAAGACCGTCAATATACGCGACAGTCTTCGCTAGAATTGATGCTGCTATCTGCTATATAGACGCTGACGCTGCTGTACGATGTTACATACGACCATAGACACTAGAGAACTCGGCATCCCGTCCGCTCTGCCCTAGATAAACTGGTGATCGCTGGATTAGTACTCAGGTCGGTGACGACTGGGGAATCCCCGGTGTTGTATGTTTTTTGCACTATTCCCGTGATAAATCACGGGATTATAACTAACTTTACCCGAAGACGGCATGGATTATACAGGCCCGATTGTGAGAGCTACCGTCTCCTATTCCATTTTCTCGTCACTGCAAAGGATATCCCCCAGGTTCATCATATGGCGAACCCCCAAGAACATCATGGAACCACCTTCTCCGTCTCCGTATTACAGCGGCATTTGAGCAACCAAGACATGCATGAGATCTTCTGCTTCCGTGACGTCTGACGTATATGGGAGCCGTTCGTCTTCCAGAAACTCTAGCGTCTTGGAAGCCACAATATATTCTCCTGCCGTAATCAGCTCCTCGATCTCGACGAAGCGCTTACTTTCGGCCACATAGGGCCAGTGTTCAATCGTCCAGTCGCATGTTTTCGGGAGCAATTTCTTGTCTCGTCAGAACGCAGCCTCCAGGCCACGGCACACAACCACACGTCCAGAAACCGTTTCCATAGAGAGTCATCGTCGGGCGCCCGCGTGAGGAGTGGTTCCAGAAGTGCCAATCCCCGCGCATTATGATGCAGCTCCGACCACTGGCGGTCGCAGAATGGCAGTGACTTCAAGTAATCATGCGCGGTGCCACCATGGCCGAGTCAGCAGTCGGTAAAAAGCTAGTTCACTTTTCACCTCGAGCTGACTCTAAGGTGGAAGCGGATGCAACACCAAAGGCTACGCCCATGGTCGACTGCTCTTTGGCATTGTCTTCAATTGCCCGATCAGTCAGCAAGCATCACTACAATACTACCAAACCAAGTTTTGACAGCATATGATGCGGGCTGTGGACATGTCTTGTCTCAAACTACCAATCGACAAACATATATAGCACTATCTTCAGCATACAACGCTATTGAATTACGTAGCCCAGTATAGTGTAGATTATTCAAGGCTCCATTGCCGAAATCTTTCCCTTCACGATGACTTTGTATTAAAGATGTCCGTCGTCAACAGGCGCTCGTGGGAAATTAGTCCCAACAACCCCAAGGTGAACCTGCATTTTGGCACAGGCGGTTAGTAGAAGTATCATAAAACAAATTGCTTCACAGCAATCAAAAGACATTCTTCGACGCCCGTGGCACTGTGCACAGACTGCATCGCAATGATCCATAGTACTTACAACACGATTCCCGCGCTTCGCAACAGGATTATTCTCCAGTCCTACTACCACAGTATCGTAGTCGGTAGGGGCATGGATTGCTTCAATAGTCTCACCAAATATGGTCTGGACTTCGGCGATCAATGAACCACGCTGCAGCCTTTCCGCCAGACTCTTGTAGACTATTTCGAAATATATGGATTAGAATATGCTTTTGATAAACAAGCCTGCCTTTGGATCGATTCTTACCGCGGAGAATACCAGGCTGACTAGAGAACACCCAGTACTGCGAGTTGTTAACAGTTGTTAATAAAACACAACCCCCCTTTCTACAGAAAATGTGACCAGTTTGGGCCTCAAACACGTACGCTTCTTTCACACTCCACCGTCTTGCATGTGGGGATAATCTGGTCTTCGGAACCAAGCAGGCCTATATTACGAAGAATGTTGGAAAGCCCTACGTTAGTTGCTTCGATGAGATCAAACTGAAAGACACTGCAATCTCCAATCTGCAAGAGGCGAGGCTTAGCCAAGAATTACAAGTGGCTTCGGAGGTTCGTTCATTGCTTACCTCGACAGTCACAGCATTGATGCCCGCTGATTGAGCACAGCCTCGAATTGACCCCCCAGGGCTTGAGTTATGCACAATTATTTGTGGCTGCAGCGACTGCGCCATCTCTTTGATGGTAGGTTGGTTCATATCCGCACGGACGTAGAGGGAATTTTTCCTGCCACGAGAAGCTGTGTGCAAGTCCACGAGATAGTCGAACTTGAGGATCATCTCGTGAAACACTTGGTATGCATACTGCTGCGTGGAGGTACCCGTATTCTTGCTATATATCCAATTTCAGTACATCAAACAGTGTGCAACACGCCATGGGGCAGCATGAGAGTATACTGACCCAGGCATCAGCCGGTTGAGATCCTGGCCGTCTTGGCCTCGTTCCGAGTCCAAGAACCCAGGCACGTTGAGTACGAGTACTCCTACCACGGACCCGTGTGTAACGGTCTTGGCGCAAGTTCGGATGTCGTTGAATAGTTTCTGGATTACCGGAACACCGTTGATCTCATTGCCGTGGATTGCAGCGACAATGCCGACAGTGGGGCCTAGAACCCGAGATCTGTAAGCCAGTATGGGAACAGTGATTGTAGACAAAGCGGTATGGCTCAGTGCAAGATTCAAATTGAGTACCCTGTCGCAAGGCAATGTCGCAACGTCAAGTTTGGAAACCGAAATGACTGGCTGAGCCTCGCTGTTCGGTTTTGCATTTAACACTGAGGATGCCTCGTATAATTGAGACGGGTTGCGCCCGCCATGCCACGCGACGGTAGTCGTGCTCGCAGCTGTCATCTTGCAATGGTTGGGCTGACACCGGACGATTTCGAGGCTTGTTTCCTCAAATCTTGCCTAGATTGCAAAAAATGACAAACAAAACTTGAGAATGGGAGTTTGTATTTAGCATATCTGGCAGTTTGTGGTTGGTTTCTTTCGCCTTTTGATTATTTGTTCTCCACAAGCATACGGCTGGCTGTATATTGGTCGCCAAATTGCTCGATTTGGAAGTTGTCGAAGCGAGGAGCCGTACTTGTCACTCTAGCAAGTCATGTGCGTTGACCTTTCCGTTTTCGAACGACCCACGCGAGCTCCACGGGTGGTCCACCTCCTCCGGAAGCGAAAATCGTACTGCTCGTGCGCCGATGTACCAGAGATTATTCTTGAAGTGATAGATCCAATGAACCAACGATTTTGAGCTCCGTGGCTGTCATGGGCTAGGCGAAGTGCTTACCAATGGAATGCCTGACTCGGTCTTGGTGGCGCTCTCAGTCGAAGAGAGCCCAGCCCCGCCGCCGGCTTATCCAGGCCCGTAGATAAAGCCAATCCGTGGCTGCGGAACTTCAAGTTCCTCGTCTTTCGATCAATACCTGCACAACGATAAGCTGTTATTATGTCACAGGTTTATCAATCCATTGGCACCGTGATAATGCGAGCCCTGCAATAGTTGACTTGGAGCCTTTCGCCTGCGGCATCATTTCCCCCGTCGTGTCGTTTGAAAATAGAATCAGAGCGTCGCAGCTCGACTGCATCCAATGGATGTCGAGGTGAACGAAACGTCGCCTTCGAGCACGCCTAGCGATGGCACTTCAAGCAACACAGCAGCTTCAACTGTCCGGACAGGGTCGCGTAGGAGCAGGACCGGTAGGTATAGTGTAATCGTCCGTGTTGGGCTGCATTGACAAGACTCTGGCCAGGTTGCTCAAGCTGTCGCAGGCGCAAAGTGTAGGTGGGGCCAAAGACAGAGAGATGCGAGACAAGGCCTCTGCCTCAGCAACGAAAGGCCTGTCTCTTTCTGGTAATTGAGTTGCTTGAGAACTCGTCGGCTGATCGAAGGTGTGGCTTTAGGCGTTGTGATGAGAAGAAGCCCAAATGTTTGGCTTGTTGCCGACTGCAGCTGGACTGCACTTTTCCTGCCGCGCCGCGCCGCGTGCGTACCGGCTTCAACATCCGGTTCACCGAACCTCTTATTCCGCCCGCGGGCCAAGGCAGTGTCCCAGACGCCGAGACCCCGGGCATAGTTCTTCCAATAACGCCCTTACCTGGACTGCTGGCACCACGTGATCACAATCCCGGACAGCCCGATCGGGATGTTGGCGTGCAAGACGAAGTAGATTCTCAGCAACAGCTGCCAGAGCCTCCATCTTTATCAGATGAAACTCTTGAATCAGCGCCATCTTTTGGCGATTTCGACGATTTGTGGGGTATCGTTAACATGGCAGACAGCGTGGATTTGGAATTCCAGACTCCCGATGACTTCCAGCGTGTAGCTCCCGATGCCATTGGACATGAAGATGGACGCCCCCGAAGTAGAAGTTCAATGGACAGGAGTACCCCTGGCCACGACGTCTCAAACCGACACATGGTCAACATTCGACCGGAGGACCAGGAGCCTCTACAGCATTACCTCACCACAATGACTCAATTTGCCAAGATGAGGAACTCGAACCAAGAAACAGTCTATGCCACCATATTCTCCACCACAGCACTCTCACATGAACCACTTTTCCAGGCCATGATGGCGTGGAGTAGTTTGCATCTTGCACAGATGAGAAAAAGCTCTACAGAAGACGCCGAGAAACGATATGCGCGGGCCAGCACGCTGCTCCTGGAGGATGCAGATCCCCTCGAGCGTATCGATGTAGCTCTGAGCACTACTTGGATTCTCCTACAGTATGAGCACATTCTTGCAGATGGCGTGGAAAAGTTCTGTTCATTGCTCAAGTATGCTGCAGACATCCTGCAGAAGCTGTTCAATCGATTCGACAAGATCGAAGTAAAGCGCCGTCTCGGGGTCAATGGTGTGCGTGCCCTCATCTGGATGAGCACTTACGATGCGCGTGCGACGCTCTTCGGTACAGCAGGGTATCTGCTCGGCACGCTGAGGAGGTGCCCCTACATATATGACCTTCTTAGCCTGGGTGCACCGCCTGCGGAGGTTCACTCCCATGTACGACCTCCAAAGCCGTCGTATGAAGCATCGCTTCGTTTGGCACTGCCCCTGAGAATGGTAATGGGTCAGATTAGGCTGCTCACATTGTCGCAGAATAGTGAGGAAAAGCGGCGAGGCTGGTCCGCGGTCGACGACAGTCTCAAAACGCTACGGTCAGAGTTAGATGAGAAGTACAACGCCGCCGCTCAGAATGCTCTTTCTATTGCTCGAGGAGACATGCCCGCAGTGGCAGAAGCATCATCGGAGCAATATAATCGCATGATGCTCTGCGCCACATTCTACGGCGCAATCATTCTCTACCAGCACTTCAGACCGGCCATCGAGGTGTTCACAGTCGAGGAGCTTCCACCTTTGAGAGACTGTGGTTTGCGAATCATTAGACTTGCAAATTGTGCCAGCAGGGCGAGACCAGACTCTCCACAATCAGTTTGGCCGCATCTGCTATTGCTTGCTGGAATCGTCTGCCAGGATCCCGTTTATCAATCTTGGGCAATTCAGTCCCTGCAGAAAGCTGAAGTTTGGGGCAGAAATTTGTACAAAACTCGAATATTATTGGAGGCGTTTGCAGATCATGCTGGGTCAGGTGTTGGGCTGGACGACATCACTACACTAATGGAGCAAATTACTGGACCCTTCATCATCTGACCACCCCAAGGAAACTCTACGGCTGCGAGAGTCAGATCTTTTGCCGTGTGTCTTCGTACGCTGTTGACGGTTGAGACGGCAGGGAGAAAGAGTAGGGCCCGAGATAGAGTCGCCCCAAAGGAGGTATTGGCAGACAAGGGGTTGGATTCTGGTCTTCAATTGGCGGCAAGTGGTCATTGAACTTCTTTAGGGCGTACGCACAACACCCTTATCCGGCCGGGCACATGCTGTACCTATCCGTTGGTCCGGCTTCTGTCACAGCAAGTTTGTTGGCCTTCCTTCGGATGGATTCAGGGGAATCTCACGGAATGTGTTCAAGTTTTACGTGTCGAGGTAGCAAGAGATGTCGCAAATCTGCGCACGGATGAAATTCTCTTCAGATCATTGAGGGGAATCGAAGAGTAGCACTCACGCTTTCATTTGCATCATTGTCAAATTCAGATGTGCGCCTTATGTTTTTGAATCACAATCCCATTGGGCTTGAGCGACCCCGAAGCGCATGAACGATCGTACCGTGCATTGGCCATCATGGTCTCCTTCAGAAAACCCCAGCATTGGCGATGCCAGGTAGCTCTTCCAGCGCGCTAGGGGTCATCTTTTGCAGCGTTGGAATGCACATGGTGTGCGATTTAATGAATAACACGATTACTGGGGGCTCCTATCCTGAATCTGCTAGAGCGACAACTATAGCACATCGGCTTCTACTTACCGTATCCGGCAACCAGCATCGCGAGCTGGTGGGGCAACAGCGATAGTCGTCCCAGATATCGGGGAACGAACAACAAGCGTATTTGGGGCCGGGGCAGATTTTGCGGGGAGTTGGGGGCATCTACACCAGAGCCATACTAGACGCGACAGGATTCAGATAAGCAGAATCAAGATAAATCAGAGCCCAAAGTAAGTCGCAGACATACATTGGTGTTCATATAAAGAGGGCTGCTAATTTCTCTCGTTCTTCCGCAAAGCCATGCTGTCTACTGCCTCACCCCATCCTATCCTACCTGCTAGATTTTTATCATGTCGACAACTCATGATATGGAAAAGGTGAATCAACATGCGTCATGTCCACTTCCTGAGCAAGTTGAAGAAGAGAAAGAGCACATACAACCAAGCCGCGATGCCGACGATGCTCTCAAGTTCGTTGTGGAGCATGGTGTCGAGAACACCAGGGTGACGGAGGAGGACAGTCGCCGACTGTGCCGCAAGATCGACTTCCGCTTGATGCCCATGGTAGGTTCAATGTTGAACGCTAAACTCCGGCGTAAGGCTGACAGTGGCTATGCGCAGCTCTTCATCACTTGCACACTCAACTTATTGGACAAACAAGCACTGTCATTCTCTTCGACTTTTGGCCTCAAGGAGGACAATGTAAGTGAAGTCGAACGGCCCCTTTGGTGACGGAGCTTACGGTTTTGCAGCACCTCTCCGGAAACCAGTACAGTTGGGCCAGTGGTTCTATATTTTATATCGGTCAGTGACATAATCTCCAAAATATCCGTGGTCAACCCAATCACCCAGCTAATGTATGCTCAGCGTATATGGTTGCTCAGCCTGTAATGTCTCGATCGCTACAGCACTTTCGTATTGGACGCTTCGTTGCCATCATGGTGATTTTGTGGGGAGCACTCCTTCTTTGTACGGCCGCTTCAAGATCCTTCGCGTCACTCATGACTGTACGGTTTCTCCTGGGCGCTGTGGAGTCCTGCATCAACCCTGCATTCGTCCTTATAACCTCTCAATGGTATACCCGAGCAGAGCAGCCAGCTCGTATTTCTTACTGGTATGTAGGAACCGCTGTTGGGCAGATGTTCGGCGGTCTCATCGGCTACGGCGTTGGCCACATCTCCTACGCGGGAGCAGGAAACTGGATTTGGTACTTTATCATCTTCGGTTCTCTCACCATTCTATATGGCTTCTTCCTGCTATTCTTTTTGCCCGACAGCCCCATGACAGCTAGGTGGCTCTCCCCTAGTGAGAGAGAAACCGCTGTCGTGCGTACTCTGGAGAACCGCACTGGTTTTGTCAATCACCAATGGAAGTGGCCCCAGTTTTGGGAGGCGCTCACAGACCCACAGACAGCATTGCTCTTCGCCATGGCGCTTCTGAACACCATTCCGGCAGGGGCTATCTCTTCTTACGGCAGCATTGTCATCAAGGGATTCGGCTTCAGCGCAATTAACACGACATTGCTCAATATGCCGCAAGGTGCCATTCAGCTTGTTTCACTGTTGTTCTCCGGATGGTTCGTGTCCAAGTTTAACGGCACCCGATGCTGGATGATGGCCTTGTCACAAGTTCCGGGGCTCATCGGCGGCGCTCTCCTCTATGTGCTCCCGGAATCGAACCGAAACGGCAAGCTAGGATCCTTCTATCTCCTCAGCACTCATGGTGTCGGTTTTAGTATCCTGTTGTCCATGCTGGCGTCCAATTTTTCCGGATTCACAAAAAAGACCACAGCATCTGCATTGGTATTTATGGGATGGTGTGCGGGCGAGATCATCGCGCCGCAGCTCTTCCTGGAAAGAGAGGCCCCCACTTATCACACTGTTTTCTTCGCATTCTTTGTTTCTTTCGCCCTGCTTATATTACTGCCTTTGCTGTTGCGGGTGTACCTGATGTGGAGTAACAAGCGCAGGGAGCGTGACCATCCCACACAAGGCGATCAACCTCCTGCGGATTTACTTGACCAAACGGATAGAGAGCAAAGGGCACACTTTCGATACGTCTATTGAGAGAGGCATTTGTCCATGGAGTGGCTCATGGCATAATGATGCGCGGAACAGGATAGGTCATGTATAGCGAATAGCTGCGGACGCGATTAGTGTTCTAGAAAATGTTACTTTGTGGATTCCTTTTCGTCGCGTCTGATTCAGGAAATAGAACAAGCCTGCGAGCAAATCTGGATTTCAGAACCGCAGAAATATTGCGAATTCATGTTTGAAACCGAAGCATTTTTGATCCGCACAGTGCTTTCTTGGCCTGTAACCCTGATACTGAGCTGCACTATATATATATATATATATATCTAAGAACACTTTGCGCAGATGGTTTCGCTAAGGTGTTACGAACCTGTACCCTGACAAAAAAAATTCGGTTACTATGTTACGGGCTATCGAGAAAACGATCCGTTTTGTTACAAGTCAGTATTCACGAACGATGACGACAATGCAAGATTGTTGAGGAAGGTGTTGCTGCCGTTGATGACAGCAAAGGCAAGATGTCAATTTCGGCAGAGGTTGCCAATCTATGATGAGAGTTCTGGAACGTAGGCTATACGATGAATGTACATAGCTGGGTCAGTCAATAATGAGACTGTACTGCGCTGTTTCTATGGACACGGTTACTCCCGGGCTCCCTGGTAAGGCACATATAGAGAACGGGAATGATGGAACAACGGGGAATCTCACCAAATGACTTAACCCGTGCCACGACCCCCCATGTTAGTGAGGGACGAGCGCTCACTATATGGGGGCCATGGCACGGATGCCCACTCAAAAGTAATATATCACGTCTCTTCCTGGGACTTTCTCAATCGTTCCACTGCTTTTTGCAGTGTAAATTGAACAGGGATTCAATGTATCCTTGAGGATCTAGTGTAGGTGAGTATGTTAGCGCGAATTTTGGGTCTGTCGACCTCGCACTATCCAACAAAGGCCCCCGCCCAACACCGCCAGCGTTATATATGCCTACGCGGGAAGCAGCGGTGGCACTGAGAGCCGCGGCCAATACATGATCCTACATATTCTCGACCAAACTCAACCATTTCTCGTGCCGTTGAAAAACAAGATTACGCATCCTTGACTACGATGGATTGTTCGGACCCGAACGCATTCACTTTGCCTTACCAGCTGACGAAGCAAATTCGCCGTGATGTTTATCCACTGTTAGAATCAACCCAGCCAGAGCTATCGGCAAAAGGAAAGACGGTGCTCATTACCGGCGTTACGGGGGGCATAGGCAAGGCAAGCACAATTTGGTCGATTCAATTTCTTCGCGTCACTAATCAATGATACAGGTTATTGCCGAATCGTGGGTCACCGCGGGGGCTTCCGGCGTCGTGATTACCGGGCGCAAGGTCGATGTTCTTGAGGGCATTGCCACTCGGCTCCAGAGCCTCGCCGCGCCTAGCACTAAAGTTCTCGTGCAGGCGACTGATATCACTGACGAAGCCTCGGTCGCGGCGCTCTTCGCGGCAGCCAGGGAGACAGTCGGCAAGGTCGACGTGCTCATCAACAGCGCGGGTAGTTTGGAGGGGGGCAACATCGGCGGCGTCAATCCCACGAATTTCTTCAATGATTTCCAGGTCAACGTGCTGGGCTCGTACCTGATGACGCACAACTTTCTCGCCCAGGCGGACGGCGCCGGCACTGTCATCAGCTTCACGACGGCCGCCATCGCCACCGTGTTTCCGGGCATGGCGGGCTACACGGCGTCCAAGCTGGCCCTTGTCCGCATCATGGAGAACCTGCACGCCGAGCACTCGGGCATCCGTGTTTTCTCGCTCATGCCGGGAATTGTCATGTCCGGAATGACTCTCGATGCGTTGAAGCCGTATGCCAAGGATAGCGCTGAGCTCAGTGCTGGTTGGACACTCTTCTTATCTACTCCGCGCGCCGAATGGATGCGCGGCGGCTTACTGAGCGTCAATTGTGAGTGCCCTTCCCGTACACAAAGATCGCCACTCTACTAACACGAGTCTGCGCCGCAAGGGGACATCGAGGAGATGGAGGCCCATAAGGATGAGATTGTTGGCGACAACCTGCTCAGTCGGGCTTTCCTGAACGCTAAGTTGGGGAATGATGGACATCCTTGGAGGACTTAAGGTGGCGGATAAACCACAAGAGACCATCGAGCAGGTGTATCAAGGTCTAGCACAGTGCGCGGCAATGGCCCGAGTAGTGAGGGACTACCTCACACTGCCAACTCCTTACAAGTAGACATCACCAAACCATGGAGATAGCTGCCAAAGTCGGTGCGCTATGTCGAGCGTGTGACGGTATGAATAACTTCCTGAGACAGCGCCGACCCATTGCATCTTGCGACCGCTACCAAAGTCAGTTTCGTTGAGGATGCCCTGGTGATGAATCAGGGCTACTTGAAACAGTGGGTGAAAAGAAACAGTTTTCGGAATTTTCAGCCTGACCAGGACCGCGTCTATCGAGATACCAGAACGACCCAATAACGGAAAGACGGTATCGCGGACTCTTTTTCCAACCATATCAAACTTTTACGACTGTCCTAGTGGGTGGTGATTGCTTTACATCGCACACTACGCATAGTATTCATAATCAATGCTATAAGTAGTATATTTGTAGAGGGGGATTTACGAAAATAATAATTCCCTGGAATCTCAGAGCACGTATCGGAAATCTGGGTGGCGGTCGCCTGTCTTTCCAGCGCCTATCTCTCTTTCCCGCTCCTCGATACTCATGTTGTCGCGCTTGTTGTTGGACTTCTTCAGCGCCACGTACATGGTGATGTATCCAAGGGAGGCCATCACAATGGCCGCAAGCGACACGGCGTGGCCAATCGTGTACCGTCCATCCGAGTCCGTGATCCTGTAGATCTGTCCAGCCATGATACCGGCACTGTTGCCGACCGTCTGCTGCAGGCCAATGGCCGTCGCTCTCTTGAAGTATCCGGCATTGCTATTACTGACCCAAGTGACGTTCAGACCGACGACACAGTAAATGCCAGTGGCAGTGACGAATGTGGCAAAATACAAAACCGACGTCGATGTCATGGGGACGCCAAGCATGAGAGCGTAGCCGACGGCCGTGACAAGGGCCATAGGAACCATGAAGATGGCGCGGCGGTTGAATCGATCGGAGAGGAATGAGATGAAGATGTACACCGCCGAGGCCCAAATGTAGACGGGAACCGTCAGCAGCTGCGTCTTGACCGAGCCGTAGCCAAAGCCCTTGATGATGACGGGGAGGAAGGTACCGAAACCAAAAGAACATGTGTTGGCGCAGAACTGGCAGCATGCCGACAGCCAGACCTTGGGGTCCTTGAAAGCCAGCTTGACCTCGGTCTTATCGAAGAGCTCCGACTCGCCCTGGTACACAGCGGTCTGCTGCTGGCGCACGCGCATAAGTGCCTTCTCGTCCTCGCGTAGCCACCACGCTGTCTCAAAGTTGTCGGGAAGCAAGAAGACGGCCATGAGTCCGACGACGATGGAGATCAGACCCTCGACGAGGAAGAGCCACCGCCACCCAGAGAGTCCGTGAGCGCCGTGCAGGTTCGTCAGACCAAAGGCTAGCAGTCCTCCAAACGCACCGGACAGCGCGGCGGCGACGAACAGGTATGAGATACGACGTGCCTGCTCCTCCTTCTTGTAGAAAGTGCTGAGATATAGCGTCAGGCACGGAAACAGTCCCGACTCAAAGGCACCCAGAAGCAGACGAGTAGCGATCAAGGTAGCGTAGTTCTTCATAAAGGCCGATCCAATAATGACGGCGCTCCAGCCAATGATGAAAAAGGGGATGAGCCTGCTTGGCCGGGCTTTCTTCAGGATTAGGGAGGCCGGGATCTCGAATGCGATGTATGTAACGTAGAAGAGGGTGACGGCGACATTGAGACGATTACCAATGAGGTCGAGGTCCTCGGTCATGCCAGCAATGGCTGCATTTCCTGTGCGAGCCTGTTAGTGCCATGTCAGTGGCGGGTAGAATTGGCCGAGGAGGCCTACCAATATTGCTGCGGTCCAGGTAGGCCACCAAGAAGAACAGGACCATCATAGGCGCCAGGAAGGTATCCAGCTTTCGTAACAGGCGCTTCTCGGCGGCCGGGTCGACGTGGAGGTCGGCGGCGTCAACGGAGGGCGAGGTCTCCACATCGTCGGCGCTGTGTGCATCGAGGCCCATTTTCTTCTCGTCCGGGGCCATGGTCAAACAGATGACGGCCTCCAAGCCTTTTCTGATGGTTGAATAGTGGTGACTATCCGTAAAGTGTGAGTTCCGGGGTGTGGGAGAAGCTCAGTAACTGGGGCTGTCATGCATGCCTTCCATTAAATGAACCTCTGGGCAGGCTGATCAATTATACATGAACGTTATACGTGCCATGGATTATCATCGTGCGTCTGTGTCGTAGCAACCGGCTGGTCGCATGCTATTAGCTGCCATAATTCACCGTTCGCCTATCTCTTGGCCAGAAACATTTCCCGACGACCCATCGGGGAATTGGGTGCTTATCAAGGAGTCCTTCTAAGTTCTGGGTCCGGCGGGGCGAATGCGGGATACGTTATCATTACGCCCAGGCTACCCCTGTAGGGCTGACCGACGCTGTAGAGGCAGCTAGACATCCAATCCTTCGGCGCTCACATTCAACTGACTCGCGGCCGTCTCCCCAGAGTCAGTGCTCTTGATAAGGCCTGAGCCGGCCCCGCTCCCCAAGCATCTGCGCGTATGTATAATCCCGATGACACCCATTGTGCCATGGATTTTCCCGATCGGATTTGCCAGAACAGACACAAAGCAGCATGAGTTCCACAAACGCTGAGAAGCGGAAAAGGCCAAACGTCGATGGCGAAGAACTACAAGCGGTCCACGAGGCCGAAGCTGTGGTCTCATTGGCGAAAAAGAAGAAGAGAGGACGACATGCGGTAGCGTGCACCTCGTGTCACCGCCGAAAACAACGTGTAAGACAAATTTGGCCGATGCTTATGATCCCGGCCCGGTCTGGGGGGCTCGTAGGTATCATGGACTCGACAGCATTTTCTGGAGATATGTTCGGGCTCTAACAGTGGTGTTTGTCCATAGTGTGATGGAAACCACCCATGCTTCAACTGCAGGTACGTATCATTGAGTAGACACACTCAGGGTCTCGCGTGTCCAATAACTAAACCTCGCATGACTACAGCCGTCGCGGCGTCGGACATAGCTGCACCTACGCAAACACCCCGACGTATAATGTCACAGTGTCGGCTCAGTCATCTCTCAACAGCCTCGCCGAGATATCGCTCGCGACACCGAGGACTCCCAGCATCAGCAACGATGGTCCTGCTGGGAATGTGCCCAGGTCAGTATCACGGCGCTCAAGCGACTCTGGAAATACGCGGTCGCGAGGCAACGGCACTGGAGACGCGTCCGAGTGCTCAGTGGGCGATCTTTTCAAGAGCCGCGATGCCCCCTCGTTCTTTGGATCATCGTACTTTGGCCCACAGGCCGCGGCCAAGATCATCGAGGCGCCTGCTCCCGAGTTTTCGTCGGGACTTCCACACAAACCGATCGCCAGCTCCACCCATTCCTTTCGCGACGAAGGAGGGCCGTTTTCCCAGATATGGGACTTGCTGGGGCTGCTTCCACGGAAGAAGCCAACCGTCGATCGCCTGACTGAATGTTTCCTTCAAGAGCTCAACTGGGCTATTGATGCGGTTGAAGCGAATGACTTCAGGGCCAAATACGACACCTTTTGGTCAAGAAAGTTTGGCTTCGACGACTTTGCGACCATTGACCTGAGATGGCTTGCTCTTTTATTCATCGTGCTCGCGTACGGTGTGCTCCTCGACCGTCCTGAGCCCATGAATCAGGACATGGCTCGTGACTTACAAGACACATCACTGCGCTTCTACTGGGCTGCGAGACGAGCCATTGTCATTGCGCCGACTTTCTACGGGGAGTCGGTTGACCTCGTCCGTGCCGGTGTTCTTGTTACACGTTACCTCATCTATGCGCGTCGCGTGCCTGAGTCGTGGCTCACTACCAGCTTCGCAATGCGTATGGCACAAGCACAGGGCATGCACATTGACGGCGAGAGGTGGAGGCTGTCAAGGCAAAAGACCGAGACACGACGGCGGCTTTGGAGTCATCTGTATACACTAGACAAGACCATCGCGTTGGCCATCGGCCGCCCCTTTGCGATTGTGGATCAGCAATGTCTTGTGAAGCTGGCTTCTAATGTCTATCTCGACGAAATGGATGAGGCCAAGGCAGAAGTTGTTGCAGAACAGCCACTGTCCGAACCAACCCTGAGCCTGGGTAATCGCTTCGCCCACAAGCTTGCCGTGATCATTGGCAAGATACAGGAACGGTGTTTCGGGCTGTTCCAAGTCTCGTACGACACTGTTCTCTCGCTGGACGCCGAGGTCGTCTCATGGAAAGAAAAGCTGCCACCGTACTTTCGACTCGAGGACCCGGACATTTCCCAAGATCACACTCGGGAATGGCTGCCATGGAATCGCCTCCGCCTACACAGCATGTTCCATTTCGCCCGGGTCACGCTGCATCGGCCGTTTCTCTTGCGGCAGTCCATCACTAATCGATACCGCATCAGCAACGACGTGTGTATAGCCTCCGCATGTGCCGATCTTGACATGCGGCTCAAGTACTTTGCGCAGCCGCTTGCGGACCGCATGAAGTGGACACTGGGACCTCACCACCTGTTCAACAGCGCTCTGGTCCTGGGTATCATCGTCGTCCGGGACCCGACCTCGCGCCGTTCCCAGGCCATCCTCGAAGACCTGGCCGCCTACTGCGAGATGCAGCGAAACGACGTCTGGCTCAACGAATTCGCCCTGGCCGAGGTCAAGATCTGCGAGCTGTGCATCAAGAAGGCCCGACAGGCTACCAGAGGCGGTCGCCCGGCATCTTCGGCCGTGCCGACCGCAACGGCGATGACGGCGAGCCCGGCAGTCCCAGCGGTGGCTGAGGAATTCTATGACCCGTTCTTCGGGAACCCTATGGCTGGTAACTTTGGTGCGATGCCCCTGGATGGGGCTATGATGTGGGACAAGCAGAACTATAGTTTCCCCGAGCCGGCCAATCTGTCGCATTGGGAGCATATAATAGATTCGATTATGCAGGATAATCATATGTAGTCGTTTATGCTTTCAGCGCAGTTTAATGTTGTTTAAATTCCCTGATGTCTGGATCATACAAGGGCATTGATTTCCGTTGATCGTTTTAACAGCTTCTCTTAGTTGGCTAGCTCGTTGAGCCAGTTCATTTATCCAACCCCATTTCCCAATCATTAAGCTTCATTTCACGAAAACGTTAAAGGCAAGTGCCATACAAATACGCTATTTTTCGTTGAATAATTACACGCTGCCATTCTTTGTCGGTCCGGGTGCCTCCTCGTACTCAACTCGGTTCACCAAACTCCCCAGGCCGTGGCTCATGACGATCCTGATATCGTCGCCGGGCTTCAAATACACAGGCGGGTCCTTGCTGACGCCGATGCCGTGCGGCGTGCCGGTCATGATGACGGTACCGGCCTCGAGCGTCGTGCCCTGAGATAGGTAGGCGATGATCTCGGCGACGCCGAAGATCATGTCGTCGGCGCGGCCCTCCTGCACGACCTCGCCGTTCAGCAAGGTCCGGAGCTCGACGGCGGCCGGGTCCGGCAGGCGCCGCGGCGACACGAGGCAGGGCCCCAGCGGCGCGAAGCCGTCGAAGCCCTTGCCGAAGCCCCACTGCGCGCCGCGGAACTGGTGCTTGCGCGCCGTCACGTCGTTGGCGCAGGTATAGCCCAGGACGTAGTCGAGGGCGCGGTCGGCGGGCACGTTGCGCGCCGCTCGGCCCAGCACCACGGCCATCTCGGCCTCGTAGTCGGCCTGGCCGTCGGTGGCCTGGTGTGGGATGACGAGGGGCGCGTTGGGTGCCCCGAGGCAGCTCGCCGGCTTGAAGAAGAGCGTTGGGTGGTCCGGCAGTGCCAGGTTCATCTCACGCGCGTGATTGCGGTAGTTGAGCCCGATGCATCGGATCGTGCCCACCTCGCGGCTTGACAGCGGCGGTAGCAGCCGCGAGATCGTCAGGACCTTGGACGTCGCTTCCGCTGAGAGGTCGAGCGCCGAGCTCGAAGAGAACACTTTCACGGACACTGTTTGCGACGAGGCCAGAGCCGCCCCGACTATACCAGATTAGTCCCAATGTTCCTATTCTGGGGCCACTTTTGTAAGAGACCGTGAGTCGGGATATCCCACTGTCAAGATCTGCATCTATAGGTTCTCCAATGTATTCTTGGTTATCCTCAACTGCGACGAATCGAACCAGCCTCTCCCAATTCTGGAAAAGAGTCAGTTCAAAGAAAAGCATGTAGAACATATACGCATGTACGCTTTCCGGGCCAACTTACTGTAGAAACCATTTTGACGTTATCGAGTAAGTGCTGGAATAGGAAAAAGCCAAGAAATTTCACATTTACTCCGGCCACGAAAACCAAAAAGACAGAAAGAAAGAAAGACCAACTTTTGTAAAAATCATTATAAGAGCATCTTTGAGGACTCTCTCATTGATATCGCAAGCCATATGAGAAGGGTGGTGGATAATCAGGCGACGCCAGGTGTCACCGAATTTGCCGGTGTTGAGCTCGTTGAATTGTCCGATCTGATCGGCCTTTGCAACCAATGGGTGCGCCGACTTATCTCGGTGGTCCACCTCCGAATCTTGGCCTTTGCACTAACTATCCCCCAGGAGTGACAACTCCGTCATATCTTCCACTATAACAGGCCTTCGTCCAAAAACTGGATTGCGTGTTCAACTGCTTTGGCCGCTTCTGCTTTCCATCCAATCATGGGTGCCAATGTGAGGATATCATGAGGAGCATTCGCAATCTCGTACGTCCCAACGCGGGGTTTCATCACACCCTCACGCTTGGCCTGGATTGATTTCTGCACATTCACAAACTTCATGATCTCGGGCCTCAATATTTCAGCACCACCCCACTGCACCCAGATTGGCACCTCGGTCGGAATGGCAGCGGTGACGGGCGAGATATACGGGTCGCTACGGGCCACTCCCGTCTCGGCACGCGGCAAGAACTCGCGATACGTCCACGCGATGAGATCCGGCGCCACATGGTCGACGTGCGTGGCGGGGCGCTCGTCGGCGACGGCGACCTCGATCACCATGTCCGGCCACGGACTCCAGAGCAACAGGGCCGACGGCTCTGGCAATAGGTCCGGATTGGCGTTGGCGTAGCGTAGCAGTGCAATCGCGAGGTGCGCACCGGCCGAGTCTCCTGACAGAACGATATCTTGCGGAGGGATCTGCAACCCATGGACGAGATGCGAGTACGCCGTGATCGCGTCCTGGAACGCAGCGGGGAACCTGCCGCCTGGCGCAGACGAGAGCCGATACTCTGGACAGAATATGGCGCAGCCTGGGCTTGAGCGCTCTAGGAGAGAGCTCATGACCTTGATGCCCGGATCACGACCATCTCCTAGGACGTAAGCGCCGCCGTGGATATGGAAGAAGATGCGCTGCCCCGGACGGTGCTGTTCTGGACGTGTGATGGGTTTAGTGTGCCAGACGGCACCAACATCGCCTGGACGGGTCTGGGCGTCGCAAAGCAGAATACCACGGTAAAGCTCGCTCCTAGCAGGTTGTACAATGACGAACTGGCCCTTTTCGTTTCCCGCCTCGAGGAGTGGCGGCGGCTTGAGCTCAATCGTTGCCACGAATTTCCCGAAGTATACGAAGAGAGTGCGGCACAGCGATTGCCGAAACGTCCAGGCGGGGCTTGGACGCATTGATGGGAACAGATAGAGCGTGAACAACCAGGGCAGTCGTAGCAACGTGAATGCTACGAAAAAGGCTGTATATACAGCCGTGCCCGGCTGGCGAGTCCAGAAACTTGGCATGGTGTGCGGCGTGGCTCGTACTGACTGGCTCGAGATTGGAGGGCAAGTTTGACGTACCTGAGGTGAACAGCTAGAAGGTGATGAACGCGGTTTAAAAGAATGAGATGGAATCGGCCAAGGATATTGCATTCATGAGTCCTTGAAGAAAGATCCATCACATGACCTAGGCTTGCTTAGAACGAAATTGGCCTTGAAGTGCTATCATCAACAACATTGGAGGCTGCATAATGGATTGACCTCTGTACCTGCAGGTGGGCAGTTGGTGGTTAAGGCCCCTGTAGGCGCGATCGTAAGCGGGGTACGGAAATTCAGTACGCTATAATTCGTACCCGGCGATGCTTAACAGGTAGGTAATCAAGGGGTAGTATCGCGCTGATTGTTTTAGTTTTCTTTTATTTCTTATTCTTCTCTGCCATATGTTTTGGTTTTTGTTGATTTTCCTCCCTCCAATTTCTTGCTCTATGGAGTCTTGTGCCCAACATGTTACCGACGTCGAGGCCAGATAGGTATAAAACGGGGACTGCTGTTTGTTTACCTGTCAATGTAAACTGGGGACAAGACAGATAAAATACTGGGGTTCGATGGTCGGCTTGGTAGATCAAAACAATGAGCTTTCAATTTCTACCGTTTTGCTTTTCTGCTGCTTGTATCTCAATTGCCATATGCTCATCCTGCACCTTGGTGAGATACTTGCGTCCAGTCTTAGATTACATAGGCTGCACCTCCTTGTTAGTGGTACCATTGGCGCACTTTCCATCGTCATCGTCCCCGCAGCGTCTGCGGTTCCGCTGATTTATGAGCAAGTCATTGACGGGGTCGTCGCCAATGGATACGATTCCCAGGTTTTGCACATCCCCAGCGTCGGACTCGTCGGCAATGGCATCCGAGAGGGCTCGCCACCAACCATGTACGACGACGCGGCATTCGTTGCAGCCCGCGTCAATGATCTTGCGGACGCGGGCAGGGACATCCTGCTCGTGATGCATTCCTACGGAGGGACGGCAGGCACCCAGTCCGCGCAGAGACTGTCCAAGAGCGAGAGGCAGAAACAGGGCAAGAATGGTGGCATCGTAGACCTTGCATACATGACATGCTTGGTTCCAGAACTGGGCAAGCCTGCTTCCAGCAGAGCGACAACACCACCGAAAGACGCAAAGCCACTCATGGCGATGGGTGTGGGTAGTCCAAGTGATCATCCCAAGAATTTTCAGGCTTTTACTGACTCTATAACTTCCACAGGATGACGGCTGGTTCTATTATCCCGATGCATCGTTGGTTGCTACTCGGGTATTCTCAGACATGCCTTTTGAAGAGGGCCTAAAATGGGGCAAAGAACTGGTCAAGCACTCGGCAGCCAGTTTTGGCAGTCCTTTGACATATGCAGGCTACAAGGACCTTCCCGTGTCGTATCTGGTCTGTGAAGATGATCTTTCCATCACTGCCGAGACCCAGAGATCCCAGATCGACATGATTGAGCGAGAGAGCGGAAACAAGGTGGACGTCACGAGTATCCAAGCTGGCCACGTTCCGCCCATCAGCGCGCCACAGGATGTGATCAAATGGATTCTTCATGTCGCGACAAAATATTCCACGGCCTGAGGTGACATATTGCCGAATCTTGGGACTGATGTAGAAATGAGGGTTTCTCTGGCATCAATGTCTACCTAGGTGGGTAGCTTGTTCGGTCGAAGTCATACTCAATGGTGATAGCCATACTATTTATAGCTGGCGATGAGCAATATAAGTAAACTGCTGTACTTACCGAATACTCCCCGTTAAGCTGGTTCTGTTGCATTTTCTGAATCTTGTATGCCGGGGTCGTGGCCAACGCGCGCACCAACACCCCACCTGCATATTACCTAGACACCAATACCTAGACACCAACGGGAAACGCTATTTGTGCAGCGGCTTGCGCGAAATTCGGATGTATGAGCAGAGTGATGCCAATGACAATCTTTCAAAGAACCATCTGGATAGGTAGGATTACACATTCTCACGCCGGCACTTCGTTGAGACATACGAATGCAATGACCTTGTTGGTTGATTGCATATCCTGCTACCACGAAGATCAGCCTGATTGCGGCTCGAAACGTGCGGTTAGGACCGGCAATTGAGCAACAATACTACGCTTTCGCTTCTACGGCTGCGTCCGTGCCAACACCATCCAGGGACTCCTGCGATTCCAAAAATGGCCAGCCTCAAAGGCAGCATATTACTGACTGGTGCCAATGGTGGGCTAGGATCTGGAATCGTCTCGAAGCTCCTCTCGACTCCCGAGCTCAGAGCATGTCATGGCATCTTCACTGTTCGCAATGTCGACACGGCCACTAGGGTCAAGGCTATTCTTGATCGCGCACCTCCATCCTACTCTTATGAGATTCTCCCTCTGGAGTTGTCTCTGATATCCGATGTTCGAAAGGTTTCGGACGCCATCAACTCCCGCGTAACAAATAGCGAGATTCCTCCCATTCGCGCTTTGATTCTGAATGCAGGATACACCGACATGGGAAAGGAGAGCCTTACCGAAGGGGGATTTGAGACCAGCTTTATGAGCAACTACTTGGGACACTGGTTGCTAGCTCTCAAATTGCTCAGAAGCATGGATCCCGCCAACGGTAAAATCGTCGTGGTTGGCAGTAACAGTTACGAGTAAGCATCCAAGTCCACGTCTATGGATATCATTAACTTGGTAAGTAGTACCCGTCATCCGGTCCATAAGATTGACGGTTATTACAATGATGAGAAGTGGAAGATCTTTATTCGCCACGACAGCATTGATGACATTGCCCGAGGCACCTGGAGCCCCAACCAGCCAAACGAATATCCCCGGTGTGCGGGAACGCGCCGATATGGTGCAGGGAAGATGTGCTCCATAATGAACGTGGGAGAGCTGGTAAGGACGGTGCACCACTATCGTCCAATTGTTTCAAAGACCATTTGACTGACAATGCACGTCCAGCAACGTCGCCTCGACTCTGATCCGACGCTGAGCCATATTTCCATTGTCGGCATTGAACCAGGATCTATGGGGACTGACCTAGTCCGACGAGGGGATTGGTTTGCTCGTGTGGTCTTCTTCCCGTACATCATTCCCCTATTGGCACCCCTGATGACATGGTATCAACCCAACGGAGTCATCCGAACCATCAGCAAGTCGAGTGCCGACGTAGTCAACGCTGCATTCGATACCAATCCTGGCCTCAGAGGCAAGTTTCTGAACGGATCTGAACTGGAAGATGTAGTACCAGAGGCTGCAGATGCCAAGAAGCGGGCAATGGTGTGGAGCGACAGCGTGAGATACACGCAACTGACAGAAGATGATACCTTGCTTGTCAATTGGAGGTAAGACAGGATGGATGTGGATTACTGAGTTACCCGGTTTGGAAACGGCCAGATGTAGTATCAACTCGGGAATGGCTTTTATGCATAACGTCTCGGTCAACACCATGAGCACAGCTCTGATGATCGGGGAGAAAGCCGCTGACATTTTCATCAACGAGTTGGGCTGGAAGAACGTGTATTGAATTCTTTTCATCGTATTTTCCTGTCTGTCTGCCTGCCGTTTCTTCCGCTCTCGGCGTTCGGTTCCAAGTCACTATCGTCGTTGATACGTGCATGTCGGTAAACTGTAATTCATGATAACCCTACCGTGCCATGCCCCCACTCACGGAAAGCCTTACAAGCTCACTAACACTAACCATTCAGATCAACCCAGGGTAAAGTTTAGGGGCATCAGATTGTCAGATGATGGATGTTAGATACTATGGCCTTTGAGCGACACTCTACCATGGTCCCTATGTAAATGAAAGTTCTATTGGCTTCTCCCTGATGAGACTGGAAGCTATGTTCCCTCGTTCATTGTCACGTTCTCATACATGCCATAATTCCTTTTCGGTACTTTCCAGTAACCTGCTGACCAGGGCATATCCGACCGATCTGGGGCAGCTGTCTTCTGGCTGCTTGGTCCCTCGAACCTCGGCCCCTGCGCTCTTTGTGGAACTGGTTTCCTCTTCGGTACCGATGTGACCACGCTGTAGTTTCCGGTTGCCGGTTGCTGATGACCAGCACGTCCGTACGGCCCAGAGGGTGTTGAAAACGACGTCGACTCTCGGGTCCTGAGTGCAGGGTGCTGCTGATGCCAATCCCGTAGTCCACCGTGTCTCGTCGGACTCAGTGGCGTTGTGGTGATGAGGGACTGATGTCGATCTTTCCAGGACTCTGGCGAATGATCTACTGATCGTCTGGGGCTTTTGTCGGGGACGGGTACTGGTAGGATATGCCCGTGAGCGTCGTCATCGCGCATCTCCTCCATGACGGGCGTCAGCGTCCTGGAAGATCGATGCGAATCCCTCCTCGGCCGCACTGCGGCCGCAGCATGCGTCTCTGGCGGGTCTTCGAATGGGTTGGATGCAGAACTTCTTCGCATTGCCGGCGCCACGGGTACCATGTCGGGTTCTAAAAATTCAGACGAGTGCAGTGGTGACTCGATGGCCGTTGGCCTCCGCCTTGCTCTTCTTCTTTGTCGGATCAAGCAGAATGCCAAGGCAAGAATGACAAGTAAGGCTACTGCCAAGGGTATACCTAGACCAACGACAAGTTTGTCCGCGCGCGAGAACCCAGATGCAGAATCAGATGTCTCCGTCAGAGCGGCAGTAACCGAAGTCGGAGTCGATTCTGAGCTGGCTGTGACCGTGATGAACGAGGCTGCTGTGACTGATGGCAATGTGGAAGATGGAGATGTAGATGCACCTGCAGATTCGGATGTTGATTCAGATGCTGATACAGACGCTGAAGTAGAATCTGAAGCCGTAGTTGATTGTGATGACTCTGCCGACGTCGTTGCTGTCGCTGCCGCCGTTTTAGGTCCAAACTCGCTGGTCAGATAACTTTGCACTTCATCTGGTAAGGACGTGAACCAGCTAGGCATCTTGCCGTCGAGAAAATCGGACCACAGGATAGAAGATGCCGCTGACAGGTCTGTCGCCGCTACTTGCATCAAGGACTGGGGAAGAGCCGTCAAGAGGACTTGAGCAAAAGACAGCCTAATTGATTGTTAGGCGTGTAATTTAAAGTATATCACTCCAAGTGAATGACAAGGCAATTCGAGAGAGCTTACGGGTCCATGTCTGTCGTTGACCTTCGTAACAGCTGTGCGTCCAATGTTGGCGCTGGCGTAGCCAAGGGTGGCGTATCTCCAGCTATTGCCAGGCATCTCGCCCAACCCAGGCAATAGAGCAGATGGAATAAGAATATACGATGCATGACTGGAATGCCCTTTTGACAATGCCTCACATAGTCCTGAATCATTTGGTGGGCCGTGTTATTGTATGCCCATTGATATGTGGAGAAGCAGCACTTTTAACTTGGTCTTCCATGGCAAGGACTGATGCGCTGATAGAAGGTGAGATCAGACTGCAGCCACCTGTCGTGGCGAATGTTCCTCATCTGTCCAGTGCCTATCCGGCGTATACCTACGCAGATGTGGCTAGTGCTTGTCTATCACCGCCTAATTAGGGTTGCATGCAGGTAGAATGGCGATGGTTGACCAATCACTGATGAACTCGCTTGCGATTATACAGGCTGGGACTGCTGAGAATCAAGGCAGCGGCAAATCTAGACTTGCACCGCCACTCTGCTCGGCGCGAGCGGCTAGACCCCTAGGGCAACGGAGGCCTGCGATTCCAAGGTTATGGACTCTGGCATGGTGCTTTCGAAATCGTTACAGGCAATCATCTTATTAGTATGGCTCAGTGTATGAGCCTAACCTCGGCTGCAGGGGACCAAAACTTGGCTGTCTCAACAAAGTAGGCCGTGGATTTGTGCATGCGACAAGAACTATTTCAATCAAGGATTGTAGTTCTTGTTTGACTTACATGGAAATATCTTTGCGTATACTAGTGTCCAATTTCACGCTGAGTCTCCAACTATCCAAGGTGGTACGCAAGCTTGAAGCTACTCTTTTTGTCGGCAGCCAATTTAGTGATTTTCTCAGGGCTGTCATTTGGAGAGCGTTGCAAATGGTGCAGTGCAAGGCATCGTGGACTAGCCAGCCGCGTGAATGTTGCGTATGAACAAAATTGAAATACGCACCATGAAGCCAATAGATGGTCAAAAGCTCGACTGGTTGTTAATCGCGTCTTGTGTGTAGGATAATTGATAAAAATACTACTTGGTTCGACCCGGATTGAGTACTCCTCATCTGCATTCTTGTAAACATTACACAGTAACCATGCTACTTGCATCGCTCGCTATACTGATGGGCACCGCCACCGCCACAGTTCATTCGGCTATAGTGCCCAGGCCTCTGAACTCAATCATGAACTATGGCTTTAAAGTTTACTCCAGGCTTCGACTCGGACCCGATCCGATACATTGGAGTTGGCTGTCATTCGCAAGCCGTCAGCCGGGTTTGTTCAGTAGTTATGCTCTTTGTCCACAAAACCTGATTGTATTACAATCAGCCAAAATCTTACCTTGGTCAATGGACATCTGCAGCGTGTCTGTTGGTCGCATCTTCGCTAAACATTGCCCCGCAATTGCTGACCATGCACCACGATGGCACCATCCGAAAGGGCCTTTAGTGTTTGTTTCAATCGATATCCTCAAGTTCTTCAGGTCGCTAAGGAGAAAGAAATTTACCACCAGCGAAACATTCCATTTTGACCATGTGGTCGTCCGCTGTGGATAAAAGTTACCGGGTGTGGGCGCTGTGGGAGACTGCGTCACTGACTTCTCTACTCGTTTTACTGGCATCGGTCGCGACATTGGCATTCTTCTTCTCATCGTACAGAGCAAATGGATCGCCTGACTCCCTAAGTGATCCCATCCCCGGACTATCCAATACAATTCAATTCATGTCCAACAATGCAAAGTTCATGAATAGGGTCCAGAGGGCGCTCAAAGGAGGCCGCAACATCATCCGCTTTCACCTTGGACCCAAGACGGTATACCTTGTGGCAGGAACATCGAACGTGAAAGCCGTATTTGGCCGTGACCTCGTTCATCAGGTCACGAACCAGGAGCAGATGACCCGGTATGCGCTGCCGACGCTGTACAAGATGAATTCCACGGAAGTTCAACGTTGGGAAGATGACCGCTCGGGCGTTACCAAGACACCAATTCCCGGTTACGAAAACGTACCTACTCGTCAACGACTCTGGTATAACTACGAACACATCTACGCTGAGTATATCGGCCGGCCTCAGTACATAAGGCCGCTCGTCTCCATTTTCAACGACAACTTGGTTCAGGTTCTAGATCAAGTTCCAAAAGAGCAATGGACCACTCTAAGTATCCAAGACTTTTGTCGCCAAAAGGTCGCAGCGGCACTAGTCGACAGTCTATTCGGACCAGGTCTCCTGCAGTCTACTCCCGACTTCATCGACCGGTTTTGGGCTTTTGACGAGCAAGTCTTTCAGCTGGTCCTGGGGCTACCAAGCTGGCTGAACCCGAAGCCCTCTAAAGCACACAATCGCTACGTCATCGCGATAGAGCGGTGGCTGCACAGTGCGTCACAGAATTTCGACTGGACGCGTGCAGAAATCGAAGCTGACTGGGAGCCCCATTTCGGCGGGCGAGCGGTCCGAGAACTCTACAAGTGGATGAAGGAGACGGAATGGAGGAACGAAGTGATTGCTGCTACACTGGGTGCACTTTGCTTTGCGTAAGCGCGATGATGACCAGAGTTCGTTTCATTTGACTAACAAGAAGGAGGCTCAACTCAAACAGTATACCGACGACTATATGGATGTTGATGGAGATCATCAAAGACCCGGCTCTTTTGGAAGCCGTACGAGACGAACTGAGATCTGTCGTGAGTAAAGACCCTACGACTGGCCAACTCGGCCAGCTCGATAGCCAGAAACTGGTAGCGCTCCCCTTGCTACAGTCCATCTGGACCGAGACATTACGCCTGCGCATCAACTTCAACATCGTCCGCGACGTCAAGGAGCCAGTCACGCTGGGCGGGACGACAATACCGAAAGATTCACTGCTGCAGGTTCCGATGATGGTAGCGCATTACGACGAGGCTACGTGGGGTGCTGCTGGCCATCTCGCCTCCGAGTTCTGGGCGGAGCGCCACATCAAGTATACGGAGAAAGTGGACGAACATGGCAGAACGCAACGCGGGCGCAAGTACGTCATGGCCGGCCATCCGGGCTCCCATTTCCCCTTCGGCGGCGGTGCGAACATCTGTCCTGGGCGTCAGCTCTCCAAATTTGAGATCTTCACCACGATTGCTCTCGTGCTTCTGCGATTCGATGTTGAGTTGGTAGGATGGACTAACCCCGACGGGTCGCCCTCGAAGCGGGCGGCCGAGAGTGACATGCGCTACTGTGGAGCTGGTGCGATGCCGCCGGATCGGGATATGAAGATCAAATTGAGACCTTTGTATTAGTGGTGATCATCTATCTACATCTTGGTAACTTACGATCATCTCCTGTTGCTATCTATGGTAAAGCTGTCGCTGCTGGCGCCGAAATTTTCGTGCGACAAGTAGTTTGGATTGTGCTTATCCTTGATTTTGTGGTCGGGTACAGCCTCCGGGGCTACGAGGTACGACCGTGGGACAGCACAATTGAAGCCCATAATTGCGTTGTCTTTTTGTTTCGCTCATCGCAGAAATGAGCATAGAAAATTCAACACAAGAACATCGTGAAAAGTAAGCTCTATCAAAGTTTTAAAGGCAGCGGAGCATAAGACATGTCCCAAGCAGCATCCAACACTAGCCCATAATGAGAGGCCGTCTTCGCCCTTGCATTATCATGCTGCAACAACTACTTCATGAGCAAGTATCCAGTAGACGGACATGCCCATGAACTGTGGGTGTCCTCACAAAACAAAGAGGAAGCATTTTCCAGAATGTAGAGTGTTTTTCACTAGGCCGAGTCGAGTGCAGTTGCGATAACAGTGCCCATGCGCACAGGATCACTGGGCGCACGGCGCCGAGCCCAGTCTGCGATCGCCACTTTGTCCTTCTGGAACAATAACATTTGCGTTGAACCACCAAATTCAAAGTGGCCAATCTCGGTGCCCCTACTGACGGCCTTTGGGTCGTCACCGGAGTTCACTCTCCAGGACTTATCAATGTGACAGGTTGATACCTCGCCCATGCCAACGCAAATCATGGCAACATAGCCGCACTTCGGATGCTTGAAGACGAAGATGGCGCGAGTAGCTACATGCCCCTGATAACTCTGGAACTCCCAACCATCCCCGCCGGTGTCTTCATCCTGGAAAGGTCTTTGCACAAAGTATGTACCCGGCTCAACCCAGGAGCGGACAAGCTGGCCATCAACGGGAGAGTGCCAGCGGTGATAGTTGACGGCTAACAGATATCCCTGATACACTGTGCCGCCGACAAAGAGACTGGCGACATCGTCTCTGCCGCCGAAGAGGTCCATGAGCGAATACTTCTTGTCCTTGATCCAGAAGTTTGATTCTTTCTCGACCCGTGGGACACAGGCCCAAGGAGTCGTCTCGCAGCCAATATTGACAACCTCGGTCACATCCCCGTCGTCAAAAGGACGGGCGCCAGGCACGAACTGCCGAATGAAGAAATCGTTCCACGAGGAAAAGCCGTAGGCGTCCTTTGTGGGGTCGAACTGAATATCTTGCCACACTCCCGCGTCGAAGGCTTCCTTGGAAATCCATGATCCGGGCTTTTCGGGTTCATTGATGTCCAGTTTATCCAGAGACTGGGGACTCTTCAGATATTCATTCCAGGCATCGAGGACCTTCTGTAACTGGCTGTTGAAAGTTGTATCGTGGAACAGGGCAACTCCGGCCCGAGTACGCAGACCAACGGCTAAAAAGCCAGCCATTGGACAGCCAACATTAACAGTGGTGTTGAATTGAGGCGAAGTTTGAATGATGGCGCTCAGGATATTGAAGAACTCTCCATAATGGGCAATCCAGAGGGCATCACCATCTTCGTTGATGTCGGCCGCGCAGGAATCGGCCTGCGTGGCAAGGTATGCGTTGCCTTGCTCGATCATCAGATACACCCACATGCGGTACACGCTGTGAGATGTGACCCAATTCTTGAAATCTGCCACAGCTGGATGCAAGGAGGTCATTTGGTTGGAATCTTGCATCTTTGCTACCTCTTTACGAAGCGGCGCAAGGAACTCGATGGTTGCATAGACACGATTGGGCACCCAGAACCCCATCTGGAGAGGCCCGGCATTCTCGAGTGTGAGCAGTCCACGACCTGTGGCCTCGACGGGTGGTTGGTGCGGAGCAGGCGCATCGCCGGACGGGCCATTGTTGGATGCTGGGCTATCATTGAGTATGGGTGGAGGGATCAGGCCGCCCAAGGACAAAATATCTTGCCAGACAAGCCTATACCGTAGAGTAATTAATCAAAGGTCAACTGTTGTATACTAGATCAACTGTACTCACTTCATTGAATTGGAGCATAGATCTGGATTCTGGATTGAGATGTGTCTTTTTTGCGGTGTAAATTCCACTGTGTTTCCGAGCTCATAAGAGTAAACCTAGCAGGATTTGAAATCACGCGCTATCACTCAAATCATTGTTTGTTGTACTCGCCGGGATCGGCCACTGGTGACACTGCATAATGTAGTTCCTGCGGCTGATGGTTGGCCCCGGAGCACATTCTGTCCCCTGCGAGACCGCAATTGATGCAATCCGCTGATTATAGCTATCTGATTGGCACCTATCTTGACGAAGGAATTCAGAAAGCAGTTGGACTTATGACTGTATCGACTTAGATCCTAAAACGGACTTGAACGCTGAGATTGGTACTTTTGATTTCGAAACGTCGATTTCCAGTTCAAAGAGTGTTACACACATCTACTTGATTGTCGGTAAAAGATGAGGGGTCACGTATCACTTGAGCCGTTGCTCCACATTCAGTTACACACACGGCCTCATGATAATGGACGCAGGTGGCGATCAAACCGAGTCACAACGATACTGTTCAACATTTTCTTCAAAATGCTACTTATATGAATGTGAACTCCACTGGGCCGCCAATATCTATCATCAACTTCGGCTTGTCATCATTCTTCGTCTCCGGCACAGGATAGAGTCATCATCCGGAGTCGGAGAGTCGACAACGGGGCCGAGAAGCCAAAATGGCAGGTAGACCTCAGTATCTGCATGTTTCCTGCGGTCGCCCCTGGCCCACCATTCCACGCGTGCTTCCTTTAATACCAAATGGAACCGATCGCCGGGCTTAACATCTTCCACCATCTTGTGCTTGAGGAGACGATGACAGCTTGGTGCGTAACCACGGACTTGCCCAAGCCAAGATTCAGGAACGTACACACGGCTGCTCTTATACAGGGTGTTACCAGTTTTCATACACTGGACGTGTTTCTGTATCGTCATGGAGCAACTCGAAACATTTCTTGGGACGTTGTGCCACTGTAGGCCAAACTGGCTCTGGTTGGGCTCGAATCTGGACAAGGCGAAGGCTACCATGCACATTCCCTTGATTGGGCTGGAACTTCCATGATGGTATCATCTACGGCACGCTGCAGTGTTGTCACCTTGTACATAATTTGCCCCCTGGTAGGCTTTTCACATTGACTTTGGCCTATCAATTTCTCCCAGCTCTTTCATCTCTTATACTCTCTCCGACTCTCTCATTTCTTGCAAATCTCTATCATCTCTAGTCGGCCTAAAGATAACATCATCGCGAAGCGCGAAGCGAAAAATACTCGTGGCAACGAGTCACTTGGTTAATCGTCTGTCTTGCGAAGCCACCAGCATGGATCCAATATGCAACGAGTGCAGCGCCATTGAATTTTGGTGGCTTTCCAGGCTTTCGTTCGACGAAATATCGAACCTTCGACCCCATGCGATGATTGATACAGGCCTGGCTCGAATCCTCGACCCGGCATGCACCCATTGCCCGTTGTGCAATTTGCTTCGATCAGGGTTAGGGCTGGATTCCAAAATGGCGGTCTACAGTTTCCCGCCAAGAACTGAACATATTATGCATCTCGAGGCCCGGTCATACTTATCGGCTTGTGAATTGGCGCGTACAAAGATCGTCAAGGAGAATTATTGCTTCTCTGTTTCTTATGTCTCCATGGAGAACGGCAGGTGTCAACGAAAGTTCTTGCGGTCAGACGGCTGTGTCGTGTGCTTACCGAAAGGACGGGAGGACAAGCCTTGCATTCCACGTGCGGTTCCGGAGCAGTTTGATGTCGACAGAGCCAGATCCTGGTTGCGTATCTGCGAAGAAGAACACGGAGGGTCATGCAAGGAAGCTTCGGAGCTTGTTCCTGGAATGAGGTTGATCGATTGCGACGCACGAGTGGTTATCAAAGCACAACCTCAAATGATTTGGGTGGCACTGAGCTACGTCTGGGGTGATGCTCAGCCTGCCAGTCTTCTCGGAGCGACATCGAAGACAGTGGAGGATGCCATCAAGGTTACCAAGTACTTGGGATACAGATAACTGTGGATCGATCAATTTTGCATCAATCAACATGACGAAGTTCAGAAGCAGAACCAGATTGAAAAAATGGGCGCAATCTATCGTGGCGCAGATCTGACAATCATCGCCTCTGCCGGTCAGGATTCAAACCACGGGCTCCCTGGAGTTGGAACGACGAGGCGCAAGGAACAACTGCTCGTCGAGCTAGATTCATGGACCGTTCTCTGGACCGGACCTGATCCAATGAAAGAGACTGATAATTCAACGTGGTGGCGCCGGGGTTGGACGTTCCAAGAAGGTGTCCTCTCGCGTCGACGGCTGTTCTTCACCGACCGTCAATCTTGGTTCGAATGTGGTAATGCGTGGTAGAAGGAGGGCTATGGCGGTCCTAAGGAGGCGCACAGCAATTGTTCCGACAAGATACATACTCCCAACGGCAACAAGATACGGGGGTCTTTGTTCGGTCAGCTTGTGGCTTACGAAAAGATGGAAAACACTCTCATCAAATCCGATGTGAGTTTCCGGCGGGGGGACTGTCATCTGAACGGAATCAGCGCTTTCTTGCGAATTGTGGAAACATACACCCAACGGACTCTGAAATTTGATGCCGACACTCTGGCCGCTTTCTCAGGGGTCGCAAACCATCTCCAGGACACCGGACCACGGGCATTTCATATTTTCGGGATACCATACATTCATTCTGCATTGGGGAATCCTACAGATGTAGCCTATATGATGCACAACCTATGTTGGCGCCATAAGGGTCATCAGACACTTCGACGAAGACCTCAGTTTCCTTCTTGGACATGGGCGGGCTGGGCTGGCGCGGTGAGTTGGGAAGAATTGGGCGGAGTCTCAGGCAAACGATCAAATGTGAGGTGCATCCAATTCGAGGAAGATGGGGAAGCTATGTCTTTGGAGAATTATCTTCGAGCTTGGAAGCCAAATAGGTGTCTGGAGGCAGGGCTCAAGCTGGCCATCTGCTTCAAGGCTCAACTAGTTCCGTCTTCTGCGTTCTCAATGCATCAGGCAGGCTAGCCCTATCCCAAAAACGGGTTCTTTGAGAAGGACCTCGCAAGGAACGAGCTCCCCAGCTCTTGGAGCAACTGCTTGACCAGGGTTGGCAATAGCGTGGCGTGGCATGACTTACACCTCCAAGGACGGGGCCCACTCGATTTCATTGAAAATATCGAACGTGATCATTGGAGCTGTTTTTGGCTTGGAGATTGCACCTATGGCAAATGCAATCATTTTTTCTTGGTCGTCGAATGGCTAGCCAATGGTTCAGCACAACGGATTGGGATAATGGGACTACATGAGAAGCGCTACACCTTTCCTTCCAGCAAGTTCTTGGATGGTAAGGATCTGATCTGGAAGGATGTACGTTTGGTTTAGCCCAAATTGTATTCTCTCCCATATCAACCTACTCCGAACATCACAACTATCATAACCCGCTATCGAATCCCTCAGAGTCCTCCGGACCTGCTGATACAAAGGCCTCACATGAATGTGTCCTCATCGCAGTCCCAAATGAACCAGCCTGGCAGATGATTGACCGAGTCTCCTGTGCTGGCATCTTCGACTCTGAAATTGCTTACCCCTTCACCGCCATAGTTGAGCCACAAGTAGGTCAAGGGAACGAGCTGGCCCTTTTCGAGGTCCAGCGAAACGTTGATATCTTGCGACGGAATGAACCGACGGCCCCACGCCTCGCCGTCCCTATTGTCGTAATTGTAGTCGCGATACGCCTTGTCTCCGAGCCAGAGGAAGGCCCAGTCGTCGGTGTTGGGGCCATCGACCCGAAAGTTGTATCTGCCAGCGTGTTGAGCGAGGAAGTATCCCTGAGCGCGCAACGCTGTGTGTCCTGGGTACAAGTCCTGGCCGTCACTGAAAGTGACTAGGTCCATGATGCCGGCTCCATCGTCCAATTGTCTGACGTATTGGAAGTTGAGACTCTGAAGTGTGCCATTGACCTCGGAAGGTGTGCTCTTGAAATACGTCGGATCCGGAACTTGGGTTCTCAAATCAGTGTAAGGGCTACTGAATTCTTTGTAGCTGTTATATTTATACACGGATCAGTACTTGTATCGACTTTGAAAATGACCAAGTGACATATGCCTTGCATCAATGGCGGGGGAGGTTGCATACCGGAGGCCAAGAGGTTTAGGAACAACTTCTAGACCGGAGGCTATCGACGCGGTCACTGTGACCGTGCTCGTGACTGGCCTGGCTGTGCGTGTAATAGTAATACCTGTTCTAACCGTTCTGTGAGGAGTGAGCGTGCTCGTCATTGGGCTTTCATCCGAGATAGCTGACCTTGTCTTTCCTGCTTGTTCTTGATTCAAAGTACTCGTACTAGTCACAGTACCTGTCTGTGTAGGCTATCATCAAGTCAGCGGTTTTTTGTAGACTTGGAGTCGTCCTCTGGTTCTCATTTAGGTCTCTTGAAGCGCTTTGCACAAGTACACTTTTGCTGGAGCTTAAAAGCAACGATGATCAGAGGTTGATTGATGCCTTACGCCATATCTCGTCCTTGTTCTGGTAACAGTCGACGAGGTGATTGTCAAGCAAGAGCACACTGCAGATTGAAATGGGTTGCCCCAATTCAAGGGGAAAGGCGATGGTTGGCCGCCAAGACCAGCGCGATAGTCTTGTCGCTTATCTATCCCCACGCTGGGTCGTGAAGTACAATCCGTGGTGCTATGAGTGGTAGTTGTTGTCTATAAGATAAGCAAGAATCAGCACCGATATGAAATCGCGCGCAAATACACATACACTGGTCAGAATACTAGTATTTGGCACTGTCACAGTTCGAGTCCTCGTGGTCGTAATAGTCGCCAATATGAGGTTGGCCGTTTCTGTCGCCCAGTGCGTAGACCAGGCAGTCGGCGTGACCGTGACAGTCAGATCACTTCCTTTGATCAGCTTGACTTCCTCAAAATTTGATGTGCGCTCACATGGTCTTCGTGCCATATCCGAGATACTTTGAGCAGTATGATGTTGCTCCTCCCACCTTTCTGAACTCTGAAATAGTTGAGCTATGAGCATTACAAAAGCCTCGATTGTATGCTGTGGCCTCTTGTGCGGGCTCAGCAAAGACAGCGAGCAGTGGTATGGCAAGTATGAGTATCGCACGCATGGTGAGGACGGATGGTGTTGCGCTGGCTACAATTGCATCGAAATCACCCACCTCCTGTGGTAGCCGAAAACCATTTCCTTATATTTCGTTTGCAGTTTTATCCTTTATGCAGAAGTTTCTAATGGTGGCGATGAAGCGGGTAGGTTAAAATAAGCTTACCGCAGTTAATATCGAATTTCTTTGTTTCACTGCGCTTCGTGCGAAACAAGGACATGATCTCACTACTTTTACGTAAATATTATACAGCTTACTTCTTAGCATTGAGTATTGATGTAATATTGCCATGCTTAGGTTTGTCAACACAAGCGCATGACTACACATTGTATCGGGAGGGTTAGCCCTTTGCGGCTCAGTGATGTTCCTTCGTTTTCATGTACCGTCCTTGGCACCGGTTTCCTGAAACATAAGACCTTCTCCCGGGATTTGTCGGTAATAAATAATGTTCAGGGTAACTTTGACGTGGGTGGTGAAATGATCTCTCGCAAGAAACGGAACGAGTGGCCGTTCTCGGTTGGATATTAAGGTTTATCTCAGGTCGGCAAGACGGGAACGGCTTTCGGACACTCGCCGAGAATACTAGTATTGGTGATGTGACCTACGAGGTACTCGACAAGATTTCAATATATGGAGCTATGGCGAAATGGGAATCAAGTAACGAAATGGCTTGGCGATGCCTGTGCTATAGCCATGTAACTGGGGTTTTGGCGGCGAGACCCAGCGACAAGCAATTGGTGCACAGACCAGAAGCTTCGCATCAACCCCTCAGTCAGTAAGACGATCAATAAACTTGATGACCTTGTTCCCGGTAGCGCTCCTCTCGAATCCCGCAATATCGTCAACAAGGACGATCTGGAAGCGATGCTCACTAGTCGTGTCTACACAGAAAAAAGTCCGCAGCTGGTCAAACAGGGCCTGCTGGTGCGCCGGCGTCTTCCTGTCAGCATCCGCCATCGACGGCAGAAGCAAGCGCACGGTGAGCGTCGCTTCCATCGAGGGCTCCAGCTTGTCTAGAATGACCTGCCACTGCAGCACCCCGAACTGGGGGGTGTTCATGATGGACGCCAGGACGGAAAATTCAAAATACTCCCCGTTCCAGGTGGAGCTGAAGCGGTGGTCGCGGCCGTAGAGCCGAAGGATTCTCAGGTGCGCCCGTTCTGCCACGGGGATCACAGCCCGGGCGCTTTCCGGCAGATCGTGAAGCGACCCGACGTCGCCGGTGATGTAGCGGACCAAGGGGTGGCGCAGGCGGGACAGCGAGGTCTGCGCGATGATGCCCTTCTGTCCGTCTGGCACGGACGTGGGATTCTGACCACCGTCCGCGAACGAAGAGGGGAAGATCTCAATGACCAACGCGCGCGTGTCAAAGATGAAGTCGGCATAGTTTGTAGTCTCCATGTCTGTCATGTAATCGCAGCTGGCGGCGTAGGGACCGGCCTCGGCGCTGCCCAGTACGGAGCAGATCTTGACGGGGCCGAGGATCGAGAGCACGTACTTTCGCTGGCTGGTGGTGAATGCCTCTGATGTGTAGATGATCTTGTCCAGTTTGATACCTTTGCGTTCTGTTTCAGGCAACTTCGAGATGTGATGCGCAATCCCCACGATTTGGCCCGAATCCCCAGTCAGGACGTCCACGTTGTACTGGATCAGGACTCGGATCACGTCTGCAGGCGCCATCGTGGTGCCGCCGCTCAACACCGTGGCCTGCGCATTTTCCAAGATCTCCAACATGAGATCTAGGGATCTAGGGATCAATCATCAGAGAATGAGTCATACACGAATTGATGCGTCTGATGACCCACCTGTAGAGCTGGCCGCACGTATGCAAGGCCAGAATCCAGTCTCCGGGCTGAACGAGGCCTATTGCCTGGAGGAACCGGCCGAATGAGGCCCGGTGTCTGCGGTTCTCATTCACATCTGTAGCAAAGAAGAGCGGAATCGACCCAGAACCGCCCCCGGTAGTGCTCACGTAGACGCTCCGACGATAAGTATTCTGGAGGCTAGTGTCATGGATGAGTCTCTGGATAGTGTCATACCTCGAGATGGAGATCAGCAGTGGTTCTGGATTCAATACATAGCAAATGAGGTTCCTTACAGGGTATTCTTCAAGAGTAACGGCTGTTGCTCCAATTTCACTTGCGATGAAGTTCCAGCAGCGGATTCCAGGGCCGCACGAATGGTGGGCTCATCAGGCGGGTACTGGACATCAGGATTGTAGAAAGGATGCAATCCAGCCACGGTCAGGATATCTGACAAAGAGTATGTCGTCGACTCCATGATGCGATGTTGGTATAAAGAATTGATTTTTGTAATCACTGTAGTGATGGTTTAAAATACTTTCTTTTATTCATCATTGGGCCGGAATGTGCGCCTCTGCAACAGAGGCCATTCGCACATGTTGTCCCAATATGTACGATATCCGTGTACCAGTGACAGACTCCCGGTGTCATCCTGTGGCTTGAGCTGAAGAGACCAAATCTTTTTATCTGCGTATCCGGACGTAAGAACGGTTGTGCAACGAACCTCTCAGCCACCAGATCAGCTGAAATGTACATAGTTGCTTGAGGGGGGAACTGACATCAAAGTGTCTGCCGAAACAACAATTTCCAAAGGTCTCTGTCAAACAAAGAAAACTAGCCGTCTCCGACATGGTTGGGAGGTCCTATTTGAAAATCATGCATGTACGACATGTACTACTGTTCATCACATTCAAGGTGCACATGTATGCGGACCATGGTGTGCGAGTGTGATGCCACTACCGAGGTAGGTACCTAATTAGCATAAAATCTGCAGTTCTTTTTTTTTTTTCTTTTTTTTTTTGTGCAGCCATGCACATCTTTTTGCATAAAGACATTGTCTGCAATACCAAGCATGAATTTATACCGGATTCATGGTTCTTGGGGGCTGGAATTGAAAGCACGATTGTCGAAGGCCATATTTACGAATATATCATCGCAAAAGTCCCGTTGATGGTGTAGTTGGCTAGTTCTTCTCTCCAACTACAACCTCTTGATGGAAAAATCAGCCGCCGCAAACAGTCCTGTATTGGATCTCATTCTCCTGTCTTGTCATGTACATTTGGCTTGCGGCATGATAGGAGGCAAGTCTGATCAGACTCTTGTGCTCTACTCCGGGAATGTGGTCAGATTCCTCCAGATTGTATGCACTCTTTTTTGCCTTTTTCTTTATCTTCGCAATAGACTGGTGCAATCCCAAAACATATTCCCAAAACCCACAGCCTTATGAGCGGCACACCAGGCTCTGCGGACATGTCATGGTCGTGCATATATAAAACCAAGCAACGACATAGAGATTTGATATCTTCTTGCACAGCATCAGCGAGACGCCTAGGTGTTCTTACTGTCCCCACGGCAACTGTGCAATTGACTCTACTCACCACTTTCCCCTGATTTGCCCTCCACAACTCCATATGCTCCGCCCCCTCTTCCAAACATTTCCCGCAAAGCGCCCACCAGCTCATCAGGACACTCAAACGCTGCAAAATGGCCCCCGCGGTTGTGCTCCTTGTTGAGCACGACATTACCAAGCGTCTTGTTCCATAGTGATGGCAGCACGACCACCTCTTTTGGGAAATTGGAACATCCCAATATGACATCCTTCAAGAACATGTTTCCAATCACTGGTCTGATCTCATCGCGAGTATGCTTCATGTCGTAGTACGGCCAGAGCGAGGCCAGAGGGCCCGGGGTGCTGAACCAATATATGCTGACCCATTTGCAGATTTCGTAATCGGTCCACGGGTATTTGTCGGTCCAATCATGCAGCTTCTCGTAGATCCAGGCGAGCAAGCCGACTGGAGAGTCAGCCAGACTATAACCCAGAGTCTGTGGTTTAGTGGAATGTTGACCATGGTATCCCATGCCTTCCTCCTGCCACCATTTTGTTCTTTGGAACCCCTGCAGGACGCTTTCCGTCGGTGGCGACTCTCGCCATTCCGCCATGAGTTCTGGAAAGGACTCATCGGGCTCTTTCGGAGACTGGAAATTGTAGTGGCTGGCCTTGCAGCTGGAAGGGAACAAGTATCCAAGGTATCGCGAGACGAGATATCCCAAGTCGCCTCCCTGTGTTGCGTATTGGTTGTATCCGAGAACATCAACCATCAACTTTTGGAAAACCTCTGCAGTCTGTCGATTTCCAAAGCCCTTTTGCTTGACACTGGAAGAGAAGCCATAATTAGGCATTGATGGAGCCACGACATGGAAAGAAGGCCCATCTTTGCCCCCATCAAGCAGAAGTGGGAGGATCTTGGACACTTCGTCAAAACTCCCTGGCCAGCCGTGGCAAAACAGCAGTGGGATGGCGTTGGAATTCGGACTCTTGGCATGAACGAAGTGCAGATCAATAGGGTCGAAGCCGTCGAGAACGATTGAAGTTCTGAATTGGGGCATCTCATTCAGTTCAACCTCGGCTTGGCGCCAATCGAATGAGTCTCTCCAATACGTGGTGATGCGCTGCATGTCCGCCAAAGGGACACCGTAATCCCAGCCAGCCCCGTCGAGCTCATGTGGTGGAAAGTCTGCGGCTGCGAGCTTAGCTGCTAACCGATCAAGTTTGTCCTGGGGAATATGCACTCGGAATTGCTCCACAGATGCCATGATGGTTTGCGTGCGTAGTACGCGATTATGTGCTAAATATTGCTGTGAACGAAGTGGTTCAAGGGAGTTTCAAGGGCAGCACGAAAGAAAGGCAGGTCTAATATTTGGAATCAAGAAATGTTGAGGCAAGAGTTGGGAATAAATATTGAATTCAAGACTATAGATCTCAAGAACAGAGAGTAGAGCAAGGTTTGAGCCGAACACGCCGAATGACCCAGTCTATTTCACTTCTTGGTGTATTGCCTTCTATGGGTATCCCCTCTCTTGCATCGGTAGGAGCGAACTACCGTCTTCTTTATGCGCAAGGAAATACATGCATGTTAATGCAGATGCCGACGCGCTCTATAGACGAGAAAGTGGAGCCAAGTCAGGGGCACTGGCGGCGTTTTCTACAATTGCCGGAGCTATAATAGCGCCGGAATTTCAACTCACCCCAGCATTGTGCGGTATTTCGATGAACGATTCGGCGTTTCGACTACGCGGCTTATGATTTATGAACGAACTGACGATATTTTCGCCTTTTGAGTATCGCTTGTCGAATACCCTGCGCATAGTTATGCAGGTTCTCCCGATCATTCCGAGGGGATGTAAAACACCAAGCGACAACCGAACTTCCTTCCCAATAATTCACATATACAGAGTACTTGGGTATTCCTGTTGCGATATAGTCCAACCAACCACTAACGCTTCTTCGCCGCCATCCACAAGCGGATATGCTCGTTTAAATCCCGATGGTCCATAGTAACTTGAGAAATGCCGGCGCTACTTGCATATTCAAAAATCGGATTCATGACATGCCGAAATCCGCGTGGTCTACGAAGTTTGACTGCGGAGCAGAAGGCAAGCATGTTGTCCTGCTATCTTGTAAATTGAAATTTCTATAACTGCCATGACCTCGCACTACTGGTAGGAGTGTCGGTAACCAAAAGTAACAACATTCCTATCGAGTGTATTCTATTGTCCCAAGAGCCGTCCCAATGTCTTCAGCTATATGGCTTCCCGAAATCAGAGGCGGGCCCTTGGAAATCGCCATTGTTCTTTCAACCACGGTATGTTGGACGCTTGGTCATGGGAGATATCCAAAAGTTAACGGATGGTAGTTTCTCACTTACAGGCTCCTCCTCGTCTTCTACCGACTCTTGCTCCATCCGCTGCGCAAATATCCAGGCCCCAAGCTGTGGGCGATCTCAGATCTACCATTCACGTACAGCTTCAACGTATCGGGCACTAGTGGCAGAAGGATTGCCGACTTTCATCGGCGGTATGGCCCCATCGTCCGAATAGGACCCAATCGGATGGCCATGGATGGTAGCATCAGCTGGCCTCAGGTCTATGCCCGCCGACAAGGCGGCCAGCCCGAATTCGAAAAGACTCCGGGAATTTTTGCTCGAGGCGTCGAGCACGCGATCATCGCATCTCCGCGAGACGCCCATCGGCGCCAGCGAAAACAATTGGCCCATGCCTTCAGCGAGGCTTCCATGCGTGAGCAAGAGCCGATCATCAACCAGTACATCAAGCTGCTGGTGAAGCGTGTCGATGAGTTTGCAGTCGCGAACAAGGCCCTCAACATTGTCGAGTGGCTGAATTTCGCCACCTTCGATATCATTGGCGACTTGACGTTTGGAGAGTCGTTCGGCAGCCTGGAGAGCAGCAACTATCACCCCTGGGTCCGCAACATATTTCAGGGAATGAAGGCCGATGCCTTCAAGAGAGCGTGCAGGAATTATCCCCTCTTCGAAACGCTACTCCTCCGCTGTGTTGGCGGCGAGCAGGCCAAACAGGGAGATCGCAACAGAGCGTTAGCCATGAGCAAGGCTCAAGCACGGATGGACCTCGGCATGACTCCCAAGGGTCGACGCGATTTCATGACGCACATGCTGCAGCCGACCCGCGATGGGAAGCAGGGTCTCTCAACGACCGAGATCATGGCCAATTCTCCTATACTGGTCGTTGCTGGAAGCGAAACCACGGCCACCGCTCTGTCAGGGTTCTTTTTCTATATTAATCGAAACCCGCGGGCAAAGAAGATCGTCGTCGACGAGATCAGGAGCGCGTTCCAGGACGCATCAGAAATCAACATGGTCAGCACCGGCCAGCTCGAGTATCTCCATGCTGCATTGGAAGAGACTCTTAGGGTTTATCCCCCGGCAGTGATCCTACCGCCTCGCCGCTCCCCTGGTGCTGAGATAGAAGGCAGATATATACCTGCAGGGGTGAGTGGCCATTGCGCCAAGACGCTCGGCTCTTGTTTTCTTCGTGTCAATCATCTCTAACCATCTCGATAGGTCGATTGCCACGTCGTCCCGTGGGCGACTTTCCGAAACCCCGAGCACTTCTTGATGCCTGACTCGTACTGTCCCGAACGCTGGCTGAAGCCCGAGCACCCGCTTCACGACGCTAGATTCGCAAAGGACAATCACTCCGTCTTCAAGCCCTTCAGCAACGGGCCTCGGGACTGCATTGGAAAGAACCTCGCGTACTCGGAGATGCGACTCATTGTAGCCGAGCTGCTGTACAGGTTCGATGTTGAATTGTTGCCAGGACAGGAAGACTGGCATGCCAGCCAGAACGCGTTCTTGGTCTGGGAGAAGGGTCCACTACATGTTAAATTCACATCTCGTGAGGCAGTCTGAGGGCAAGTCGTATGGCGGCCATCGCACTGTCAATGTGCGAAAATGTGCTGAACAAAAGCCCTGGAGAGCTGTGCTTTGAACGACGGTGCGCATATAGTTGTCCTGGGTGATGCTCCTACGTAAGCTAGTTGTATCGTGGGACAATCTTTACAGCATAACCATTGTATCAAGATATTTTCCTTGGCACAGCTTCATGACACTCCCTCTTGTGTCGTATCACGTAGTCGGCCCTGCGATATTCTTTTCCACAGACATCACATTTCCCGTCAATTCTGCGGTATCTGTTCTTTCTGGCCCATGATCCATGGTGGTTCCAAACGTGGCGCGCTTTCCCCTTCTCATCTTTCGCCGCTGCCCAAAGACAATCCATCTTGGGACATCTTTTATGCTCGAGGCTATGTCGCCTGGTTTGGTTTTTAGCATGCTGCGTCTCTATGTAGTGTTGTAAGATGAACTTACGTGTAACTTATATCATCATCTGCCTTGAAACCACAGTTTTTCCAATGGCACCATAGATTCCGTTCTTGTATCTTGAGTGCAACGGGCGTATATTGGACGGAATTCTCAACGCTTTTCTCCAAATGGAGCTCAGATGTGGGTATGTTGCCACACTGGTTGGAAGCATGAGCACTGGCTTCTAGGGGCTTGGACATCAATGACACCGAAGTCGAGTCGAAAGTCAGAGGCTCTGGACTGCTTGGTGTCGTATCGCCATTGGCTCATGCCAAATAGGACGATGTCGAACACCTAGAAGCCAGACTAAGTTGCTTCTCGGTCGTCAAAAGGCGAGGGTCAATAGCGGCAGTTTGCCAGCCAGGATCCTCTGGGTGTGATGGCGTTGGATTATTGATACAAAGTGCTTGTGCACTTTCGATTGTGCCATTATCATCGAACAGCATGGGATCTGGCGCACCACATCGAAATGGAGAGTTTGGTGAATGAGGAGGCATCTTCAAATTTGACAAAGAGTATGCCTTTGGAAAACTCGGCCGATTGTGCTTGTTTGCTACTAGGTATATACAATAAGTATGATGAATCATTGATAGAATTCACTTGCGGCATTGTTGGCAAAGGATGCCCTGCTTTTCTTTTCTTTTCTTTTTGGCAAGTACAAGGTGGGGGAGTGGGGGAGAACACAAAAATGAGGGGGAAAATCATGCATCACACATCTCGACCATGCTGGCTTGCATCAAGAAGCCGAAAGCCTAGATGTAGACCTGCATTGAAATGCTATCATCGTATGCGTGCATTCTGCGGCAATTGGTGTGTGAGCTAGTCGAAGAGCTCTTCCCATGCATCGTTAGGTAATTATGTGATCACGTACCACCGGCCCGCGCAGTAGCAGCCCAACATGCTTCGACTTTGACCAATGGAGTTCAAGGCCTCCAGCATCGTTCTTATCCTCGAAGCTATTCAAGGCAATCTGTGAAACCGTCTCCACCAAGCAAATGTATAGTCTTCAACCATCTCGGTAAAGCAGCCATGCATGATTGGCTTGCGAATAGCTTCACGGGACAATATCACTGTATAGACTTTTGTGTGTCGAGTGGTCCGGGTTGTGGCAGCACAAAAATACTGTACAGGAGATATCTCAGGACATGGCAGTAAGACTGCGGGAGGCCCGGTGTACAATCCTTCCGCCTGAGCGATAGCAACGTCGGGCACCAAAATGTAGTCGCTGACTGTAGTTGGTTGTTGTCATATGCACGCTCGAGGTCGGTGGCTTAGAAACTTACGACAGAAGAGGAAAATGGGGTAAGAGGTTGGGACGAAAAAAAAAAGAAACAAAATAAGACGTCAGTAGAAGAGCGGGATCAACTACCACATGACGAAATCCATGATCCAACAGCAACTAAGAGAAGGTATAGGAGTGATCGCGACAAACGGTTTGCATCTATCTGGCTATAAAATACCGACCATGACCTCTCTCACATTTTGACACTCAACACACAAAACTATCACAATTCTTCAAGTCTGCACCAACTAGTGACTCCCAACAACCGACATATCCATCAGTGAGTGGCCTTTTGAGGAGCAGCTCTGTGGGGGCCTGCTAATATCAGCTAGTGGCACCTATCCAATCATCAATGATGAGAATTGAGCAAGACGTTTTGACTCGATTCTACCAGCCCATCATACTTGAGAAGGCATTGACGAAGATTCACGAGCCATACAAGCAACATGCGGATGTCGGCCCAGCACTGCAGGAAGATGCTCTGCTCTCAACGCGACAAGCCCTGCAGGCGTTTGTGAATAAGTTGGCTCAAGCTTGTGATTCGGAGCCCCACGGTGCCACCGTCACTGCCGTCACCATCTTGCGAAATCCCAACAACTTCCCATTGTATGTTGTTGCTTCCAACTTTCGCGACAATGAAGCGCTGCAGGATACGAGGAGGTTCCTCACTTCGCTTCTTGAAACGATCCGTCAAGAACAAGAGAACGGAAGAAAGCCTCTGCTGAAGAAGATCCTTTGGAGCATGCTCAGCTTCAACTCCATCAAGGTCAAATCATACCTGGGTAGACTGGTTCATTGTCTGGACGAATGTTTGGAGAAGTGCAGACGAGAGCAAGGCTTGGAAGTCGGAAGCCCCGGTGAGTGTCCCGTTGGAAGCTTTGTTCAGTGCTGACGATTGAATAGTTCCGGATGTGGCAGTGGAGCTTTCGCTTCTCAGAGCCAAGGCAGATTTTCCGAGAGACTTTTCGAACCCAAATGAGAGAAACAAATGTGAGAGAATGCGTGATTGGTGTCAGATCGTCATCATATTTACTGATTTGAGAAGTCCTCAGTGACTGCGAGACGTTTATCAAAATGATACACGCAGCCCGAGGGAAAACCATCGATGAGGCCATCAGATATCAGTCGAGAGACAGTGATGTGGCAAATTCACGATGTTGGCACGAGCTTCGCCACTATCTGGGACGACTCCTTTCGTACCGTCAAGCGGCAGAGGTTCTGCTCGGTGCCTTCGATCGTTGGCCATTATTGTTCACAGATTTTGAGGTCGCGACAATCCCATCAAGTATGAGGTCAAGGAGACCATTGCCCAGGTCGGACCTGACGGCCGAAGAGATCATTGTCAATATGGCACATGATGCTGAAGAAACCGAGCTATATCTTCGCCAGGCAAACGACTTACAACTGATGGGTTTGGATGATAGGATACAAATGCAGGTCAACCGGAAAATATTTCGGCCTGTCGTTCATGCTGAAGTGGCTCTTCATACGTACCTGTTGCGTATCGGTGTGGATCATCCAAGCAAATATTGGAACGATTACAAATACATCGGTTGCAGCAAGCCGACGTGCAGGTTGTGTTCTTACTATTTCTTCGCCCACCGGGACAAAGTTGCGGTTCGAGATGTCCATGATAATCTGTACGCGACCTGGCAGTTCCCACCCACACCGAAAGCAGAAGGCCGGATGGGACGCGAAGCAAGCCAGGAATTGCTGGGGATCATGACGGTGCTGGTTTGTAATGATGCAAAGCGCAGTCTGGATGAGAGGCGGCCCAGGGGCAGGCAGCATGATTCAAACACCCATTCTTCAGTGCCTAGCTACCTGAACGTGGGGAGCCATGCCACATCGACAGATTCTGGGGCGTATGAGGAACAGGACTGGGATATATATGAGTCTGATGGCACTGGAACTGAAGATGAGATCGGAAACGAAGGCGCCTCAGTTTTGGAAGAGTATTACTGATGAGAGCCATTTTGTTACGCAGTCTGATGTTCTTGCTTTTCCCAATATGATTTTCCTTAGCTAGAAATGAATAAAAGCATTCCTCGAGGTGCAAGTAGATTTTGACACTGTTACATTCTTCCCAAACTTGCTCAAAATTTCGAATTTCAAGTCACCGTCCAAAATATCGTTCATACTCTTGGTCAGAGCTCCAGGTATTTTCGTGGCTCGATGCACTTCCGGCCAGAGCGATATCTTTCCTCGTCCCATGCGGTTTATGATGAGGTATTCTCCAATGACAGAATCGATGGACTGCCTAAGACGAGAGCTGGGGTGGGCTGAGGCCAAGCTGCTTTTGTCAAAGGTGCTGTGGCAATTTGGCATCGTCAAAGCTCCGGACGAGACATCGGAAATTGATGCAGTGGAGCAAAAGCTGTTCCATTTTGGGTTCCCGACGAAGACACAATTCATGGTGCAGTTCGGGACGGCGCAGGGGCAGTATTCTGGATGAAAAAACATCGAGGAATAAAGAGATTTAGGGGATCATTTTTTGCACTTTGTATAAGTAACCCCAGAAGGGTAGCTATCTTTCAAATCACGAGTCCGCTCCTATCACAGAGTCAAAGGATGGACTGAAGAGCCTGGGTATCAAAGGCGTGGCTCTCCCGTGGCTGCTTTGCCATACTTGATCGACTTGCGTGACATATCGAGTCCTTCCGAGTGCAAGAATTCGCCTTTCACCATGTGAGACTTCCGTCACTTTCATAAGATGCTACAGCTATTTGAGGTTCTGATGGTAGACGCTCCTTGACACCCCGCGCAACAAGTTTGATCGTGCTTCTTGTACCCGGCAAAATACGGACAGTGATCTATTTGCCAATTTTAACTTCATCTGAGCTGAGGAAAAAGAGTGATACACTTACGCAACAAGCACCAGGATGATACTCTGCTGATATAGGTCATGGCTACAACAGTCGAGTCACAATTCTTGTGACTGCAGACTGGCGTTGTCGATGAGGCAGCCGCGACCCCCGGGGCAGCTGCGCTCGACCGGGCATTCTTGTTCGACCGGGCAGCCTTTTTCGCTGAGGCAGTCATATTCGCCGAATATTAGTGTTACATCATGAATGATGCCGCACAATCTTGAGAGGTTCACAACTTGTTAAGTAGGCAGCTCATGGATAAGGCTGCAATCAGGCTGGTCGGTCTAGATTCGGGATTGTCCTTGATCGCTGCGACGCCGGGCGTTTGACACGTGATATACGCGGTAATGACTTCCCATATTCACCACTCCCAAACGATGCGCGCACCATCCGGGCGAAACCAGCTACGTGTAGCCACTGAACACGTATATGATCCTAAATAGTCCGAATGGCTTCCACCATTCAGACTCTGACCTTTTTGCGGGTGCTTCGCCCTGCTGCAGCTGTGCTTGGAAGAGCATCAGATCTCAGAAAAGTCCACATTTCCAAAGAACTCGTCGCTCAATATATCTTCAAACCACGGAACAAACGGATCCATATACCCCGAAAGCGCAACCCCAGATGGCGCGACCAGTGATTCATCTTGGAAGTGGCCGTAGCTCGTATTCACGGCTGATGCGCTGGTCGTCGACGATAGGTTGGGTATGGGGAGACGCTTGTGTTCGATAATCAGCTCCAGCAAGATCAGGCAACGCTCGACTAGTGGGAGATCGCGGAGCGATCTCAGAAATAGGAGTTCGTGCTGAGCATAGGCAATGGCCATGGATTTGAGTATGGGCGGCTCATTTGGGTCCGCGATGGATTCCAGACGCAGGGTCAGGACTGTCAGGACGCAGTTGACGCTGAAGACGTACATATGTCAGCAAGATGAGAGCCCTCGTAGAACTGACTGTAATGGAAAATCAAGAGTGAGCGAAGATAAATACAAAGATTGTTCACTTACAAACTTAAAGGAAGCATCCTCAAAAGTCCGTCGGTCA